>CM027471.1:20313133-21559800 GCA_015776775.1 Magallana hongkongensis
CTGGATAATTTAGACTTTATGACATATAAAATCAATAATTTTTCTAAATTGGCCTTTTCTTCGGACTGTTTATCAGTTTATAGAGGGGATTTTCTGCTTCGTCCTCTCCCATGCCTGTATGAATGACACATATAAAATAAAATTCCTCGCGTTTAATATTTCCACCTTGCCAAAGTAGTGATTTTCAAATCACCTTAGTTATACACTAATAGATACCAGTTACATGCAATTGCAAGAAATATTTTATTACAAAGATTACAACATAATCTATTGATGAATTACATGCTATTTGATTGACTAGCCACTGCATGATGTACCACTACATATATAGCATCAAATCCTAGCTTCTGCGTGATATTTTTGATTCAAATTCGTTATTATTCATTACATTTATTATAATCTTTCCACATCACATAAGACAGACAGAGAGACAAACGGACAGATATCGGACAACATGTACATGTAATAAAAAAAACTCACTTGGGCCTGCAGTTTAGGCGAGCCTAATTCCCCAACATTCTACATATATACATGTATGTATTTAAAATTATTTTCAATCACAATAAATCGGCGTTTCCAAAGAGTTTTTTTTAAATAAGACATAGGAACAAATTTCATACAGAACAAAGATGTACATCAAAATACATCACCCATTTTCCCCTGCAAAACAAGGACAGAAAAAAGGAAATGCACTGCTGTGTCAGAAAAAATCACCGCTGCCTTGTACATACTATTTTTTCTACTTTTGAAACCAAATGAGCTTTTTAAATTTACAGTTTTAAGGATATTAAGGTAAGCCAGTGTTAGAGAAAAAAAATCACATGAACTTTGCTAGATTACTGTTGACGGGTCGCGCCATGAATTTATCGGACGCCATGTAGGCCTTGATTTTGGGGAGGTTCTCGAATCTCTCCACAAACTTGGTCAGGTTGGGGTATTCGTCTAGTATCCCAGGCTTCATCAGTCTGTGCTGGTCCAGTAACTCGTACATTGGGAAGTCACAGATGGTGATCTGAAGGCAGAACATCGTATTTGTATAGTATTACGTAAATCTGGTAAGTAAAATATCGAAACTGTTAAAAAGGCTATATAGGAAAACGTCAGATATTTCGGACTAGTAAATGACATGATCTTAAGACCGGGATTTGCATCATATGGTAAATCATAAACTTTATAAGATATCTACAAATTAATTTTGAAGACCTGAATGAAATGGTGAAGCTTTCCATGCATCTAGTGCTCAGTTAAAATAAGAGCTCAAAATACTTTTGTATCGTTAACCATTTTGAGGATTAACTGTAAGATATACCAGTGTCTAATCTTCAGCTTATCTAATTTATCTAGCTTATAAACCGAACAAGATTTTGTAATCCTTGAAGTGCTATTGCTCGATTCTAGAATATCTTGGAAGCTAAAGACTAGACTTACACTATCGCCAGCGAACCAAAGTTTGTCTCTCAGGAACGCGTCAAACTGTCTCAGTTTGTCTTTGACATTGGCAAAGTAGTCGTCCTTGATTTTTTCCTGTGTTAATTAACAAATTAATTACAATTACAGATATATGCATGAACATCCATGAAGTATTTTCCCACTATTAAAGGGGGGTGGGTGGTCGAAAAATTACACAATCTAATTTGAAAATTAGACTTGTATAAATTATTCGCTCCTCTACAATACACTAAAAAATTATATATATATATACGTGTGAACCATAGCGTGTTGTAGAGGAACGAATAATTTCTATTATACATGTTCGAGTCTAATTTTAATTAGATTGCAAATTACTTATTACATCTGCCTTAAAATTTTAGAAAAACCTTTGGACAGCATCTGTTAATTTTAAGTGTACAGTCTATACGCATTTGAAGGAATTCATATTTCTTATAAATACATGTAAGATGTTTAATTTTCAAAACTTAATTGGCTTATCTATATAATGTTTTGAGGATGCCTTCATTGTCACTAGTAACGCTAAATAATTAAAGTGGGTGTAAATAAGACATAAATTATTATGTTCGCATACTTAGACTTATATGACTTGCTCAGATAAACCCATATACTAGTATCAAAGAAGTCAGTAGATATTAAACAAGAGGCTCATGGGCCACAACGCTCACTCTAACAGTAGTTCTTGCAACATTATAATTCGAAATGTATATAAATCTAAAAAAAAAAAAATAAGAACTATTGTTAAACACTCATATTCCAAGATCTGACAATACATTAAACAACACGAAAAGAGATGCCTACTTTTTTGGACATCATATCGTAAGATTTAAGATACATCAACTGACCAATCTTAGAACCATTTTAACAAGAGCTTGGACTTTGGGTAGTTTTGTCAAACAGCAATGTGACGTAGGCCTGTCTATTTCATTGCTGGTCACCCAGCCATTGCTCTTTGAAATCAACAAGATTTGTCTGGCTTTTGAGCTAAAACTACGCAATCAGTGCATATTTCGCTTGAAACCGCGTCATTTTAACTTGTTTTGACGCAAGAAATAGACAGCTACGTCCAACCGAAAGTCCAAGGTCTTGTTAAAATGGTTCTATTATCCTAGGCCTCAACATATGAAAACATTTTCCTTATATAATTCTATGTTAAACTTTAAACAGCCTCTGAGGCCTAAGCATTTGTCCTGGTCACATGAATAAAAATCGACACTATCAGAGGATGCTTACATAGTAATCCCACAAATCGTAGCATCGGGGCACAATTATTGGTCACAATTTTAAGAATGTAGAATCTTCGCTATGTAATCAAGCTTTGATGTAAATATTGGCATTTCTGGTGCAGTGGTTATTGAGAAGGAGATATTTTTAAGGCGAACGCCTTATTATCACTGTTTAGTAATAAATATATCCCTTTCAAAAATGGCTTAATTCACCCTTCGTTTTAACAATCTGAAATCCCCTTTCAATGCTTTGTATCAAGTTTGGTCAAATTTCGCCCAGTTTTTCTAGAAAAAAGTCGAAAATGAGAAAAGTATACATCGAGACGGACGGACAGACAGACGACGATGGACAGCAGAAATCAGAAAAACTTTGGTTCAGGTGAGCTAAGAAAGGAATGGTAAAGTTGATTTTGTATGTTGGAAAAATCTCATTGCCAAAACCTTTAAAATTTCTTATGATCAATGTGTATTGGATGGAAATACCATAGATACACACAGTGGTGGAGTATGAAAGACCTACATAATCCTTATTGTAGCACAGTCGGACCACTCCATTCCTGAAATCCATGGCGTTCTCTACCATCATGTCACAGTCCACTTTCTCCTTTGGAGTTTTGCCCACTGTTTGAAAACGTGATACGTGTATACTTTGATAAATGAACACTTTATAGATAAATTTCAGAACCTAGAAAAAGTTTCCTATTTTATCCTATTTTTGTAAAAAGTTTAATTAAGGTTTTAAACTTACAAATGGCATGCTTATCCCCGATGTACCTCAATATGGAGTTACTTTGTGTGATCTTCGTATCACCATCAATGTAATATGGTAGCTGAAATTATGAAACTTGAAGATACTTGAAAATGTTTTTTGCAGCATTTTAATGAATTTCAAGTTTTACAACAGTAGACTTATGTTCCCACAATAATTTGTGTATCTTTGATTTCCCGTAGTTTATCTACCAGTTCACTACCACTTTTGGTCTTTAATGCAGAACCATTTAACCAATTGAAAGATTTGCAGAAAACAAACTCTGATAAAGACTTATAAAATGTTTGAATTTCATAGCCCTTATTCGAAGGTTTTGTATTTTGTAAGTGACATAATTTATGATAAACCGCAATGGCAAATATTTATTATTTTCTTTCTGAATTAATTTAAAATAATGTTGATGAGAGTTGTGATGTATACTTAAATTGGTAAAAATTCTGTTATAGAAAAAATCACCGAAAGAATTTGTTTCATAAATAATAAATGTACAAAGTTCTAGATCTAGGAAGGATAGAGACCTCGATGGGAAAAAGAACAATTTTTAAGAATATAGTTTCAATTCCAAGAATTCGCTGGTTCATTAGTTCACAAATACCAGTTGGGCATTTTGTTTGGAATGGTTTAGACATTTAACATTCAAAAATTTAATTATTATTAACAAACGAATTTTTGTATTAAAAGTATAATTATGAAACAACGAAAGCAAAACTACATGTATATTAACAAAGAGCAGAGCAGCATACATTTGTGGAAGACTTACGTTAGGGAAGGCCAGACCTAGAGTGTTTTTGACAGACAGC
Source organism: Magallana hongkongensis (assembly GCA_015776775.1). Classification (NCBI taxonomy): domain Eukaryota; kingdom Metazoa; phylum Mollusca; class Bivalvia; order Ostreida; family Ostreidae; genus Magallana; species Magallana hongkongensis. Next base: position 20,317,378 of record CM027471.1, read on the forward strand.
CAAGCGTCTCTGCTAAAATCCGGCGCTGTGATATGACAGGAAAAAAAATTCAGTTTTCAAAGTTAAAGTTATGAATCATACCGTCGGTTTAAAAATTACAGATGTCAAATACATGAATAGTCAAAAAATACCCCCCCCCCTAAAAACCCCCCAAAACCAAAAAACAAAACAAACAAACAAAACAAAACAAAACAAATCACAATGTACAATCCGTTTTTTAAATATTCAACTTCATAAAATCAGATTTGTGATTTGCTGTGAATTTCCAGTATATGTGTTCACTGTACTAGGCAGCTAAATATAAATGTACTAACCAACTCCTTGTTGATATTGTACATCATCAAACTCTTCTCCGACATAATTCAGCAGCAATCTGATTGGCTGGCCAAGCTGAAAAACGAAGGGTACTAGAAATCGAACTAATCTTTTTTATTCTTGAGAGAAAATGCTCAAACAAAAAAGAATCCTTCATTATGTGTGCATGGTGATGTCATGTTGTAAATTTTGAATTTACCCGGGTGGCAGTATATACAAAATTTACAAGTTGTCATGTTGTAAATTTTGTATTTACTGCCACCCGGTAAATTCAAAATTTACAACACTGACAGTGCATTGCGCACTTTGAAATAAGTACACAACAATTTTAGAGTTCCTTAAATTTAGGGACCAGGGCTTTATGAACATTATTAACATGCATTCAGTTATTTTCAACTACTGTAGAAGTAAAAACGTTTTCTTTTCTAAGATTGAATACATTTTTACTAGATGCCTATATTGGCCCTACCCTAAAAAGAAAATGAAAAACAATTTCTAAATTTATATGTGTATTATTATCTCCATGTAGAATCCTGTTCGTATGATAATACTGTACGCTTACTTGTTCCATGTATTAATGTTTATATGGTTTAAATGTAATAAAAGATAAAAACCTGAACTCTTTGTAATCCCGTTTTTATAAACGTATGGAATTAAACGCCACTTTTAAATATACAGTGTAGGCCAGACATTGTTTGCTAATCAATAAGATTTGTTCCTGGAATAACCCATTTTTTTTACCTTAATAAGGGATTTTACTTCAAATAGTAGTTGCAGATATATTTTCACAAATTAAAAAGATGAATTAATGGACATTTTACAGTATAGCGGTTCACGTCATGTAAAATTTAATGACACAAATTTTAAAACATTTTCAACTGCTGTTTATAATGTGTAAATTGGTGAAGATCTAATAACTTTCGAATAACGAATAATTATGTCTCTACAGAAAAATATACAACTTCTTCGTTAAAACCAAATTTTACAATAAGTGCACTTAATGTAAATCTTTCATCCTTTAATGAAAATTATATACTTTTCTCAGATCTATGTATATACAACCATTTGTGTGCTTGCAATAACACGTGAAGAAAAATCAAATTAATCAAACAATATAACGGTTAAAGATATATAGTTACCCCTCTAATGTTCCAGTAGCCAAGCGTCGACATTTTGCTTGATGATAAAAAGTGCAGCGAATCGAACTAGCATGTGCACGTACCAGCGAGTACCGCCGACCTCACCCTGAGAAAGTAGGGCCATTCTTAAACTATATATGGTATAAAGGTTAAAAATAGTGTTATGCATTTTTGAAGCATGCACACGTGCAGATAAGGGCGAGGTGATTGTTTGTAGTTTACATGTTACCTCGACAGGCACTGTAGCCGCGCATAGCATTAGGAAGTAGTTGAGTGTGTGCGAGTAGGGCCTGCATCCTCATCTACTTTATCTTGAAATATTTACATTTTACAGTGTCTTTGCCTGTGAATACACTACACATCGATTTTGAACTTTATAACCCATAACTACAAATGACGCCAAATTGAGGCACCAGCGGGGTTTGCTTATTTACGTATATTTAAATATTCATAAATTATATAAATATTGAGAAGTATTTGTGATGATGATGATGATGATATTGCGAACATCACAAAACTTTTTTTTCGCACACAGTTACAAGTTGGTTTACATTAGTTCAAATATTGAGAAACATTTCATTTCTTTCATTTTCTTAATCAAATTTAAATTATAAAACCTCTGTATACTCACAAAGATAAGGAAGCTAAATTAAAATTAAAAAAATGTAAGCATAAATATTAAATTCATCAACTAATTTTAGAACATACATGTACTTAAAACTGGCATTTTTTTTCAACAACTAACAAATTTGACACAAAATAGTCAGCTTTTTTCTGCAAAGGATAAAGAAAGTGAGCGCACAAGATTGTAAGTTTGCAGGAATCCTCGACACGAATCAATTGGGATTTAAATGTCTATAACCTCGAAAGGCTATGTACAGGTTTCAACAAAAATATATTATGTTGAGAGTCGAAGTACATGGCTATTCCGGTTATTAAAAAACTCACAAAGCTTTCAAAAAATGGCAATGAGAGGTAAACCGATAACTAGTTGGAAATTTAAATGCAAACATATTTTAATGAAGTTATATTGTGTATATCCTAAAAAAAACTAGTAATAAGAAAAGACATTTTTTATAGTGTTCATACAGCAGATCTAGAAATCAATAACAACAAATTAAAATATACTGGTATATTATAATTCAACATCATGTTATAATAACAAACATTTAAAACAAAAAAGTTTATTTTAAAAAAAAAGACCACCAGTTGGATTTGAACCCAAAACACTGAATGTATGTATTCACAAATCCAGGACGAAACCACTGAGCCATGCGAGACTTGTCAATATATGTTCTATAAAGTACAGTTTGAAACAACACTGTCATATCAATGGACTTAGTTTTTTATCCTTCAAAAAATAATTTGAAAAAGTACATAATTAGTCATCTCTGGGTCATCACTCCATCTTTTTAAAAAGCGACATTTTTAATGTTGAAATATGTTATTTTAACACGTTTCAAATTTGTGGAGAGAAGACCCAGAGACAACATAATCATTTAAAAACAGTTGTAAATAAGTAGGATTTTGCATGAATTGCATCGTGTTGCTATATTTAGACCCATATTATAATAAAACCTTTTGCATTTCAAATATTTTTCCACTCATTCCACATCCAACAGAAACCAAATAACGGTTATAATTCGAAAAATATTCAAAATCAATTGATGAAATTTACACTCTCCTTGTGCCCCCAGATTCCTGCCGAATCTACATCTAAAGCGCCCACATTCTTTGAATTATCATATGATATTGTTTTATACTTTATGTTTTAAATGATGATGAGTAAATTATACAAGATTTTGAATTTTGCACTACCTATTATCTTAATATTCTCATTTCTGTAACCAGATCTGATATACTTATAACCATGTCATACAGTCTACTTATTTCATAAAATCACATTTGAGAAGTATCTATATCCAAGTTTTTCAGAAGTCTTACATTAGGAAAGGCTAGACCTAGAGTGTTTTTGACAGACAGCCAAGCATCTCTGCTAAATTCTGGTGCTGTTATATAAACAAATATATTTACATTTTCCAGTGTCTTTGCCTGTGATAACAATACATATCGATTTTGTACTTTATAGCCCATAACTTCAAACGAAGTCCAATTGAGGCGCCAGCGGGATTTGCTTATTAATATTTAAATATTTAATCGTACGATGGCTTAAAATTATATAATTATAAGTAATTGAATATTATGAGGTGATAATTTCGGTCGGGGCGTGATCAAATCTATCATAAAGCCTTTCGGGCTTTATTGGATTTGATCACGCCCCGACCGAAATTATTAATTCATAATTATCAAAGAATGATTCCTTATTCCTTGAACAGACACAGAGTCCATGCATGGTTACAATACGATTACATCACGGCTGTTATTTTTTGAAGGGTTGGTTTGTTTTAAGGGGGTTAAATTGGGTGATTAGGGTTAAGCAGATTCCAGGCGAATCAAGCGGGTCATTTTATATTGTCGGATAAAACCTTATTGTCTGTACGCCTCTTTATACGAAATACACTATAGAAATATTTTATAATGATATAATATCTCAACAATGACATATCACCCCGCCAGGGTACCAGGGGACCAGACAATCGGAGCGTTTTGAATTTATAGTCTGTCCCAAGTTATTGCTTCCATCGCTTTTTGATGAATTTTAATAAAATTACACATACCTGTGAAAGAAATACAGTTGAAATCGTTAAAAGGGAATATATCCAAGATATCTTCATTGAACAATTATCCCTTTCCACTCAGAAAAATTAACAGGAACGAAAACAGATTCCTTACGGAGATTTATAATGGGGAATGTTTACATCTTTTCTCCATTCGGAATACACTCGGAATACATCGCGCGATTTTTTAACGTTATCATCCGGGCTTATTAATGGCTGTTGCAATGCAAATTCTCCGTAGACTTTCAATTTCGGGATGTGTATTGAAACCTGAAGCGGTAGAGGGGGCGTTTCAAAACAGATAATCTGGGCATTTTTTATATTAGTGGATGAACGTAGTTTGAGCACAAAGGTATTTACTATTATTGAAATATCATGCAAAAAGTGGTGGAAGCAAAAACTCGGGACAGAGTATAACAGTGAATTACATCCTCCCCATCTAAGGGACAACGCAACTTTAGATTTGTGAATGGTTTTTTGCTTGCAGACGAGACATATTTTGTCATTTGACGCATTAAGCCAGTTTTGATTTGACGCGAACGCGTCACTTACTAGTATATTATTCTGTGTTTCCACGGCTTTCTGCTACAATATCGACATGCAATGCCCAGTCAAAAGGCAATTCAATGTCAATGATCACGAGGTCAAAACAGGCGAGGTGAAACATATGAGAAAGGACTTAAAAGTAAGTCATGATCACTTTAACCTCATTGTAAACTTTGTAAAACTTTGTACAGAAGATTTTTATTTACCGTTGATGACGGATGAATATAATATAGTTATATATTATAATTTGCAGTATTACACTGTTATCTAAAATGCGCAACAATGTTAATTCCAACGAGACTCAGAGATTTTAACATGCAACATGCATGATGTTTAACCCCAACCCCCCCCCCAACACACACACACTAGTCCATAGTCAAGCCACATCCCTTCATCTTTTTTAAAAGAAAGGAAGACATGTGCAAAAAAGTAAATATAGTTACAAGTGAATTACACATTGCTTTTTTTTTTAACGTAACTAGGTGATATTATATAAATAGTGCCTGTTTGGGAGGGTAACAGTTGAAATTGACACCCCGAGAAAACCATTGTCAACCGACGCGAAGCGGAGGTTGACAATGGTTTTCGAGGGGTGTCAATTTCAACTGTTATCCTCCCAAACAGGCACTATTTATTTTGTTATACTGAATGTCTTTTTTGAGAAATTTTAAGAAAATTTTACTGCTTTTATATAGGAATAACGTGAATTCTACAGCGAACCGTACGCGCATAATTTTCGCGCATGTAACATTTTTTAATGTTACCCGTTGCCAAGTGCGTTGCTAACGCTGAGGGTAATAGTAAATATTATTAACTGCGTCTTAACCAATCAGATTTCAGTATTTAACATGAAAGTATAACAATAAGATTTATGGAGGGTAATCGTGCTCAAAAATCCAGACATGTAAACTTGTAAATCCGAATATGCAATCCTGTTGATGTGTGAGCCTGAGCATGAATATGTGTAATTCTGATCGTTTAACCTATTAAACTCGGGCATAAACACGTGTAAGATTTTACTCAGTTCCTTCGCCTGTGCACATTTTGCAACTTTATTGTGTACATTAGTTAATTAAACCTTCAACTTTGCACACTTTCAATCCGTAGTTTCTGCGTTTGTAACTTCAGGCTCGGCAATAATGTAAAGTCTACAAGTTTGTCGAATTTTGACATGACCTTATATGGAAACAATGACGTCACTGATAGAAAAAGGCTAGCTGCAGGTAAAGGCATGCCGTAATCGCCGGAATAGGGACGGAATAAATAAAAAAAAATATGAGGTAAGCCTATAATCATATTATCTCTGGATAACAACATTTCATAGAGTATTATTTTTCGGAAAATTAAATTATGAGATTGGTGTACATTTTATCAAGAGAATGTATAAAAGATGCGAGTAAAGAATTCGATCGGCTTCAGATATCCTCATAGAACTGAAAAAATTACATTTAATGATTTTGTTTGAATACACGTGTATAAAGATATATACGCATTTTTATTAATAGGCGTCTGAACCGGGAGGGGGGGGGGGGGTGGCTAGGGGGGACTTAGCCCCCCCCCCCCCCCTCACACTTTTTTGCCAAGTTAGACCTAACCATTAGGAACATAGCAACACAAAGGATTCACCCCCCCCCCCCCCCACTTTTTGCTCGCAACAAACAAAATTGTTCCTTAAAAGACCTTAAAGAGAATGAAATATTAATAGTGATATTGAAAATTAGAGTCATAGTAGGTATACTAGCACCCCCCCCCCCCACCACCACCACGGATAAGAATTTCATGATTTGGGGGGAAAAATTGGGCAGGTAAGATTGGAGTTATTGGTATACCCTCCCCCACGGATTAGAATTTTCATGATTATGGAAATTCTTGTCAATATTTTTCATGATTAGTTTAGCCCTTCCCCCTTTCAATTTGCTTCCGACGCCACTGTTATTAGAGTACATGCAACAAATTGTTAAAGTATAGGCCCCGGTTGAATTAAGAAAATATCTCCAAATGCATCCTTATCGCTACCACAAAGTTGTGACAAGACCCCACCCCCCCCCCCCCCCCCCCCCCCCCCCCCCCCCCCCCGCGAAAAATTACACGGGGTCCGTCAGCTGAGTTGAAAGTTATCGATAAGAAAATCAAACTATTTAAATACATTGGTTTTGATATTGTGATTACGCAGTAATATGAGACATAAGAAGCGACACCCTCTTTAAAAAAAATCAATAATAATAATTCCAAAGATAAGGTTAACTGTCGTGAAATTAAAATATGTATAAATTATTTTAAGAATTGTTTCTTTGCATTGTCGGCAATATATAGGAAAAAAAGCCTATCATGCAGGTAAAATTGACATTTCTTAAAAATTATTTTAAGCAATTATTACGGGATTGAGTATGACGTCCTGAATGTCGGTTCAATACAGACTCACTTTGTGAAGTTGGCTGATAAAAATTTTCTGGAGAGCTAGTATAATACAGCTTTACAGCCACTTGTGAACTAGCTGCAGGTCTGTAGCTCCCTGTCTAAAAATACAGATGGGAGATCTTTGAGCTACAGTGCCTCCCATAGTAAAACTTCAATTTACGGCGCACAAAAAATATGCGCTAGTTTTTTTTATTATTATTGAAGATTGTGTTATTATTTATCTTTCACTTACACAACAACAAAAAGTATAAATACATGTAAAGAAACATAAATTTTTCCGCGAAAAATTACCAAATCCTTGCAGGTCGTTTATTCTAACTAATTCAGAAAAATAACAAGAATAAAAATGGGGTACTCTATATGCAATGCTTTTGCCCAAAAATGACTAAGTTCAACAGCTGATATTTTTATAAATTATCAGAAATCAAAATCCTAGCAATTTGCATACTTCTGATATATATGTATAAATGATCTGCAAAAGAACAACTTCCTATCTTGAAAACTGTTCGAGGAGTTATCGGTACAATAAGGGTACCTTTTTGACAGCCACTCGCCCGTCTGCAATTTTTACTTTTTCAATAATCGGAAACCCGGTTAAAAATTCACTCTCAAAATTCTTAAAATTCAGAAGCAATGGAGTTACATGGGACCTCACGGCGGTCTTCGAACCCCATGCCGCTTAAAATATATTTACCCCCTTAGGAAATTTCTTGATCCGTCTCATTTCTAGAAAAGAGTACGCATTTACTTATATTCCAGTTTAAATTACATGACAATTTTTTTTTTAGAGATTTAAGATATTAGGCATTTCCTTTTATAATACCATGAGAATTATATTACGGAAATTAGCGCATTCGTCACATCGGCAACGATTTTTTTTTCTTTATGAACCTCTGCCTGTATGGTCCAGTTTCAATCATACCTCAATTTTTTTTTCTAAAAATAATACCGGTGTTTTCGATAGAAAAGGTGTCGTTCATTAAAAGCTGATTGCAACAGTTTAGCTGAATATTATGTTTATTTTTCGTTCATTCCGGTCCGGCGGTTACGGCATGCCTTTTCCCGCAGCAAGGCAGTTGCCATTTAAGGTCATGTCAAAATTCGACAAACTTGTAGACTTTACATTTGTCAATTTGTATCATGTCAGATGTGCTATTGCCGAGCCTGAAGTTACAAACGCAGAAACTACGGATTGAAAGTGTGCAAAGTTGAAGGTTTAATTAACTAATGTAAACAATAAAGTTGCAAAATGTGCATCATGCGAAGGAACTGAGTAAAATCTTACACGTGTTTATGCCCGAGTTTTATAGGTTACACGATCAGAATTACACATATTCATGCTCAGGCTCACACATCAACACGATTGCATATTCGGATTTACAAGTTTACATGTCTGGATTTTTGAACACGATTACCCTCCATAAAGATTCATCAAGAATGCACACACTAGTTTGAATCAAACTATAGCAAACAGTTTCCCTATTTTTAACCCCCCACCCCCACCCAAAAATGTCTCTTGTGTGTGTGTGCATAGGCGTCGGAAGCAAATTGAAAGTGGGGGGGGCTAGACTAATCCTCAGAAATAGTGAGAAAAAAGTAATTCCCAAAATCATGGAAATCCTAACCCGGGGGGGGGGGGGGGGGGGGAGTAGGCCTATACTTCCAAAAAAACAATTACTTAACCAAATATTTTTTTTTTCAAAATCATGAAATTCCTAATCCGTGCGGGGGGGGGGGGGGGGGGGGGGCTAGTAGCTTCTGAATCTAACTTCTCATGATGGAACGTTAATCTTTCCTGCGAAAAAAAGTGGGGGGGGGGGGGCTGAACCCTCTATCATGCTATGTTTCTAATGGTTAGGTATAACTTTGCAAAAAAAGTGGGGGGGCTAAGCCCCCCCTAGCCCCCCCCCGGTTCCGACGCCTATGGTGTGTGTTGGTTGGTGCGCGGTCCTATGAACAAGTACCTGTGGTATTATGTAAATTATTACAGTGATTAAAAGAATTAGATCATCTGTGATCGATACGCTATACATGTACATCATGCAGAATAAATTTTGGAAATATTGTTTGATATGCGCGGTTTTTATTTTTAACTGCCTTTAACCCTCTGGCTGTCGACGATTTACAGGCCTTTTTCTCGCATACATGTATGTTCTTTAAGAACTGTAGTGTGAACTAAAAATAAACTCACGTTTTTCTAAATCTACCTCTTTCTTTGACGCAAACTCCTCTTACAACCCTAAAGTAAATTTTCTTGTTTTTCAGTGAATCTGTAGACAACGTTTTAATGTTAATCACGGGAATATATTCAGGGGCGGGGATAGTTTTAACGTTTTGAAAATTTAAAACAGTCATTGGAAATTTACGGTCGATGTAAAACTAAAAATACGCTTTCAGATTTAGTCTGGGTGATTGCTGTCATTCTGTTTTAGCTCACCTGGAGCTGAGATTTGTTGTCGTTATATCATTAGTCGCCAATCCATAGCGGGATGGGGGGGGGGGGGGGGGCCATAATGATAAAAACAGATACATGTAACTATACTTGAATATGCATATCTCTTATATATTCACAATCTATTGGGGCACAATGATAAAGACAGATGCATGTAACTATACTTGAATATGCATATCTCTTATATATTCACAATCTATTGGGGCACAATGATAAAAACAGATGCATGTAACTATACTTGAATATGCATATCTCTTATAGATTCACAATCTATTGGGCCACAATGATAAAGACAGATGCATGTAACTATACTTGAATATGCATATCTCTTATATATTCACAATCTATTGGGCCACAATGATAAAAACAGATGCATGTAACTATACTTGAATATGCATATCTCTTATAGATTCACAATCTATTTTTTTTAATGTACACGCGTTATTAAGTGCAATGCAGGGTTGCATTCTAGATTGTAGCAGCTATCTAGCTCCACGTAGCCGCTATGATCTTTACGGATACGCTAGCTTGGCAATAACAAGCATTATTTCATTCAGGCCTCACCGTCAAGTCAACAATCAGCCTCAAGTCAAAGTTTTGATCTCAAATTTATGCACTTTTATGCACTAGCAGTTAAGATATTGAATGCAGCCCATCATCTGTCTATTTTACTTTCCAAAATTACTGTGTGGTCACGTGCACAGTGAATGACACGTTTCCTGTACATCTTCCACCATAGACCTCGTCTAGGCAAGCTTTTCTGATCACTTTTTGACGCTGTCTGTAAACTCTTCATCTCAAGAACAACTAGGTCAATTTTAACATCACTTGATATAAAGCATCCTTAAGGGGATTCAAGTTTGATAAAATGAAGAGCCACTCCTTACTTCAAAGGGTTAATAATTCCAAGTCATTGAACATTTGATGGCATTTAAAAATCAAAGGCCTGAAGGGCCACAATGGCGTCGAGTTAAAGTTAATTTGAAGAGTAAAAACCTAAATAATTTTTTTAACAAGTGAAAAGCTGTCAATGTGACAGCTAACCGGGTTTTCTTTTTATATGCGAACTGTAACCATAATCCATGTCAACCCATATCCAGTGAAATAAAGTACCCCATATGCAATATTTTGCTAAAAAGACTTAGTTCAAAAGCTGGTATTTTTTTCATAAATAATCAGAAATAAAAATCCTAGAAATATTCACACCTCTGATACATGTACAATTAATCTGCAAAAGAACAACTTTTTATCTATAAAACTGTAGGAAAAGTTATCTGTACAATGAGGTTACTCTATATGCAATATTTTGCTAAAAATTGACCAACTTCAAAAGCTGGTATTTTTTTCACAAATTATCAGTAATCAAAATCCTAGCAATATGCACACCTCTGATATTTGTATAATTGATTTGCAAAAGAACAACTTCTTATCTTGAAAACTGTAAGAGGAGCTATCCGTACAATGAGGGTACGCTATATGCAATACTTTGCCCAAAAATGACTAAATTTTTTGATTTTTTTTTCATAAATTATCAGTAACCAAAATCCAAGCAATTTTTTTTCATAAATTATCAGTAACCAAACTCCTAGCAATAAGCACACCTCTGATATATGTATAACTGATCTGCAAAAGAAAAATTCCTATCTTGAGAACTGTAGGAGTTATCCGTACAATGAGGGTACCCTATATGCAATATTTTGCCAAAAAATGACAAAGTTCAAAAGCTGGTATTTTTTTCATAAATTATCGAAAATCAAAATCCTAGCAGTATGCATACCTCTGATATACGTATAATTGATCTGCAAAAGAACAACTTCCTATTTTGAAAACTGTAGGAGGACTTATCCGTACAATGAGGGTACCCTATATGCAATATTTTGCCAAAAAATGACAAAGTTCAAAAGCTGGTATTTTTTTCATAAATTATCGAAAATCAAAATCCTAGCAGTATGCATACCTCTGATATATGTATAATTGATCTGCAAAAGAACAACTTCCTATTTTGAAAACTGTAGGAGGACTTATCCGTACAATGAGGGTACCCTATATGCAATATTTTGCCAAAAAAAATGACCAAGTTCAAAAGCTGGTATTTTTTTTCATAAATTATCGAAAATAAAAAAAAAATTAAAAATAGAAAATGTTATTTATCACATAACTAATAAAATTACAACTCATTACAAATTTGCTCACCTAATTCTTAAAAAGTTTTGAATTTCAATTGAAAATTTAAGTTTATAGAAATATCTTAGGAGTTAAAAATTTTTAGATTTTTTTTCTCTATTTTATATGAAAATAAATATTAAAATTATTATTGTGTTTAATCTTATATATTGTATACTGCTGATAACCACTCTGTCTCTCATTATCAATTTCATCTAAAATTCACAAGGATCCAAATGACACGGGCCGAAAAGATCAGGGGTAGATAAAAGAAAGCACCCATTCACGTTGTTTACAAAGTGAAAGTAGTTCACTAGTTGGTTTAAAATAACTTTTGTTTGTAGATGTACTTATCGCTCGATTAGGAAGTTTTGTTTCTACAAGATCAAACATTTGTGCATTGTCAATTTTCGATATGGATACAAAATAATCTATTTTGCAGGCTAGTACATTTCATAACCAAATTGAGTATGTAAGCCCAGCTATCGCATGTGTCTCGGTGCTAGTGTATTCATCCGCTGAAACCGAGACATATTGTTTTCAATAAAATGTGAACATTTTTAAAGACGGCAACCATTTCGAATCTGCAAACTTGTTTTGTTGACGTACAGTTCTGCTCGAAATTGAAGTATGTCATCTATTTTTCTTCAAACACATACGAAAACTTTGCACTCATTTGAGTTGTTTGGCTCCTAAAAATGTAACTTCCGGACGTACGATCCCTAGATGGCTTTCGAGCTTCGCTCGACGCCATAAAAATCTACTTGTGCAAAAACCATTTGGCCAGACTTATGTGTAAACATTCATAAGAAGTTTAGATTCAAGATTATTCAAACCATGATCCTCAGAGGTTGAGAAGGACCACAATGTATATATATGAAAATGAATAAAGAAAAAAATCTTTCTTTAAAAAAAACAAAAAGAAAAACATGATGCACTTGTGCAATTAACTAAATGTATGTACACTTGTGTCAAATGAATTTTAGAATATTCTATAGAAGTTGAGATGCATAAAAAAATTAGGTCCATTATCACATGATTTATTCTTTTCTGTACAATAATTCAATAAATAAGTCCTAGTCTGCGTATAAAAACATGTCTTCCAATTGTTTAACAATTAATCACTTGATCCCAGTCTATGTAATTTGAATACACCTCCATTTCTAGCCAGCGCTCGTAGTTCTGTTTGAATTCCTCCGTCAGGTCAATGTCTTCCCCCAGCACGCTGTGTAGACAGGTGTCGACGGGTTTAAAGTCTGGGTCCGCACTGTGAGGATTGTAGCGACGCTGATTAAATCTGTCCACGCAAGCTCGTAATGCACACTCTTCCGCCTGGAAATCCCATGGTCTGGCATCCATGTCTGAAAATATAATTCATTAGATGAACCAAGGTTGTAAGTATATAGTAATTGCTTCATATATATCAGTTTCACTGCTGGTTCTAAGAACTGATTCTAACAGAAACCTATTTACATTTGTACTAACTTACCATACCATCCTTGGAATTCAGGCCACTGATATAACAACGTTTGACTGCATGAATTATTTTAAAACTTACACAACACGTAATAACACTAATAATGGTCATCATTTAAACTAAAATAAATTAGTAACATGATAAACAACCATGACAAAAAGTAATGGAAAGAAGAAATCCCGAGTACATACCGTTTCCGTAGGCCCAGTCGTCATTGAGCCGGTGGCGCACCTTCTGGTAGATGGCGGACATCGTCTTCATGTTGCTCTTCCTCCACTGTCGCCCCAGGTACTTGGTCTGCATCTTGAGCAGCTTCAGCACGTACAGCTGCATCATGGCCTGCTTCACCTTCAGGGCACGCTTCAATATTGGGGCCGATTTAAACACCACCAGCATCTGTACCGGAGAGGGAGACAGTGATATAATGGACAACACTTGAATGAATTTCCTGATATTCTTGAAAATGTAATGCAAATGTAATGCATGGTAGAGACATTTATTGTGATGTGTGCTCGATTTAGAAGTAGGACAATACAAAATGCAATTGGAAATATTATACGTCATATTAAATGTTATGTAAGAATCGCCAATTTCATTATGAATACAAACAAATATCAGATATTGTTACCATGGTCCTGGAGTGTTTCCACTTGGTGAGTTTGTTGAGTATTCTGAGGAGATTGATACAAGAGAAGAGATTCCTCCAGCAGTATGGCTGGTTGTCACCACTCTCCTGTAAAGATTTACACACCAGTTAAATCTAATCCTTTTCAAGATGATCAGATAATATGGCATCTTAATAGGTATCAAAATAATCAAAAGCTAGTTTACGTTGCAGTACAAATGTTACGGTTGGACATGCATGTGTATTACAAATTACTTCATTATGTGATTGATATTGCAAATTTTTCCTTTATAACTATTAACTATTAAATATGAATTTTTAATAAACATTTTAATAAACTGTTCATAGACTTACATGTACGTGTTTAATTTTCATACTATCTGATAAACCAGTCTCAATCACAAGTAAAGAAAATACGATGTTTATGTTTATCATTCTGATTTCTATATAACCCCTCTGTCATTAGCTCAGAATAGGGAATTTATGTACATGAATGATATCATAAAGCTGTATCTTTCCAAATACTCCGCATACTTACCAAAGTCTCTGCTGTTAGTTCTGGCTGCTCGCCAATTACAGAGCCTGGATAATCCAGGCATGGAATACTGAAACAAAATACAGTCATGTAACACTTACAATAAAATAACAAAATTCATGCATTAAAATAAATATCACAGCAAACAGTTTTAATAATATAACAGTAGAACATATTACACAAGTTTTGCACTACTTTAAAATACACATCAATCATATACACGTAGCTTTATTGTAGTTTCCTTGATGTTTCTTTTATAACTTTGGTAGATAGTTTTATCAGGAAATAAAACATTCACATAAATCAATTTTCCTTTTAGATAATCTTTACATTTAGCAAACCTCTTTGGATCTAACCTGTTTTTGGCTGTGACATAGGACAGTATGTTCTGGTTGAAGAACTTGAGCACCAGGGGTATACAGTTGGCAAACACTAGGTGTTGGCTCATAAACTCAAACTGTCAAAATACAAAAAACAATCTTTATTTGTTTAGGGAAATTATTGTAAAATATGTATTAACTCCTAATAAATGGAGGGACGCTGTGTCATACGATATGTAAAAGGCTTAATTTTTTTGGAAGTTGAAATTTAGAAAATTTTATTGCATAATTCTATGTCAAAAGATGCATTTTTTTTTAATTTTAGACGTTTGTTAGCAGCAGGTGCCCTTCAGTAATTCCCCTTGTGATCCTCACCTGGTACACATGATTTAGTTTGAAGTGTTTGAGCAGCAACAACAGCAGGCCTGAGATGGCCTTGACAATGATTTCTTTGTGCCGGTTGACATCAATGCCTAGTTTCATTGACTGCAGAACTGTTAATCTGAAATGTTACAATAATCTTAAGATCTATAACATAAAATACATAATCAAATTGTATTAAAATTAACACTTGATAAGAGTTTTACAAATGTTTTCAGACACAATACCTTTGATATACATTTAAATCATTATACAACATGTAATTGTGTGACAACGGCCTTAATTTTTGTGAATTTACAGAGTGTATTAATCCTTTCTTTTTTTGCTAGCAAGAAAGTAACTTGAATATATTATCATTTAAATAATCATTAAACAAAACCCTTAATAATAAATACTTTTAACAAGAGGCAAATTCAGAGTGATGTGGCAATACACTTTGTATGTTAATTTACAGTGGAGACTTACGGCATGACTTCCGGGAGGACATCAGACAGGATGTTGATGGAGTCTGTCTTGGTTTTAGACGTGGGGGCAGCCGCCAGTAGAATTTTGAGGAGGGCGATCATGTACTGGGGGAGATTAGGGAGAATGGCCTGGAACAAGATCTCCACAGGAGAGTTGGCAACGTCTGTCTCTGGCTGTCAACCAATCAAACACAAGTATTACAGAATAAACCAATCAAATACATGGATTACAAAAGCAACCAATCAAACACAACTCAGAACTGAGACAACCAATCAATCACAATTATCATAGAAACAACTAATCAAACACAAGTATACATGTACATGTAATTTATACTGTGACAGACAGAGTCTTTGTTGGATATAACTTTGTTTCTAAAATTTAGCAAGCATTACCTTTGAAAAGGGATTTTTGGCAATTTCTTCCTCTCTTTTGATCTGGATTTCTGTCAGAGATATGTAAAGGTGCTGAAATCAAAAAATGAAGGGTTAATTTCAGGGAAATGAATAACACTCATAGAGGAAAGCTTGGTTCACCATAATCTATAGTAAACTTAAAGGAGTTTGTGCACTTCCTAACAAATTAATGAGATGCTTAATGTTATCAACTTTGTTTTAGAAAATCCAACAACAATACATGTACTACCATTAATTCAGTAAACCCCTTGATAGAAGTACTATTTCATGACAAGATTAAACTTTACCAAATGGTTTTTTACCTCTTTTAAGACCTTGACCCCTTCATGTATAGGATGAGGTAATCCAGCTAAAGAAGCAAGGTCATTCTTGACTTGAAAGCCAACAAACTTCATCCTCGTGGTATCAAGAAATTGTTCTAAATCTTTTTGCCTGTAAAAAAAAAACTTAATTTTTGTGCATTTAAATACTATATTTATTACAGCCTATATTTTTGATACTACAGTGGAATTACAAGAATTCTTGGTGGCTCAATTTTCATTGATTTTTGTAAATCACCCACAAAATTAACATCCTTAACTAATTATCAGTTTTTATTCAATACACATAAAAACGCATGATATTGCATTCCGAAGAATCCTTGAAAAAATGATAATCCACAAACACTCGCCCCAAGGAACCTAAATGATTCTACAATATTCAAATACTAGTAATGAAAAAAGTTTGACTAATAAACCGCCTCTGTACCTGACTTTGGGCTTCCAGGGTAGAGTTTTCTGGTGTACAACTGTGGGGGTGGCAGGGCGAGGTGGGGTGGGAGGTGTGTCCTCGTCACTGCTCTGTCTGGCGTTCCCGTCCACGTCGTTAAAAATGTTGTCCTCCCCGTTGCTGTTCTCGAACGGGTCGTTGTCCAGGCTACTCTGTTTAACCAAAGTCTTTTGTAAGGCGACGCGGAGGCCGATAGAGAGATAAGTAGATAGGCAGGCACAAAGAGAGTTAGAAAGCAAGCATACGTTAGCAAGGATGCAAAGTATATTAGTACATCTGTCACATATATCATAACAATCAGTCCCATCACCTCTAAAGCATTACAGGTGTAGGCAGTACTTGGATACCATCTCAGGATCTTATACCTATAGACAGCAGTTTTTGTTCTTTTCTATCTTCATTTGACATAAAATATGACAAAGAATATCATTCTGCAGCCCCTTATTTTAAGTCTTGTATTTTTCCCTGGATTCCCATATTGATATGGCGTTGTCAAATATGATTTTAAAGTCTTTTGAAAGATAAACACATTTTGTTTTTAGTTTCCAAGCACTATCCACTATTATATCATATACTGATATTTGGTTTTTCAGATTAATAATGATATTGCTAAAACTATGATTTTTGGCAAGCATTATAAAAATTAGAAAGAAATTAATCTAAGCAATTAGAATAATTATAAATAATAAAATTTTAATTCATAATAAAATATAATAATGACTCTGATGGCAGTCATAGATATATATCAATGAAATTACAAATAACAGAAAACAATGTCTTAATACTGGACTCTACACCCATCTATCATGCATATGATATTACAATACAGTCCCATGCAAAACTAGTTCCATTATCTATATTTTATTAACTTCTTGGGTATCAGCACCCAAAAACATATCATTTTAAATCCATTCCTGGTTTAATTTATAGTTTATCAATAATTCAAAGTAATGCTTCAGTACAGAGAATTGTTCAATAAGTAGTGTTTACTTATATGTCATTGAGGACTAATGCTTCTTATCAATATCTGTTGCACAGAAAAATACTATTAGAGAATAATATTTTTTTTATTTGGTTTGAAAAACAAATCTTTAAAAGTTAGGAGGGAAATATGAACCAGTATGTTAAATTCTAAGTTTTAAATATGCATATTTTTTTGTATTGTTAACTATGTGTAACTTTTGAAAAACAAAAATTTAAATACATTCATTTGGCATAAAAATAAGTTTATAGTCTTCTGTAAAGAAATTACCAAAATATGAAATTGTGAATGGAAAGCAATGAAATAATATAGCTGTTATCACCAGCAACCATTCCCACCAACTACATATGGTACTAATGGTTGTTTTTGGCCATGCTATTATTTTTAGACTTTTTGCCATTGCACAGGGCATCCCCAGTACAAGTAATAGCTAGAGGACTAGCTGAAGTCAAGGCTCTGCAAGATTTTTATTTAAATTTTACTTCATTTTTTTATTTCATGCATTTTTTTCATAAAAAATTACCTTCAGGTCAAAAAAGCTGAAGGGATCCATCTTTAATTGAATCATTGAAAAATTAATTATTCTTTTTTTTTAAGCCAAATAACAAAATAACCAAGAATCAAAAAAGATTTAAATCTTAAGAAGAGTTAAGAATATAGGTATTACCAGTATATCCATTATGAATCTCTTGCTATCAGTTTTTTAAAATTCCAATTATAATTTTGAGAGTTCAATTACATATACATGTATATATACATGTATATATTAACTGTGTACCAAAGATATTTTTCTGTTATCTATTTCCAGTAATTGGTCAGAACTAGACTGTGAATGTGTACGTGAAGTGTAAATATTTGTGCCAATTTTAAGTGTCAGAGAAGCTAAATATGAAAATCAGTTATTGCTTATTATATTTAAGGTCTTCCGTTTCCAACGGAAGACCTTATTGTTATTCTTCGGATTCTTTTTCTTCTTCTTCTTCTTTTTTTTTCTTACGGATTTTTGTGCACGCGATATCTCAGAAATAGCTTGACCGATTTCCACGAAATTTTCAGATCTTACCAACTATGTTCTGAACCTCATCGGAAATAATTTTGGTTGATGACGTCATTTCCGTTCTTGAGTTATTGGCATTTTAAGGATTTTTAGGGGGTTGGTTTGTCCAAGGGTGTTCTCCTAAACTACAAATGATATTGATTTCAAAATTTCAGGGATGATAGACAAAAGATTGTTAATCTGAACAAAACCATTCCTGTTTGTTTAGCACAAGAAACACCGGAGCTCGGTAGGGCTCGAAATTTGAGATATGAAAAGCGTCGTGAATTTTTGTGCTTTTCTTTGTTTATCTCTTTTCTGGAAAATATTTTGATATAACATGTAATGTAAAAAAAGTTTAAATTTACAAGACCTTTTAGCTGATATCAAGAAAAAGGGGCTGGCCCCTTAAATTAGGGACCTATAGGGGTCTAAGGTCTTTAATCTATAGCTCCTCACCGAGGGATATTTTGTAATAAATTATAGAAGCAAATAAGTTTATCTTACAGTTATGAAGCCCAACAGTATAACGATTTTATCATGCATTACGTAATTAGGGGTTTTTAGGGGTCAGAAGTCCAAAACTTTGATGCTCAATATCTCAAAATGAAGGAAAATTTTGATAAGCAATATTGAACAAAAGATGCTCAAAATATTGAGCTTAACAATAATCAACCATAATTTCTTTGTTATGCGGTCCTTAAAGGGACTTACAGGGTCGGCCCCTAAAACGACCCTCTCAAGATATCTCGAGAACGGTACAAAATTTGTAATTTCATGTTGAACAAAAAGTGTTTAAATTGACAAGAGCTTTCATTTGAAATCATGAAAAAGGGGCTGGCCCTTCAAATTAGGAGCTGAGGAGACTCTAAACTCTTTTAATGATAACTTTTTACTGTGAAATATTTTGTGATATGGTATAGAAGCAATTATGTTTATTCTAACGGTATTCACCTATATATGGCAATCATTTACTCCTATGTTACGTAATTAGGGATTTTAAGGGACCAGAAGTCCAAAACTTTGATGCTATATATATTAAAATGGAGGAAAATTTTGATAAGCAATATTGAACAAAAGATGCTCAAAATATTGAGCTTACCAATAATCAACCATAATTTCTTTGTTATGCGGTCCTCAAAGGGACTTACAGGGTCGGCCCCTAAAACGACCCTCTCAAGATATCTCGAGAACGGTACATAATTTCTAACACTTCTTGAACAAAATGTGTTTGAATTGACAAGAACATTCTTATGACATCAAGAAAAAGGGACTGACCCTTCAAATAAGGGGCTAAGGGGACTCTAAAGTCTTTTAATGATAACATTTTACTGTGAATTATTTTGTGATATGTTATAGAAGCAATTATTATTATTCTGACGTCATTCTCCTATACTGTGGTTTCATCAATATTCGTTGAATACCAATTTTCGTGGATTTCGTTGTTAAGCTTATCCACAAAATTAAATGTTCATTGAAGTTCAATTTCAACTAACAATTTGTATTGATTGGATCATTGGCCACGAAATTACGTATCCTTGAAACTGTGGTTTTCAGAAAATCCACCAAAATTGATACCCACCAAAATTAATGAAACCACAGTACATGGCAATTATTTACTCCTATGTTACGTAATTAGGGATTTTAAGGGGCCAGAAGTCGAAAACTTTGATGCTCAATATCTCAAAATGAAGGAAAATTTTGATAAGCAATATTGAACAAAAGATGCTCAAAATATTGAGCTTACCAATAATCAACCATAATTTCTTTGTTATGCGGTCCTTAAAGGGAGTTACAGGGTCGGCCCCTAAAACAACCCTCTCCAGATATTTCGAGAACGTTACAGAATTTTTAAACACTTCTTGCACAAAATGTGTTTGAATTGACTAGAACATTCTTATGACATCAAGAAAAGGGGGCTGACCCTTCAAATAAGGGGCGGAGGGAGCTCTAAAGTCTTTTAATGATAACTATTTACTGTGAAATATTTTGTGATACGTTATAGAAGCAATTATGTTTATTCTAACGGTATTCACCTATATATGGTAATCATTTACTCCTTTGTTATGCTGTTAGGTATTTTAATGGACCAGACGTCCAAAACTGTGATGCTCAATATCTCAAAATAGAGGAAAATTCTGGAAAGCAGTATTAAACAAAAGATGTTCAAAATAATGTGCTTAACAATGTACAACCATGTAATGTTTGTTATCTGGACCTGAAAAGGAGTATTAGGACCGGATATCAAAAGATTTTTCCCAGATATCTTAAAAACGGAAACCAATTTCTAAACACTTATTAGCGGTATACAAAAATACCTTAAACTAGAATGAATGAAAAGGAGCTGATCCCTTAAATAAGGGACATTAAAGGGATATATAGTTTTTCACCCAATACTCTTAGATCCCGCCTCCTTTTCCGGATACGTTTCGTTGACGCAGATCAAGAACAAGGTCATTCCATATTCTAAAAATCGGACGGAAGACCTCCTCGTTGCTCGCAACGAGATCGTGTCTAGTCTATTTTTATAATTAGTTATAGTTTATCAAGTAGAAAATTTGTCCCTTGTTTTTAAGCATGTTCTGTTTCTTTCTCCAGATGATTTTACCGGTAATAAACTTATACCCATAAATTTTCACTCAAGCAAGATACAGAAAATGACAGAATCATTTGTAAATTCTTAAGTTCATACTAGTTTGCATTTAAAAGTCCCAGAGTTAACATATTTGAACTCTAGGAGCAAACACTTTACAACAGTTTACAGTTTTACACCTATTGTGAAGTTCACAAAATTCACCATAATACAAAAGAATACATGTGTTAACATTATACAACAAACACATGCAATATGGTAAAAAGAAGGACTGCATTTCAGTTTTAACACAATTTATGACACAACATAATATGGTACAAGGGTATTTTCTAGCATGACACATTTCATGCAAACCATGGTTACTCATCAATAGCTATAGAGTTTAAAATTAACCTTCTTTTGAGAAAGAAACAGAATGATGGAATGTAAAAAAGCTAAAACATCAACAGATTAGACAGAGTGTAAAATTCAATATATTATTGTTACCACAGGGTTATATACTTGTAAGTATACAGGTCTACCTTATCTATCAACTAGTGCAGATGAAGTAAGAGATCAGTGAAAAACAAACATCTACTCCTGTCAATTTTTGTAGATTTTTTTTTTTTTGTATTTAGAGAGTAATTTTCAATACATATCAATAATGTAGTGATTTTCATGAATTTTTAAAGATTTTAATTGCCTTCTTTTTTTTTTTTTTTTTACCTGTTAACATTTTACAAAAATTGAAAATCAGGTGTAGACATATTTTGAAAAATGGTTATTAATAAAAAGTACTGATGCGTAAAATATTGTCGAGAAGTGAAATACACGTGATTGAAACACAGTTCTAATATAGAAAAGTACTACTTTGAAAAATTGGCTAAAAAAAGGAGCGAAGAGAAAATGACATTAAACAAGAGAACTAACCCGCTTTCCTCCCCTGAATGCTCGGCGTGGCATCTGTTGTTCAATCAGATCAGCTGCCGATGTGGGCGGGGACGAAGCTCGCATATTTTTACAAACTTCGTATGTGTCCTCAGGGAGAGGAGGCAGGCCATACTTCTCTCGAACTTCATTCTTCTTTTTCTGTAATTCTCTTAGTCCCCCTACAGAAACCTAGAAATGGGGGCACAAACTTAAATTTAACAGGTAGATGAAATATGGTGGAACATTACATACATATACTTACATCTACATGGAAAGGATATGGCAAAACATTACTACCACATAATTTCAACTCCTTTCAAAATTGTTTATATCAGTAAATATTACATTACACCTATTTACTGGTTATGAGAACATTAGCAAGTTAATTGTCCCCCGAGACAGCAACTATTTCACAAGCCAAAGCCGAGATAAATAGTTGCTGTTGAGGGGCACAATAAACTTGCTATCATCTGAATACAGTAAAACACGGTTATAGTGAACATGCGTATAATGAATTGACGCTGAGGTGTTCTGAGATTAAAAACGAGGGAAATCGAATGCTTATTTGTTTCAAAACTATTCACCATGGGCAGTTAGCACAGCAATTATTTCACAGTTAGATAGAAGATTAATTCGATTGAGTTTACATAGAAAATATACATAGAAGTATAATAAATTATCTTATTGCATCCATGTTTTTTAACACTCTTGAATTATGATAATGAGATTTTAATAAATTTTTTATAAATTTTTAGAGGTTTCCTTTATATATGAGTCCATCCTAAAATTTGAGACACCAGATAATTAAAGATTAAAGGTACAGCTATGTTAAAACACATCTTCAGACAGCAGCTGGATATTACATAGAACATGCTGTGTATAAGGTAGCAAGGTACCAGCAAAAAATAGTGTTGTGTTCAGAGGGATTTCAAACTAATGAAAATGTGATCCTCAAATGCATTCTAAACCAATACATATATGTCACAAGGAACATAAAATATGTACATGTTTCTCACAGTTAATTTTTTCTTAAAATATCTTGCTACTTGCAA
Source organism: Magallana hongkongensis (assembly GCA_015776775.1). Lineage (NCBI taxonomy): Eukaryota > Metazoa > Mollusca > Bivalvia > Ostreida > Ostreidae > Magallana > Magallana hongkongensis. The sequence continues at coordinate 20,340,648 of CM027471.1, forward strand.
TAGATATATAAAATACATGTACTGAAACTTCATACCAGCACAACTTTCCACAGCAGAAGCAGGACTTTCTTCATGGGGAAATGTGGAGCACTTCCACTGCAGAACTTGGTGATCATGCTGAACAATATCACAGGGAGTATCTCATCTCCTACTAATGGGGTCACTGAAAAATTAATCATAGGTCATCGTCATCATCATCATCATCATCATCATCATCATCATCATCATCACCATCATCACCCATTGAACATGAATACAAAGAGAAAGTGTCATTCAATTTTCAAAAGGCAAAACATTAATACTTCAATAACATACCAACTAATGCATTAAGGAGAGGAACTTGTAAGTTGTTAGAACTTGTTTCTGATCCTTTTGTTTAGTCAATAAAATATGTTCAAAACAAAACAATGCATTAAGTAACTCTTTTTCAATCACACAAAAAGTGTGCAAGAATACAAATACATGAACCTTGAAAAAAAGTTATCCTGGACTGACCTAGATCCTCCATGAACATGGACCTGTTGTGTCTCTGCTCGTCTGACTCTGTGTCTAGAGGACTCCGCATCACTTCAACCATAATGTACAGCACACTCAGAATTAATCTGTAAAGGTCCACATAGCTTCTATATTTATAATTCATAAACTATTTGTCAAAGAATTAGTTTTCAAAATGTACAGTTGATATCTCGATATCTCGAACATTGATATCTCGAATACAATGGATATGTCGAAGTAAATTGTAAGTCCAAACCCCTTATATTTTAAGTATTTTACCAATGATATCTTGAATACCCAGGGATATCTCCAGGCTTTTTAACAGTTCCATCTAGTTCGAGATAATATATAATATACATTGTATCTATATGTCATTTTGTTTTGCTTAACACTGCTTTAATTTTGAAAAGAAAAACTCTTTTGTGTGTGTATGCTGCATACGCATCATTATTTGTAATTAAATTAATAGGTCAAGATCTGCTGCTTGTTGTTACCGTCTTCATTTTGCCTGCGTACCTTAAATCACTACTGTCTATCACAGAGACGGCCATTTTCCTAATGGCTATAGAAGCTGCCGCTGTATTTCTACAAAAAAAGTGAATACCATACATGAATAAAAATCTACAGTTGTGAAGAAACCAGATTTCATTAGAGTGTTCATTGTAAGACAAACTCTGAAAATCATTTTAAAAGTTCTGATGAAGGCTGGATGTTTCTTATAACAAAGGTATAAGCCTTGTCTCACAGCTAGTACACATAACTATTTCAAAATCCTTGCATGAAACAAAGAACTGAATCCCTTTTAGTTTCCTCTTTAAGAGAAAAAGCCAAGACTTTAACAAGATAATATTTCAACACATGATGCAAAAATTTCAAAGGGAGTTTACTCTGTCTCCATGGATAGAAGCTCCACGAATGATGTGAAGAGTCCTTGCTCGTACAACAGGTGGACATTTCTGTGTGTCCAGTCGCGATGTTCCTCCTCCGAAATACACTCCCCGTACACACCTAACGCATAACATAATCACAAAACTCATTCTAGTTTAGATATAACCATCAAACACCTGCATGACTTCTTACTCATTGAAAAGAACTTTTTTATTTACAATTTTCTTCAACCAGCTATTAGTCGGAATGAAATTCTTAAAAGTCTTAAATCTACATGTACAAGTAAATTTTTGTGATAAGTAAGAACTTTCATCAAATTTTAAGAAAAGATATGAATTACCTATATTTTAAAGTTTTTTTTGTAGAATATTACCAAGATTACTTTTCCAATTATGATTTTTTGATCTAATTATTGGAACAATTGGAAAAAAATGACTCCTTTTATTGACAGCCCTGTGATAAAATAAGACTTTAGTAATACTTACCTTGAACAAGATATAACAGAGACCACATGGCATTAAGGCGTCGCTCTTTGTCCACAACCTCCAGTTCATTCTGTAGAAAGACGATGTGTTTCCTTTGCACAGATTCCGAGGACTTTGTCCATTTGTTTTCACCTTCAAAGTTTTTAATTTCTCATTTAATTTTTGCTGTGGCAAAAACCAGAAGATAATGGAAATCAAATTCTTCATTAGATTTCTATAATTCTAATACATTTGAAATTTTTAAAATCAAAACTATCTGAAAATTTATTTCAAATTTTGTTACATGTTTTATACTGCCTTTAAATATTGTTTGTTTGCCTTTTCCTGATTCACAGAAGAAAAAGAGTCAAATCAAAATATTTTAAAAAAAATATGAGCATAATTTTTCTTTTAAAAAAAGTTGTTCCAGTTGTTTGGATTTCTATAATTGTTCAGATATTGTACAGCAATGAAAAGAAAATTAATTTTCCAATCTGCATATCAGCACCAAGTTGGAAAGGGGCAAACAGGCTATTTTTTAAAACAGTACATGGTTTTATCAAATCAATCTTAATCACAGTTACATTATTTTTTCTCTCAATTTATTTTGGTTCAGAAAAAAAGAGAAAAAACCATTTATCTGATTTAGACTCACAATCTTTGTTCACAAAGCCATCTTCGAATTTCTTTTTTGACAGCTCAAACTCGGAGTCCTCAGTGTAACTGAATAGTTCTGGAAATAAAATGATTTTGCACTACACATTTGGAACAACGGTGCATGACTCAGACTAACATTCAAGATGTTCAAGCTAGATCTCATCCTGTTAACCAGCTTTAAACTGTTTAACATATGACACTTGCAATAAGGCCTCTTATATTAAACTGTTAGAAGTCTTTCACAAGATGATCATATTGACTGACCATTTATTCAGAGTGTACACTTGGTTGCAACATAGTTTATACTTCATTGACTGGCTGCTTAAGCATTATTGCAACTTCAGAGATTTTTAGTAAAAATTATAAGAGAACCCCCCCCCCCAGATGGGTGTAGATCCCAAACCTAGCAGTCTCAATTGTCAACAAACGTTATACCGTAATATGATATAAAAGAGAATTATTATCAAAAAATGTTACCTGCTAATTCCGCATTATATGTGTCAGCATCCTCATATAAAAACTCAATATCTGGACATTCAGTCATGCTCTGAAACAAATGAAAATTATCACTGAAAGGAGAATGGTTTTTACAAAATAATCATATATCATGGGTCGACTCCCATAATTTATTCTATCCACTGGCGTCGGAAGCAAATTGAAAGTGGGGGGGCTAGACTAATCCTCTGAAATATTGAGAAAAAAGTAATTCCCAAAATCATGGAAATCCTAATCCGTGGAGGGGGGGGGGGGGGGGGGGGGGGGGGAGTATACCTATACTTCCCGTAAATAAATAATTACTTACCCAACAATTTTCTTTTTCCAAAATCATGAAATTCCTAATCCGTAGGGGGGGGGGGGGGGGGGGGTAGTATGCTTCTGAATCCAACTTTTCAATCTTTCAAGGTAAATTTAGAAACAATAATCTTTCCTGCGAGAAAAAGTGGGGGGGGGGGGGGGGGGCTGAACCCTCTATTATGCTATGTTTCTAATGGTTAGGTATAAATTTGCAAAAAAAGTGGGGGGGCTAAGCCCCCCGGTTCCGACGCCTATGCTATGTGTACCTTACTGAGTTGTGTGAATTTTCACATTTTCTATGGTAATTGAGATGAATTTTGCGCATACAAAATTATCTATCCGATAATTATAAATATGGTGCATATCATCGATATCCATGCTCCAAGATCTTATTACTGTCAAATACACAGAAATGATAAAGCTATTCTCTTTTGAGAAGTGGACAGCCACTGGATGTAGGCTATGCCTGTCCACTTCTCAAAAGAGAATAATGATAAAGCATGTCAGCGACATTAATGGCGTGTTTGTAATCTAGTATGCTGTTGATCTTAACAGTGCAAAATGATAAATGTTACCTCTGATAAGGAATCATCTCTCTGTCTTCTTAAAATATCGCGTAATTTTGGCAGGCCTTCTTTCTTACTTCCAGCCTCCATCTTGAATTTATTTACTGAAGAGTTCCGTTCATGTGAGACAACTCTGTTTGCAATTCATCAAAGTACTGAAAACCCTAACAGTCTTAATTTGGAGATTTAGACCCCCCCCCCCCCCCCCCAAAAAAAAAAGGCCAAAAATATAAACAATTTTAACTGTTATCATAAAATTAAAACACTATCACATTATGATATTTTCATTTTGATAATTTTCATAGGCTTCACAATCATTCTACTTACCGGTATTGCCCACTAAAGTACTGTGGAATCCTTAGATTTCGTGTTGGCTCAATTTTCGTGGAATTCGTGGTTACCTCTCATCACTAATTAACATCCTCCTCGAATTAATAAATTAAGGCTTTAAAGACATATTCCCTTTTGTAGGTATTAGAAAATACACGAAATTACCTCCCCACGAACCTGTAAAATTTAAGCAATCCACGAAAATTGGCCCCCACGAATTTTAATGATTCCACAGTAACCTAGCTAAAACCAGAGAAATAAAACATATTAGATACTATTGTCTCTACCAGGTTAAACTCTTAAGTATCGATTCCAGATCATTCATAGCAGTCAATCATGTATACCTAGATTATGGATCTTTATTCATGCAGGTGCTCTATTTATACCGGTAAACTATAAGCTATCACCTGTTTTCGAACTGGTCTGACTGTCACATTCCTCCCCCTTTAAATGATCCCCCAGGTTCTTTCTTCTAGCAGGGAGTTAACCTGTCTGTTCCTGGAGCAAGGGTTTGCATTACACCAAATGCAATTGGGTGGGAGAAATAATGATGGACCAGACGGGATTCGAACCTGGGACAACTGATCATGAATCTCTGTCAGGTATTCTAACAACAGTGTTGATAAAGGGCCATGCAGGTATATGAACCAGTCCTGTCCATTACAACTAAATGATACTTGGATTAATGAGATTGTGTTTTTTATCAATTCACATTCTCCTTTACCATGAAGCATTTGCCATTAATTTCGCAATACAGTATCTTTAAGCTGTGAGCATGTTGTGCAAAGTACAATTGCTATTCCAAATAATCATCAAGAAACCACTATAAAGTCAGATATGTTACAGCTGGCCCATCCGTCACATCAACTCACATCCCTGTATGGTGTACACATAATAATTATAGGCAGAATACCAGCAAATGATTATGAGAGATCATATGACATTTTTCAACAGAATTTATTTGTTTAATCCATGAACTCATTGACAACTAATTTTAAGCCCAGATATGCCATAAATATATATTTTATAAACACATGATACATGTATATGATATCACACAAAACAACCATTGTTCACATCATCACAGCCAGATCATAGATTTTGTTCTCCATTTTTACAATGATTGAAAATCACCAAAACATGAGACTAGGTCTAACCATACAATGACCTTTAAACTCTTGGGTCAAAATCAAAATGGTTGTGATGAGCCTCTGAGGCCTCCTTGGAACCACTACTGACTCTGATTAATAATTGGGCTTCACAAATTAGCTCCCTGATTGCAAAAAATATTAATAATAAATTTTACATAATACACTAATATATATGTGATATGACAAGAAGCTATTTGATATGAAAAAAGTTACATATTGTAAAAATATATACATGTATATACCGGTAATCACAAATGAACAGAATGTTAAGCTTTATTGACATTTATAAAATGACTAGAAATGTATAAGATTCGTAAAATTTAATATAATGCATAGTTTGGAAAGGAAGATTCTACACTATGACAAATTTTATCATATACAGCTTGAATGATTACACATATTTTAAATCAAATGGCAATAAAAAGTCAAAACTTTTTATTGAGAAAAAGAGTCAAGGTAACAATTCTGATGTATGCTTAGTTTAGTACAAGCTAAAACATTATATACAGCATTAACCGCAACTAGAAAATTCACGTAGGTATGACTTGCAAATAAGTATATGTATAACACTTTAAAAAATATGAGATGCCACGTTATGTTGATTCATATTTGTTGCAATTTCTGCGCAGATGTAGTGGTTTGGACCCCACCCCCTCCCCTTTGAAAATTCAATTTCAACTTTTATAGTATAATCACTATGATTTTTTTTATGGAATGTTTCAAATAATGTGACCCTGCATTTTTGCACAAGCATTAGTTAAGTAAATGAGTGAGCAAAATCCTTAAAACCGATTGTCTTAAAATTGAAGTGTTTATTTATAATAATAATTCATCTTTCCTTTATTCATAATTGATAACAAGCTCCTGCTTCAGTGTGTGGAGAAGAGGAGACAACCTTCAATTCAATATAAGAAGGGTTTCACCTGAATTGATTTGTCTCTGAGTGACAAGTTGACAAAGGTCGGGGTGATCAGATCAGTAACTGTATGAACAAGAATGTTAATATATTCCATAAATGAACATATTAAGATGACTTTGCATTGTTAAAGCAATAAGCAAATATAACAAGTATATGCATAGATAATCTGGTTATACAAAAGCATTATGAAATCAGTCAAGGCTGATCAAATATTATCACAATTTTTGCTAGACAGCACTAGCAATGCCACAGGTCAATTCATGAAACTGTCATGTTGAATCAAATTCATCGGAAGAGTCTTGTCTACAAGTGGTAAACAAGATGCCAGGAATTTGTCCAATCTTCACATCAGTTCCATTTCGACTGAATTTGGACTTGCTAAAACTAAAGCGAACACCTGAGCAGGTAACTGTGCTCTGTCCGTTCTTCCCTTGGTAAGTGTCCAGTCCGTCGGAGCTTAAAAGTTTCACCACTAAGCTGTACTTCTTTTTTGGTCCGATGTCGACTGGAGTTTCCAGGAGAATGGGATAGGTGTGTTGACTCTCGCTGGTTTTCAGTCTTGTTTTCCTGGTCACCTTTTCTATATCCATGGTATCATACAGCGAGCACGTCACATCATATACTCCTTCACCGATATAAGAACCATACACCAGGAGACCATGAAGAGAAATCTTCTCATTGCAAGTGAAAGAGATGGCGTCTGGCTCTCCCCCGCAATACCATGAGCCATCCTCAGTAAACCGCTCCGTATCGGATGCAGGTCTGAATCGGCCGACTATCATTGACGTCTGAGTGGAAAGAAGTGGTCATGGAAGTAGGCGAGTCTAAACCTGAGTAGCGATTAATTGGGCTGAACTTGCACTTTTTACTTCTGTCCTTCTTAAAGAAGTATTTGAAGAGTTCAACTTTTTCTGAATCTGTCAGAATATCCATGTCTGCCACAACCTCTGTGAAGTATTGGTCCCCTAGTAACGGAAACCTGACCAAATAAATAATGTTCCCCAACACTCTCCTCTGGTTCTCTGCATTTACTTCCAGATTTTTCTCCTTACATCTAGCATTGGCCCACTTCAACTGTCGCATCAAGTACCGACTTCTCGTCGATCTGCAGTTCATCGCTGGACAATATCACCTCCAGACACTGTGACGACAAGCTGAGGAAATCTTCGGATATCAGCACCTCCTTTGTGTTGCGACAGATGTAGCCCATGCACTTGCGTTGGAGTTCATGTTCATCGTACAGATGTGACTGTTCTAATATGGCACAGATGTTCTCGGTGGTCTGGTCCAGCTCCAGGTACTGAATGCACTGTTTGACCAATGCCTGGACTGAGTATTTCTTAGCAGCATACAACAATGGCAGCACTATGTCTGGTTGCAGGTCAACACTGTCTGTATACAGAAATCTAAAATAAAGAACAAATGCACTTGATGTTTCTAACCAAAACCAATTTAGTTTTGCTCCATAACACCAGTAAATCTTCATGGTGATATTTCTAGAATACACTATGTGTATATACACAAAACAATATATTAGGCATTAACTATCATTATTAGAAATAGAAATTGATTAAGCATATCTTTAACATTCCGTAAATATAGTAACTTGAATCATGGCAGATTGTGGGGTGCAGAAAATGAATAATGCTACAGGCAGTCCTTTACATCCAGTATAATGTATCTTCCTCTGGGACAGTTGCCCACAAACCTGTTCCCATTTATTATTTTTACTACTCACAAACTTTTGACCCCTCACAAGTTGAAGAATTCTGAGCATCAAGGAATTATAATGATTTGTACAGTGAGAGACAATTCTTACTCCAACAATGCCTTGAACACTGGTGGTTCGATATCTGGTAGAGTTATTTCCCTTTGTGTTTCAGCCAGCGGTCCACAGAACATAGTGAAGAAGACACAACTTCTGCTGATGAGGATATATTTATGTGCAGGAACTCTTTCTTTGTCTTCTCCTACCAAGAAGTCAATGTCACAGGCCACCTGATTGGTCCACATGTGGCGGTTACAAAACTGAAGGTTTCGACAGGACTGCCAATCGTCAATGATGGAGGCTGCCATACCTAATATACAGAGGGTGGTTTCCTTAAAAATAAAACAAAAAAACTAACATGATAACATACACAGTTTTAAGAGCATTCAGAGGCAAAACATTGAACCAATCAATAAAGGCATTGACACAAGTACATGTATCATATATTGTGTATCAAACAAACCATTTTGGTACTAGTTCGATCAAGTCAAAACAAATCAGCTACATACATTTTTGGAATAAGCCCTTTTTATGGACAGAATTGCACATAAAATGAAAATTGTTTATTAGAATGTTAATTAAGCAGTTAATGCTTATTTTTAGATATCATTAGTCCTATAACACAACAGGTCAGGCAGACAAATTGAATACCAAAAGTAAGAATTTAATGATTATATATGTATATTACATTGTTTGAACTTCTTAATGCCTCGTCCACAAATGTGAAATATTCCTCAAAATCACTGTATAATCCTGTGGGCAAATTAAATATATGGAAGAGCCAACTGTAGCAGCCACAAGGTGAACTTTGATTTTGGCTGAACTTTGATTTTTGTCTGTGACATTGCACTTTAACAGCATTCATCGTTTGTGATGTCAGAATAAATCTCATCATTTAACCTTTCAGTACCATGTGTATGTTACAGTGTTATAACTGCAGTAGCTTTCCACACACCTTATATGCCAGAAATAAGTGGAATGTAAATATTTAAGGATATAAACTAAGCTTGAAAATTGAAGAGGCTGATATTTAAATATTACATGTATATCTAAATTTAACACACAAGTGACTAAGTGTGGGCTGGATTTCCAGACTGGGATGAATGATGTTCTGCGATTCAGGGAGGACACCAGTCAAAATATCTCGTTGAGTTTTTTTTTAAATAACACTTCCACCAACTATGTAAGATGAATAAAAATGTGGTTTCTTTACTATGGTTTCTGGATAGGGCCATTTGCGTTAGCGCGACATTGCGTTCAGATGAACGAGACATCGCACTAACACACAACATGCCGTCGCGCTGATGCAACTTTGCACGTCGCGCTAACACACAACACGCCATCGCACTAACACAACTTTGCACAACATGCCGTCGCGCTCACACAACTTTGCACAACATGCCATCGCGCTAACACACAACACACTATCGTGCTAACACAAAACACGCCGTCGCGCTAATGCAACTTTGCAAGTTTCACAGTCTAGTAGGAAGTCATGTCTGGAAATATTAGACTGCGCATGCTGAAATATGTAGGCCTGCATGCAAGCATGGATGAAAAATAAATAAAATGTACTTTGAAATACATATATCATTTTCATTTATTATCAATACATGTGAATAAAAATATAGTTACTGGTATGTCACTGTATAAGGATATGCTAGCGTGCATATAAATTATTAATAAATCTACCAACTTCCTACTAGACTGTGAAACTTGCAAAGTTGCGTAAGCGCGACGGCGTGTTATGCAAAGTTGTGTTAGCGCGACAGCGTGTTGTATGTTAGCGCAACGGCATGTTGTGCAAAGTTGCATTAGCGCGACGGCATGTTGTGTGTTAGCGCGACAGTGTGTTATGCAAAGTTGCGATAGCGTGACGACGTGTTGTGTGTTAGCGCGACCGCGTGTTGTGCAAAGTTGCGTTGTCTCGTTTATCTGAACGCGATGTCGCGCTAACGCAAATGGCCCTATCCGGACACCATACTTTACAGGTAAAAATGTCAACATAACAATCTGCCATAGTTTTTGTGCATCATTTACTGCAAGTTTTTTTAAATACATATACAGAACTGTAGCGCGTAGTTCTACCTCAATCCTAGTTTCTTAACACAGCTACAGCAGCTGTACAGTTCTTCATTTGTACGATCTACATCATGTACATCATCATGTAATTATACAACCCTCAAACTTTGTTTGCTTTTTGGCAACATAGATAAACAACAGAAAAATGCATTGTCAGGTAGCAAGAAATATAAATTACTCAACAAATAAAATCCAACCTTTTCTCACTCACTTCACTCACAGTAAACAATTTTCTATTACGATTCTAACCCAAAATGAAAGTAGATAATCAGTTGTACAACAGCTGATTCGAATGTCTAGTTTACTCCCTGAATAGGCATTGCTGTCCTTCTTGTTTGCATTTTAGTAAAATTGTGTCACTGTAAGATAGCAAAATGTGAATATTTAGAGAATTTTGATACGTTTTAGAATGGTTGCAAAATATGGAATATGAACGCATTAACCAACAGATTGTCAACGTTGAATAAACGCTTCAATGGAATATCTTAAAGAAATTGTTTACTAAAACATTTGTTCGACTTAAATGCTCATTTCAATATATTCCCGAACTTCCTCTTATTTTGGTTTAGTCATAAGTACGTATTGACAGTATTCCCGCTTTGTTCTTGTTCGTTGTAATTATTTTATGTCCAACAAGATGCCGTTTTATAAGATCTAAAAATCTACGTCATGTTAATTGATTTTTTTATTCAGGAAATTGGAACCAGTCAACGCTGCCTTACACCAGAGATCCTTGACCCTGGGACGTGATATAATCCTTATATACTGAAGGTTAACGAAAGCGACAAGATAAGCATGGCAGACAAAGTTCTTACGATGGATTCTGTGAATCCAAATATTGTGAAAATGGAATATGCTGTTAGAGGCCCTATAGTTGCCAGGGCCACTGAGCTAGAGAAAGAGCTGGCAAATGGTGCCAACAAACCGTTTACATCAGTGATGAAAGCCAATATTGGAGACTGTCATGCTACAGGTCAAACTCCGATTACATTCATCCGGCAGGTCCTATCCGTGTGTGCATACCCAGAAATGTTGGAGACCTGCAATTTTCCCCAAGATGTCAAAGATAGAGCCAAAAGGCTGTTGGGAGGCTGTAAGGGAGGCAGTATTGGATCCTACTCAGCGAGCCCAGGGATTGATGTCATAAGAGAGGATATAGCTAAGTATATATCTGAAAGAGATGGAATTCTGAGCAAACCAGAGGACATAATGCTGTGCACTGGAGCCAGTGATGGGATAAAGACAATTTTAGCCATGTTAATGACAGGGAAGTTGGGGAAAGAGCGAGCTGGCATCCTGATTCCAGTACCCCAGTACCCACTCTATTCTGCAACCCTCACTGAGTTTAATGCATATCCCATCCCATATTATCTGGATGAGGAGAATCACTGGGGACTTGATGTTAAAGAATTAAAGCGTGCCCTCAATGAAGCTAAGCCAAACTGTGTTCCCAGAGCTATTTGTGTCATAAACCCAGGTAATCCAACAGGGCAGGTGCTTACCAGACAAAACATAGAAGATGTCATCAAGTTTGCTAAACAGGAGAAGCTGATGGTGCTAGCAGATGAGGTCTACCAACACAATATATGGGGAGAGGGATGCAAATTCTTTTCTTTCAAGAAAGTGCTTTCAGAAATGGGTCCTGATTATAACACAATGGAATTGGCATCTTTCATGTCAGCATCAAAAGGTTTCATGGGCGAATGTGGTTCAAGGGGAGGTTATGCAGAGATTGTAAATTTACTCCCAGATGTCAAAGCCTGCCTCATGAAATCAATCTCAGCTAAGCTCTGTCCACCAATTGTTGGTCAAATTGTCATGGATTGCATCACAAACCCCCCAAAACCTGGAGATCCTTCGTATGAGCTATTCAAGAAAGAAAAAGACAATGTCTTGGCCCTTTTGAAGAAAAAGGCAGGAATGGTGACTAGTCTCTTTAACTCGATTGAAGGCATCAAATGCAATGAAGTTCAGGGTGCTATGTATGCTTTCCCACAAATTTTCTTACCTCAAGGTGCAGTGGAAGAGGCCAAGAAGAGGAACCAGACTCCCGATGCTTTCTACTGCTTCCAGTTGTTGGAGACAACGGGGATCTGTGTGGTGCCAGGGAGTGGGTTCAGACAGAAGGAGGGAACATACCATTTCCGGATAACAATTCTTCCCAAGATTGAGGAAATGACCGATGCCTTAGAGCGCTTCAAAGAATTTCACCTTGCTTTCTTAGCTCGATTCAAGAACTAGAGGTTGGTTTTGGATGATAAAGTCAAATTTTTTTAAATCACACTTATTTCCCACCAGAAACAAGAAAGACCTGTCTCTTAAATTTTTAAATTTTATCATTTTTTTAAAAAGTCTGTATTTCTTTTGTTTCCAGTTATTTCTATGAGCTCTAAAAATGGAACCACTAGATTTTTAAAAGAAGGAACAATACCTACCAGAAGAACGAAGACGATGCAGGCAATGTGGTGGTATCTACCTTTAATGATATTGTATGATAATATATTTTATATCTAGATGGCGTTTATATCCCCGATTTCTATCCGCCCTGATGTTGTTTTGATTTTTAAATGTTTGTTTCTGCTACGGCTGTTGTTTTAAAAAATATCATTATCATATGTATTGTTTCTGAATGTCACAACTTGATTCTTGTAATTTTTGCTGATTTCTATATCTACAATAGCCACTATTTATATGTATCCATTGGTGGTGTTGTATTTTGTTTTTCATTAATATTTCACCAAGTCTGTACTAGTTACATGTACCAGGAGAAATCATTGGACATGTTGATCATGAACTGTTTTATCAGAGGAGAGATTTTTTTTAGACCCTTTATTCTTTATTTAAAAAGATCTAATGTGGTTGAACCATGTTTGTCTAAGGTTCCTTGTGTAGGCTTTATGATCATTAGGAGTTGTTGTTCCTCCACTAAGGTTGCTTATTTAAAAGTATCTTATCAAGTCATTTTTTTATTTTTCATTTTTTTTGTAAATTCTATTTTTATTACTAATTGTATATTTTTTGTTTGTTTCATTTTTAACTGCTTGATTTAGATTTTTAAAAGAAATATTTGAACTTTAATTTTATTAAGATCTTTAATTTTTTTTTTAAATGTATTTATCTGATAAAAGCTGTATATGAAATATGTGTATCATAACACTACAAGAAATCAAAATTTAGCTCAGTTTTCTGTATGGTGCACAATTCAGTTAAGAGGGCCGGATGGCCATGACCATTTTTAGACTATATTTACCTTTTATAGAAGAAGATCTAGAGCTCTGTATAAAAATGTTCTGTACTAAATAATAGTTTTTGAGCAAAAATATCAAGTTTAAAAGTCTTCACATAATTTTTTTTAAAACAAATGATGGCTATATTTTAAGGAAGAAAAATTTATAACAAGGTGTTCTTTTTCTTGGCATGTTTGTTTAAGTTGTACTGTACAGTGACACTATATGTATTTGAATCTAAAGCAGATTTTGGATGGAAAAAAATGAAAAAAATATGAATATAGAATTGTTAAACAAGTGCCATAGTTTTTGTTTGTCCTTCTTGGGTATTTAAGTTATCAGATGTTAAGTGTAAGTCACTAAGAAATGTTATATATATTTTATTGCTTTATTATGCATGGTGTGTTTGATTTTCACAAACAGGGAAATAAAACCAATATTGCATTTTGCTTGTATCTTCAGATTTAAAGATCTGTAAGAATGTTTTATATGTAGGTTTTTTTGGCAGTTAAATTGAATTTCTTAAAATATCATAGGTTTTCTCGAACATTAATAGACTCCCTCGTGTCATAAGGCCACGCCTATCGAGTATCTTGATGATGCTGAGGATTAAATTATTGGTTTTAATAATTGTACACCTCTATGGATATCATTAAGAAGCTTAGGAAATTGAAAAATTGTGTTCATATAAAAGTTTTATGCAACAATCCCTCAAGGTCTTATTGTTTTATTTTTTGAAAGAATAGGAAAAGTTTTCAAAGTTTGATACCGTATACAAAGAAATCAGGTGCTCCCGTTATAAATTCATTGGACTTGGCACACCCAATCCATTGTTATTGATGGAGGTTGAAATGAAAATGGGGTTATATAAGTGAAAACTTCAAGTCAGTGTTGACCTGATGAGGGTGATTAACCATTGAACCTTGATAAACACATACAGGTCATTGATCTGTCCCTCTCCATCAGATATCATAGAGAATCACTGAAGATTATTTTTTTATCGGGGCGAATTTTTATGGATTGTCAATATTTTAACGGTTTAATGGGATTATATTTATGTATTATGAACACAGACTATTTCATAGTTTATGGGGGATATAAATTCATCCCTAATCGTGGTTAGAGGATAACCTCCAAATTGAAGAATATTAATCCCCACGAATATTAGCTATCGCATTTTGCAAAACTGTATCAGTTTGTTCAAATGTTCTCTAGTTTGTTTATTTTTACTTTGTTATATATTTAATTTTGAATATTTGTTCGAAAAGAGTATGTTAATTTCATGTACACTGTCTTGGCAACTGTTATTTTATATAGGTCACCTGATTCAGTGACCTATGGCAATCGAGACAAATTAATGTAGGCAATGAGTATATATGTATTCCACCATATGTGCGAACAAGAAGACAAACGCGTGTAAGATGAAGTAAGGAATAAGGATCATTATTTGAGTATTATGAGGTGATAATTTTGGTCGGGGCATGATCAAATCCAATAAAGCCCGAAGGGCTTTATGATAGATTTCATCACGCTCCGACCGAAATTATCACCTCATAATATTCAAAGAATGATTCCTTATTACTTATATTTATATAATTTTTAGCCATCGTATGATTAAATATTTAAATGTAAATAAGCAAATCTCGCTGGCGCCTCAATTTGGCGTCATTTGTATTATGAGTTATATAGTACAAAGTCGATACGTAGCGTTATCACAGGCAAAGACACTGGAAAATGTAAATATATAGGGATATCCTGTAGAAAGGTTTTACAGAAAGTCAATCCACGTGATAGGAACGCGTTTGAATAGTAAATCTGTTTTGTGGAGATAGTGAATAGCGGCGGCCAGTCGGATTTGACATTTATAATTCACGGTTTCGTGACATACATTTCTCAGATAACTTTTCTATTGCTTATTGACTGATTTTTTAAGTATATACATGTTAATTCGGCCAATTTTTAAAACATGCATGTAT
Source organism: Magallana hongkongensis (assembly GCA_015776775.1). Classification (NCBI taxonomy): domain Eukaryota; kingdom Metazoa; phylum Mollusca; class Bivalvia; order Ostreida; family Ostreidae; genus Magallana; species Magallana hongkongensis. The sequence goes on from CM027471.1 coordinate 20,355,966, forward strand.
ATTATTGATAAATAGTTTCAAATAGGATTTTCAGAAGAGTAATTATATCATCACCAATCTAAATCTTATTTCAAATTACACAGGAGCGTTGCACAACTTAGGGTTCGTAAACATAAAATTGTATTAACAATTAAGTTTATTTCTTGGAAGATAATATCGATACCAGAACTGGGAAAATGAATCAATGTGGAATAAAAATAAGACATTTAACAGTCGATTTGATCATAATGGCTATGAATATTTTTAAAAGTTAAAGAGTAATTAATACCAGTCCGCGAAAGAAAATCATTTAGAAATTCACAGAGTACAATGTACTTATATAAAGACCGACACGTTGGCACCATCTTTAATGGGCATATGGTCACAATTTGGGTTAAAAGTTATTTTTTCCGTAAGGCATCTTAATTGGCAATAAAATTTTGAGTGCCATTCGTTGAGTCATAAGCGATTTACAAAGCTTGCAATTCTTTGCTATGTAAACAAAACTTTTGTTTACATTTTCGAGTGTTGAAGTGAAATTCCAGTTTTGACCTGAAATGAATGTGTTAAACGTTAGAAACTGTTTACTTATGCTCAAAATGAATAAGGAGATGGACAAATCAGCTTAAAGAATATTTTTTACTGGTATAATGAACCGATGTATACAAAAACAGGACAAGAGCCTTATCACTCTACGACTGGCTCTCAGATTTCATTTCATCATTAGAAATGCATTCATACAGCATTGTTAATACAATGTAATAGAAACAGAGAAATAGAAATTGACTCAAATCGTAACCATGCCACTTTTAGAGGCTAGTGCACTCCCGATATATAACAAGATATATTGAATAATTGTAAACTATGGTACAAGTAACTTACCCCGGTCCATATAATATTGTTGGTTAACTGCAGACTCGTGTCATTGTGACCACGCCCATGCATCGGGTATCTGCACATAACCAACAATATTATAGGAGGTAACTATACTATAGGCTACATGTACTTTTTTTTACTTCTAATATACTGCAAGGTAATCAAAAAATAAGCATCCAAAGCTTATATCTATATTCATACTGATGTCTATTTGTATGAAATATATGTGTATCATAGCTTTAAAGCCATTGTATACTCTCTTAGTCAGGGATATAAAAGTTAACATACATCGAACAGCTATATAAATATGTTATTTAGTTCGCTTCCGCGATTAAAAATATAGTGTCAGAAACTTTGAAAATGTTTTTTATTAATGAATAGATATGATTTAATGATTATATTTCATTAGTACAAATCAAATTGGTTATGTAAGATTGAACGCTTTATTTAATCAAATGCACATATAAATCATTCAAATAGCGTTGTGATGTTCATACATGTATTTGCTCATGGTGCATGAATTGGCTAACTTAAAGTGTATTCAAAGGAAATTGAACGTCGCAGATTTCCCAATACAAACATGAGGGTAAATTTACACTGAATGTAAATATTAAAGAGGAACGTCTCATGTGTTCTTAACCGTCAGTTGCCTGTGATTATGATATATATCGATAGAAATTTAAGTAAACCCTTTCATTAATTTCTGCTTATTCATAAAATTTCCGAATAAAACTAGCATTGTAAACGCTAAAATTCAGACTAAAACTGCAGATTGACATTTTTAGGCACTCGTAATACAGTAACAAGAGGCCCATGGGCCATATCGCTGACCTGAACAGCAACAGCCTTTAATAAAAAGATATTTATGAAGTCATATATACGGAATATCTGAACAATGTAGTAGTATAGATTCTATATTAAAATATTTTCAACTTTTTCTTCAGACATTCTTATGTTAAACATTGAGCCCCTTTTATAACAGGTTGAGTATTGCATTCTCAAAAAGATCTTAAACAATTGTTCATATATTTATAAACCTACATCAAACATTGAGCCCCTGAAGGGGCCCAAAAATTGTCCATGGGCCACAGTCTTATCATTTGAAACTCAACAATGTGAAGATACTTGTGTCATGTTGTAAATTTTGAATTTACTGGGTGGATGTAAATACAAAATTTACAACATGACTGTTGTAAATTTTGTATTTACACCCACCCAGTAAATTCAAAATTTACAACATGACACTTGTATATAAGTAATATCATGTATTATAACATTTGAATTTTTGAAAATAACCTGCCCCTGTCTAATGTGGTCCCATCCTCCCCCGAAGATCACGATTATGATAATATTTAATCTACACAATCTTTAAATACTTTCACAAAAAATACAGTTTTTCTAGGCGATTGGTTTTTATTTAAATAAAGATTTCGCTGTGTTACCCGTTGCCAAGCGTGTTGCTAACGCTGAGGATAATAGAACGTATTATTAACTTCGTCTAAACCAATCAGATTTCAGTATTTAACATAAAAGTTTAATAGCATTTTTTGTTCGTGAATCTAATTTTTTTGCAGTTACTATATTTCAATAACCAATATACTAAATAAACCTTTTGAAATTTAAGGAGGCTAAATGGTCAACAATTAAACCATTAAATCTGCCTTAAAGTTTGACTTTATGATATTTTTGGCCATAAACTAATTTAGTGAAGACTTTCAAATTTCGTGAAGATATTAAAAAATTTTAGCTTTAAGTTTTCATATTTTACTATTCATTTTATACAAAGCTCTTCAGCTTCAGGAGGTAAACACAGCATATAAATATGACCAGGACCATCGAGACCTCTTAATAACATACAGAACGTAAATTGCACCTTTAAGAAACTATTAAACTTGGTTTATGTACAGTGGCAATTCTTTTGTTTTGTTACCTGTTACCCATTTTAATCTTTATAAGATGAATAAAATGGTGGTTCACTCACACACGCTCTCACCTACAATAATGCATTAAGAAAATGTTCATACAAAAGATGAAAAAATGCCAATAACAAACCGTGAACCATCTCAAAAAATCCATAAAACGAAATACAAATTCAAAGCAGAGCAACACGGACCTCTAAATAGATAGAGGTAGGATCAGGTGCCTGGGAGGAGTGAACATCCTCTGATGACCTACCGCTCTATATATGTTGTCTTCGGAAACAACTATCGTTTTGCACTAAAATTTTCAGATCAAAATAAATATACATGTATATAAATATATTACAGTTCAAAATTTAGTCATTACAGCGAGTTTTCATGATTTTATTGCAACCATGACACTACTTTTGGAGCAACCCTCGTAAGTTGTAAGAACTTGTGTTCGAACCATTTGTATATGTTTATACAATAAAATATGTTCAAACCAACCCTCGTATCAATCCTACAGTGTTGTGTATTTGGTGATCTGCAAAGTGTAAATGTCTCCGAATGCTATTCATGTGGAAGTCTCATTTAACGTCAACTTCGAATGATATAAAGTTTATTTGACTGATAATTTTTTTTTCATTTATCACTAGCTCCGATTAAAGAATGTCATAATTTTTTTTCCACTTTTCCCTTTAAACTAAATCATTCTTTAAATTTTTTATGTAAAGAAATGCATCTAATTTTGTGAGGTTTTGAAATGTGAAGTAGTAAAACAAATTAAAATGCTGCCTTAAAGGCGCTCAGACAGCAATCTGAAGATTTCTGCATCAAAACGCTTTGTATCATAGCAATTTTATCACAAATTATATACCTTCTATCTTTTTTTGAAACCTTAGAGAGAGAGAGAGAGAGAGAGAGAGAGAGAGAGAGAGAGAGAGAGAGAGAGAGAGAAATTATAACTTAACAAAATTAATTATCAGACTTTTAATCTGTTTTTAAACACCTTCCCTTCAGTCAGTCAAAAGATGATTTTTAATTATAAGTACATTGTACATATATCATCTAATTAATTTCTTTTGTCTTTTCACGCCCTTATAGTTACCACAGTTACGTACATACACTACTAAGTATATTACATGTATAAATGTATACCCTCTGTCCAGGTAATGCACATGTGCGACCTTTTAGTAATTACCTTAAAATAATGATGGACTCTACCTAAAGACGTATTAATTGTTAGTACTGATCTATGGAAAATTAAACAAAGCACGAGGAAAACAGACAATATTTGTTGTGCAGAACTCTAGCAGTGGAGCCTTTTTTCTCTCTCTCAGATTAGGGGTGTATTCTGATTAGGTAAGGTGTGAATGCCTGCAGGGCTTCATTTACCCGTGTGTACGTGTCGTGAAATCCTCCGCTAATCCGTATACACTGAAAGAGATTTAAAAACAAAGGGACTAAATAGTGTGTTCAAATTATTGTAAAAATACTCATGTTTTTATTTTTTTTACTCAGATTCGTGAACAATTTGTCAAAATCTAATCCGCTATCAAAATTTAATATATCACAAAATAATTCAGTGATACGGCTATACTGTGATGTACCATACGCTAATGGCCGACTGGTTTATATAAACATAGACATATTTTAGATACAGGTAAATGCACATCAGAAAAAAGAATAATAACTCTGAGATAAATTGCATTAATTGACTACGCGTAGGACCTTTTCTTATAGAGGAAAGCCGGACCTTAAATGTTAGCATTAAAGGTCCTGCCGGACCATTTTACGGACCGGACCTTAAATTATACGACACCGGTGATTTGATTTGAACATATTTTTATTGTACAAAAATTACAACAGGGATTGGACACAAGTTCAAAAACTTAAATCCCCCTCTCCCAATAAAAGTATATAATACAGTAAAAATAATGTATACACAACATGTAAGGTCAACAGATCATATGACAGTTATATATAAATTTTCAATGGTGTACAAACATCAACTAAATCTTTTTGTACCTTTGATATAACGATAAACTAGAGAAAATAAATGTTTGTTTTCGCTGACACTGATTGCGTTGTCGCCCCAAAGTAGGACATGAGCATTAACAATATTTAAATTTACAATATTGAAAATTTCATTAAGCATAACATTTCTGGCCTCTTTATATTTATTACAAGTGAAAAAATAATGATAAGTGTCTTCGAGCTTGCCACACGAACAGAGTGGACTATTAATAATATTACAACGAAAAAGATCACTATTTAGTACACAATTATGACGAAGTCTAGTATGAATAATATTAAAAAATCTGTCACCATAAGTAAAAAAATCAGGTTTAGTTCGACAGGTAATATCATTTTGATTTATGATAGAAACATGTATTTTTTCTTTGAAAATGCGAATGGAGTCACTTTCACGGACATCCTTTGAAAGCGCATTCCATTCATTAACAACAGTGGGAACAAATGAAGATTTATACAATTGTAAACGACATTTTGGTATACTATAATTTTGTGCATTTCTTGTAAAATAATTGGATGCATTAACACGTTTATTTGGGAAAATGTCCATTACATAATTGGGTAAAAGGTTTCTATCAATTTTATACATGGTTTTCAGCCTGGACATTTTCCTTCTACTATCAAGTGTTTCCCACCCTGTTTCGAAATAAAGAGAATCCCTAGAAGCGATCACACCGGTCACACCCTCCGTGTGCTCTTTGTCGTAATCGGGGAAAAATCGGAGAAGTCCATAAACAATTAGGTGATTAGTTATGGTCTAACAATCAGCATGAAAAACGTCAGTCATAATGCGACCCAGTGGAAGATTGAATTTACTGACAAGGTTGTTGTATCGACCATAGAACTTACGAAAAGATGACTTCGAGCGAGACTGTTGATAGTCCTGTCTTATCAAGTTGTTTGTCAGTAGCTTGCTTTGTCTTAGAAACTGTTCATACGAAGAGCATGCCCTTGCGTATTGAATCAACTGAGAGACAAAAACACCATATGCAGGTGATGAAGGTATATTGCTACATAAGTAAGGAAAGTTGACTACAGAAAAATTGAAGTCATCGCGTTTATCATAAAGTTTTGTTGTTAGGTTACCATCAATGTCCACGTCCAGTAAAATATCCAAATATAAAACAGATGTCGCAGACTCTGTCGTATCTTTTATTTCAAGTTCACTGGGATATATCGAGTCGACTATCGAGTGAATAAATTTTGCTTCATAAGAATACAAAAATAGATCTGCTAACAATGGGGCACAATTGGTACCCATGGGAATTCCAACAGATTGTTGGAAGTCTTGATTTCCAAAAACTACATAGATGTTGTCTATCAGAAACTCAAGCATCTTCTCTAGCCCCCACAGGAATCAACATCCGAATTTATACTTTATTGGAAATCTAATACAAGAAGTGTCTACGCATAAACATCTTAAATCAAACTTCTCAAACAACGAACAGTTGGCATTGCACATAGATGATATACTAGTAGTTAGAAAAGCCTCCTCGCGTCTACAAATCTTAAGAAAACACAAGTATGAGCTGAACCGTAAATCATTAGAAACTCTTTATTTTTCGTACATTCGACCAATTCTTGAGTATGCCGACGTCAGCTGGGATAATACTACAGCTGAACTAGCACAAAAGGTAGAACACATTAATATTGAAGCAGCCAGAATCATCACAGGAGCAACTAAGTTAAGCAGCATCCAAGATCTTTACAAAGAAACGGGATGGGAATCCCTTCAAAGTAGGTGTCGCAACCATAAGATTTTGCAGCATCACAAAAAAGTTCACGGTCTTGCCTTTCATCAACAACCAAACTCTGGAATAATCTCTTTTCTGCGACGAAACACAATCCTTCCCTATCAAACTTAAAGCGCAAATTGCAGACCAAAAATATAATTCCCAACTACTATTATTTCGTTCATCGTAGAGATCAGATTCTTCATACCAGGCTTAGACTTAAATGCAGCACTTTAAAACATCACATTCTCTGTCGCAATATAGTTTATAACCCACTCTGCACACCCGAAACTTACGAACACTATCTTCTTGAATGCCCCCATATACCAATGCAAGAATGTTGCACTTGGATACTATACCTTTCCATACCGACGTCAACATATTATTATATGGGGATACAAATCTTTCTTCAGCAAATAATGAAAGAATTTTCAAAGCAGTTCACAAATTTATATCGGATATCAAAACGTTTTCAAACATAAAAATTTCTCACACATCCTACATCATCTCTGTTATCTTACTCACCCTACAACTTATTTTTTCCCATAACATATTTTTTCACTATACATTGTTAGTTTAGACGTAAATTTTTCGTAAACGTGATTACAAAGACATTCCAACCTGGGCACTTCAATGATTTATAATTTGTAAATTATATTTAAGGAAACGGATTAATATAAGTGTTTACTTGTTTCCGAATCCTTGCCTAATTATGTATCATTGTATATGTTGTACGTTGTATTCATAATAAAGTATGGTTTACACTAACCACCTTTCCGGGATCGAGTACCCCGCTCGCGGGAAACCTGGGTAACCGGGATCCAGGTCTTCGGGGACCCGAAGTCTCAGGAGGCAAGTTCTTTTGAGATCGAACCAAGTCTTCGATCGTGAAGACGTGGAAATGTCTATACTGAGACACCTAATTGTGCGATATGAAGCAGATTACTACTGTCCTTCTTGATATAAAATATTTAACAAAATGAAATATACAACATGACTATTTTGAAAAGTCATGATGTATATTTTATTTTTTAAGATACAATATTATACAAATATTGACTGGGGTTGAGGGCAACATTAATTATATTAGCCCCCGAGGGACGAAATATTGCCCGACGCGAATATTTTAGATAGAGGGAATGTTCTCTAGATATTGTTCCTAACCAGTCAATATCAAAAAAATATTGACCGGTCAATATTTTTCCAACGAGCTAATAGTACAATTATTGACTATTCGTCTATATAGAGTTATATAGTGAGAACATACTACTGAATATAACAATAATACATGTACGATGCTGTAATGAAATATTTACATTTTCAACTGTCTTTGTCACTGATAACATTACGAATCGATTTTGTACTATACATTCAAATAAATTCAATTGACTTATTGTTGGGGCGCTAGCGGGGTTTTCAATTATTACTCGTACAATTGCTGAAAATTGTATAATAAGGATCATTCTTTGAATATTATGAGGTGATAATTTCGGTCGTGGAGTAATAAAATCTGTTATAAAGCCATTCGGGCTTTATTGGCTTTGATCACGCCCCGACCAAAGTTATAACTATAGTTCATAAAACTCAAAGAATGGTTCCTTTTTTCCTTAAATACTTATTACCATGTACCAAATTATTCCCAATCCAAATATCAATACCAAAATCAATAGTAAACCAAACTAGATGCTGTAATAAGACAGTAATACCCACAGCAAGTGTTTGGCCGTAAATAACGCTCCATTGTACCCGTTTTAATCAAAGAGATGGCAATACGCAATTTCCGGTAGGCCTACTTTTTTAAAAAATTGATAATTTTTATACAGGATGAGATCCCATCCCATATATAATACACATGAGCGACCCTTTAAGTGCGATTTAGAGTTGAGCTGTTTGCATGTGAATATCTTATAAAGTGTTGTCACCGTGTGAGAAACACTTATTTAGAGTGACATATTGTTTCTTTAATTTAGTGCTAATTAGTTCTTATTAGACCTTCACCGCCGAACATTAAGATGTCACCTGTTATTGAACTAATTATATATCTTGAGTAATCCTTTAAATTAATTATTGTATGTGTCAAGAGTAACTCTATTTATTTACACCTGTATGTATGTTTTACCTATAAATTAGTGGTTATCCACAATGATCGTCAGCTGGAGACTGGACCTTGTATTGTCCATGCCGGCTGCATAGATCGTGTAGAAACGACAAGTTTGGATCGTTAATAAATTATTATTTGATACACCGACTTGTGTATTTCTACCGGTCATAGTATTACCAAAAAAAAAAAAAAATAAAATAAGATATGCTCCCCTCCCCACCATGAATCGTTTGAGTTGGATTTGCTTATATATACGATATATATAGCTTTAAAGGGGCATGGTCACGATTTTGGTCAAAAATTATTTTTTTGATTTTAATGCTTTACAATGCTTCAGTAAGGCATATTCAATAGGCAACCACAATTTGAGTGTCATTTCATGAGTTATAAACAAGTTACAGAGCTTACAATTCCTCGCTTTGTAAACAAAGCTTAAATTTGTTTACATTTTGAATGTTGAAGTTAAAATTCAAGTTTTAGACCTAAAATTAATGTATTAGTCGTAAGGAAGTGTCTATTTATGCTTAAAACGAATGATAAGATAGACAAACCAACTTGAAAAAGATTTTTTACCGGTATATTCGACCTATGTAAACAAAAGAGGGCACGAGCCTTGTTTACATAACGAAGAAATGTGAGCCCTGTAATCTTGCTTAAAACTCAACGACTGGCACCAAAACTTCATTTGATCATTAAAAAATCCATTCCTAAAGCATTGCAAATAATAATCAAAGTACTGAACTACTGAAAGCCGGGCTCTTTGTCGCGTCTTTGTGCATATTGTGTTGTAAAGACTGAAAATCTCTCTCTTTCTCTCTCTCTCTCGCTTTCCCTCTCTCATACTTTTAATGTCGGCAAAGCGTCAGAGAGCGACTAAATTTTGTAAGCGGCTATAAACAAAAATATGTATGTCTAATAGAAAAAAGTTCAACAGTTGCTGCCTTGAATTTTGCAACAAGCGTTTTATATTCAATCCCCATTTCTTCAACGCGCAGCAAAGTAGTTCATGGAAATTCATGCGCATTGTATGTGTCCAATATGCATAGTCATGTTTTTAAAACACGTTATTAATAAGAAAACTAAAAAAGATAGACAATTCTCTCGAAATTAAAAAAAGAAACAAAATGCCAATACTTTTGCCAAAACGTGGCTCTTTGTGTAACTATTTGGTATAGCGGAAGCTTTTACTTTGACGCTGTTTGGTTTTTTGTTTACTTTTGAAGTTGTGCTATTTATAGTAACATTGGCGATTTGCCTGCCAAAAGCCAGGACTCTGCTTTCAGCAGAGACCGGCCATAAACTGAAAATTAAATATTTGACCAAAATCGTGACCATGACCAAAATCGTGACCATGCCCCTTTAAATTGCAATTAAGATTAGATTAGAAAAATTAGATTTACTTGATCCTTTTTTCTGAATTCGCAAACCATTTGAACATTCCCTGTTCCTAATATCATTTATACTCAATCGTATTACAGTTATCTTTATCAACCAGCGCACCTTTCAAATTCTTATCTTATCTATTAAAATGCACGCCCTAAAATGGTGAAGTTATTGACAAAATTTGATGGCTTAGTTCTACTGAATGAACCGGACTGCATAGTTATAGATCGGTGTGCCATAAGGATATTGTTTACCCGTGTGTGAATTAGGATAATTCCCAGTCACGCTATTGATTGGCCGATATCATTATATGTCGGTACACCATCCAGTCATTTTAAAGACCAGTGGGTTAGAATGCTGAGGAACGAGGGCAACAGTACATGTAGTAACCAACAGGACATATTTACTTATATACTCAGGTATGGTTTTTAACTTAACCATTATCTGCAACAATTTAACTGACTAGAAATCGGCTCACGCACGTCCATTATGAAATCGATCGAAACAGGAAACCTTCTCGAGTTTTTGTGAGTGGGATGCTTAAACAAACAAATCAAGTGCCCTTGTGTTTGTGTTTTAGTTTAAAAAAAATACGTATATGAAGAGTTAACATATCTTTAAAAAAATACGACGAACACTAATTTGTATGCATTCGGAATCCCGGCTGCTTGGGTTGCCAACGATGTTACTGATGTATCGACCAAGGTACACATGTATGCCGAGTTCCATTGTATAATTTGTTATGGACATTGGTTGTGAAATATGAGCTTTAAATTTTGAATTTTTTCAGTTCTAATTCTCGTAAAGCATTGAAATAGATTAGTATACAAATCCCATACACCATCTCTCTCTCTCTCTCTGAGTACGTGTGTGAGTGTGTTACAGTTAATGTACATGTAAGATATAAAAGGAAACTCATCTATAATTTGGATAAAGGGGGACCACAAGTGTGTGTGTGGGGGGGGGGGGGGGGGGGGGAGGTTACATTATCCAAATTTACATTTGCCTATATTATAGTAAAAGAATCCCGATAATAGAATATATTAAACATTAATCTGGGGTTTGGTATGAACTTTTTTTTTTATTGTAATATGATTGCAATGGGATCGGGCACAAGTTCTAAAACTTATATGTAGCCTTCTTCCTATACAATAATTTACATACAAAATTTTCACATGCAAATAAAATGTCATTTATGTGTATATAATGATTCAAAATGATCTAAAATAAAGTTTCCGATAGCACATGGTGCAAATCTAAACACGCAATCTTTTGGGTTTTTAAAAAAATAAAAATGTAAACTAAGGAAAACGAGTGATCTGACATTCACAGTATTACTAAGTTTGTCGACTCCCCAGAGCAAAATATTTGTATCAACAATATTTAAAATCGCCAATGCTCCAAAAAATTTAAATATTCACATCTACCGAGTACGATTTCCTCTGTTTATTTCGAAAATTATAATTAATTCATAGCTCTATAAAAACAGCCAAACATTGCATAATGAAAACCTAAATCACTAACAAGGGTTATATATTTTTTTTTTCTGTAATAGTGCCACCTTCATATTCCGCATGAATCACCAAAGAGAGCAGTTTAATGTTTCAAATACTCGTCTTTGGTTCCAACATATTCATTTAATGAGAAAAAATAGTGATATGCGTCTTCAACCTTTCCCCATGTCCATTGATCTGTGAAAGAATATTAATTATTAGATAGTTTGAAGTTTCTGCAAGCTTTAAACATCATGCGTGTACTAAAACCTCAGTTTTTAAAACTTCTCCCTTGAGAATTTACTAGGCTTGATATTTAAATAGATGTTTTTACCAAGAATAATATTAATTTTCTCATCTTCATTTTGTGATTGTAATACATATCTACATTGCTATAAACACCGCCATGTCCATTGCTATATACGTACACCCCCAAACTGATTTGAGGTTGTGATTTAAAAAAAAATGTCTACATATTATGTTTGTACACAAATGATACAATACAATGGTTCAAGGGGGATTCAATCCATTGTTTAATTAATGACACCATGATGTAAATTTTGCAGCTCGAACATACTTCTAATTATTCATTGCAATTAATAAATTTGGAGATTCATAAAGTAGAAAGAATATCGATCGAGCTGCAGAATTGAAGCGGGACAAACACATAGATATCCTGAACCGCGACAAGCGAATGAGGATTTTTCCAAAGTAGCATACATAAAATTTGAAGGACTATCCCGAGACTCGGTACAGGTGTCAATCTGAACTTAAATTAGCCATGCCAGAGAGAGAGAGAGGAGAGAGAGAGAGAGAGAGAGAGAGAGAGAGAGAGAGAGAGAGAGAGAGAGAGAGAGAGAGAGGCGTCATGGGGTCAAGTGGACATCCTTGCAGAGGTTAGCGATATGGCCCATTGGCCACGGGTTTGGTCTATTTCCACAGTCAATATTGACACATGATCACAGTTTAAATATCCCTGTGTATAGAGCCAACGTTACTTTGCTTTTTAAAGCTTAACTGAACCATCCGTGACAAATTGGGACAAAAGTTCGTGTATACTGGACGTAAGATTGTAGCTCCTGTGGTCGAAAGGTTGAAAGGTGAGTTATTTGTATAAATCTACTTACACGTAGAGAAAAATTCCTCGACTTAAATTGATGCTTCATAATATTGTCAGATATAGAATAATTTGTATACAGTTGTATGATGCCCGTGGTCTTGGCATGTACAGAATCTAGTGTCACATAGGGTTATTTCATGAGGTCCATGATTTAGCAAGTTGACCGGTATGCTGCACTTTTTTAATATTAATCTGATGGTCTTTATGCCCCCCCCCCCCCCCAAGCATTTTATTTTACTATTTTCAGCGAGTGATCCACGTCTTTTTGTTTTATGAATTAGGCTGTAGAAATGGCTGTAGAAGCTTGATATATTATGAAGTTACCGTCTGTCTGTTAACGATATCAACAGCCACGGCTTTTTGATAGACTATAAAAAGCATGCATGACTTTACATTACGAAATACATTGAATATATAATCAATTCAAGTGTCAGAATGGCGAAAATATATAGACATGCCGTGACAATGGAATACAAATACCGGCAGTGGAGTTGCTAACTGGGTCAGGACAATGGCGACCTAATTAAAGGCATACTTTGTAATTCGAGAACGCTTATGCCCAGCACGGTTTCTAGTACAAACACCTACATTTATATTATTTTAAGAAATTATGGGGTCCTCTAAAGGGGCTGTTCAGTTCATTTTATATCGCTCAAAACCATAGAGCTACATGAACAAAAATAACACATTTAAATAAATATATGCTATCATTGTAAGGGTAAAAAAGTAGATGGGGTGAACGAACAACTTGATTAATTTATGAAATAAACATACATAGATTTATAAATGTTACCTAGCTGTATTTGAAGTCATAATTTTTTTATGTAGTAAATTTTAAAATCTTAATTTAAATTCAAAAATTTACAACATGTCAATTTCACAAAACTTTTCAGTATTAACGGTAGGTTAGTAATCTTTAGCTAAAGGTGGATAAGTAAATTGCATAATGCTTAACTTACATTCTAAAATGGAATGAAATGCATCCCCGTGCAATATTATTACAATTACATAAGTTACGGTAGCGTTCATGGACACAGGTAGAATTTTCCTTTGGACATGGATTCCTGTAAGCAATAAAAATATTGTGAATTTACTAAAAATAAATGCATGTCCATAAATATTGATAAGCTTTTTTTAAATATAGCACAGGAATAATACAGTTTCAGTCATTGTTTTTAAAATTCAAAATGCACTGTTTAATAACATGTATATAATGCTATTTAATGACTTTATCAGACATTAACCTTTCTAAATTAGAAGGGTATAGTTCAATTTACGGTTTATAATATATGCTCATCTGTTGCTTAGTAATGAACTATTTTCAAATACCCAAACTGCATTTAGCGAAAGAGTGCCGTGTAAATACCTGCATGCCTTGCTATATATTGCATGGTTAGCCAAGGTAACACTCTGTTCCAATGACTAGACACTAAGTATCCTAGCCAATTGAAGGCATAACTGATTCAAGTTTTTTCTGTTCCTTGCAAACACATCTTGCACACCCTGCATACAGGGTTCATTTATAATCAATATTTAGCACTAAATGGCCTAGTTTATTCATACATGCATGGAAGCGACATACAACTTTATATTTGATTTCTGAAATTAAATGCCATATGAATTGATGACGCACTAACCAATCGGTAGATTTTGGCCATGCTCAGTATTTCGTTTATATAAAAACGAAATTCTGTTACCTACGGGTTTTTTTTTACCATCAAATTATGAATTTATTAGGTTATGTGTGAAGATCGTTTAATAAAGTTTTAAACATCAATCCTGAAAATCGTTTATCCTTTCCTATCCTTATCTTTTAAAATTGTGTCGTTTCTGTCATATCGTGTTTGACTCATATAATGAAGCTGCATTCTGTACGTTTTCGCCCCTATTTGTAAATATCGTACATGTACATTGAACTCTTGTACAGTGCTGTTCAATGGTTTTATTCAATAATCAATAACTTAACACTAACAGCGTGGCAACGTCTTTCATGGCATGTGCAAGCGACATTTTTACTCTCCACATTTTTTTTTAGACCTCCTCTCTCTTCCTCTGTACTTCTCCCGTTTTGCCGCCTCACCAGACCAACCCCACGTCTTCTTCACCTCCTCTCTCTTCCTCTGAGCTTCTTCCGTTTGCTTCTTCACCAGACAAGATGCATGTCCTCTTATTCTTCTCTCTCTTCCGCTGTTTCCCCCCGTTTTTCTCATCACAAGAGTCTGTCAATATGCGGAACTGCAAGTTTTATTCGGGAGTAATTTTTTTAAATCTTAAATTTGTAAGACGTCACAATGATAACAAAATACGAGTACATTTAGATCTAAGTGGCTGTTTCTGTGGGTTGTTTTTTTACCCGACCCTCGCCATTTTCTTGGAAAGAGAAAATTCAAATTCGTCGAATATAAAACACAAAACTTAACAAATCAGGGTAGATCTATTATTTATTTTTAAACCTATTCATCAATTTACTTATTTATTTATTATTTTATTTTTTTTTAACTTTTTAAAAAGTTGATATGAATGCAAAGTGGCCTCAAATATAGGTAGTAATCACCTTGTTCTTCAGGCTCAGTGGTCCGTTTCTAGTAACTAAGCCATCCATTCACCTAAACCAGAAAAAGATATTCTATTACATTAATTGACTATGTAACTTATGCACCAGTGATCTTGTTCTGCATTGAGTCATTCATTCCAGCCGCACTCGAGCTTCTTTTGAAGAGATTTTATAAAAAAAACAAAAAACCAAACCAAAAACATTTCTTTGTCATTTGAATATTAAGTTTAGTTGAGTTAGATTTCCTTTATGAAATGGGGAACTTTTTTCAGAGTGATCTTTATACTTTCAACTTGAAAAAACCATTATCTACTATGTTCCTCATTTATAATCAACTTTTTCCCTTCCTATCTAAAAGATATAACTGCTGGAATTAGAAATTCCACTTTCCACATCAATACTAGAATTTCCTCAAATCATTCTTTGCCTAGATGTAGATATGAAGTTTTTAGCAAGTGGTTTTTTTTTCTAACACCATTCGTAAGTGGAATAGTCTGAGTACTAACACAAAGGAAGCTACCTCATTAAGTTGATTAAAAGTACAGAGCGATTTTACAAAGCCTCCTAAATATTTCTTCTTTGATGAAAGATTATTAAACATTATTCATATAACATTAAGGCATAATTGTATATTCTTAATTCTGATCTTCATCGATGTATTCATGTGGAATTTTAGAAGATGCGCATCACTTGTTTTTCATGTGTAAAAATATTCATTATTAAGACAGTCATTTTAAAATGTGTAATCTTTTATCGTTGAACTTGTTGAATAAAATTGATGTACTTTCAATACTATGGGGTGACAAATGTTTGTCTTATGATGAAAATGTAAAAATATTGAAAGAAGTTCATTTGTTCATACAGAAGGGTGGAAGATTTAACTAAATTATTTAAATGTATTTGCATAATTTTCTTATCGAGCTTAATTCTTATTCTAGATGTTCACAGTATTACAACATTTAAATTAAGTATTTTATTTCTATTATTGTTTTGATTTGAACATATTTATATTGTACAAAATTACAAATGGGATTGGGCACAAGTTTATAAACTTAGACCACCCTCTCCTAATACAATACAATACAAATAATGTATACACAGCATGTTAGGTCAACAGATCATGACAATTATATATAAATTTTTCAATGGTGAACAAACATCAACTGAATCTTTTGGTGTCTTTATATAACGACAAAGTAAAGAAAACAAATGTTTGTTTTCGCTGACACTGACTGCGTTGTCGCTACAAAGTAGGACATGAGTTTCAACAATATTTAAAGAAGATGAGGGAATAAAATGGCGCAAATGCCCATTCGGTTTAGTAGTGAAATACAATTTTAAATTTATTTTCCCCCAATTAAATCTTTTCAAATATATTGTAATAGAACTTTGCAAAAGCAAAATTTCTAACTGTAGTCAGTTTTTGATATATTTAACAATAAATAAGAAAAAAAAAATTTGTCGGAAAATTTGGTGGTATCGAACCCGTAATATAAAAACCCTTGATATATAAGGTTAACTCATGCCAGGTACTCTAACCACTGAGCCATTTTAGACACAACAAAGTGCGCTTTTTAAATATTATGTGTGACTAAGGTGAAGAACTACCGGACTTGTACTATTTTTTCAAAACGTTCAGTTGTTGGGATACAAAATGATATTTTTAATGTATAGTGGGCCATCTCTCCACATTTTTGTTGATTGAAATCGGTTTGTTTTCCAATAGACCTTAATTAGACTATGAGAAAAATATGGAGCACAGACCCACTCTATGAAAGAAAATGCCTTGAAGTTCTAAAAAATGACAGTATTTGCACGTTTTGATATGTACACGCCTGTTTGAGTCAACATATTCCAAGTATTGAACATACTTATAGGTTAAAAATCAATGATTCGTTAAACATATATTGTTTTAAATGATTTAAAAAAAACCCATCAGATTTATTAATACTTTAATTTTTCAGTAGCCTGTCCGATCGCGTATGGGCATTTTACACGCCTTATCCACCCATCTTCTTTACAATATTGAAAAATTATCAAGCAGAATATTTCTGGACTCTTTATATTTGGTACAAGTGAAAAAATAATGATAAGTCTCTTCGAGCTTACCACGTGATCAGAGTGGACTATTAATAATATTACAACGAAATAGTTCACTATTTAGTACACAATTATGACGAAGTCCAGTATGAATAAAATTAAAAAATCTATAATTATTATCAATGTAAACTGTGTGGCATTGTAATATATTACGTACAACAAGGAGAGGAATATCCAAGTTTTTAGAATTTGTGTTCAATCCTTTTGACATTTAATAGTCAATACAACATGTTCAACTCAACTAAAAACAGAACAAAACCGGACGTGTCAAAAAAAAAAAGAAAAAAAGAAAGAGTTTCCTTTTGACAAATATTGTTCAAATTGTTTTCATTGTGTATTGTTATTTCGGGGAAAACATTGGCAGATGAATAAGATAATAAATTATTACCACCAAGACGGAATAGAATGTTTAGGTATGGTTTAGAAGTATCATCAAAATACACATACATTACTTTCCATAATTCTAACAATACGGATAATCACCTAAATGCCCATTGTGTAACTCATGCTAAAATTAGGGCCGCTTACAATACTGTAAGTCATTAACAGCCATGAATTAAATTCAAAGGGAAGTAACTGAAAGATTTTAGGGTGCAGATTTACAAGAGATACTTTTCAAGTTTTGTTCTTCAAATCAAGTTGAAGATGAATATCACTATTTATTAATGCAATGCAAACGTATTAAGATGGCCATTTAAATGATTCGCGAAATTGCATATATAATAATTGATTTGGTTGAACAATATTATCTTCGTAGTTTTAATACCAGGCTTGTGAACCGCAGATCACGTGTCTGAATCTGCCCGGGGCTTTTGTTCATTTTTTAAAATCATGATTAAAAAACAAAACAGAATTGCATATTTTCTTGCCTATTTGACATACATAATTTCGCATCATGATGTGAGTATTTATCATAATGAAATAATTTTCTGCTGATTTGAGAAACTATCTGAAGGTGTTGGGAGCCACCTGAAAGGCGGTGTTACCAATATTAGCAAGATATTTGAAATGACCGTGTAAATCCCCAAGTGAGACATTTACACTTTGTTAACATTGTTCTTCCTGCTTTTCAAGAACAACATTTCATTATTTGGTTTCCTGATTGTTTTGAGCGTACTTCCTTCTCAATTAAGATGTTTCCTCTTGTTTTTCTTTTGTCCAAATAATTTGTACAGGTACAAATGTATATCCTTTTGGCTGTTTTTTTTAAATTTCTTATTTTCTACAGACTTACATTTGTTAAAGTCAGCTAGCGGTTTATGATAAATATTATAGATATAATCGTTTACATTCAGCAGTAAACCATGGCCGTTTTTGTTTATGTAAAGGTTCAACATTACATATTTGTCGATTACGCTTACATGTATTGACATAACGGGCTCTTGGCAGCTTATAAAATTCAGTCATCAAAAAGCTCTTTCATTGACAAGGCCTTTCTAACTGGACCCTGCATTAATATTCTAGGTAAATTATTGTGATTTAAACATTCCTCCCATTCAAGGAGGCTAGATGGTCAACAATCTACCCACCAGATCTACCTTCAATTTTTTTGATAGGATTTGCCATGCTATGAACTATTATTTAGTAAAGAAAAATTTCCCCGAATTTTAGCTTTGGAATTTGAGTGTTTTGCTGTATATTCATACAAAGTTCCTCTTCTGAAAGAGATCAATATACAGTCTAAAAATAGCCACAACCAGAGACCTCTTAAATATGAGCTTTTTGCCTCCTTCTCCATTTCAAAGTCGTCTTTTCATTGATTTCTTTTTTCATCATGCCTGCTATATGAACTCCCGTCTGTTTGATTCCATGTGATCATGTGCGGATCTAGAAGGGGCGGATAGGGACCCAAATTCTCCCTGGATAATTCAAATTTAATTATATTAGTAAAACTACCAATGTTAGGCCTCGGACCCCCTGGCAAACATAATTTCATAAAGACCCACCCCACTTCCGATCCTGAAAAAAAATCATGGATCCATGCATGGCGGTAAAATGTTTGTTACAAGTGAGTGCAATGTGAATTGACGCGTAATCAGATTTTATAAATAAAGTGTTAAAATTACAAACATGAATAAAAATGATGGAGTGCCCAATGCAGAATCTTTCGGATCTCACCCATTTGTATTTTGGAAACAAGCAAGCTATATATATATTATAATCAATTTAGCACTTAAGAATTCATCTGTTCACACATAAGGGACTTACGGGAAGTAAAAATCGGAGCCTGTGTTTGTGACTGCTAGGCGTAGAATTCTCTAAAGTTAGTCAATCCCTGTGTTTGTGTGAGACAATTTATGGGAAGTTAGCAAGATTACATTTTAACACAAACCGTAAAGTCCTTGTACGATTATAGGGCTTTCTCAGCGGTATGTATATTCTATACGCATGTTAATTGTGACTTAAAACCGACCTAGACTGACAGCTTATGTGGCCTTGACATTTGTCTGCACTTGCGCCGTGCTCTTGTTCAGAAGGGAGAGGACACTTTGAAAGAATGTAAGTCTCATCTGTCGTTTATACACGTTGAATGATGTCTGGTATACAGGTCTAAGTTCACTGTTGTTGAAATTATCATCAGCCGTTCTGATACGCAGTCTGATTAAAATCAGCTGATCTGATCATACGCTACTGCTTCTAGAGGGTCGCGTATCGGAACAGCAGATTTTAATTAGATTGCCAAGTGGCCGGGTTATTTTGGCAAAGTTCAACAGTTACTTACTATAGTACTTGTTAATAAGTTCTACATTGTGTTAAAAAATGCTGGTCAATGATACATCATGTGGCAATCGGATGTTTTCATTATTTAATGGCATTATGTCATTATCATAATGTATAAAATTCAAAATTATAATGTGCAATTTATTTTTAATGTAAGTGTTTTCTTATGACTTAATGAGAGTACATGTTGAAGCGGGGAAAATCCCATGGGGAAGATGGTATTCTGAACGAATATTTTATTAATTTTCAGCAGCATCTGTTGCCTTTGTTATACAGTCTATTCAATTGTATACTAGATACTGGATTTTTTCCTAAAAGTTGGTCTTCTTCCATCATTGTACCTGTTTATAAAAAGGGTGACTGTACTAATCCTGACAATTATAGAGGTATAAGTCTGGTTAGCAATATGGCTAAATTGTTTACATCTATATTGAACAACAGACTGTTAGACTGGTCGAAAACAAACGATGTAATTACGGATGCTCAGTTTGGATTCAAACCTAATTGTGGTACACGAGATGCAATATTTGCTCTCCATTCTATTGTAACAAATACTTTGTGCAAACGGAAACGATTGTACTGTGCATTTATCGACTTCAAGAAAGCTTTTGACTCAATTGATAGATCTAAATTATGGTTAAAGTTATCTAAAGTGGGCATCCAGGGTAAATTGTTAAATGTTATTAAAGCTTTATATAATGATGTTAAATCTTGTGTTGTCGTGAATGGGCACTTAAGCGATTATTTTTGTAACAATGTTGGTCTTATGCAAGGTGAAGTGTTATCTCCAATTTTGTTTAATCTATATGTAAATGATTTTGAAATGAATTTTTTAAAATCTGGATGCATACCGCACGAATTATTATCATTAAATCTGTTTCTACTAATGTATGCAGATGACATGGTACTTTTCTCTGAATCTGTTGAAGGTCTACAACTACTTTTAAATGAATTGTCACATTATTGCAAAACTTGGAACTTGTGTATAAATGTTGAAAAATCAAAAATTGTAGTTTTTAGAAATAAGGGCAAAATCAAGTGTAATGAAAAATGGTGTATTGGTAATGACGCATTAGAAATCGTGGAACAATTTACTTATTTGGGAATAATATTCCAGTACAATACTAAATTTACAAAAGCTGAAAAGCAATTATCTGACCAGGGTAGAAAGGCAATGTTTGCGTTAAGGAAAAATATTAGAGGCATGATACTTAATCATGAAACATTATTATCGCTTTTTGATTGTTATGTTGGTGGCATTATTAATTATGCTTCAGAAATTTGGGGCTCTCATAAAGGTAACAATGTTGAAAAACTGCACCTTGATTTTTGTAAGCAAACCCTGGGTGTGAAAAGGTCTTCATTTAATGCTGCTGTGTATGCAGAGTTAGGTAGAATACCTCTTATTACAAAAAGGTTTTGTTCAATTTTAAAATTTTGGAACGATGTGTTATGTAGTAATAATTGTATTATACAAAAGTGTTACGAAGAAATGTACATTAACTGCGAATTACATGGACATAAAAATTGGGCTTCTGATGTAAAGAAAATTTTAAATGAAATTGGGTTCAATGAAGTTTGGAATAAACAAACAATTGATTCACTAACTCTAAAAGTCATAAATCAACGAATCGTAGACTTGGCTAAACAAGATATTTTTGGTAAAATAGAAAATTCGCAGAAATGTCATTTTTATAAATATTTAGTGGATGGATTTTATCTTCAATATTACCTGAGAAAGTCAGTCCCTGTAAAATTTCAACAGTGTATATCAAAATTAAGATTGTCCTCTCATCGTTTAGCTATCGAAACTGGAAGGTACAATAATACACAAAGAGCCCAAAGGAACTGCTTTTCATGTAAAAATTATGTTGAAGATGAATTCCATTTTATTTTAGTGTGTCCAGTATATATTAAATACCGTCAAAAATACATTAAAAAGTATTTTTATGAGAAACCATCGATGTTCAAGCTGTTGCAATTGTTTAATAACGAAAATTTTAAAGATATGTGTAACCTCGGCAAATACATTTATTATAGTATGAAATTAAGAAACGATATATGTAATTAAGTGTAGATGTTGTTCTTTTTTTATCTTTTTCGCCTTTACTTATGTCAATTGTTCATATTTATGTATGTACAATGTAATAGGGGCTCCTGTAAAATACCCACTTCTGTACTTTAATATGTTTAATTTGTAAAATCTGATGAGCTGCAAAGCTTAAAGAAATAAAGAATGAATGAATGATTAGTTTCCAAAAAATCTAAATCTAAAAACGTAAATTTTCTTGAATAAAACTGAAAGATATTTTTTATCATCTATAATGCGTACCATTACAAATTCAGGTGGCTTGAGGCGTCGGGCCGGATATTACTGTGACCGGGTTTGAAATTTTCGAGAAAAAAAACAAAAAAACCCCAAAACAACGCGAGTTTGCCGCAAGCTTTGTGTTTAAAAAAGTCGTTGATGCAAATCAAAAGTAAACCTGTGTATATTTCATTATTTTTCCACAAATACCTGAAGTTCTTGCAATTGATATATAATATGTGGACTGGTTCATATAAAGCCAAGCAATCGGGGTACAATACCTAACGGTATGTTCTTCTAAACTTCTGTGATCCATGCGGTATATGAAGGTAGCGACATTGCCAGAAATCTGTAATGATCGGTACCTTTTTAACCCGCATGAATCATAAAAGAACACAATTTTTGGGTTTATATTTAACTCTTTCTTATTACAAATTAATAAATTGACCGTAAAAAGTAAGTTGAAGTAACTATAGATAATTGTTCATGTACATCAGTACGTTAGATAAAAGAAATGGCAAAATAGACTTTTATATATATATATATATATATATATATATATATATATATATATATATATATATATATATATATATATATATATATATACACACACACACACACATATATATATATATATATATATATATATATATATACATGTAGGAAATGAGTCTGACAAAATCATGATTGTTTCGTGCAGTCCATGATTTTTCTTTATAGGTTGCTGAAAGTTTCGATCGATCGATAAACTGGTTAGAACTGGATCGTGTAGATTTAAGTCCTATCAGTTTCTATAGAGCTGCATTTGAATTACAATTTATTTCAGTAAGAAACAAGGGGAATCATATATATATATAGTGGATGTAAATATCTACGTATGAACTATATTTATATGTTTTGCCATACTGAAATTATTTTTATTCATTGCGAAAATTTCTATCTTCGAGAGGAGACCGATTTTGCTGGTGTAACTAGGTTAAAGTCTGTAACTTTCTGAGATAACTGATATGTATGGAAAATTTATTGATAAGCCTTCTTAATTAACTAAAAGAATCGGACCAATCAGCTTGAGATTGGCTTTCATTGTCGTATTATCAATGCTTATTGCATTAAATGGATCTTTGTATACTAGTATCTCAAAACATTACAAGGAAACTGTACATAAGAGGTTAAAGTACATGTATTTATCGCTCTGTAAATAAAGGATGCAAATTATGATTTCACAATTTTAAAATGATATTTATTTTCCGCATTTCAATTTGAGAAAGATGGATCAATTAGTAGTATAATTTTTCAAAGGGGGGGGGGGTGTTACCCTTCTACCCCAACCCCCAAGGCTTCATTTATGCTACAGCTTGAAATTCCTGATCGTCAGTTCAGTTCAGTTCAGTTTATTTTCACTCAACACCATATAATGGTACAAGAGGTACATAAGAAGAACAAACATATTTACATATATACAATATAGTTGTAAAGTTCAAGTAAGTAAGTGGGGTGAACGAACAATATGATTAATTTTTGAAATAAAGAAACACAGTTTTCTTAATATGATATAATCGACTGAAGACATGATTTCATAAAACTTTTTAGTGTTAGGAGAAGAACAGTAATATTTATCTAAAAACTGACTTCGTAATTTACTTAATGCCTTGCATTCTAATATAACATGAAATTCATCACCAATTTTGTTACAATTACACAAATTACAATAACGTTTACTTCTTTCAACAATACCCCACCTTCCTATTTCAACCGGAAGATGATGATTTGTAGTTCTAAACTTAACTAATATTTTTCTTAATTTACTGGGTAACAAGAGTAAGTAGCGTTCACATTCAAAATTTGTTTTATAAATTCTATATATAACACCCTTAGTCGATTCCTGAATATCGTTATGCCATTTTTGTAAAAATTGATCTCTTAACCTTTGGTTAATAGTTGTCTTAATCCAACTGGAGTTATAATGGTACGATTCATGATCACACCATAAATTTGAAAGCTCACATTTATCTAAAACATTTTTTAAAGAGCATAGCCATGGATTTAATATTTGTCCCTTATCAAAAAGAATACGTACATACATATATATGATTTTGCTTAACTTGTTTTCACTGCTATTGATTATGTTGGCCCAGAATGAAATCATTCTAGTAAAAATGGTTATATACAGAGGAAATCGTCCAGTTTCGCCATATACCATATAACTAGGTGTACAACTTTTCAGATTAAGTATATGTTTCAAATATTTTAAATGGACACGTTCAATAATTTCAATATTTTCATAACCCCAGACTTCGCATGCATACAATAAAACTGGTACAACAATGTTATCAAATAAATCTAATTGACACTCAATAGGTAAATTAAAAGTTCTTATCTTCCTTATAACTCCATACATTGATTTCTGTGCTTGCTCACATAGCCGTTTTTTTGCTTTGAAAAATGAACCTGTTCTTGAGAAAATTACACCGAGATAATTAAATTCAGAAGTCAGAATTATGTAGAGTAATCGTGTTCAAAAACCCAGACCTGTAAACTTGTAAATCCGAATATGTAATCGTGTTAGTTTGTCACTGGGTCTGGGCATGAATGTGTGTAATTATGATCGCGTAACCTACTGAACGCGGGCATCAACACATAGAGTTGACTCTGCATTTTCTTAATCTTGCTTTGTGGAATGATGCACAATTTGCAGCTTGTTTTTTTGTGTGTGTGTGTGTTAGTGGCCTTCAATTTTGCACATTTTCAAACTGTAGTTTCTTCATATTTGTATCGTCATGCTCGGAAATAGCACATCTGAAATGATACACATTGACAAATGTAAAGTCTACAAGTTTTTAAAATAGACATGACCTAATATGGAAAATGTTAACTGCAGGAAAACAAAATAAACAGTGATATTCATGTAGTTAAACTGTTATAATCTGCTATTTATAAACGGTATTAATGTCTTTGGATCGATAATATAAAATATATATATATATATTGAGGTCTGTTTGAAACTGGATCAAAAAATGTTCATGTATATGTAACAATTGGCGCCGGTGTTACGAATGCGTTATTTTCTGTAATATAGATTCCAAGGTTACTATAAGGGTTATCTTTTACTACAGAAAGATAAGTCTAATATCTATTACATGTATGACTAAAACAATTTGGCATGTGATTGTGTGATTGAATAGTGCAGTATACAATCAAGTATATTTTATGCATATATTTTTTTGTAAGTCATTTTTTTTTCTTTTCACCCTTTTCATTATAATTTGATGTATTTTCTGAGAATTTATAACTTGTATGTATCTTCATTATCAAGGAAGAAATAAAGTATGAATGAAAAGGAATTTCGTTGGATACGTACTCTTTTCTAAATAAGAGACGCATAAAAAAAATCCGAAAGGGGTGAATATATTTTGAGCGGCATAGGGTTTAAAAACTCCATGGCTTCTGAAATAATTATAAGAAATTTTAAAGAGATTTTAAAATTTTTGAGTAAGTTAGAATTATATATACGAATCGTAAAGAAATTTGGTAATATTTTGCAGGAAAATGTATGTATATATATCGAGAATTAAAAATATCAAAATGACTTTGTTTGAAAATTGGATATTTCTGAAAATAAGGAACAGGTGGGGCAGACAAATTTGATGGTATAAACTGATAAAGTTTAAATCATAGAAATCTTATATATGTATGAAAAATATAAGCTGTATTGACAGTACTGAATTGTTCAAAACTAAGTAGCTGCTTTATAGTAACCAGTGCATGTTCAAAAGTGACCTTAAAACTGTAAAGCCCACCGGGAAATTTTAATTAACGAACTGAAAATCTACATTTTACTGAGGAAGTCGGCATTGTATCGATAATCTCTGGACCCACAAATCATTACATTTAAAAGCCCAAAGCGCTACCGTTACCCAAAAGCAGCCGATGATGTAACTGACGGTTTTTTTTTTAAAAATATCTATATAAAAACGTAGGTACATACACTGACATTAAGCAATTAAAATCAACAATATTTCAAAAAACGCCCCATTACTAACAAAAATTTTATTAAAATTAGACTTTATAATAATAAACTTTGAATCAAAATGATCAATATTGTACACGAGAATCCTGAAGACGCTTTTTCAAATGACGCTTTATAAAGAATGTACAAGAAAAAAATTCAATGAGATTTCGTCTGGCTAAACGGAACTCGAATTTTCTCGGTGAGTTGACTCTTGCCTCATTGCTTAGAAAGAACATTGTTGATTTTTTGTGATTGTACAGCAACTTGTTGATTAAATAATCAATGAAATCAACGCTTGCTTTTCCGATGATTAGTTTTAGGGACTACACAACACTCAAACGTCACAGCTCTAGCTACTTGTAAAGCAAGGCACATCAGTATACAACATTCAGCAAAAAAAATAACAATAGTGTTGTTTTGTGCATGTGCTAAGCCTTAATGTATCAAACCCTGACTTCTATTTTTGCAATTTTTAATTTAAATTTTATTTTTTGGGTGGGTGGAAGGGGGCTGCCACTTCTCATGTTTAGCCTAGTCTAAATCAAAAATAAAATTCTAAAAACTAATTCTTTAGATAGTCAGTTGTACTAAGTGATAACTCAGCTCAGTAATTTAATTAACCGGCCGACCCTATGCATTTTTTTTGGGGGGGGGGGGCTCTTGTCCCATCCCTGTGTAACGATAAAGAGTTTTTAGTGATATTTTCTTCATTCACAATCATACACACAGTCCTACCCAGGCTTACAAACCAACACGATTACATAATTATTCAGATTTACATGTTCACGTGTTTGGACTTTTAAACACTATTAACCTCCATACAGCATATACAAGCATGCGCGGATCCAGAAAATTTTTCCAGGGGGGGTCCGAAGGATAATTGTGTTTGCCAGGGGGGGTCCGAGGCATATTTTCGCGATAATTTTACAATGTAAATTTAATAAATTTTCATTTTCCAGGGGGGGTCGGGACCCCCCCGACCCCCCCTCTAGATCCGCGCATGACAAGATTGAGACAATGAGTTAGTTTCTGAAATGTTTTTGTATATTTTAGAACAAAAATTTATCGAATGCAGCAATGTCGCTACAGAAGTGACATTCAGCTAGAGCCTAGCAAACAATTAATGCTTATGTGAAGGTGGAATGGACTTAATTTTGGATGGAATTTTATTGTCCCGTAATGCTCATACCTTCGATGTGTTTCCCCAAGCACTGCAAAATACTGTTACAATGCCTTTTAGATATTGAATTTTATTTACATTTCAAAACTGATATTTGCAAATATTGATGTACATTTGGTTTTTAAATAAAAACCAGTACTGTGACAATACTTAGAATTTCGTAATTGATACTAATTGTATGATTCATTAGAAATTAGCATCTTGTGAAACGTTCCGTTAAATAATATCTGGGGTTTTATCAATATTTGTTGGCTACCAATTTTCGTGAATTTCGTTGTTGAGTTGATCCACAATTTCAAATACCGTATTCTATTGATAGGATCACTTACCACGAATTTACGCATCCTTGATTGAAAGTGTGATTTTTACAAAATCTACGAAAATTGATGGCTTCAGATATTGATGAAACCACAGAAGATTATACTTGTTGAGCTAAATTGGTGGACCATCCGTGGGGTCTCTGGGTCTTGTGAGGTTGTTTGAACTAGCTTACGATTAATTATTTTTTTTCATATTACATTTCAATATTCATTGTAGATGAATCCGTCCATATGTGCCTACTTGGCCAGGCTGAGGAGAAAAGTACGTTATTTCCAAAATCGATCATTAACATACGCAACATTATTAAAAGTGACCGTTTTATTTCTACTGTCAACTTTGTATATTCTGCAAAATTCCGTAAAAACAACGACCAAAGACACTGCACTAGCGTGGTCAAACACCGCCATTAAGAAAGCTTTACACCAAAAGGAGCCCACCAAGGCAGTCACCTTGAAACCATGTGAAGACGGCGGACTATCGGTGACTTTGTTGATTATGGTTAACAGTGAATGTACTAATTTCAAACAACGGGCAGCGATTCGGGAATCCTGGGGCTCTGTGTCTGTGAACGATAAGAGTGTTCGAGTAATATTTGTGTTGGGTAAACCACGTGATCAAGCTGTTCAGGAGAGCATAAATCTAGAGCAAGTCGTCTACAACGATATTCTAAATGCAAATGTAACAGAAGCCTACGATAAATTGACGTACAAATCCATTGCAATATTGAAATGGGCTCACACGTTTTGCAGTAAAGTGAAATACCTTATTAAAGTAGACGATGATATATTTTTCAACGTTCGTAGACTCCTGTTGGATCTAGAGAACAACAAACCCGTCAATTCTATAATAGGATGCGAGGAAAGTAAAAATGCTCCCGTTAGGTTCTTTTTGTTCAAATGGCACGTGACACGTGAACAATACAGCGCTGATACCTACCCCGTGTATATAACAGGACCAGCGTACCTCATCACGGGGGACATCATATCCAAACTGTACCGGGCGACATTCGATGTGCCGTACTTCTTTATTGAGGATATTTTTATAACAGGACTGGCCAGAGAGAAGATAGGAGCGCGCGAAATTGGTCATAAGGAGTTTTCTTGTAGTTACCGGGACAGAAGCCCGTGTGGGGTCAGTTTTAGAGATTACATGGTGGGCCATCATTATTATCCGGACGAAATGGTCAGAATGTGGTCTGAATTAAATGACCCAAATGCCAAATGTCGATTTCGGGATAATTACTTGATCGCTACAATTCTTGATTTCTTTCACGGATGATCATCCGCATTGCTCATATACGCAATATTCTCTAACTGCTTGAAGCCCTATCACGGGTGATCGTTCATTTGTTTAGATACGCAATACGTGTATTATCAAACTGTTCAAAATGTTACGGAGTAATAAGTAATTCTTAGCTAATTTATTGGAATTACCTGCTTTTAAGGGCTTTTAAATATCAAAGGCTTTTAAAACCATTTTTAAAGAAAAAAATTTAATGTGTATATAGCTCTATATACGTTTTCATTTTTAAAATATTGCACATTAGTTGTAGAATCTAATTTTTTTTTTGGAAGAATATCTATATTTTAAGGAAAAAAGTCTTGCACGTGTGTCTGTCAGAGAGAGAGAGAGAGAGAGAGAGAGAGAGAGAGAGAGAGAGAGGAGAGAGAGAGAGGAGAGAGAGAGAGAGAGAGTATAAAAACTGTTTGTACCTTTTTATTTATTTTTTAATTAAAGGATAACACGGGTTGTCTCTATATATATGTGTTTTGTTTTTATGTTTTTGTTCAATTTTTCACATTCATTTATTTGTTTTGTTTTGTTTACAATCGTTTTACTTTTTCTTATGGGATTTGAAAAAAAATAAGGAAAACAATATTAGGCCACGCGATAACCTATTCGGAGCCATTCACTTTAAATCGATCAATGGGATACTATCCGACTTTTAATTTCAACTCAGTTGACCACATTTTTCTAACTGTTGACTCATATTATGGGGTCATGTGCACAAATATTTTAAAATCATGGTATTTCGATATTTTAACAGTAAAGCTTAGAAAAGTCTTACAAAGAATAACTGCACTCAGCGCCGGGTTTTGGGCCTTTTTCGATCGCTTCTGTTGCTTTTATTTCTTAACCTAACATCACTTTTGTTAGATTTATTAAAGAGTCTAGTCAATTTCCAACACGAATTATGATTTTAGACTGTGATACAATAAGCTCATTCTATGTTTTTCTCTTATAAATACAACGTTTGACAAAAGGAGAATTTTCGCTTATCTGCCCTTGATCAAACATATATGCATGAGAGGTGGAGCTTCCATTATCAGAATAATACTAAAATTAGACTAGCATAAATAACAATGCCATGTATAAAAATTTATGTGATCACTCTTTCACCATATAACCCTATCTATTCTATATAATGGTACAAGTATACTATTGTGGTTTCAACAATTAAACCACGCGCCCATGTAAGCATACCAGTGGCGTAGCTACCATGTATGCGTATATGCCTGAGCATGCACATCATTTGGGGGAAAAAGGAAGAAACTCAGTAAAAAAAGTAAAGAAAGAAAAAAAAAGAATTCAAGTATTAAGGTCCAAACTTAGTTATCTCTTCAACGGTTCCCGTCACCCGGTCCTACTTTATCCGGAATCAATGCTAAACAAAGACGTCTTAAGTACCAAATATAGACACGCAATGTGGTATTACAGTATCATAATTATTAAATAACAGTACACAATGCATGTACCTAATAAAGCACATCATTTTAAATCCCCCCCCCCCCTAGAATATCACAGCTTTATTGGGATATTCATTAGCATAAACTAGGTGAAAATGAACTTAAGAATAAAAGCTTTGAGTGGGTCAAAAACAAGCGTCAAAAGTTTTTTCTTTATTTAATAAGCTTTTAATAAGTTTTGTGATTTTATGCCTAAACTATAACCAAAACAATTTTAAGTGCCTAAAAATGCTTAAATAGTGAGCATTCCTTTCAATTTCTGCGATGATTGTTAGTGTTAAAAATCGTCAGAATTCATGAGCTTCCGGGGCCTTCGCCCCCTGGGCCCCCACCAGGCTTCGTCCTGGACCCACTGGAATTTTAAGCATGCACTTCGATTCTGGTCTAGCTACGCCACTGCATACAGAGGACTTTAAATCTTTAAAACGTGTTCAAAAACATTTTCCTAGTTAGCACAAAACGTGCTACCTTACACGTCACGTGATAGAATTTTGCATTCACTTAGTTACCTGAGGTGAGAAATCACGTGGTAAATTATAATATTCAACATACATCAACCCTTGCGGTTACAACAGAAAAAGCGAAAGTAAGGAGAAGCATTTTTTTTTCATTTAAACCGTGAGCACATGTTTGTCTATTAATCTCCCTTTGACAAAACTTTGATAAAGCAAATATACAACTACTTAAGTGCAATACTCCTTTCCTAAAACCGTCGTCCCCATGTAGAGACAAAGAGATGCTAGGATACCCGTCTAAACGAGGCACTGTGTTGTTTTTTTAAGGAATAAGGCAATCATTCTCCGAGTATTACCGGTATAAGGTGGTAATTTTGGTCGGGCGTGGTCAAATCCAATTAAGTTCGAATGGCTTTATGGTAGATTTATCTTTCATTTCATTCTTTATTTCTTTAAGCTTGCAGCTTATCAGAGCATACAAATTACAACTAAAAAGCACAGTGAAGTACAGAAGTGGGTGTTTTACAGGCGATCCTTGTACATACATAAATAGGAAATATGAAAAGTAAAGGGAAACATGCAATCAAAAGAACAACAACAAAAGTTAATTACAGATATTGGTTATTTATTTCATACAAAAGTAAATATGTTTGCCGATGTTACATATATCTTTAAAATTTTGTTTAAACACCTATAGTTTCTCGTAGAAACACTTTTAAATATATTTTTTAGGGTATTCAATAAATACTGGACACATGGACACACTAAGATGAATGGATTTCATCTCCAAACAAGAGGCCCAGGGGCCACATCGCTCACCTGAGCAACAATTGCCTTAATTCTGATCAAATTAGCATTACAGTATCAAAATATCTTGACAACTGAGTACAGTAGATCTTGCTAAAAAAATTGAAAATCTGCCAATTTTTATCAACCTCTTATTTTTTGGTAAATACCAAGCCCCTTTTGTTGTTGTACCTGTAAGAAGATTTTTCTCTATTCCTATATACCCCCCCCCATTTCATGGCCCCATTTTTCTCTAGGGAATCATGGTTTCATCAGACTTAAATCTGCATAACCTTTGCTTTCACACTAAGTACTGAGTTTTGAACCGAACACTTTCCCAGAATAGTTTTAAAGATTTTCTCTTTATATTCCTATGTAAAAATTCAAACCGCCATCACGGTCCCGCCCTACCACTAGGGACTGTGATTTTGCAAACTTGAATTTACACTACCCGAGGATGCCTCTACACAAGTTTAAACCCTTTCTGGCCAAAATTCTTTAAAAAGAAGATTTTTAAAGATTTTCTCTATATATTCCTAAGTAAAAATTCATCCGCCATTGTGGCCTCACCCTACCCCTGGACTATTATTTAAACAAACTTGAATCTATATGATCTGGGGATGCTTCCACTCAAATTTGGGCTTTCCTGGCCTAATAATTTTGAGAAGAAGACTTTTAAAGATTTTCTCTATCTATAAAAATTCAACCCCCATTGTGACCCCGCCCTACCCCCAGGGACCATGATTTGAACAAACTTGAATCTACACTTCCTAAGGATGGTTACATGCCAATTTGAGATTTCTTGGCCAAATATTTTTGAGAAGAAGATTTTTAAAAGATTTTCTTAATATATTCCTATGTAGAACTTGATCTCCTAATTGTGGCCTAACCCTACCCCCGGGGGTCATGATTTGAACAAACTTGAATCTACACTACCTGAGGATGCTTCCATTTCAATTTGAGCTTTTCTGGCCTAATAGTTTTTCAGAAGATTTTTAAAGATTTTCTCTATATATTCTTATGTAAAACATGATCCCCCTATTGTGGCCCCACCCTACCCCCGGGGACCATGATTTGAACAAACTTGAATCTACACTATCTGAGGATGCCTCCACTCAAATTTGAGCTTTCCTGGCCTAATAGTTTTTGAGAATACTTTGGCTCAGGTGAGCTAAAAAAAGGTTAAGTTTACAATACAATAAGTTGTTAAAGTTGGTTTCTGGAAGAAGAGACTTTGAAAATTGTCTTAATAAATATTGAATTTTTTTTTAGTTTTTTAATCTTTAGTTTTTAAGATCTGTGTACAAACATATAGAATCGTGAGCAAATCTCTGTATCTTGCTTATAATTCGAAGCTTAACACTCAAATATGGTTAGTAAATAGAAATTGTAAACAATTAAAACACAAGAAACATGCACTATAACAAATAAAGAACACAATTTATTTTTTCGAAATGAATCATATATATACATGTACATGTATATACCTACATATTTCCGACAGCGATATCAAACTCTATTTAAACTGAATAAACTCGAGAAAATGCCGAGCATCTCAACAAAACCTATTGCATTAATATACCATTGCGCAAAATATAATGCCGAATTACCGATAGAATGAATTGTATTTCAGTACTTTTTTGATACATCAGATTTTGCTTAATTTGCGCAGGTAAACAGTTAACTGTTTGATTTACCGAAGTCTCTGTTTGATTTGATACGTAAAAATCACGAAATACAGACGATAGTTCCCAGGTTACAAAGCATAAATAATGAAAACGAAACGAAAATCAGAACAAGCTAACACCAACGTCATGTGTGAAAACTGTCAACGCATTGAAATATTTAGCCTCAATTTACTTCACAAAATCGGCACCAATATATTTTGCATGTTTCAAAAATATCCCTTCATTCGCGAACTGTTGCACAACAAGCAAATTCATCATAGTCAGATCGACCCTTTTTCGTATAATGTCATGGCTGCTTTAAACAAAGAACCTCGTTTTAGATGTATGGAATACGAGTCTTGGTAAAATGGGTACGCAAACCCGGGCCGTGGCAAAATAAAAGCCGGGGCAGATCGACAATCGTCAATTCCAAATACGCATTATTTTGCAGCAATATTTACAGCAAATATAAATATACTGGTCCATCAAATATCCTGAAATTTTAATGAGATTGGCAGATTAATAACTGCCAATCTTTTGTTTTGCCCAGGCCAAGTCTTGTCTACCCATTTTACCGGATGCCGAATCCGAAGCTATAAGACTGATTGAAACACGCCTTTCCTTTATCATTATTTTCGTAATAACTCAGATTTGAAACAGAATTAGACCTTAATTTTTGCAATTTATATTTTCCTTCCCATAAGGATAATTTATGCTAAACTACGTTGAATTGGAATCAGTAGTTCTTGAGAAGAAGATTTTTTAAAATGCACCCCCCTTTTTCTACAGTTTCAAGGTTTTCTCCGCTTTGAATACAGATCGGACTTTTATTTCTGCAATTTATATTCGCCCTCCCATAAGGATGCTTTGTGCCAAATTTGGTTGAAATTGGATAAGCGGTTTTAGAGAAGAAGTTCAAAATGTAAAAAGTTTACAGACGGACAGACAGACGGACAGACGGACGGACGGACGGACGGACGGACGACGGACAAAAAGTGATCAGAATAGCTCACTTGAGCTTTCAGCTCAGGTGAGCTAAAAACTGGTTTTACACAAAAACCAGTTCCTTTGGGCCCTGTGTGTACTATTGTACCTTCTGTATATTATTTGCAGTGGGTTATTCATGTATAGTTTGAAAATTGTGTCTTGAACCGTTGCGCAAAAAAAAAAAAACGAAAAAAAAAGAGGAAACATCTCACACACGCACAAAAACTACCATCCATTCTGTCAGAAAAAAGAACTGTTGAAGTGCCGTTAGGCCCGAAAATAGTTCTCTCTTCTCATTTTATGGACAGTTTGAGGCTTATACCCAAATTATTGTCTTGAGAATGTACTCTCTTAGAAAAGGTTCTCTCTTGCAAGTAACTACATGTATGAAGTAAACATCCATTGTATTGAATTGACGTTGTCTTCTTATTGGACTGTCTCAGCTGAAGGGTTGTTTTCAATACAGTGAATAAAATTTCATTGTTATTGTTAACTTAGTCACCCCTGCGAATGTGTTCGGAATGTTTTCTTTATCGTTGGTAAGTATGTAATAAATTCAGAAGTGCTCGAATGAAATTTCACGAGATTTGTTCAGTTCCTGTGAAATTTCGAATTATCAATAAACGTCTAGATTTTATATTTGACTATAAGTACCTATGATTCTATGTAATAGACTATTTAAACACGAGGCACGATTTTCACTACGAAACTGAAAGGGTCAATTCAAATGTTCTAAATTTGAATGACAATAACATTTGCAGGGGTGTTAGTGGACAATTCCAGGTAAGTTCGTCCCCATGCATGATCGACCACGTCCTGGAGACTTTTCCTATCGTTAGGATGTGCTCATCAGATGGAGAGATCTTTGTAAAACACAAAACAACCTGTTTAAAGTTGCTGAACACACATACTTGTAATTAATACAGTTGGCATTCTTCGTGTTATTTAGGATATAGAAAGAGAAAATATGAGAAAACAACAAAATTTTGATCTCAAATTAAAATGGACGTTTCTTTCTGATTTTTTTTCGTTCGGTCGTATAAAAGAACTAACGACGCATTACAGCAGAGTGTAAGCAAGTTTACTAGTATATACAGTGAAAACGAAGAAAACATTAAATTATCTTGTAAGGGAGATCTAAAGAAACAAAATCTACCAGTGATTCAACTGTGAATGTGTTTACCTGGTGCAAGTGAAATTGAAATAAAATAAGGTAGTGTCTCTTTCGATTTAATCAATAACTTTAATATGTAGAACAGAAAAAGAAATCCTTAGGGCATAAGTTTTAAAACAATGTAAAAAACGTGCAAAATTGATACATTTCAGTCAAAATCCCAAAGGGTCCCATGTTAAAGATTAACAAACTTTGAGATGACCCCTTGAACAAACGGTGTGGTAAATGTCTGATTTTTTCCCCTTAAAATAATAATTATATCAGTAGAAGTTCATGTAAAAAATTTCATTAAAAAATCTAGGGCAGAAAAAATTAGACCCGGCCTCGTTAAAACTTTGAACCCCTTTCTGGGGCCCGTTTTGGTCCGGGATTTATGGTTGGCTTTAAGAATCTACACTATTTGAGGATCCTTGCATAGTAACCCCACAAACTGTAGCATTGTACTAATGTAGTTCTCGAGAAGATTTTAAGAACACTTTCCCTCTATATTTCTATGTTAAATTCTGAACCCCTTCTGGGTCCCCAGTATTAGATCAAGGGTCACAGCTTCTATAATTTAGAATCTACACTATTTGAGAATGCTTTGTAGTAATCTTACAAATTGAAGCATTGTAGTTTTCGAGAAGAAGATTTTTAAACATTTTTCCTTTTGTAACTTTTTGGACGGTTAAAGGTAACTTTCTGGAATGTATGTCATTTCAAGCATTGGAAGGTATTAAAGTAACAAAGGATGATGTCATACTAGTGTTTTTAAAACATTTTAAAGAAATCTAAAATGGCAGGCATGTAGCATTAGGGAGAAGGGCATTAAAATTTCCTGTTAATTTTGACCCCCTGGTAGCAATGAGCATAACAATAGAAATCGATAGCAATATAGGGTTGTCAGAGATAAGATATATTACTTCATATCAACAAACTAGAAATATCTGGTAGATGTGCACTTGTAATGTTTATTTACAAGTATGCCATCTGAAATGGATATGTCAAACTTTTATCTTATTTAACTATTTTCCCCTCAGATATTCTCTTCCTTTACCTTCAATGCACAGAAAACACACACAATATTACAATAACAAATTTTATTATGAATGAGTGATGAATGCAAATGATTTTTTTTTGGTTATGATTTTCACACTAAACAATTGTAAAAATACTGTCGTCTAATAGGGAAATCTCCACTGCTGATTAAACTTCAATGTTTTTTCTTCAAACAGCTTCATGAATTAGATCAGAATTTTTTCAAGTGTTTTAGTGATTCTGATAAAGCATTAACCTTCCAGCTAGGTAGAGCTTCCATAAAAATCATATTTTTTTTTCATTTCTTCAAGTAATAACATCTTTATGTCAATTAAAAACATGATTTGTTAATGAAACTGATCTCTCTTGGCCACATAAAAAAACAAGTATCAATCAACAATAATGTCAACTACATCCATTCTAGTGAGAATTTAACTTCCATACAGACTATTTCTTTTCCTTACTTTAAAAATTTAAACAAAATAAACCACCTTCAATAAAGAAAAATATGTTAACAACAGATTTGATTCATATCAAAAAAAGTTTCCCTAGCACTAACGAATTTCTTTTGTAGTTTTTAACCAAATTATCTTCAAAAGATAAACAGTGTCTTTTACAGGAAAAAGAAATGGAAGAAGAGTTTAAGTCAGCTGCTACCACAGTTCCCCGTCTCGGTCTTTAGCGGGGACTTCGATCACTCGCGGTTTGTCTATAATGCGGGCGGTTCTGTTTCCTTTCTCCACTATTCCAATGATCCAGGACTGGTAGCCTTCCTGTTTCTCGATGTCCTTGCAGAAAGCTGCCGCTTGTTCCCTTGGTAATGCCATTAGTAAACCACCTAAGAGAGTACATCAATCCAGTTCAAACTTCACAAAAACAATATTGACATAACTGTCCTTTGAGAGAATTAAACAGATCACGGTATTTACATATGTTTCACAATTCATGGTGGTCTAAGACTTATTATACAAAGAATATTGGCTATTCAACCCCCAGTCATGGCAAAGTGATAGAAAATGCACAACTGCAAATCATGCCCTTTCAATATTCGTCTCATGACAATTCTACAGGATTCATAAAATGATAGCAAAATGGTTCGAGATTTCAATTTTGGGCTAATGATCAATAATCGTCAATTAATTCCAAAATACGCAGTGTTGTCTATCAATATTTATACAAATATACCAGTCTGTGTAAGTAGCACTTGCATATTGCCCCAATTCTTTTTTCTAAATATTGATCAAGAAAAATAGCCTAATCAGAGTGACATGCTCTATTCTTTGTATCACTCACTTGTGATGAACTTGATCCAAAAGTTGTCAGAAAAATGAGCAAGATGAAAGACAATTATGTAATCACAAAGAGTCACAGTTTTTCTTAAACGAAAGTGATTTATGCTTTATTCAATTACTTGCTTACATGAATTATTTCATTGTGTAAAAACTAAATCATCACATCATAACATAAAACATCCATTCAAAATGGGAGATATACAAGAAAATGTAGGCAAACTTGTAATATAAATAACAATATCATATGGAAATGTTTTGATGAAAGAAACTGTTTTGAAATTTGTAGGTAAGGCCAAAAAAAATTAATGATTTGTTTCTCAGGCACCGCCGCATCAGTAAAATCATCACCGCATCAAACTTTTTTATCGTTATTTTTCCAGATTTTGATGAGGCAGGCAGGCAGGTTTTTTTTTTTTTTACAATGACATTAACCCATATTTTATGATTTATTTGTGTACTCATCAGCAGATATTCATCAAGCTGATACATTGGCAAAGTTTAAATATTTGTTTTAATTTGTTCTTTTTAGCTGATTCTGTTTCCTTAAATTTTCAAAGGTTGAGTTTTTGCAATTGAACAAACATGACAAATGGTTTGTGCCCCTGCTTCATTTTGCGGCCCATTTTTCCCCTCCACAGTAACAACACAAGTCTGAACTGAAATTGGGGAATTTCTATGGCATTTCACAGTTGAATTTGCCATATAAAAATTTATCAAATAAAGCATTCATTTGGGGTGTTTTCTTATCAATCTCCAGTGCCTTGAGGACAGAAATTAAGAAAAAGTAAATTAGTCATCATAAAATTCCCAAACAATTCAATTGCCCTTTATTCCTGCTACTAGGCAATATCACAGAGGCTTCAATTTCTTAAGATAAAAGAGAAATATCAGTGGTAGTGTTAACAAGGACCAACCTAGAGCAAACTTAGTATAGGAAGACTTCATTTCTGAAATTCTCCCTCACAGAAAAATAGGGAGAAATTTGAGAAATCAGGTAGACTTCCATTCTTTGAAAATGGCATAATGCTAATGATAATACATGAATAGAATATACAGATTCAACCTTAATTTGAATTGGAATAAAAGCAAGTCAATTAAAATAAAACAACTCCTAAAAAATTTAAAATCTTATCCATTTTTTTAAATTTAATTTATTAGGTGTATTCATACAATTTGTAGATGAAATGTTTCGTAATTGTATTGGCTAAATGACAAATGAAATCAGTCTATGAGTTTCAGTGTATTTTGGAGGTATTAGTCCAACCCTTTGACCCAATTACAACCGTCATATAGTTGGATCTGTTTTATTTTAAAGATAACTGTAGACAAACGGTTTTATGATTATTTTAGCACGAATTTGGCAGAGTTATTAACTAATTACAAGTTACCAACTAATTGTAATATCAGCACCTAAAGTTATAAACATTGGTTGTAATTTTCAGTGCACAGTATGAGAATGCATCAACCGTATTTATAACCTCTAAAAAGACAGTCGCTAGTTATTAATCACAACAGGATTTAACTTAGGCTATGAAAATGTCTTCTGAATTAGATGATTATCATTTTATTGCTTTTGGAGTAAACTTTCACGATCGTAAACTCAGAATACAGGGCAACTTCAACCTCTCTTTCTGAGGAAATTCTGGCGAAGTTACCAACCACAAAGCGAGTACTTATATTTACATAAACTTGTATTTAGCCCAAGTAGCCCCCTAGGTTGGTCACTGGGTAGATGTGTCAGATAAAATAACGTTTTTTACTGACAGAGACAAGCCTTTATTCTGAACGTTTGTTTACATTGATTTTATAATAGAGAATACCGATATTGATAAGATATGAAAAATCCAGAAAAATAACGATAAAAAAGTTTGATGCGGCGATGATTTTACTGATGCAGCGGTGCCTGAGAAACAAATCATTAATTTTTTTTGGCCTGTCGTATATTACAAGTTTGTATATTTAACATTAAGCCGCCCCCGCCCATTGGACCTATAGGTCACTTTTGATAAAATTAACAATTACAGTTCATTTTACTCCAACATTATTTTGCTTGATTCAGGTTTATGATGTTACAGCTGTTGAGCAATCCATATTAGTCTAACAGCTATTGAAAGGGAAATAACTCAATTTTCTAATTGGCATAAAAAACCAAATAAAACTAGACTATGAAACAAAAACATAATTTGATATTCCCTGCTAATCGCAAATTTCTTGGCCTTTTCAACAGATCTTGGAAAACACCTTGAGCGTATTACATGGGAGTCCATGACCACCCCCTTATAAAAAAACCTTATGTACGTAAATGCAGAGTATTGTATAAATTTACTAACAATTAAGATTGAGCTTAACTTCATAAAAATTCGTTGATCACCATGAAAGAGACATCCAAGCCTCTCGGATTGAACTTATATTATCAGGATAAATAGGATATTCCTCAATTTTGGAATTTTTTTTTATACATCTGATAATGTACTACATTTGAAGAGTTTTCCAAGCTCTGTCTGAAATCATGAAGCTTGAGATTGAATGCATGATACTATTTAGTTTCAAAATATTGAATGTTATTTTAATATTTCAGGGTTTGACATTAAGTTTTTTAATTACTAGATCAGTCGGGCTACCTCAGGAATTTTTTACTAGCCCTGACTGTTTTACTACTAGCCCTGACCAATTTTGACAACAATAAACTAAAAGTAATGACAAACATAAAATATTAAATACCTGTTTCTGTTTAATTGTATTGGTTTATCTTTACAAATAATGAATCATTCAAACACTATTTAAGATTTAATTTTATTCAAACTGTACTTATAATGATACATGTACAAGTATTCAATGGTTGACCAGGGATCGACCAACAAAACTTTAGGGAGACTTTACTACTCCTTAAGAGAAAAGCATGGAAAAGTTTGAGAAATCGGGGAGACTTTCATTACTTGACAATGGCATTACAAAGATTTACACTTTAATAATTTAAATTTGATTAGAAACAAGTCATTATGATTTAAAAAATAAAACATTTTCTAAAAAATTGAAATTTTTTTTATCAAGTCTATTTAATTTAAATGATTTGATGTATTCATACATTTTATAGATCAAATGTTTCGTAATTGTGTTAACTAAAATGACAAATAAAATCAGTCTCTGTTTTTTTAGTGTATTTTGGTGGCATTAGTCCAACCCAACCATTATGTTCAGAATTTAGATTTTTTAAGGGTTTATGATTATTTTAGCATAATTTTGGCAGTGTTATTAGCTAATTACAAGTTACCAACAAATTCACTGTTATATCAACACTAGCCTTAAAGTAATAAACATCGTATTGTACAGCATGTGGTTGCATCACCCGTATTTATAACCCCATAAGATAAGACAGACTAGATTAATTAATCACAAGAGACATAAACTGAGTTTGTGAAGACGACTTAAGAATTAAATAATTATCATTTTATTGCCCTTGGGGTTAATTTACACGATATGAACTCCGTGTACAGGGCGACTTAGGCTTTTCGTTCGGAGGGAATTCCGGCAAAGTTACCGATCAAAAAGTGTGCATTTCCCAAACTTCATCCTCTAGGTTAGTCCTTGGGTAGTACTTAAATTACGGTTTGTAGAATTTAAGCCTGTTAGGAAAAAGTGCTTTTACTTCTATTGATATGAATATTAGAGAAAAAGTATGTGCACACTTTTTTTTCACACGACCAGTCGGGCTAGTACACAGACATTTAACCCGACTGGACCTATCGTTTACTAGACAATGTCGGTTGTCCATTACACAACACTACATTAAAATAGATCAACTTCAGAAAATGTTCTACTGAATATACCTGATGTTTCTGCAGAGTGACCTTGAAGTAATCCAAACATATTGCCACAAGCCTTGCTGATGGAAGCCATCTTGGATATGATGGGCAGGTTATGGATGACAAAGCTGACCTCATTTTTCTGAATTTTGGCCAAGTTCTTAGCATGGCCCAGTAACCCAAAACCTGTGACATCAGTAGCACCATGGGCATTATACTTATGCATCAATCGGGCAGCTGCAAATAAAAGAGAAAATTTGTCATGCCTTGCTTTGCTGTTATCTTACATGTAACAGACATACAGAAATTTAACAAATATTACATAATATTACGTGAAACTAAATTTTTAGGAAAAAAAACGAACAAAAAACCTGTGAATTATCAAAATTATTTTTAAACAAGTGAAAAGCTATCAATGTGACAGCAAACCGGGTTTTCTTTTATGTGAACTATATCCATAATCCATATCAACCTTGAATTGATAAACACTACCTACCATATCCACTGAAATGGCGTACCCTATATGCAATATTTTGCCAAAAAATGAGTTAAAAAGCTGGTATTTTTTTCGTAAATTATCAGAAATCATAATCCTAGCAATATGCACACCTCTGATATAAGTACAATTAATCTGCAAAAGAACAACTTCCTATCTTGAAAACTGTAGGAGGAGTTATCCGTACAATGAGGGTATCCTTTATGCAATATTTTACAAAAAAATGACTACGTTCAAAAGCACGTATTTTTTCATAAATTATCAGAAACCAAAATCCTAGCAATATGCACACCTCTCATATATGTACAATTGATCTGAAAAAGAACAATTTCTTATCTTGAAAACTGTAGGAGGATTTATCCGTAAAATGTGGGTACCCTTTTGGCAGCCGCCCGCATCCCCGCCATTTTCACCATTTTAATAACCGGATTTTATATTGGAAAACCCCGTTAATAAAATAAAATGATCATTCATCTCCAAGAACCACATAAATAGATACCAAAATGTATGATTTCTTGCTCTGCCTCAGTCTTAGAAGATGTGAATACACTAATCACTTTGTAAATACAGGTCACTGTGACTACCTGTCTGGTCACCGTGACTACCTGTCTGGTCACCGTGACTACCTGTCTGGTCACAGTGACTACCTGTCTGGTCACAGTGACTACCTGTCTGGTCACAGTGACTACCTGTCTGGTCACAGTGACTACCTGTCTGGTCACAGTGACTGTACCTGTCTGGTTCTACACTGACCTGTTCTGTTAAGTCTGGCCATACTAAACATGGCCCTCTGGTACGCCTTCCTCACGTCATCCTCTGTCACAACCAGTTTTACGCGGTTCCACCGCTCGGGCTGGTCCAGCCACTGGTAAGCATTCACTGCCACCTGTGTCCCCAGGGGCTTGGTCAGGACCAGCACATCGCCCACCACTGCATTGTCTGGCCTGTCAACATGTATACACACAACTTAGAGTATTCATGTTTTGCTATTCAGGTAAATAATGAATCAAGTCATTATGCTATTGTCTTACACAGTCACTCAATTTTTTTTCTGAATATAAATGACACACAACTTGTGCATGCACTGCTATTTTTCATCCAGAACATTGAATGGCTAAAGACATGATCTTGGTGTCATCAAAGTTTCCATACCTAACTCTGGAATATTTAGGTTACAAGTAAAAATCTACATTCACTTAATACACACTTTTACTGCATGAAATATTTGCCTCCAAATTACATGCATCATTCTGACGCTGAATCTGCATATTAGACTTTATCAACTATGTTTACATGATTCTGGTAGTCAAAAAGTTTA
Source organism: Magallana hongkongensis (assembly GCA_015776775.1). Taxonomy (NCBI): domain Eukaryota; kingdom Metazoa; phylum Mollusca; class Bivalvia; order Ostreida; family Ostreidae; genus Magallana; species Magallana hongkongensis. The sequence goes on from CM027471.1 coordinate 20,399,524, forward strand.
CTTCAATTTCAAACATTTTAAATAATGTTGTGTTTATACTTTTAATAATGTTAAATCAAATAAAGCAAACTGAACCAAAGACTCAGTACTCACATGATGAACTCGTTTGATTGACAGACAGTGGTAGCCACGCCCCCTATGGTCATCCAAGGGTTGATGACGGTCTGACCCCCAGTCACTGCAGTACCACCCTCCTCAGCCTGGTCCTGTTATGTAATTGAAGCTGTTAGGTAATTTTATTGATAATTCAAATGGCAAAGCCTATATATAAAAACCGTTTCTTGTCATTTCAAAAAGAAATTTAAAATAATGTATGTACAGGGATATGCTTTTCTGTATTAAATGATAATTAGTTTTGACCATAGTGCTGAAACGATATTCGAATTTTCGTGAATGAATAGTAAATTTCTAATAATCGAATGCATATTTAGCATCAGAATATTTGGTCACATGTTTAACACCCATATTAAGCGTTATAAACTATGCAGCATTGTGTTATTTCGTAACGATGGAAAAGAGAAGCTGGGTGTGCGATCATTTCACGTTAATCTAATCAAAAGATAAAGCCATTTGCAAAGTTAACACTGATCTCTGACTGTCATACTTGTTTACATTGAAAGTAAAAGCAGGGTTTACAATGTATGGACACAAACATTCTGGATTTTTTTTATTCATATCAGATGAAGAAAAAATTTGATAAAATGTTTGAACGAGTGCGAGTGTTAATATCGAAAGGTAAATCGTAAGTTTTTTTTTTTTAAAAAGATGTACGATATAATTTGTTCTTTAATTTTGGATATACGGGACATTTTCCGGAATTAAGGTCGTTATTGATTTTTTTAATACTGTAATCAAACATGGCGGAAACATTTGGACTGACTTACGAAGTTACTACGGGGGTCAGGACTGCAGTATTTTATTACAGAAATAATAAATCTTTTGATTGTAGTTGATGGAAATTGAAAAAAGTCAATTTAAACATTTGCATAAAAAATAAATGCCCACCTAATTCAATGGATACTCATAGTGTCAACTTCGAACTGATATGTTTAAGCAATCTACACATACAATCACATAGTAATATAAGTTATCAAACATGCTTAAATTCCTTATAGATCACGTTAACGAATATTCGAATACGAATCGAATAGCACTCACGAATATTCGAATATTGATTTACGGTATTCGTTTCAGTACTATTTGACCATGATTTCCAGTCGGCAAAAGATTCAAAGAATTTTTTGGGCAACATGATTTTGAGATTTCATCAAACATATCCATTGTACCTATGGTCAGCTTTTTCTTTAAGCTTTCATTCCTTCTTAAAATCCTGTTATTTGTTTTTATACATGACCAAAGTACATTTATTTATAAACTTATGTTTAATTTTTTTTCTGATTTGAATTAAGTTTATAGCAAAGATACAGAAAATCACAATCAAGAAGACACACAATGTGCTATAGCTTAATGGAAAATCTGGTTGACAGAGCCTAAAGCTACAAAAAACTGTATATTTATTCAAAAGTTGCACATGGTGATCGACTTATTAGCCTAAATTAAAAATACTTTCTCTGTTTTTTTGGAAACCAAAAAATTCATAAGACATTTTACTTAAGATGTCATTACTTTCATTGTTTCTGAATATTTTTTAAACACCCTCACTAGCCCTGTAGGTTGAAATGGTGTGGTTTACTTGCAGGCCTAATACATAACACAAGTGTTGCAGGCCTAATACATAACACAAGTGTTGCAGGCCTAATACATAACATAACACAAGTGTTGATACTGTAGAAGTGGTTATTTACGCTTGGTGGAAATTTACATGTTACTAGTAAGTTTAAACTGCATTAAATACCACCATGCATTTAGTAAAAAAATCAGAACTTTAGAGTGGTCAATTACTCATCCACATATTTATTACCCAAGTGTATTGTTTGACATTATAAAACACTTAACCACCACTTCCCCAGTACCCTATGCAGAATACAAAATTCCCTACCTAATGCAAAACACAAAATAAAAGTGTGGACACCCTATGCACAATTTAACCATACCTTGAATCCACGCATCATCATGGGGACCACGATGTCTCGCTCCTTCTCCGACATTTTGTTGCTGACTCCGAGCAGCATCAGCATGTTGTCTGTGTCAGTGACACCCATAGCGTATAGGTCACTCAGGACGTTGGCACACGATATCTTTCCCTATAGGAATCCGATCATCAGGTGAATAAAAATAAACCAAGTAGCTAAGGAGGATGTGCATAGCAGTGCACACTGTATGTAGAGGACACATTTTTATATGTATCTACTTTGTGTAAAAAATGATACTATGAGTTTTAATGTAAATTTTTTTAGTACGAGAATGTTGGACAACTAAATTATTAAAAAATTTAAAACAATTAAATATGCAATAAAATGTTTTATCTATTATTATTTTGAAAGGCCAATGTAAAAATAATTTGATGAAATTTTTTAAAATACCCCTTCTCAGTAACTACGGTACTGCTCTTTTGCATGGCAAAATAGCATAGTTTGGTGAAAACTGGAAAATGATCTAACGCCAATTTTTTATTTACATCCTTTAATTATCTCCCTACTGAAACTTCGTCAAAGTACATGCAAGAGAGCAGTACCGCAGTTATCATGAAGGGGTCTATAGCATATCAAAATTTTTTTGCATGAAAATATTTCTATTAAGATCTTATGTCAGATAACAGACTTGTAAACATTAAATAATTTTAATCTAGCTTTTAATGAATTTCTTGATAAATTCATAATTTCACTACGAAATTTTGAACCATGCAGCATTCAATTTAAATTCATGAATTGAGACTTTTTAAAATCATATATAAATTGTTGTTTTCCTCGGCCACCACAAACCATCATGTAAGGATCATCCACAAGTGGATAGAAAAAATCTGTCGTCTGCACCAAAGATAGGCCACCATGTCTAAGGGGAGTAACCGATGCATCCATACCAATGCCTGTTAAAAATAAATTGCATCAATCAAAAATAAAAAAAATTACAAGAAATCTCTTGTACATATTTATTCTGATAAATGTGTTTATCTTAAACATAATTCAAGCTAAATCATAAGGTTTTTCCCCTAATAAATATTTATTATTAATCATTTTTCTAGGGAGCCACTGACTTATCCGGAATCAAGTCACGTGACAACACAATACCACATGAAGCCGCCATTTCCTAAACTTGGGGATCAAATGGGTTGAATAGTAAACAAACGTTATGCTACTAAAGTACTCACAAGAGGTTTCAACTGAATGACTGAATTTATACATATGATAGTTTTATTCAAAACTACCATAACAAATAAACATGACACATGTTTAAAACACCGAAAACAACCGTCGGAATCGACACATTGTCGACGACGAACAAAATAAAGTAATGAGCTTTAAAATTTTTTGCAAGCTTACCAATTCGTGGTGCGGCCGCGATGTACTGGAAATGCGACTGCTCCGACTCCTGGGCATTGCTGTCCTGTTGGAGTCCCTCAAGAAGCTTCTCCAAGGCCTCCTGAGGGACTTTACACCCTCATCCCTTCAGGTCAGCAAATTTAGTGAGTCGGAAACTCGCATCCAGCTCATGAGCGGCAGGATCAAACGGCCTCCGCAACGGAATACCCTCCGGATTCTCCATTGTCAGTCGTCTTTATCCCTGAAAATCAAAACATTCACATGAAGCCGTTGTATTAATACAAAATTTTATCTAAAAACTACGAACTTTCTTTGTTTTGTCAATTCTTACCCACCTTACTTGCAGTAAATATGGCGACCTCCCCACGCTGCTAAATCTTAGTCGCCGGTGCCCGGATAAGAGGGTAACTTAGACGATTTCTGACTGGCTGAAAACCGATCGACGTCATTGAGGGGAGCAGTAATTGTTTGTAAAAAATAAAAATAACGTTAAAAATGATAGAAAATTCGACAAAAATTAAAATATTACATAAAACTTGATTTATTTTCAACAGGCATATTTTAATCTTGACAAGTAAAAAAAACAAAAACATTTCTTTAAAATCCTATTCCGACGGGGGCTTAAAGATTAAAAATATTGGTTAAAAAAAGGGGGGGGGGGAGAGTACATGTATGTGCATGAGTTAATTAATTTTCTTTTCAACAAATTATTTTTAACGTAAAAAAATGTTTGAAATGTTTATGAAAAACGTTTATAACACCAATGTTTGTTTAAAACGCCGTATAATTTCAAACCCTTTTTTCACGAGGTTTTCCTGTTCAGCCTTCCTTATCACATTTTTACGCTGATGACGTAAAATCTATTAACTTTAATGTCAACACTAAACACGATCTACATGATCTATAAATAAATGAAAAACAGATCGCTATTTATTATGTAAATGTTTCTTAACATTTGCTGACACTTTACATCCTGCCAACATGCAAGGATCCAGACCCCCCCCCCCGCCCCCGAATCCTTCTAGATCCGCATATGAGTCCAAATTTAAATTCCCTAACCTTTTTCCTAAGTCATATCATAGAAACACGCACACTTAGGTCATCTCTCTCTCTCTCTCTCTCTCTCTCTCTCTCTCTCTCTCTCTCTCTCATATTTCTAAGTATTTTTGTAAAAAATAAATGGAACCTTTAAACCAAATCGAAAAGAAGTAAGTCCTTAAAATTTCCCGGGTCATTAAAATCCGAAAAAACTGTACATCATACAGTGTATATGAAAATGATAATATCCAGAAAAAAAGATCAAACTAGAACGTAAAACCATATTTTTGCACAGAATCTAACTCCTCTTTGATGCCATAAAATCTAAATTTGTATAAAATGACATATTGATTAGCATGTCTCAAATCAAATTTTAAAACGTTCGTTGCCCTTTGTATTTTCACATACTGTTGTTGAGGATGTAACACATGCAGAAGATGAGCATCGTATAAAATAATACGGTAACCATTTTTACCAGTTCTTCAATACTATAGAAAAACAAATGAAATTCAGCATGACATACATATATATCTGATTTGTTATTGTCATAAATCTTGGAATCAGGATGTCACTATGTATTCTGAAAAAAATATTTGAATCTATTTCAATGTCATTAATAATATTCTTTCATTAATTCAGATGCCTGCTTAATTTTTTTGTTTTAATTTAACGTTACGTTGTAAAAATTCTGAAGAGATGCTCACCAAATGTTCATGTTTTTGATGTTTGTAATGAATGCCGTTGCCTTTGGCATTGAACTCTGCATGCTTGGTCCTACTTGGAACTTTGGTGGACACTGGGTGCACACATTACCCCGCACCGAAACAGTAGAAACACAGCGTAGATTTGGGATGGCTGAATCTGCTTGGGGTTAGTTATGAACCTAGCCAAATTCTAGGGTATAGTTCCCGATGCTGATTGTAGGTAAATAAATCCCTGGTTGAAATACTCTCTGGCAGCTTCTGGATAGTCGAAACGATTGCATGCTTGTGGTTGACCACAAATCGCTGTTTTTTTTTTTGTTCATGAGGTTTCTTGAGTTTTTTCTCTTTAATTTTTTCTACGTTTATTTCTTCGTGTTTCTGCTTTTCTGAGTTAAGCTATTTTATCTTAGCCATCGACAAAATCATAACCCAAATATTTCTCCAATGCATTCAGGCATGTAGCATCGGAAGGGGGTGGGTGGGTGGTGGAAGATAGAAATAAGATATAAGATGGGAATACGAAAGATAGAAGCGGAATTGGAGTTATTAATGTATAGGTACAGTGTATACTAGGACTCCCACTCTTTGTAGGATTTTCATGATTTCAGAATTTTTATTTGTAATTCAACTGTTTCCTTTTGCTCGGTCCTCCTTTTTTGCATGTCAGTTTTTTTTATGAGTCTGCCCCCTTTCAAAAAACGATGCTACGTACCTGGCATTCCACCCATACACCCATATGATAATTTACTAATGTACTAATTTTTGTCAAAAGTGCGTGACCTGCTCCTCAAATTCCTATTTAAAATTGCCCTTTCGTCTCTTAAAACTGACTTTAGTCAAGTAAGAAAAACAAAGACTTGATGCTTCGCTTATTGTAGTATATGTGGTACTTCCCTGGGGTATTCAGAGCGCTTCTCGTGGTCTCGTGATCTACCTTCGTTTTCAATGTCCAAACTATTCATACTTGTTATTTTGCATCAGTACTTACTCAAATGAAATTAAACCCTCGAGATTGAACTTAAATGCAACATGACCAAAGCACGAAGAAATAACATTCTGAATACTATATACATGTTTATTTGTTTCTTATGAAAACGAAAAAGAAATCTTAATATAATAATTATTCTTGCTATTGTCGTAAACATTTTATTAAAAAAAAAACAAACTGCCACCTACCTCAAAAGTTGGAGTGGTTTAAATACTTAGAAAAAATTAGGGGCTCGGTTTTCGGATAGTGCAGTTATTTGTTACGCAGAAGTTGTTCCCGATCACAAAACATATTGTTAATCTGTGTGTATTTTTGTGTAAACATGCACTTTAATTAACTTTAATCGTGTTTAAAAGTATATTCAATGTTCATTAAGCCAGATTTATAGTGGTCTAAGGTTCACCGTATGTTTTAAACAAGTTTACCGATTTGTCTAACGATTCTTACGAGGTTGAAAAATGATCATATAACTTACCCTATTGTCTGACTACAACTGTGTGCCGCATGATAAACGCATCATGTCGAAATGTACTAGATTATACTCTCTTAAGTTATCGAGAGCAATTAAAAATTTCATTTGGGTGACCTAAAAATATGCAAAAATGTTTCTCTTGTTTTATCGTATGCTCTCGTACATTCTCTGTGATTACATGTATACTTGATTGTTAATTTTAACACCTCTGTTGCCTTCGATAAGTTTGGTGAATATCTATAGTCCAACGCTTTTATCAAAACTGAGATTTTTCTTCTTTGAGCAAACAACCACGTAATTATCAAGAAATATACATGTAGAGGGAAAATCCAAATAGCATAAACAAAGAAAACAAATCTAAGGAGGCTAAAATTATGAAAAACTCGCATTAATACGGTGTTATAATTTCCAGTATAACAAATTAAATTTTGATCTACATCATTGCTATTGTCACTTTAAAGGGGCATGGTCACGATTTTGGTCAAATTCTATTTTTCTGTTTTTATTATTTATAATGCTTTAGAAATGCATTTCAAATGATCAAATGGAATTTGAGAATCAATCGTAGAGTTATAAGCAAGATACTGAGCTCACACTTCTTTACTTTGTAAACAAGGCTCGTGCCCTGTTTTTGTTTACATAGGTTCAATATACCAGTAAAAAATCTTCTTCAAACTGATTTGTCTATCATCTTATTCATGTTAAGCATCAATAAACAGCTCCTAACGTTTAACACATTCATTTTAGGTCTAAAACTGGAATTTTCACTTAAACATTCAAAATGTAAACAAAGGCTTTGTTTACATAGCAAAGAATTGTAAGCTATGTAACTCAACGAATGACACTTAACTTTTGGTTGCATGTTACAAATGCCTCATTGAAGCACTGTAAACATTAGAATCGGAAAAATAATTTTTGACAAAAATCGTGACCATGTTTAAAAGTTACTACTTCATATTGAAAGGGGGACTACTCTAAATCTTTCAGAACTATAAAAATTATAAGCGATGGAACGGTTGCATCAAATGTCAGTTAAAAATAAAAGACGTTATGTCCGCCATGTTGCCTTCAAAATTTTCACGATGACGTCTAAAGAAATTTAGAAAAAGTTGACGCGACTTATCCAATGACATACTGCCAAACAAAAATTCTAGTCCGATGAAAAACAAATACAACATTATGTAGAATAATATAATATTTTCTCTTTAAAAATATTGATAATATGCAATAAAGTAACGTAGCTACAATTAATTTTGTTTAAATTTCAGCCACATTTGCATAAATTACATCAATGTATTTTTTAATAGGTCTTATAAACCGACAGCATTAATAACATTTCCGTACAATTACTATTATAAGTGTTAAGGATAAAATAGTCTTAGTATAAAAATATGACAATAAAATGACTACCATATGTTTCTGTCCTTCCAGGTGTGTGTGTCATATTTTTCGTCCTTTCTCTTGTTTCAATCATTGTTGACTCTAATAAAACACATTATATTTCATTTGATTTTTGGATTTTTTGGTTACTGTTTTGTTTTTGTGTTTTGTAATGAAAAGCGGCGATAGCAAACATTGTTCTAAACCAAAAGTCCAAAGGAAAAATACCAAACAGGAGCAGAGCAAACGCAGACCTCCAAAACAAAATTAGAGGTAGAATCAGGTGTCATTAAGGAGAAAGCATCCTCTGCTGACCGGTCACACCCGCTTTGTGCTCGTTCTCGTAAACGGGAAAACGGGAAAATCCGTGGACATTTTTGTGATTGATAATGGCCTAATGATATGTATGAAAAACGCCAGTCAGCATTCGACATAGCAGAAGATTGTATTCGCAGACAAGGTTGTATCGACAATAGAACTTACAAAAATGATGACTTCATTTGAGACTGTTGATAATCTTGTTTTATCAACTTGTTTGTCAGTTACTGTAGCTTGCCTCGTTTTAGAAATTTTTTATATGTAGAGCTTGCGTATAGAATCAACTGAGAGACAAAAACTCCATATGTAGGTGATGAAGGTATATTGTTACAATAGTAAGGAAAGTTGACGACAGAGAAATTGAAGTCATCATGCTTATCTTAAAGTTTTGTTGTTAGGTTACTTTCATGTTCTACCCATTTTAACATAAAACGTATACGGTTCAGCTAAAGGATATACTGTATACAGTGTTATTTTCGTCCCGTTTAATTTTCGTCCTTCTACTATTGTAAACAGTTTCGCCCCGTATTGAATTCGCCCAGAAGTAGATGTCTTTAAATAAGGAATAGGGAATCATCTTTGAGTATACTGAGGTGATAATTTCGAAACGTAATCGATACACGTGTCTAGTTTCACAGGTAAAGACACTGGAAAATGTAAATATAGAGAGATAATTAGAAAGGGAAAACTATTCTAAGTTACGAAAGCCCATTGAGCTCATTTTCGTAGGTAAAAAAAAATTCGCGAATAAACGCGAAACTTTCGCTATATAATGCGTAACTTTCGCGATATAACGCGAAACTTTCGCGATATAACGCGAAACTTTCGCGATATAACGCGTTACTTTCGCGATATAACGCGAAGCTTTCGTGAATAAACGCAAAACTTTCGCGAATAAACGCGAAACTTTCGCGAAATAACGCGTTAGTTTCGCGAATAAACGTAAGTGGGCTTTCGTACTAAGTAGTTATTGTAAATCTGCTGAAATATAAATACCAAAATCTTCTCAAAATCTTGCAGAGCTAACGAATCGGGACATTTCTTCAGATATAGGAAACAGCTGTAACTTGCTCTCATTTGGATGAATGCTCACATTTATTTTATTCACTATATTTACGGTAATTTCCAGGAACGTTTTTTTAAATGGGGCGTGGCAACATCATTTAAAAAATCTTCACAAGCAAAAAGAAAAATAAAATTCTCAAAATCAGGAAAATTCTGATCGGGGTGAGGAATGGGGAGTGCGTGGTATGCCTTTAGCTCTTTAGCTGCTCAAAAGTGTCTTTATTTTCACTACTATTTACGGTATTACATGCTCCCGGGGGATCCATTTTCCTTATGTGATCAACAAATTTTGTTATACGTAAACTTGATTTTTTTTAGCGGGGGAGGGGGGGATTCTGTGATAAGTCAATTTTTATTTGTAAGTTTAAGAAAAATGTCAGCTGCAAGAAAAGAGGAAATAAACTGCAATGTACATTATGTTAAAATCTTTATTATTCAAAAACATTTTATCTGAGATCAATTCTATACTGGCGTGCGACCAGTATATATACAATCTGATTAAAATCAGATTTTTGATCCGCTCCGACAAATTCTGATGTTGCTACACTTTGTTCAGCGACTATCAGAATTTCGGAGCGTTATTAAGATCTGATTTTAATCAGATTGGTATATAAATAAATAAAAAATCTTATGAATTATGAATAATGAAAATTTACTGGAAAAACGGTATATTTATTTTATTTTGCATTCTTCATTTACTTTACATCACTACTTTTATTTTTATTGATTTATCATAATTCATTTTTGATCACCTGCTGCGCTCGCCCCAACGGTCGCACCGTAAAACATATTAAATGAGGTAAAATATGTAAGATTTATATCGAGCGCAACGAGAGGCGGACGAAGCTCGCCTCGCGAAGCGAGGATTCATGGTAACACGTATATATAAGAAAATCAGTGAAAAATGAAAGTTGAATCAGGGGAACTAAAGCCAACAAAAAAAATTCTTCCAGCCCTGGGCGCCGCCATATTGGCAGCCATTTTGTTTTTAAAAAGATAGTTCGATCATTGATTGACTGGTACTTATCGATGCTTATTGCCACTAAACTCGATTCAAGAAACACGACTATATACATAGTTATATGTATGTCTTTTCAAATTATCAGATGGAAAATAAGAATATTTAGATCAAGGAACTGAAATTTTAGATACTGAAAGTATTCATTTTTATTACCGCGGCATTTATGTGAACTAAATTGAGAAACAATGAAAGAAGAAATAAAAAAAAGTTAAATTCACTTCGCCATTTACATGTATATCTCACCTGTTTTTTGATGAGTTGAATTACAGCCGTAAACATGATCACATGGGAAACATGTGCAAGATTGTGAACATAAAGGACCAAACGTACGTGGAGGACATAGGTCAGAGCATCTATCTCCATAATATCCTGCTGGACACTCTACAATTAATCATTCCGGGCAATAAATAAACAAATGTTACATAAATATAATCATGTTAAAGGTAATATGTGGTTAATTCAAACAAATTGATAAAACAGACAGCCATATTCAAAACAAATGGCTATTGAGCCAATAATACTGTTATTGTCCTAATTAGTTATTAAATTAAAGGCTCTCTCCTCTCTCAAAACCTTCTGGAATTGGCATTGATAGTTAAAGTTGATGATTTGTCTTAGTTATTAAAAACGATTTAGTATATGTTCCAAAATTGAGGTTAAAAATTGAGGATATGTTAGTCTTTAAATTAAATACATTTGTTGAGCAATACCTGTGCAAATATTATGAACTCTGATATAGTTGGGGCAGCAACTTCCCGAAAGACCATGTGGTCTGAAAAAGTAAACATATAGTTAATTTATTTAAAAAAAAAGACCTTTGAATAAAATTAAAAAAACAATCAACTTACTCGTTCAAACAACTGCCTTCAACCTTATTTGTTGATATAAGCAACATTGCAACTGTACATCTCAATACAAAAATTACTGGCATTTTTATCGGAAAGTTAGATATTTTATCAGCTTCGTTTGGTAATGAAGTAAATATTGTTTTAAAATGCAATAACAGGATTAAGCTTTCAACAAGCATGCAGACTATATCATCAAACGTGGATGAATTTTTAAAGCTAATGAATGCATGATACGGTTTTACTGAATTCATGCAATATGAGGAAAAAGCTTTAAACTTGGATGGGATATTAAGAACAATTCAAAGTCCAATGCTATCAATTGAACCACGTAACACAATATTTCATTTTCGTCATATTGGCTATGAAGTTCTTTGAAAAAAACACGATTGCTTCCTATTATTTGAAACCAAAACCAAAGAGTTTAAGGAAAGGTTGACATATGTTTGAGTTGATGAGATACTTTGTTTTTACCAAAATCAATTTATGCAAACCAATTTCTGTACATTTTTAGCTTTACATGATATATGCATGAAATGCTTTTTTACTTTAACCTACTTAAGGATGACGTTTACTCAGAATGAAAAAAAATTCCACTGATGATAATGAAAAGCCAACTATTGTGTGTTATAGACCTTTTATTGTAGTGCTATTTTTCATTTTCTAAAAAGTAGGTCAATGACCTACTTTTTGAGTTAATGGCCATTGTATATTTTTGGAAAATTAAAGGAAAATCACTTAAAATTTTACACTATGATTGAGATTTTCTTAATTGTGAAAATAATACAAACTGCTCAATACTTTTGAAAATGAAATACAATTTATGAATAGCAGTGACGCTAAATACATACAAAGCATTAAGGTTTCTTTCACAATTTTTATAAATATTCCAGTCCGAATTTCCTCTATCACTTTTCAAATTCCTACCCATTTTTGATCCAATTTTACAAAAAATTGAATGATGATAATACAAAAACATTTATTGTATTAAACTACTTATATTGACCTTTCTCTGCTGGTATAAAATTTATATGAGGTCAATGATCAAAATTTTGAGATATGGTGTCTTCTCTTGTTTTTAAGCATATTTCAATATTTTTTAAATTTATGCCATATTGTTATTATAATGAATAAATGATGTAAAACTACCAGAAAATATGCAAAATTATATAGACTAAAATATAAAATCTTAACTTTAAATATTAGAGTACTTCCAAAAATGTTTTAGCAGAAAATAAAATCTGCAAAATTAAGTCCGAATTTCCTCTGTTTGGCTAAAAGTCTATTTTTGTTTTGGCATTATTCTATAATATAGTAGAAATATCGAATGTTATGTTAATAATCATTCATTTCACAGATACTTTTTGTGTTTAGAACAAATGTTACTCATGACATTGAACTTTATAACAATCCGAATTCGAGAACTCAAACCCTGAGTAAACAACACCCTTAATTACTAAAGCAAAAACAAAGGATCTATTGCGAATAATATAAAATTGATATAGAGGGGAGATGGATTTACCGGAAAAATCACTTTTGAAAATCAAAGTTGTTTTTTTTTTACTATCTATCGTACATATTTTCTAAAATTTTTGAATATGCATTTTTAACCTATCATATTGCTCTTGCAATTTTATTAATAATCTTCAAGGTTGGCTAAAACAGCATTTTCTAGGTTAAATAGTATATTTCTAATTCATTTTTGGCCAAGATATTCTTGAGGACCAGCCTGTCCCTAAACACTCTAAAACATATTGATACAGTACCCGCAACGTTATAATTTACTGTAAACGATAGGATAGGATTCCCGCACAAAAGGATGGATTAACGCACGGTAGAACAGTATACACGCACGATACGATAGGATTGATACACGATAGGAAAGGATAAACGATGTTCCTGTTAAACGTACGATCACGTTAAACAATTGTCCTTTCTGATATATTTCATTTTATGAAATCAAATATACAACATGGCTACTTGATATGTTTATTAACAGTCTATGTGTGTTTAATTAAATATATGAGTTAAATTGTTTAGTGTAGAATATTAGTAGAGGAATTTTTAGTCATAGTTGGTTTGATAAAGTAGAGTAGTAATTTTGTTTTATTGGTCTCAATATTTTGTTCAAGTTTATGGTTTACAGCAAGGTAAACATTTATTGCCTTTTTCTTTTAATTCAAATACATTACAAAATGTTAAATATAATGATTACTTTAAAAGTCGTTTTCGGCATATTCAGTTGCAGATTTTTTTTGGTACAAAGCAACGCTGTTCAATGTAAATACCTTAAGGTTGTCTAATTACTTATCAAAACTTATTATGCTAGGTATGCGGTGTAACAATGTCGCAAAAATGTAGTATTATGTAATTTATTAGTCCAACGACCAAGTTAATTTACATATGGGTGTTACGATGTTTATAATTGTTATTATAAGGTTTTCTTTTATCTTTTTTTACCTAGTGTCAAGATCAAGATGTGCTCAGGGGCTCGTAACATAAAGGGTACTTAAGTGTAAGACAGTGCTTAAGTAGGACTTATGTACATTCTTAGACTTAAGGCCGTAACTATCATAAAACATTTTTTTTTGTATAAAAAAGGATGAATTAAAAACGAATTATATTGCATACCAGTTAAAAAAGTATTAACGCAGATACACATATTGTTTTCATTACCGCACACCCGAGCCGATCGCCGGGAACATTTCAGCCCGAGTTCAAATATCACCCGGAAAATAGCAGGTTCAATTAAAATTCAACTCTAATTTTAAGAAAATATAAATTGTATCATAAATACTTTTGTTCCTATAAACAATGATGCATGAGAAACGAAGTATGTAACATACAAGTTAATGTTTACGCAGGTATACACTCCGCGTACGATTTAATATAATCGATATACATGTAAAATTAATATGTGACCTTGTTCTTAAGAACTTTAATAGTTTACATTTCATTTAATTTTTCACTTCCACTGCTTACAGATTTGATATACATGTAATATTGGTTACTTTTGATCTAAAAAAGAAGAAGAGAATTTAGTATCACGATAGAAGGCTGGATAGTGTTTTACATTTCTTGTTCGATAAATTTTCGTATACGGTGCACTGAACGACTTGTAACTTTCAAATAAATCTACTTGCTTATGAAAAGACATGAGACGATTAACACGATATGAAAAACGGAAAAACTATTGAAATTAAACGATAAACCTGATATAGGATTAACGCACGATAGGAAAGGATTAACGCACGATAAAACAGTATACACGCACGATACGATAGGATTGATGCACGGTACGATAGGATAGGATTGCAAATAACGTTACGGGCACTGTAGGTTTTAATCAAAGGAAAACAATTAGACTCTTTTAAGGGCATCCCGGCCTGAGTTAGAATTATGCAAAGAAACCGACAAAAAATTCGGAAACTGATTTCTAACATGCATATTTACATTCAAAAGTGTAAGTTCTAGATAGTCCAATTTAATGACGCGCTGGATATGTCCCACATGATGTTTTTGTGCCCTGGTTCGATTCTATCTGGGAGCTTATCTTTTTATTCTTTTTAATTAACGACATTTATAAACACTTTTTTTTTTATTTATACAGGGATATAAGAACAAGATGTGTGATTTTATAGTTTAATTTGGCGAACATTGGCCGTGCAATATTACTATATATTTTGGGATATATTGGGATGCCAATAAACACACAACTTTTCGGCAAACCCACACAAAATCAACAAATGCATCAAAATATATACAAGACAAAACATATGTTCAAATGGCTACCCCGGGTTAACCGCAGTTGGTTACTTATTTAAATGTAAGTTATATACACAAAAGAATTTGATTCCATATCAAGCAAATATTTTATAAACAAAATGGTTTAACATTTCACCCCTTCAAATTAAATAGTGACAACTTCACAATAATACAAAGCTTATGTAGGCCTCAGTTGCTTTTGTGTGCGCAAGCGCCACATGACAGCGAACAATTAAAGGCGAGTTCGGTCGGGGCGGAGGTGGAGCTCCAACAAAAGTGATTATCCCTGTGCTTTATATATATCTATATCTTTCACTATGGGCAGGTATATGTCAATTTGAGAGTAATTGCAATGTTTGTGTTTATAATATATGTGTGTATCTATGCAATGTGTATCGTTCCGATCCTCTCAAATTGTCGTTTAACTGTATTCCACCTGTATCTCAAGCGACTGTGTAGTGCGCGGCCAGCGCGCTAGGTTCCGTTCGTCATCTGAAGTAAGATTTTTGTCTTGCCTAGATGGACGAGTGGGTAGCGCGGTGGCCGCTCACTGCTAGGAGAATGGGTTCCAGAGGTCGTGAGTTCAAGACTCGGTCGGGGCGCAGGTGGAGCTCCAACAAAAGTGAATTTCCCTGTGTTTTATATTTAACCAATAAAATGCTTTCTATGGTGATTCATTCAGGATATGAAGGTAGCGACATTGCAGGAAAAATACATAACCCGCGTCATATACATGTATATATATATATGTGTGTGTGTGTATAAATGGATGTATATTATATATATATATATATATATATATATATATATATATATATATATATATATATATATATATATATATATATTGCAAATGTACACCTCAATACAAATATCAATGTCATTTTTAACTCAAAATTAGATATTTCAATATTCCCGTGTGATTTTAAATGAAGTAAATAAGGTATTGAAATGCTCTCAGTATTACCCATTTAACACACACGCACGCTATATTATGAAAAGTAGAGGAACTGTAAAAGTCAGTGGATGAATTTTTATGCTTAGGACCATATGTTTGATCCTTTTGACATTTTTTCAATAAGATATGTTCAATTCAATTATTGAATATGAGTAAAAAGCTTTTAACTAATAGAAGATACCGGGAACTATCAATCTAAATTTCAGTGTTTTCAATTGTTTCTTAATTGGAACGGATAACAATTTAATTCACTTTCATCATATAAGGGATGAAGTTGTTTAACAAAACATGATTGCTTCCTTTTACTCAATGACCAGGCTCAACGCTTCTGGGAACAGGATGATAATTGCATGAGTTGATGAGATATTTTAAAGGGACCCAGACACGATTTCAGATGAAAATTTTATTTATGATTTTTATGCATAAAATAGTTTACTTGTGTATTTTGAATGATTTACCATTATTTGAATTTTGGAAGTCATGTTACAAGTGAGATAAAAAGGACAGAAGTCTTCGTTATGTAAACAAAGCTCGAGTCTAATACTTGTTTACAAATAATGTAAAGTAAAGAAATTACCATTTCTTTGACAAAATAACTTGTGGAAACAAGATAAACTCATGCAATGTGTTCATAAATAATTTTACCAATAACAAAATGCAACATTAGATTGAAACTTTTACTAATACAAGACATATGCAAACAATAACAAGACTCGAGCTTTGTTTACAAAATAGGACTTTTAACCTTTGCAACTTGCTTGTAACTCGATATTTGACTTTCAAATTTTGACAAAGCATTAAAAACATCCATGTTGACCACCCTAGACATTAAGAAAAGAAAAGAATTGAGCTCAAATCGTTCCTAAGTCCCTTTAAATAAAAAAAAAGCAATCCGTTAAAAAATATTCATATATATTATCCTTTTTATAATTTATGCATAAATTGACTTTCAATTATTATTTTATCATTTTTAAATAAATAAGTTCTTATTGTAATGATTTTATTTCAATATATTTATCAATGAAACAATGATGAACATTATTTAGAAAACCATTGAATTGTAAATAATTTGAAACCTCCCATCTTTTAGCGTAAACTTTTTTTAAGTTCATCGTTAATGAATTGCCCGGAAAGAAAGTCGGTTTAGTCTGTTGAATTTCATGACCAAGCGGTGCGGACAAATTTTTATACCGCGCAAACGAGCGGTAATCAATTTGTTTGCATAGAATTTGGTGTGTTAAAAGGAACGACGACATCTAAAAATAAACATTCAATGCTTAAAAATAAATTATTAATCAAAGTACTGAAAAAACTGAAAAGCACTAACCAAGCTCGGTTTTAAAGGGAATTTACTTTGTGTAAGCTTAGATAGAAATGAGACTTATTGAAATTTTGTCATATGTGTAATAATATCAATATCAAGTATCCAAGGCCAGAGGGGTCAAAATGACGTTGAAGTTGTACTTATTCATATCTATCCTTCTTCAGTTTATTTTTAATCAAGAAAATTGAGTCGAAATTACGTTCTCTTTAAATATATTATGTTAGGATTTATCATAAATGTAACGTACCGAGCTACTTGTACTGCCAGGGAAGGGTTCGTGCCTGGTCTTTTCCAGGGTTTTGGTTGTACACTAACAAAGTCTTATAATATAATGATTTTCAATTGATTGTCAAAAATGATTGGTATAGCCTTACCTTACTTAGGTTAATTATCAACAAGTAATTTCAGGGAATCTAGAATATTTACAAACACAACAAGGGTATAATAAACAAATAATTGACACTAGCTGTGTGTGATGTACTGGTGCTGCCTTGTTCAGGCCGGACAGTACACACCCACAGTGACATTCCACTGAGATCAACCACTCAGCTAAAATGACTGACCGTCCTCAGATTACCGCATATACTGTAGGCTGCCTTATTCAGGACGGACAGTATCTGTGGTAGCCCTTCAACCACTGTGCACACTGTAGGCTGCCTTATTCAGGACGGACAGTGGGCACAACAGTTGGACGACAGTCTGATCAGCCACTATACTCTGTCCCGATTTTTTGCTTCCACCACTTTTTGCTTGATATTTCAATAAAAGTAAATACCTTTGTGCTCAAACTACATGTACGTTCATCCACTAATATAAAAATATCCAGATAATCTGTTTAGAAACGCCCCCTACCGCTTCAGGTTTCAATACACATCCCGAAATTGAAAGTCTACGGAGATTTTGCATTGCAACAGCCATTAATAAGCCCGGATGATAATGTTAAAAAATTGCACGATATATCCCGAGTGTATTCCGAATAGGGAAAAGATGTAAACATTCCCCATTATAAATCTCCGTAAGGAATCTGTTTTCGTTCCTGTGAATTTTTCTGAGTGGAAAGGGATAATTGTTCGATGAAGATATCTTGGATATATTGTACTTTCTGATATATTTCATTTTTTTCAAATAAAATATACAACATGACTACTTTTTGAAAAAAATGAAATATATCAGAAAGGACAATATTCCCTTTTAACGATTTCAACTGTATTTCTTTCACAGGTATGTGCAATTTTATTAAAAATCATCAAAAAGCGATGGAAGCAATAACTTTGGACAGACTATAGAGAAAAGAACCATGGCTAGCCTCTCCGAGGAAAGCCTACTGTGAAAGACTGACAAGCCAAAATGACTGTAATGCCTACAGTACCAAGAGGACAACCTCTCTATGGCCTATCAAAAACACTTAACACCGTTACGAACGGGCAAGCTCTGTATTGACACAATACCTTTTATTAAACTTCACTAACTTACTCTCTCTGCAGCTGATTTCCAACTAAGCAGCCGACAGCTGATTCACTGTCGTATTTATACCCTTGTATCACGTGATTTAAACAAAGAAACTAAAAGAAAAACCGGTCCGGGCCGAACCTAAAATATCCGGAATTATTACATAAACACTAAAGAAAATGTTGACTGCTTGTAAATAAACACTTGCCTGAAACTTGGTATATCTGAAATGCCTTTGATTTTGTTACACTTGATTTCACAACTGGTTAAATACATTTGTTTGTCTAATGTTTGCACTTTTATATTGTTGATATATGTGCATTTTCTTTATAAATGAATTGCATTGACCATTAAAATTGAAGTTCTGAACCTTCTTGTGCGTATGTACTGCATTTAGATGGAAAGTTGTTGCATCTAAGTAACAAATGTAAGCGATGTACGATATACATCCACGCAGGTGAGATTTACAATGCAAACTTAAAATAAATGTTTAGTCGGCTCATAATATTTGTGCTGTGAGAAAAGCTGCGAGCACAAAGAATTATGGATATTTACAAGTCGTCTTCAGCACTTTAAAGTGGAATATCACATCATCTCCAAATTGCTGACCTCTAATAGAAACACTATTTAGTTTCGTTAAAAGAAGTTTATCGACGGTAACATCGACGGTGTATCGACGGTATATTAACTCCGTAGCCGAGTGGTTAGAGTGTCGGCTTTTGGTCCGTACATTCCTGGTTCGAATCCCGCGGGGCCTTTTGTTGACTTATTTAGACATATTCATTTCTGGCCCCAAAATTGCCCATTTTTGATTATCTGAAACGTGTACAGTTTATTTATCATGATATTTTTCAGTTTTAATTATTTTACTGCACATTTGAGTGACTTTTTTTCATGTGTGTTATTATATCTTAAACAACACTATACTCTATATTGTTTTGTTATGCAGCTACAGGCTCTGTGAAAGATTATTTTGCAGCATCGCTTAACTATCAATAAGAAAATTTTGTTTAAATAAAACAGTTCTTAAAAACATATGTAATGGAAATTACCGACGGTGTGGTAAAAATTTGCAATTAATAACAAATGACACAAAATGAGAAAAGATTACGTTTATTATTCCATCATGTTTTGCAGTAAACCTTGTACCACTCATTTTAGAAAGAAAACATATAAAAGTAACGCTTTTACAAATCAAATTTCTTTGAATAATGAGTTAATATTAAGTTTCAACTTACAAGGTATTACAACATACAAGGTAAAACTTCTGTATGTGAAAAATAGAGGAGAAATCAGACCTTGAATTCAAATAAAAAATTTAAGAGAATACATCTCTTAACAAGATGATCATGAGTTATCATCATTCAGTGACTAATATAACTACTTCTTGGTAAATATGTAAGAAAGAGAAAAGTGAATTTTGGCAACAATAGGAAAAGAGAACATAGAATTTCAAATTTTATCTTCGGATGTAACACCGTGAAACTGAGAAGTAGTGTCCATATCTTTTTTTAAGCTAGAGTTAAAGGAAGTTTGCAGGTTTATATTCATGACTTTTACAAGCCGGATTTTATTACGCCTCTTTTTAAAGCAAACTTGTACAGTTTCTACGTTGTGTATAATTTTAAGGTGGCTCTATACACCACTTTTTGATGACGTAGTACGCAAAAAGTAAATCTGGAAGCATGTAATTCCGGTACTGGCTGATTTCAACTGAGGCAAAATGCTCTTTTGAAAAATTTGTTAAATTAATAGATTAAATTTGATAATACGAAAATCATTATTTACATGTAAGTTGGTATGGGACACCTTCATGTTGGGTCGTTTTATATATTCAAATAAAAAATAAAATCAATAATATAATTTTATAGATAGTTTCTTTTCCTTCATTGTAACCCTACAGCGTAGCGCAGTTGGTTAGAGGGCTCTCTACAGACCTGTAAGCCTCGAGTTCGAAACCCGCTGGGGTTTGAAAATTGTTTACCTTTCCAAAATTTTCTAAAACTTTTTTTTTGGGTTAAATATTTTGAAAGGAAATTCTAAACCGGTGACAGTATTTCAATAGTAATGTACTTTTATCCACATTATTATTGACATATGTTCCCTACCACCTTAATTAAGGAGATGGGAGGGTGGCTTTGAATTTCTCTCAGGTTGGGATACATAAATCCTATAAGTTAATTTTTCCCTTTATTTATTTAACATAGTTTTGTATTAAAGCGATTATATTTACTTATATAGACCTATAATAAAATATATACATGTATGTATTTATCATTCCAACACAATATTTAGGAAATTTTCAACTCAGAAAAGTTCCTAGGTGTTTGGGCCTTGGAGCTTAGGAACGATAACTCTTACCTGAGGAACTTTCATACAAAATAAAAATTTTGATTTTGTGTGTGTTTTTTGCAATGATTTTCATTCAATTTTTTAAGTCACATTTATTGAAATACATTTTCTTATAACATCATGCAGCCTATTAAGATGATTTTTCAACAGAGTGTGAAGATATGTAAACAGTAATATTTTTGCTTAGGTGTCTGAAGGAGATATCCATCAAATGTCAAAACAATTCTTTCAATTTGTTAATAGTTAACTTTTTAAAAATTATTTTACAAAAACATGAAAAAACATAATTTTTTTTTAAAATACCTATAGTATCACTATCATCATTTTAATATTTGATAAGTATATGTTTTGTGTGTTTCTATTGAAAATTGGAATAGACTGTGGGTGTATAGAGCCACCTTAAGGTGTTGTTGTGATGTATTTCCGATCGAAATAAGCAATAAAATCAAGTATAATATAATGATTCTATTCTTTTTCAAATGTTACCTAACAGCGTAGCGCAATTGGTTAGAGCGTTAACTACAAATCGTAAGTCATGAGTTCGAATCCCGTTGTGGTTTTTATGATATCTACCTTTCCAGCATTTTTTAAAACTTATTTTTTGGTCAAATAACTAAATCATTGTTAACGTACAACGTTGGATACAAGATTTAGCCAAGTCATTTTTCTAAGGTGCCTAAGGTTTCAACCATGCAGTCGATAAACGGGTTGTGTAGAACTCAGTCAGTTTCTACAGAGCAGTAATTTACATTGACCCTTTCGAGAAAAAAAATGATTCCACAATATCTCAAATATAATTTCTGACACGTCGATTGTTTCTTAAACAATGCCGTTCAGCACATGCTTGATATAGGCTCCCAATGAATAGGTACTAAATATTTGTATCTAGAGCAACCATCTTACCGCCTAAATTTCTTTAATAGACAATGTGCAATATTTGTAAAGTCCTGAGAAAAAATGCTGGTAGGTATGCTCTAAGTGCTCTAATCACAAAATACCGGTATTGTAGTAATAATTGTAATAAAGGTTATAAATCGGCTTCTTAAAGGGGCATGTTCATGATTTTGGTCAAAGTTTATTATTCTCCCTTTTAATGTATTCAACGCTTTTAGTAATGCATTTCTAAACACCAACCAAAATTTGAGTGTCATTGCCTGACGTCATAAGGTTTGAAAGTTGCATTCTCCGAAACAGTTCATACAATAGAAGCAAGCAATATCATGATATTTCTCAAAAAAGATTAACCGATGCATGTTTAAGGTGTTAGCATTTACATTCACAATTAAAGCGGGGTGGGACCCGATTTTCGTTCCGTTGGGCGATTTCATTAATCTTGAAAAGAGATCATAACTCGCGTGTCTTACTAAATGTATATTACTACATCTACATTATTATTATTATTAACTTCGTCTAAACCAATCAGATTTCAGCATTTAACATGAAAGTATAATAAACATGTATGTAACTGTACAAAACAAATGTAAAAAAAATTCACCTGATCCCCTCCCCATTGATCTCTACCAATGTATGAGTTCATTCAAACAAATGGATCAAGATCTTAGCCATTGCGTGAATGGTAAAGCAGGACCATGATGTTTCATTCATAGTTTTTGCGCGCCGATTAGTGGACGAGTCGGGTGGGATCATGCAAATACCCCAGAGCACACCGTGTGTTTACACCACAGGCACGTAACATCGGGGGTTGGGGTGAGGGAGGCTGCTTCCCCTTCCCCACTCTATTTGCAGTAGGCACTTTTCTTAACTTTATATATTAAATGGAAATATCATGGATTTACACCCCCTCCGCTTTTGTAGGAACATGTAATAAATGAAACTGCAAATAAGGAATTCTAATTAAATTGAAGTTACAGTTAGGATTTTTTTTTATTTTGAGAATTCACCCATTTTTAATTGCTTGTCAAGATGATTTTGACGAAGCTGCCCCACACACATTCAAAAACAATACTTGTTTGTATACCCTTTTATATTTCATATAGTTGGAAATTTTAAAAATTGCCTCTCAGTTGATTTTGCATCTTGATATAACATATACAATTTAACAAAAAAGGACTATTTAATCTCCATCTTTCAAGCTTTCATGCACTTATATGATATGTGTACATTCCTAAAAAAATTGAATTAATAAATTAATTGAATTTCAAGTGATATATATGTTCATGTTCTAAATCGAAGAAAAGACTGACATTTCGTCTTAAATTTGCACGTTCCGTTTATAAGTTTATGATCAGCAGCGAAAATTAAAATTCATTTCTGATAAGACAGCCTAATTAATACATGCATGTTTCCACTAAATAATTTTGTTTAGTCAGGCAAGCTTTTTGGAAAGCTATTACTTGTACAATGAGTTGTAAGGGAGAAACAGAGCTCGCAGCCCTTTCAACATGTGAACAAATTAAGATAATGTTTTTGTTCACATGTTGAAAGGACTGCGAACGATAGCATTGTCTAGCCGCCTAAATAAATGTCATTTTTTTTATAATTGTCTAATTAAATTTATTTTTGTATAATAATGTAAACATTTATGTATATTTTAATTAAATAAAATTATAAAATATTTGGTCAAACAAAGAGAGATAACTTTGTATTTTGGGTTAAAATAGCTCATTTCATAATAGAAACTAACGGAAAACGATTTTTTTAAACACCCCCCCCCCCCCGTGAAACAAAAATTTCTTTCGAGGAGTTTTATATAATTATTGTAATTTAGCAAATTTATACTAAAAGGTTTGTTGTTTCACGGTGGGGAGGGGGAATATGTCTGCAGACATTTGAAATAAATAATTTTCCTTTGTAATGACATCTCAAAAATAATTAACAAAGATGAATTAAAATAAAAAATTACTGTAATATCCGACGTAAACATGTGTTAATTAAGTTTTTATGCACATATTGGCCGCTAATTAATATTTCCTCACTCATAGAGACCGATTTCGATGTAATTTTGCCCCCCCCCCCAGCAAAACTTTTGTTTAGAAATTAATAATTTGACTTCAAATTTTATTTTGATGTAAATTATAAGTTTAAGGAGATAATTCTGTTTTATAATATCTGACAGAAATTTCGAAAAATTTGGATGTAAAATCTAGGCTGGAAATGGGTGTTAGCGTTCACAGTTCTTCAAGATTTATGTGTGAATTGAATGTTACAAACCCAAGAAACTGTATATTAATGCTTAAAACTAATGAATAAAAAAGTTTGAAAAAGCTTGAAAAAACCTTTACCGGTATTTTAACCAATGTAAACAAAAACAAGACATAAGCCTTGTTTACACAATAATGAGTAGTTAGATCTGTATCTTGCAAATACATGTAACTCTTTTTTTGAAACTAAAATTTTGCTTGATGATTGGAAATGCATTAGTGAAGCATTGTAAACAATAACTATAGAAAATAAAATTTGACCTGATTGACCTGACTTTTGAAAAAATTTAATATGAATAAAAAAATTGACCCTTCATGCTCCATCCGCTTCAAAAAATTGAAGGCTTTTAAGTCATAAAATAAGAATTGACTGACTGAAACGTTGCAGTGAACCCCCCCCCCCCCAACCTAATACCCTTGTAAATATCCTAGTACGGGGTTTTCCGGCCAAATTGTATGCTAATTGCATGGCAAAAAAAAAAAAATAAATAAAAAGTAATGCGATTTTAATATTCGACATTTAAAATTAACAAAACGAAAATACTGTTATTCGCATTGAAAACGTTTTACTGGTATGACCCTTAAAACAGATTTATTGACATTTTAATGAAAATTGTTTTTATAATATGTTGTATGTTTCATAGTTTAGTCTTTTGAATAGTTTACTTTTTAAGAGTATGTGTTCCAAAATGAAAGTTGACGCACAAGATTGTTGGTTTGCAGGATTCATCGACACGAATCAATTGGGTTTTTAATGTCTAGAACCTCGAAATGCTACAGGTTCAAACATAAATTGATTACTCAAATATTGCAAGTTATATTATGTTGAGAGTTGAAGTACATCGCAATTGGGAGTAAACAGTCAAATAGTTCAGTTGGAAATGTTAATGTACATACATTTTAATACAGTTATATTTTTAACTAAAATATCACAATAAACTAGTAATAATACAGAAAATAGTGTACATATGGCAGAAATCAGTAAAGACAATTCAAAATATATTCTACAGTTTAACATAATAGTATAGTAACATACATTTAAACACAAAAAAGTCAGAGAAAAAAGAATTAAAAAAATAAATCACCAGCAAGATTTAAACCCAAAACACTACATGTCTTATTTATCATAATTTAGGCGGAAACCAGTGAGCTATAGGAGATATACTAGCATAAGGTATAAAGTAGTGTTTAACAACATTGTCATATCTCTGGACTTTGTTTATCATCCCCCAAAAATATTTTGAAAAAGTACATAGTTAGTCCTCTCTGGGTCATTTTACCATCTTGTTTTAAAGAACGACATTTTTTATGTTGAAATGTGTCATCTTAATACTTTTCAAATTTGTGGAAAGAAGACCCACAGACAAAAAATTCATTTAAAAACAGCAGTAAATAACTAGGATTTTGCATCAATTGCGCCGTGTTGCTTTAGACCCATATAGAAATAAACCCTTTAGCATTTCAATCAATTTTCTACCCATTCCAAGTTCAAAAGAAACCAAATAACGGTTTTAATTCGAAAAATTGGCAAAATTAAGCGATGAAATTTTCACTCTCCCTATGCGCCAAGATTCCTGCCAAATCTACATCGTAAGCGCCTACGTTCATTAACACGCTTGGTAAGTATGATTAATCAATAAAAATGAAAACCGACTGAGATTTATCAAAAGTATTATATATTGTAAGTAGTCTTTTTTTATAGAAAGACGCTGGTTCTGCCTTAATGTTTAGATTAAATGTAATGATTTGCACACCGTTCAATCAATGTTTTAAGCAAATTTTCAGATTTAATTGATGTGACCATCTCTCTTATTTTCTCTGATCTTGCTGTGGGACACACATTATTTTAACTTTATTGTTTTCATTTTAAAGCAGAACAAATGTGGTTCAATGATTAACGTCACATTTGCAAAATTTGTCATTTATTTAATGATTTTTTGTATAATTATTTACGTTCGTTGATTAACCCACATTCGCAAAATTATTTAACATTTGTTCAATGATTTCATTAGTTACTTAATAATTTTCATATTAAAACAATTTAAATGTGATTCACTGAGTAAACGACCTTTAATATAATCTTTTGTACTATTTGTTTTTTTGCAAATAAACGTAGACTCATTAATCTCATTGGAATATGATTATCTACAGGTAAAGTTACAATAAGCAAAAGCTCAAAGCGAGGCAAACGAGGGCTGTTAGGACGTTACTGAAACATTTACTTTTACTCTAACGTTGAAATTTTACCGGAAGTAAAGCAGTATTCCGTTTATTATGTAAAACTTTTCTAGTGAATGACATTATTAGATTTTATCATTCCTGATAAGCTGGCAAACTCACTAACATCCAGTGACCTGGAGCAACCCCAATCTCAAAGCAGCGTACGTTATCATACATGTAACGTGTTTTTCTTTCTCATATGTTATAAATGCCTTACAGACGAACGAAAAACACGAATATATTATTCATATATCATCTTTTATTCTACCGACGACGGACCTCTACAATATATAGTGGTTTTCATTTTAAATGAGTTAGTTACTTAAGTTGTATCAGTCAAAATCAAATAAGAATTTTAGTAGGAATCATTTTAAAAACGTTTACTTCTCCTTTTCAGTTGAACATAATAGGGACAACGTTCTTGTGATAGAAAAAAAATAATTTCGAAAAACTCTGCGATACATTTTCTTTCCAAATTGAAATATGATTATTGTATGATGACTATAATCTATGGTAATTTAAAAAGATATTGTCATCGGTTTTGTATTTAAGGAGCACACGCCAAAGTGCGGGGTGCCGTTATTTTTCTTCCTTTTTTCATGAGAAGTATTGCACAAGCTCTAGGGAAAACAATCCTGTACATCATTTCAGGGTTGATTTATAAAACAAAACAACTATCAGAGTGCGCTTTACCTTTTTATGATAGAATATCTCATGTCTTAAGTACAGGACGGTTTTACTCTATATTCAGTACGATTTTTGAAGCGGATTAGAATGTAAATGGTTTGTTCACTGACTAAAACTCTGTTAGCTAATCTTTGTAGATGGTTATAAATAATTTGAGATAATATAAAACTCACAACAGTTGTTTACCTTTGTGTTAATTATCTTCATATTGAGATATACTAGTATATCAATTTTTAAACTTTTAATTGATTTAACGCCAGGTGCCATCTCCCTCTAAATTCGCTATTGTTTAATATCTTACTATACAAAATGAAACTGAGATGTAAATCACAATATACAATATTAGCCGACTCTCCTAAAAAAATCATGCTAGGCCAGACATAAAACTTTGTTTCATTAAGTAATACAACTTTTGTTTTCTCAGGATTAAATTTAACAAGCCTATTATCAGATCATCTTTTTAAAATTCTAATGAAAGTCAGCATGATTCATTGAAATATCATCAGCATATAAACTACATAGCGAGAACAGTGTTTGTTCTCCATTATTAAAATCATCATACATTTTAAATTTTCATAATTTATGAGATAGGTTTATTAATCATTATAGTTAAGTTATAGACTCCCTATGCAATTATAATTTGAAGTAAGTCCTCTGACAATTTTAGACCAAATAAATTTGACTATAGTAATTAAAATACAAATCATTACAAGTTCACTTAAAAAATCTTTTTTATGATTATTTATTTGAGGCATGGAAAAAAAGCAAGTTAGAAATTGTAAAGAGTATGAAAACATCGATAATTATAACGACTTCACTATGATAAGATATGGTTTAAAACTGATAGAATATTAAGTAAAACACATAGATAAAAATCAACAATATTGGTAATGTATGTTTTTTTAATCATATTTTTTCACAAGTGCCGAGGTTACTAGGTGCCAAATTAACCGAGTTGACTAGATTTCTCCTTAAGCGAATCGGGTCCGTCGTCCTTAAGATACCAACCTTTAAATATTCTCTCCAATGCAAATGTTGAGTTATTTCTACCCAAAAGTCACTACTCTGTGAAGCGTCTCATACAGTAATTCTGCACATATTTTAGAACTGTTAACGTCAGTTTTGGTGTAACAGAAGTGGATATACATGTACAGTTTATAAATTTTAACTCTAGCTTTAAAAAAGTTTAACAAAACGATGAAATGAAGCTATTGGTCCCTTCATATTGTATATATTTTATTTAAGGATGTTGGCACCCGAAATACTAGTAATGGCAATCATCCAAAACTATCTTGGATATAAAGATGAGGACCTAACATGTTTATTATTCTTATTTGTGAATTTTGTTACATGCCAATTTTTGGAAATATGGGGCCCCAAACAGAAATGGTAATTTTTTGATATATTTGCTTAAATTTGGCATAGAAATTGACTAACTGAGGAAATCAAACAAATATTTATAGTTGGTACCATTATTTAGTTATAATTTCAATACAGTATGAAATTAAACGCATGTAGTGACTATAAAAGTAATATCCAAGTAGGAACTTCAAAAAAACTTGTTTTAATCATGTTAATGATGGCTTCAAATGCCAGTCCAAATTGAATACAACAACAACTGTAAAAATTGATTCCAAATTTTGGAGTAATCAAATTATAACCCAAATTTAATAAAAAAGTAATGTCATTTTGCATTGCATACAAATAGACATACATTAAATATCGGATATAAAAGTGAAAAATGTAGGACTCACATCTCAAAATTTGAGATATGACGTAAAATAAGCTAATTTTAGGCAAAAATTAGAGTAAATATATTCTTGACTTCTATGAAATTTACACTAAATATGCCAAATTATTTCAATAGAAATATCAAAATATTGTTCAAAAATATTTTTTCAGAACAACATTAATATATCGCAATACACAAATTATCTGGAAGTTTGGGCTGCGCTGACAATTATACGATAGGAGGCTAAAGTAACAGTACTCTTAAACTATTGAGTTATGAAAATTGTTTATTTTCTTCTTGAAAACCTTCCTCCACAAAATATAGTCCTTTCTAAACTCTGTAAATATATAATTTTCTTTAAAAGAAATTCTCCCGAGATCCCCATCAATTTGATATATTGCATAAATAGCAAAATGAAAAAAAACCCATAATTTGATTTCCTATTTTTTAATTGTTGGTCAACTGACAATAAAAAAGTTGTTTTAAATTTTAATCTCTAAATTAATGCCTGCGTCGGGTACCCCAACTAATGACTTTATATACCGTCAAAAACTAAATATCAAATATTTTTTAGCATTGCGTTGTTCAATTATTTAGTTGGTTGATAATCGTTATTATTCTGCTTGGACTTATTTTATCTTTTTTAAATTTTAAAGTTAGTCTCGGTGATAATTTATTACAATTGGAGATGCAAAACATATATACTACCAAATATAAATCGTTGACTTTAAATAACAACTTTGATTTCTGTAAAAAAAAATATGATATTCGTTTTTTTGTGAAATGAACCAACGGACAAGGACTGAGTTTACAGCTATGCCACTGTGTTGTTCGGTTTACAACGGCCCAAAGAACGAATCAGAATGACATGCTGCGGCAGCAAGGGTCGGATGCAATGACACACGAAGATACCACTCTGTCTCGGACAAATTCCATTCACCAATCATTGAATTCTGCTACAACAAAACGCGCTTTCTTATAGATAAGAATAAGATTTTTCATTACTATTCAAGATATGTTGATATAAATTCATTTAACAAAATAAAAAACGCCCAAAATGACTCAAAATAGTCCACCCATAACTATCACATTTCAAATCAAGTTAAATCAAAATTTCAAATTTGATCATTTGAATCTCAGTTTAATTCTAAAAAATTATAAATTTATCACTTATTACAGTTAAAATCTCTTAAGATAAATATTTTGATTGAAAGTTATTTTATTTTTTAAGAAAAACCCTAATCAACTGTTTGTTTACAGATGGTTGTAAATGGATTACATTCATTTTCATGTCATTTTTTCCAATGCTGATTAACTGACGAATGTTTATTCAAATGACCCGTACTGTGAAAATCCTCAAAAACTACTTCTATTCATGATACCAACGTGAATTTTAAAGGTTAATAAAAGCAAGGTTCTTGTTAAACAAGATACTTTTTATACGTCAAAAAGGCGAGGGACTCGCTAGGGCTCGAAAATTGTAAACAAGTAAACAAGGAATACAAGATTTTGGACCAGCCTCTAATCTTATTGACCTTCAGCGGCCGAACGTCTGTTACAAATACATGTGTCTAAAAATATTGAGCATTTATTAATTATTCTTGAAGGAAAATTTTATTGATCGTTTAAAACATTTTGGTGCATTATATGACTTAATGTTCTTGTTTAGATATTCATAGTTTAGAAAGATGTTTTATATTTTCAGGATTGCATGTCATCATTAAAAATTATCCAGAAGACCTTCATATTGCTCAAACGAGATCGCATCTAGTTTCTCCTACTATTTTTTAGCTGGCATTGTACATTTTTAATGAAATTATCTAGAACAAATTGAGTTCTTAATTACGTACAATGCCAGAAATTTACAAAAAAAATAAATGTCCAGAAAACGTCCGATTCGTTATTTGAGTAATGAACAATACAAATGTAAGTATAATATAATATATTTTATTATATTTTATAATCTTTACGTAGAAAACAAGCGTAAGTATGTGGACAATCTCTAGCACAATAAATGATCGACTAATTAATTATTTTACTTTAAATAAAAGGATATTTTATGTAACGTCACGGTGTTTTGTCATTATTAACTTGCTATACCTATCAAAAAAGGAACTGCATATCACATATAGATCTATGTATCATAGACTCCTTCAAGTGTCTCATATGAAGTCACGAACATTCATCTCTTAAATAATAAATAAACTGAAAAAAATGTCATTGTAAGGTGGAATAATTACCGCTTTTAAATATAAAGATTTTTAGGGTTTTCCGTTTTCAACGGAAAACCCTTCTGTTATTCTACGGTTTCTTTTTCTTTATTAAGGTCTTCCGTTTCCAACGGAAGACCTTATTGTTATTGCTTTGTTTCTTTTTAGGGTCTTCCGTTTTCAACGGAAGACCCTCTTGTTATTCTTCGGTTTCTTTTTATTAGGGTCTTCCGTTTCCAACGGAAGACCCTCTTGTTATTCTTCGGTTTCTTTCTATTATTATTAGGGTCTTCCGTTTTCAACGGAAGACCCTCTTGTTATTCTTCGGTTTCTTTTTAGGGTCTTCCGTTTCCAACGGAAGACCCTTTTGTTTTTCTTCGGATTCTTTTTCATTATTATTATTCTTCCTCTGACTTTTTTTGTGGCTTATATCTCAAAAACTATTCAACCGATTTCCACGAAATTTTCCGAACTTGTTTGGTATCGTAAATACTCGAGGTTATCAAAATTTGAACTTATGACGTCACTTCCGGTTTCAGAAATTGACGATTTTGTAAATTTTTAAGGGTCATTTTGTCCACGCATCTCCTCCGAAACTAATCAAGATAGAAGCTTGAAATTTTCAGGGATTGTAGATAAATGTATGTAGATGTACCCTATTGCCTTCACTTATGAAAATTGTGCAAGGCTTCGAAGCTCGCCCGAAACTGAAAATAAGCACCAAATTTTTCCACGAAATTTTAGAACATTTTCTGTAATATCTTTTGATGTATACATATTTTGTTAAATAATGTAATGCAAAAGATATTTATTTTTGCAAGACCTTTAATTTGACATCAAGGAAAAGGGGCTGGCCCCTCCAATTAGGGGCCAAGGGGGCTCTTAAGTCTTCTTACAATAACCTTTTACTAAACAATAATTTGTTATTAATCATAGAAGCAAAAATGTTTAATGTACATCTGTTTATCTATACAGTACCATAGCTAAGTCATATATTACGTAATTAGGGGTTTCAAGGGGCCAGAAGTTCAAAACTTTGATCATTTATATCGGAAAAAGGAGAAACATTTTGAAAAGCAATATAGAACAAAAGTTGCTCAAAATATTGTTCTGTACAATATGTCATCTTCAATTTTTTGTTGATGGCCCCATTAAGGAGTTTAAGAGTCGGCCCCTAAAACACATTTGTACAGATATCTCGAGAACGGTTGACACTTTGTGAACACTTGTTGAACAAAATATGTTTATATTTGCAATACCTTTAATTTGATTTCAAGAATAAGGGGCTGGCCCCTTAAATTAGGGGCCAAGAGGGCTCTAAAATCTTCTTACAATAACTCTTTACTAACAAAAGTTTGTTATTAATTATAGAAGCAAAATTATTCACTGTACAGCTGTTTATCTTTACAGTACCATACCTAAGTCATTTTTTAGGTAATTAGGGGTTTCAAGGGGCCAGAAGTTCAAAACATTGATCATTAATATCTGAAAAAGGAAAACTATTTTGAAAAGCAATGTAGAACAAAAAAATGTTGAGAATAATGTTCTAAAGAATATGGCAACTAAATATTTGTTGTTGGTGACCCCGATAAGGAGTTCAAGGCTCAGCCCCTAAAACAAAGCTGTTCAGATATCTCGAAAACGTTTAACAATTCGTGAATACATGTGAACAGAATATGTTAACATTTGCAATACCTGTATTTTATATATATAAAAAAGGGCTGGCCCCTAAAATAAGGGGCTAAAAGGGCTGGTAAGACTTTTGTGATAACTTTTTTGTAAGCGATAATTTGATATTTTTCATTAAGCAAAAACAAAAAACTTTTTAAGCTTAATCTAACGCTGAAATTCGTTTTAAAATCGGACCATGAACTACAGAGAAATTGGGGGTTAAAATTTGATTTTTCCGGAAATTTTGATTACGCGTTCTCGGTTTAAAAAATAGCGTAAAGTTAAATGTAAAATTAATTCGTGCCAAAAATAATCCTGTCAAGTCGTACATGAACACATTCGGGTTTATTTTGTTAATACATTCTTGAAATCCAAAAGGTTTTTGTTAAGTCGTACTTAAAATCATTTGGATTTTGTTAAGCCGTACCAAGAATTTTTCGATTTGTTTCTTATTGTTTTAGTTACTCTTGTTATTGGCTTAAGAGCTCTGCTTCTTAAAGGTACTTCAAGCTTTTCTCTCGACATTAACGGAAGACCCACTCGTTGCTTTGCAACGAGCTTTGCTCTAGTTATTATTATACTTTTTCTTTTTTTTTCTGACTCCTTCTCGGCTTTATAACTCAAAAAGTTTCCAACCGATTTTGATGAAACTTTCAGAGATAATGTGAAACTATTATCACTCAAAGTTGTAAA
Source organism: Magallana hongkongensis (assembly GCA_015776775.1). NCBI lineage: Eukaryota > Metazoa > Mollusca > Bivalvia > Ostreida > Ostreidae > Magallana > Magallana hongkongensis. Next base: position 20,433,017 of record CM027471.1, read on the forward strand.
AGTTATCTTGACAACGTCACTTCCGTTTTTACGTTACGTCATTTTTAAAATTTTCAAAAAGTCATTTTGTCCGCGGCGTTTCTCAAAAACGCTTTAAGATAGAGACTTGAAATTCTCAATGGTTATGATTTGGTCGATTTACCTCTGTAATAAGGCTCGAAATGAAAATCTGTCACTTCCGGTCGAAACCGGAAGTGAAACAAATTTTTCGAAAAAATGAATTTTCTGATCAAATCAAAAACGAATATGTTTTTTGTAGAGCTTATTAAGCTGAATCTAACACTGAAAGCCGTTTTAAAATCGGACGATGCATTACAGAGATATCGGGGTTTAAAAATTGATTTTTCCGGAAATTTTGATTCCGCGTCCTTGGTTTAAAAAATAGCATAATGTTCATAGTAAAGTTAACTCGTACCAAAAATAATTGTTAAGTCGTACTTAAACACATTCGGATTTTTTTTGGTTAAGTCGTTCTTAAAATTAAAAAAGGCTTTTGTTAATTCGTACTTAAAATCATTCGGATTTTGTTAAGTCGTACCAGGAAAAATTCGATTTTTTTCAACTTTTTATTTTAGTTACTCTTGTTATTGGTTTAAGAGCTCTGCTTCTTACAGGAGCTTCCAGCTTTACTTCCGGTAGTTACGGAAGACCCACTCGTTGCTTTGCAACGAGCTTTGCTCTAGTTATTATTAGGGTCTTCCGTTTTCAACGGAAGACCCTCTTGTTATTCTATTGTTTTTTTAAGGTCTTCCGTTTCCAACGGAAGACCTTATTGTTATTCTTCGGATTCTTTTTCTTCTTCTTCTTCTTTTTTTTTCTTACGGTTTTTTGTGCACGCGATATCTCAAAAACGGATCAACCGATTTGCACGAAATTTTTAGATCTTACTAACTATGTTGTGAACCTTATCGGAAAATTTTTTGGTTGATGACGTCATTTCCGTGTTTGAGATATTGGCCTTTTAATGATTTTTAGGGGATTGGTTTGTCCAAGAGTGTTCTCCTAAACTACAAAAGATATCGATTTCAAAATTTCAGGGATGATAGACAAAAGATTGCTTCTCTGAACAAACTCATTCATATTTTCCTAGCACAAGAAACGCCGGCGCTCGGTAGGGCTCGAAAATTTAGATAACAAAAGCTTTTTAATTTTGCTTGGTTTTCTTAGTTTATCTCTTTTCTCGTAAATATTTTGTTAAGACATGTAGAAGAAAAAAGATTTATATTTACAAGATCTTTTGTTTGACATCAAGAAAAAGGGACTGGCCCCTAAAATTAGGGACCTAGAACCCTTTAAAATTTTCACTTTATAACTCAAAAGCGGTTAAGATTTCGATATAGCTGTCGCTGCAAAAGTTGTTCATTATGATCTAATTAATGTCATAACAATAATATTTTGTTCGGGTATTGCGTAATATAAGTGTAAAAAGCTAGACTTGTTACCATGTATTTGTGTTTTATTTGGCAAATAAACGGGGTATTAGTGCGTATAACTGACATAAAGGATACCAGTTTATATTACGGGAATGGTTAGAACATTTTATTTATTTTCTGGTGAAACACATTATGGATAAAAGAACTTCTTCTACGCAATGCATTTGAGTCGCATTTAAAATCTAGCTGGATTCCGAGCTGTGTATGTGAACAATTACGTATCTGATCCCTTGCCCGCGGCCGAGGAAATAGGTCACGGCTGGACTAGCGAGCGGTCTACCGTTATCCGATACACAAAATTTACGCCTTGCTGTAATGCACCCATGGGTTTATTTATTTAGCTTCAAACAGAAAAATTCCAATTTTAAAGGTTTACCTACTTCCATAGACAGTAAACCAGCTTACATGCGGTAAGTGTTTAAACAGTTTAATACTTTTCTAGTAAAACACATTATGAATAAAAGAACTGTTTCTATGCAATGAATTTGAGTCGCATTTAAAAATCTATCTAAATTCCGAGCTGTGTATGTAAACAATTTTAAGCATCCGATCCCGGCCGAGGAAATAGGTCGCGGTTGGACTAGCGAGCGGCCTAGTTATTCCGTTATCCAATACACAAGATTTGCGCCTTGCCGTAATGCACACATGAGTTTATTTCTTTGCAAAAGATTATACCTTAACCTACGAATGAATGCTGTTTTGGTGTCGTAATTTAAAAAAAGATAGTATGACTGTCATTGAAAAAAGGTGTTACATAATTGTTCTTTGTGATTTTGTCTATGTCATAAAATAGTTCTTTCGTTTTACAGCGCATCGATTGTGAACATTTCAGCGTGGTTTAAAACAAGAGGGTTAAACGACCACGAATTTTGACAGATTTGGCTACAAAGAGTGTAAAAATGATGGATACAAAACACAAGTGCGATTATATCTTGTAGGAGATAAAAATATATATAATTAATCTACGTTTGCCATAAATACAAAATTTTATCATAAGAATATTTGAACATTTAGATCCGCCGAATATTTCAATTTCCCTTCATTGTTAGATTCTGATTTGAAATAACGTTTCGAGGTATAATAAGTGGAGAAATTTTTATTAGGCTGCATGTTCCGATTGGCCATTACATCTTTGTAAGATCATTCATTTGGTTTGCATGGAAAATTATTTGATACTCGTATTTACACGGAATTGATAGCCTTTTAACGTTAGAAATATTCAAAGTAAATAAGTATAATTGGGCATACAAAACCCCCATAAATACATCATGGGATAGTTTAGGACGGTTAACTGTTTGGTCTCATCCTTCGAATGACCGGGTTTATTCATCCTGCATATTTTGCATCAATTATAAACAACGTAAACTTGAAAATTATTAATGAACAGATGTACACTTTTTTATCAAATAGTCATGCTGTATATTTTATTTGTTATTGTCAAAATCGTAATACAATCATACTAGCTTCGGCGTAAGGGGCCAGTTTAAACACGAGGCGAAATAACGCGAAACCCTTTTATGTCGTTTATTTTGTAAATAAATTTGTACATTGTACGGTAAAACTTGTCTAATTCGGTGGATAACAACCTTGGCCGGAATGGCTAACTTCCTTTTAAAGATATTTGTTGCAAAATAATTATAGTATTTAATGCAGTAGGTGTATTCTTGCAAAATTTTAAATTCTTTTGAAATATATTAGATAACATCGATCTTATTTACGGTACATGTACCTATTTTTATTTTCATTTTTTTTTTGGGGGGGGGGGGGGGGGTCCATAACGGAATACATACGATGGAAAAGCTTTTTCAATCAAATCATCGTAATTGATAATTTTTCAATCATCCGATTCACCTGAAAATTCTTAACCGGAAATTGTTAAAAAACATTAACAAGTCAACAGTAAGCTGAACTAACTAAGGGCGAGAACTGTTATTATGCAGGAAACAATAGATTAATATTTATATATAAATTAGAATTTTATATAAAAAATATTGAGAATTTTGACAGAATAATATGCAACTTTGTACGTGTACCCATACAACGGGGATATTAAACGATATCGGCAGTCTTACTCCCGCGGTATCCGAATCACGGCCGGAAAAAATGGGGTGAACTTAATCTACCTATCTAATTTTAGCAAAAAATGCGTATTTATTTATAACAAGACTCTACGGTATAAACTGAAATGAGCTGCTAGTTTGGATCTATATTCAATGTTGTTTAAATCAATAGCTACGACAGAAACAATTGTGGATAATTGAGCATTAATTAACTCGCAGAAGGCCAATCGATCGATAAGTGACCGGACTACGGGAGATAACTCTCACTAATTATAAACATCGCGGCTGGAATAGACAAGATCCGGATTGCACAACATTTTTTAAAGTAGATCCAGTGTTCTGTGACGTCACACTTTTTTGTAAAACTTTGAATTCTTTAAAAATTGTGCAAGATAGTTTTATTCATTTTATGTGAATATAATCACATGGATGTAATTAGAATTATTGGTAGGTTCAAGATATTTTCGCACTTAATTTTATACTAAATTTCCAAATTTTTATATATTTTATCTATGCAAAGGGGAAATAACTCTTTTTCTTACTTTTCTCTCAGTTGTATGTCTAAATGCTATAGTTTTTCTTATTCCAACGATTAATTTTAAAATATTTTTGTAATTTTAGTTTTCTGATAAAGTTGACATTAAAATTAAACAAGAAAAACAAATTTCTGCCTACAAGATTTTACTTTTAACAGGAAAAAAAATACATTTTTCTAATGCTAAAATATGCTTTAGTTTATGTTTATCTGGCATCTCAAAAAGTGTGATGACATGTATATTTTTTCTAACAATTGATGACATTTAAGTCTATTAAGTCGAAATCAGTTCGGTATTTCAACTTTCCTCAGAGAATTTTACGAGTATGGAGCTACCTTAATAATAAACATGTATATTATTTTTTCATTGACCAGGAAAACTACTGCAACGTATATAATTACACACATACTTAGCATAACCATCGTTTAAAAGCTTACAAATATTTTATAAAAAATCGTACCAAGCAGCTTTAATATTAAGATTTACATGTGTAAGACACTTCATTTGTCATGTGCATGATCCTGGCCATGAATTATTTTCAATACTTGTTTATTTCTCCAAAGTGATGTCTAATTCTTTTTACAGCTGTTGTCATTTAAAATTACGTGAGGTAAAAAATTTAAAACTTTGAGTCGATCTCAACTGTTAACTGTTATGTATCGAAGAAATCTATTGATTTAATCATGTGTTACGTAATGAGGTAATTAGATTTTTAGGGGTCAAACGTTGAAATTTTGATCACCAATATATCTTTTGATATTTGACATTTCATTCGATATCAAGAAAAGGGGGCTTGCCTCTCAAATTAAGGGACCAGAGGGCTCTAAAGTCTGTTATCTATAGCTGTTTACTGAGAGATATTTTGTGAAAGGTCATAAAAGCAGAAATGTTATCTTACGTTATGTATCCAAGCAATGTAATGATTTAATCATGCGTTACGTAATCAGAGGTTTTCAGAGGTCAAATGTTCAACATTTAAAGACCAATATATCAGAAATGAAATATCTTTTGAAATGCAGTATAGATGAAAAGATGCTCAAAATGATGTTCTAAACAATATTCAACCTTTAAAAAATGTCGTTAAACGGTCCCTATAAGGTGATAATGAATTGGTCCCTAAAACTTTCTTTCCCGTATATCTCACGAACGGTAACAAATTTCTAAACAACACGTGTTGAACAAAATATGTTTCAAATTAAAAGACCTATTTGATATCAAGTAAAAGGGACTGACCCCTCAAATTAGGGATCAAGATGGGCCTAAAGTCTTTTTATCTATATAGTCATTTACTGAGAGATGTTTTCAATAGGTTTCAAAAGCAAAATAAGGTATGCAACGCACTTTGAAAAATTACGCAGTTTGAATTTTTTTTATTTAACCTAACAATTTAATGATCTTCTCATGCATTACCTAATTAGGGATTTTAGGGGCCAGAGGTAAAACGTTTAATCTTTTTTTTTTATCTCAATTGAAAGAATTGCAAGCATTTAAAAAAGCAACGTAAGAGAACTTATAAAGCATTACAGGAAAGCATTAGTACTCAACTACTATTTCCAGATCATGTTTTGTTGTCAAAATTTAAGTCCATGACGTCAAATCCGTTCTAAAATTCGAACGGAAGACCTCCTCGTTGCTCGCAACGAGATCGTGTCTAGTTTTATTATTATTATTCTTCTTGTTTTTCCTTCTGACTTCTTTTTTGCTTTATATCTCAAAAACTATTAAACCGATTTGCAAGAAATTTTCAGGGATTATGTTAAATGCTTGTCCCTTGAAGCTTTTAAAGTTTCAATCATAAAATCACTTCCGTTTTCTAGTTACGTAATTTTAAAAATTTTCAAAAAATGATTTTGTCCATGACTTTTCTCGTAAACGGTTGTTTATAAAGACTTGAAACTTTCTGTGATTGTAAATCTGCGGATTTACTTATGGCATTTGACCGAAAAAATGTATTTTGTCACTTCCGGTCGAAACCGGAAGTGAAACAAATTTTTCGAAAAAATGAATTTTCTGATCGAATCAAAAATGAAAATGTGTTTTGTAGAGCTTGTTAAGCTGAATCTAACACTGAAAGCCGTTTTAAAATCGGACGATGCATTACAGAGATATACGAGTTCAAAAAATGATTTTTCCGGAAATTTTGATTCCGCGTTTTTGGTTAAGAAATTAGTATCAAGTTCTTGGTTAAATTAACTTGTACCAAAAAATAAATTGTTAAGTCGTACTGTAACACATTCGGATTTTTTTTGTTAAGTCGTTCTTGAAATGGGAAAGGTTTTTGTTAAGTCGTACGTAAAATTATTCGGTTTTTGTTAAGTCGTACCAGGAATAATTCGATTTTTTCATCTTTTTATTTAAGGTACTCTTGTTATTGGTTTAAGAGCTCTGCTTCTTACAGGAACTTCCAGCTTTACTTCCGACATTAACGGAAGACCCACTCGTTGCTTTGCAACGAGCTTTGCTCTAGTTATTATACTTTTTCTTTTTTTTTCTGACTCTTTCTCGGCTTTATAACTCCAAAAGTTTCCAACCGATTTTAATGAAACTTTCAGAGATAATGTGAAACTATTATAGCTCAAAGATGTTAAAGTTTCCTTGACAACGTCACTTCCGTTTTGACGTAACGTCATTTTTAAAATTTTCAAAAAGTCATTTTGTCCGCGGCTTTTCTCAAAAACGCTTTAAGATAGAGGCCTGAAATTTTTAATGGTTATGATTTGGTCGATTTACCTCTGTAATAAGGCTGGAAATGAAAATCTGTTACTTCCGGTCGAAACCGGAAGTGAAACAAATTTTTCGAAAAAATGAATTTTCTGATCAAATCAAAAATGAATATGTGTTTTGTAGAGCTTATTAAACTGAATCTAACACTGAAAACCTTTTAAAAATCGGACGATGCATTACAGAGATATTGGGGTTTAAAAATTGATTTTTCCGGAAATTTTGATTCCGCGTCCTTGGTTTAAAAAATAGCGTAATGTTCAAAGTAAAATTAACTCGTACCAAAAATAATTGTTAAGTCGTACTTGAACACATTCGGATTTTTTTTGTTAAGTCGTTCTTGAGATCGGAAAAGTTTTTGTTAAGTCGTACTTAAAATCATTCGTATTTTGTTAAGTCGTACCAGGAATAATTCGATTTTTTTCATCTTTTTATTTTAGTTATTATTGTTGTTGGTTTAAGAGCTCTGCTTTTTACAGGAACTTCCAGCTTTACTTCCGACATTAACGGAAGACCCACTCGTTGCTTTGCAACGAGCTTTGCTCTAGTTTATTCTTGTTTTTTTTTCTTACGCATTTTTGTGCAGGCATTTTCTCGGAGATGGCTCAATCGATTTTCATGAAACTTTCAGATCCGATAGATATTTATTTGAACTAAAAACAGATTTTTTTTATTCTGATGACGTCACTTCCGTTCTTGAGATAATGACGTTTTAGCGATTTTCAGAGGGTCGGCTTGTCCAGGGATCTCCTCCTAAACGGTAAAAGATATTGACTTCAAACTTTCAGGGATTGTAGACAAAAGATTATAGATGTGCTATTTGGCATTCATATTTGTCATGCTCAAACGGCGTTAAAGCTCGCCTGGTCCCGAAAACTGAGACTAAAAAAACGTCGTAATTTTTCATGGTTTTCTTAGTTTATCTTTTTTCTGAAAAATATTTTGTTAACTCATGTAATGCAAAAACAGTTTATATTTACAAGACCTTTCATTTGATATCAAGAAAAAGGGGCTGGCCCCTCAAAGTAGGGGGCCAAAGGGCTCTAAAGTCTTTCATCTGTAGCCCTTTCCTGAGGGATATTTTGTGAACGGTTATAGAATCAAATATGTTTATCTGACAGTTATGTATTCAAGCAATGTAATGATTTTATCATGTGTTACGTAATTAGGGGTTTTTAGGGGCCAAAAGTCCAGAATTTTGATCACATTTATCTCCGAAAGGAAAAATATTTTGAAATGCAGTATAGAAGAAAAGATGCTTAGAATGAGGTATTAAATCATATGCAATTTTCAAAATTTCGTTTAACTGCCCCTATAAGGAGTTAAGGGATCGGCCCCTAAAATTTTCTTTCCCATATATCTCAAGAACGGTAACGAATTTCTAAACAGTTGTTGAACAAAATGGGTTTGGAGTTAAATGACCTTTAATTTGATAACAAGAAAAAGGGCCTGGCCCCTCAAATTAGGGGACCAAAGGGCTCTAAAGTCTTTCATCTGTAACCCTTTCCTGAGGGATATTTTGTGAACAGTTATAGAAGCAAATATGTTGATTTTACAGTTATGTATCCAAGCAATGTAATGATTTTACCATGTGTTACGTAATTAGGGGTTTTTAGGGGCCAAAAGTCCAGAATTTTGATCATATTTATCTCCGAAAGAAAAATATTTTGAAATGAAGTATAGAAGAAAAAATGCTCAGAATGATGTATTAAATCATATGCAATTTTCGAAATTTCGTTTAACGGCCCCTATAAGGAGTTAAGGGATCGGCCCCTAAAAGGTTCTTTCCCATATATCTCAAGAAAGGTAACGAATTTCTAAACACTTGTTGAACAAAATTTGTTTAGAATTAAATGGCCTTTAATTTAATATCAAGAAAAAGGGACTGGTCCCTTAAATAAGGGGGCCAAAGGGCTCTAAAGTCTTTAATCTGTAACCCTTTACTGAGAGATATTTTGTGAAATGTTATAGAAGCAAATGTGTTCATCTTATAGTTATGTATTCAAGCAATATAATGATTTTATCATGTGTTTGTAATTAGGGGTTTTTAGGGGGCAAAAGTCTAAAATGTTGATTTCCCATATCTCCGAAAAAAAAATTGAAATGCAGTACAGAACAAAAGTTGTTTAAAATGATGTTCTTAACAATATGCAACCTTTAAACGTTTGATAAACGGCCCCTTAAAGGGGATAAAAGATCGGCCCCTAAAACCTTCTTTCTCATATCTCCAGAACGGTAACAAATTTCAAAACATTTGCTGAATAAAATGTGTTCAGATTTACATGACCTTTCATTTAATATCAAGAAAAAGGGGCTGGCCCCTTAAATAGGGGGACCAAAGGGCTCTTAAATCTTTAATTTGTAGCCCTTTACTGAGGGATAATTTTTGAAAGGTTATAGAAGCAAATATGTTTATCTCACAGTTATGTATCTAAGCAATGTAATGGTTTTATCATGTGTTTCGTAATTAAGGATTTTTAGGGGCCAAAAGTCCAAAAATTCAATTACCCATATCTCCGAAAGGAAAAATATTTTGAAATGCATTACCGATGATGATTGTACAAAATGATGTTTTTAACACTATGTAACCTTCAAATTTTCGTCAAACGGCCCCTATAAGGAGATAAGGGATTGGCCCCTAAAACCTTCTTTCTCATATATCTCCAGAACGGTAATATATTTTTAAACACTGTTTACAAAATGTGGTCAGAATTAAATGACCTTTCATTTGATATCAAGAAAAAGGGGCTGGCCCCTTAAATTAGGGGATCAAAGAGCTCTAAAATCTTTTATCTATAGCCCTTTAATGAGAGCCATTTTGTGAATGGTTATTAAAGCTAGATTAGGTATAATACGTTTATATATCCTAACAATATAATGATTTTCTCTTGTGTTACCAAATTAGGGTTTTTAGGTACCAGAGGTAAACAGGATTAATCTTTTTCATCTTAATTGGAAGAAATGCAAGTATTTAAAACAGCAATGTAAGAGAACTTATAAAAAGCGATACAATAAAGCATTAGTCCTTCACTCCTTTTTCCATATCATGTTTTGTTGTCAAAAATCAAAGTCGATGGTGTCATATTTCCTTCTAAAAATCAGACGGAAGACCTCCTCGTTGCTCGCAACGAGATCGTGTCTAGTTATTATACTTTTTTTTCTTTTTCTGACTTTTTTGGAGCGTTATTTCTCAGAAACTATTCAACGCATTTACACCAAATTTTTAGGAGTTATAAAGCATCAATGTCGCTACTGATTATTAAAATTTCAAATGATAACGTCACTTCCGGTTTCAGATATGGACGATTTTGTAAATTTTTAAGGGTCATTTTGTCCACGCATCTCCTCTGAAACTAATCATGATAAAAGCTTGAAATTTGCAGGGATTGTAGATGAATATATGTAGATTTCCCTCCATGCTTCCAATTGCGAAAAATGCGCAAGGCCTAGAAGCTCGCCTGAACCTGAAAATTAGCACCAAATTTTTTCACAAAATTTTCGCACCTTTTCCGTAATATCTTTTGACGTATAAATATTTTGTTAAAACATGTAATGCAAAAGCTGTTTCAATTTGCACGGGCTTTTATTTAATATCAAGAAAAAGGGGCTGGCCCCTCAAATTAGGGGCCAAGAGGGCTCTAAAGTCTATTTGCAATAACTTTTTAGTGAACAATAATTTGTTATCAATTATAGAAGCAAAAATGTTCATTGTACAGCTGTTTATCTATACAGTACCATACTTAAGTCATATATTACGTAATTAGGGGTTTCAAGGGGCCAGAAGTTCAAAACTTTGATCATTAATATCTGAAAAAGGAGAAATATTTTTAAAAGCAATGTAGAACAAAAGTTGTTCAAAAAATGTTTTGTACAATTTGCTACCTTAAATGTTTTTGTTTATGACCCCATTTAGGAGTTAAAGGGTCGGCCCCTAAAACACATTTGTACAGATATCTCAAGAACGGTAAACATTTTGTGAACACTTGTTAAACAAAATATGTTTATATTTACAAGACCTTTTATTTGAAGTCAAGAAAAAGGGGCTGGCCCCTCAAATTAGGGGTCAAGAGGGCTCTTATGTCTTCTTACAATAACTCTTTACTGAACAATATTTTGTTATTAATTATAGAAGCAAAAATGTTCATTGTAACGCTGTTCATCTATACATTACCATGCCTAAGTCATATATTACGTAATTAGGGGTTTCAAGGGGCCAGAACTCAAAACTCTGATCATTAATATCTGAAAAAGGAGAAATATTTTTTAAAAGCAATGTAGAACAAAAGTTCTTCAAAATAATGTTCTTAACAATATTATACCAAAAATGTTGTTGTTAGTGGCCCCGGTAAGATGTTAAAGGGTCGGCCCCTAAAACGCATTTGTACAGATATCTCGAGAACGGTTTACAATTCATGAACACTTGTAGAACAAAATATGTTAATTTTAGTGAGACCTTTTATTTGATATCAAAAAAGGGGCTGACCCCTCAAATTAGGGGCCAGAAGGGCTACTAAATCTTTTCATAATAACTCTTTTCTGACCAATAATTTGATATTAATCTTAAAGCAGCAAAGAAGCTTTTATTAAGCTTAATTTGAAACCGAAACCCGTTTTAAAATCGGACGATGCATTACAGAGATATCGGGGTTTAAAAATTGATTTTTCCGGAAATTTTGATTCCGCGTCCTTGGTTTAAAAAATAGCGTAATGTTAAAAGTGAAATTAATTCGTACCAAAAGTAATTAATAAGTCGTACTTGAACACATACGGATTTTTTTTGGTTAAGTTGTTCTTGAAACCGGAAAGGTGTTTGTTAAGTCGTACTTAAAATCATTCGTACTTGTTAAGTCGTACCAGGAATAATTCGATTTTTTTCATCTTTTATATTTTAGTTACTCTTGTAATTGGTTTAAGAGCTCTGCTTCTTACAGGAATTTCCAGCTTTACTTCCGACATTAACGGAAGACCCACTCGTTGCTTTGCAACGAGCTTTGCTCTAGTTTAAAACTCTTATTCTCCCTTTACTTAATATTAAGAAACCACTGTTACAACGAACTTAAAGAATGGTTTTTAAAGTGTATTTATTTTCAAACAAAGTCAACGCACTTTGAAAAAAAAATGTTCTAATAATAACTGCCGTCGCTATGGACTTTTTAAAAAGTTAGAATTTCTTTGCGATTTTTTACCCAACTTAATTTTCTATAGCAACAACACTTCTCTGATGCATAACAAAGCTATTTGTGGTAAATAATGAAACTGTAGATATATTCTTACAAGTTCAAATGCAAAAAAATTCTAAATTCAGGAATTGAAGCATATCAAAATCATCTCCAAATTCTTAGTTTTTCTATTTTTTGGCCTTGTTGCCATAGCAACGGATGTCAATTTTCATAATAAAATATATATTGCATGGACATTGATATGGATGTTACAATTTAACAGTATCCCATTTCAGCTTATTAAAAAACCTCAAAAAACTTATTTTAGAATTTTTTTACGGTTTCCATGGTTACATTTCGAAAGTATTGGATTGTCATTCAATTTTCTGATATAATTGAAGAATTGAAAATAGGACAAAGACTATTTTTGGCCTTTGATAGTACACAGTAGTGGGCAAAATCTTTTAATATGGCTTCAAACTAGGTAAGTTTTGCTAATTTCAATCTTTAGCCTCGATTACCATGGCAACGGTTACCCTCAGCAACCAACTTTTAGTGGGTTTTTTTGGCGTTTTACATCTAGGTGTGTCCATGTATAAAAAATAAGGAAAATTGGTGACTATGCGTGGCCAGACCCATTTATAAATCGTTGTTTCTTACATAGATATGATGTTAAATATTTTTACTGAAAATTTGCTCCCCTTTGAAGCGGTGTCTTCAAATTTACCCGGCCGGTGTACCCCTGTAAATCAACTGAATTTAGGGACCATAATGGATGTTTAAAAATACGTGACGACAAAACGCCAGGTCTATTAGGACTATATTCAAAAGAAACACATGTCAATTAAGATAATAATTTATAGACATGTACTTAAAAATTGAAAGAAATTAATTAATGATTCACTCGTTCTTAGTTTATGTAACTCATCACGCGTTCATCACTTAGTCTATCAAAATCATGTAGCGCTGTTCATTAATAAAACATCTTATTATAATGAGATCTAATTGTTTATTTGTAAATAATGAGAATAATAATATGTATTTCAAAACTTGCCGTTTTGTCTCAGAGATAAAAGTATCACATTTCTTTGAGAAATTCACGAGCCGATACCGGAAAAATAATCATGTCAGATTATAGAGAATTAAATCTTTTGATAATTTGTTTGCGTTTAGTGTTACGATTGATTCGATTGAATGTTTTTGCTGATTTGTGAAAGTTTCAAGTACAGTAAGCTACTTTATGAATGGTTCATTATTTTGAATGTACTAATATTATAATTTGAAAGCTTCTTCTTTGATACAGTTTTTACTCTTTTTACTCTGTAAACAATAATTTTAATACCGCCAAATTGTGTTTCCAATTTTGAAACTAGGATCATTCATTTAATTTATTACGTTTCAGTCATTAAGAGTCTAAAAGTAGAATGGGTATTTTAATAAAAAAAAACCTTTAAAAGGCCAGCAGCCTCGAAAAAATTCCACCCGGTCGTCCAATTATAACTCAATGCGGCACACCAACAGAAATTATAGGTCACTACTGTGATCATATCCTTGTGCCCATTGTTCAGAAGAATTCTTACATCAAAGACACGTCTGATTTTTTTTTATACTAAAAATCGAATCCCTGATTGTACCTGAAAATTGCATCTTTGTTACTTATGATATGACGAGCATGTACACCAACATGGATTTTAATGAATTACTTCATTCTGTCGAGAAAGCATATTTAGCAGACAATTCTACGCTAAAATCACCTCGACCTTGCAGTTCTGATCAAATCTTTTTTCTCAGATCGTACTTGAAAATATGTTTCTCGAGTTTAACAGTAAATATTAGAAACAAATTATAGGCGCGGCGATGGGGGCACGCCCGTCACCACAAATTACAGATATACGTATGAAAGACATCATTGATGATGTAATATCTAAGTTTCAACATGCCGACAAACTTAATTACTACGGTAGATATAGAGATGACGGCTTTATTCTATTTTCATCCAATCATTGTTGCATCTTGAGTTTGAAGAACTAATTATAAACTAGTTGAAGGAATAAAAGCTTTTCGACTTTATCTACGTCAAATCTGTCTAATGATTTTTCTGTTTACATGGTTTGATTTGTAAGATGTGGGGAGTCAGATCTAATTAATACGGTTTAAAAGAAAGAACTACTTAAAGATATCAAATTCATGTGAATGGTGCTTCTAAATAAAATACCAACATATAATAAGATATGCAATAGATTCGGATGAATAAATAAAACATATATACAATCTTATTCAATTTTTGATTATTCTTTCAGTTGAAGAAAGACCTGAGGTTTGCCTATCTAGTAAATAAATTATAATACTGTTCTATCGTTCACAATTTATTAAATTTAGGAGAAATGTAAAGCTTATTTTTTGTTTGATTCGAAAAAAACGATGAATATGTTGGGGTCCTTTACCTTCTTAGCTGAAAACAACGAATGCCATTTGAATATTTGACTATACACGTTTCACCCGGAAGTATATTGATAAGATTAAAATAGATAGGAATATTTAATGCTAAATGCATGTAATGTCTCAAAATCTCAACTTTTATGATATAAATTTGCAAACCTTTTCATAAATTTATTTATGAATAAAAGCTAATAAACCTTGTAATAATAATTAAAAAAAAATACATATGCAAAAAGAGATGCTGTAACCATCTTATTTTAAAGGCTTTAGTAAGACATTGTAAGTAGGCATACAACATTTGAGTGCCATTCGTTGAGATATAAGAGATCTAAGGATTTACATACTTACAATTCTTTGCTATGTAAACAAAGCTTTTTATTTATGCATGAAATGGATAAGGAGATAGACAAACCAGCTTGATTTTTTTACTGGTATAATTTTACAACTGTCTCAAAAAATAATTTTTGTTTGTTAGATATGCATTTTTAAAGCACTGTAAGTAATAGAATCAGAAAAATAGAATTAGACCAAAGTAATGGTAATCTTTAAAGGTGCAAAATATAAATTCTGAATGACTTTAATAAAAAAAAAAGAGAAATACATGAATGAAAATGATTATTCTATATTTTTAAAAAGTTATTATCATTATATCTTGAATTGTCTATATTATTATAATCACTTTTTTAGTATTACATTACAGAAGATAAAGCACACTGATTTTGTTCTCTGTGTTATTTACACTTTCCTAACATTCATAAAAAAATACGCTACACGTGGACTACATAAATGTATATTATATTAATGCTTATATGGTTATGTTTACATTTTTCGGGTCTTTTTCTGTGATAACGCTACGTATCAATTTTGTACTATACAGTCAAATAAACTCAAATGACGTATAATTGGGGACAAGTGGGGTTTTCTTATTTATATTCAAATCTTTAATTGTACAATTGCTGAAAATTATGTGTGTTATCAAATCTATCCAAAAAAGCCCTAATGGCTTTATTGGATTTGATCACGCCCTGACCGAAATTATCATCTCATTATTGTCACGACAACTGTCGTGACTGTTCAGTCAAACAGAACAAGATTTGATTTCTTAAGTTCTCCATTGTCCCAAGTCTCCAGCACGGACACGTAGAATGGACCATTCTGAGGAAACGAAATAGAGATGAGTATGTCTGGCATGGTGTGAGACAGTCGCGGACAGGTATAATCATGGCGATGGACTGCCAGAAACTGGACAAGGACCTTATAAATTTAAACACTAAACATATTTTGGGTTACATATAAATATACCTTATATAAGTATAGGCCAAATCACTCTGACTTAAATATAACCTTATAGCAACAACAACAGGCCATACATCAGCACGAAACCGCAGCGAATACGAAAACTGCATAACCTCTCCTGCGAATGTGTTCAGAATGTTTTCTTTATCGTATGTAATAAATCCAGAGAGGTGCTCGAATGAAAGTTCAATAAACGTCTAGATTTTATATTCGACTACAAGTAGCTAGATTTTAGGAAATAGACTATATACACGATTTTTACTGCGAAACTGAAAGGGTCAAATAAAATCACGTGGTCTAAATATGAAAGACAATATGTATTTTTTGCATGATGGTGAGGGGAATATGAAGATTTATTCCCCGAAGAAAAATCATATTTCCTTAGGGCTTTCTTGGGGGAATAAATCTATTCCCTAACATTAATAAATGCAATAAAAGTTTTAATATACCGAACAACAAATTATGACACATTATACGTCGATTTGTAATATTTTTCGACTTGTCGAAAGCAAGAACGTCGTGATTTTTGGTTGTTTTTTTCCATTGTCTCCCTATGTTTTCATACATTCGAATCAAATATAGTAAATTTGATTTTTTGAGAATTTAAATAATTCAATATTTTTTATTTCATCATATTTGTCAACATCGTATGGTGATATTGGCTTTTTCATTCGTTTGGGATGGAGAAAACCCCGGTAGACACGACGTTTTGTCGCCCGGTCACGTGATTGTCTAGAACCGATCAGATGTCGCGTTATATAGAATAAACATATTGAGGTATAATAATGCAGGTTGCACTACAGAATTAAATTTACCAAAATTGCACAACTTTACATACATATTAAAAATTCAAAACGAACTTCTGGAAAAAATCCTCTTGGCATCTTTGTAAACAATGCTTCATTTACAATTTTCTGGCAAAATACACACGTGCATCCAGCAAGGCCTGAGACTTTGTTTACCTCGAAGTTACACATGTGCTTGAAAATCAAGCCCGGACATTTCACCCCCTTCCGGAAACAACACGCATCAAAAATTCGAATGACCTCGCATTATTACAAAACTGGGATAGTAAGACCTCTTACACATTGTTTTTCATCTCATAAAAAAAATCAGCTCCTGTCTTGAGCGGAAACGCCCCAAATTCAAAAGAAAATTCGGGTATTATTTTACCTCAGCCGTGTTTTGACGTGAACCTTTAGTGAAATACTGTAGTGACACCTAACATTCGCAGGTGTGATAACGCTAAGATTATCACACAACTTAAAAAGAATACACACATCTAAACGATAGACAAATTACATCGTACTACACTGCAAAAATTCAGGTATATCATGCATTTATATCCAATTGCAAAGCACACACACCCGACACGTGACCACAAAGGAACACGCGCGAGCAAACACCCATGTTTAACAACTCTACCTCGTAAAACCAGTATACATGTATAAAAAGTAACTAAAATATACTTAATTAATATAAACTCAGCAGTAAAATAAAAAGACTAAGCTGTAGTTAAATTACACAAGTATGCAATAGTACAACTTACTCCTAGTGGAGAAAGGGTTAATCAAACCTTAGCTGCTAATACCTATCATGAAGAAATCGTGGACACTGTCTGCCAGGTCTGCAATGCGGCAGTTTAAAAAAGGTAAGTAAACATTAGAAAGGAACTGACCAATTCTGTAGCTGAGACCGTGTCTAAAGAGGTACACTACGGGTATAAAAAAAATAGTTACAAAATAAACGTTTAAATGGTTTAATTATAAAGAATATTGATACATGTCCGTAAAAACGTAACAATAGATACTGATTGGTGACAATAATACTCAAAGAAAGATTATCATTATTCCTTAAATATTTGTTTGAAAATGACTCTTCAATTTGTTATGTTAAAAAATGTTAAAATAGGTTAATGACACCAGGCCTCAGGATCATGCGGCAGTTTCAGACTTAAAGGGTTATGATCACGATTTTGGTCAAGTTCTTTTTTCTATTTTATTATTTGCAATGCTTTAGGAATGTATTCTTATGATTAAATGCAATTTTAGAGTCATACTTTGAGTTATAAGCAAGATACACGACTCACAATTCTATGTACACAAGGCTCGTGCCCTTATTTGTATAAATAGAATGAATATACCAGTAAAAACATTTTTCCAGCTGATTTGTCCATCTTCTTATTTATGTTAAGCATAGATAAAAAGTTCCAAACGTTTAACACGTTTATTTTAGGTCTTAAACTGGAATTATCACTTCAACATTCAAAACGTAGTTAAAGGCTTTGTAACTCGCTATAATAACTCAACGTATGATACTAAAAGTTTGGTTGCCTATTTAAACTGCCTTAATAAAGCATTGTACACATTAGATAAAATCGACAAAATAAATTTTGATCAAAATCATGACCATGTCCCTTGAAGTCAAAATTTCCAGCAGTTATAAAATAACGGTTTATTATAGAATGACGATTGAGAATTGTAATTAACAACGTTATATCAAGACACTTTTGATAGCACTTCAATTTTGTCAGTGTTTTCAATCAAGAAATTTTAATACAGTTTACAATTTTTGATTTAAATCTAAGTTTGCTTATGAACATGGGGCCTTGGCTACACTACCATTGAATTAAACTAAGAATAATCTTGATGGGCAATAATAAATGAAAAAAAACCCCAAAGCCCGCTGTTTTGCTGAATTGTTAGAGTGTTTAGTCTCAAACAGAAAAACCTGTTTATTACAGCAACAGATAATGCAAAAGCCTGAAAAATTCCTTACAAATCCTTGTAAAATTTTGTTATAATCAACCTTTACATATATAATGAATAACGGCTGTAGCAATGAAAATCAATTAAACCTGAGATTTACTATAAGACTTAAAGAAGATTAATGCTACATCAGTTGATGCAGATGTTTAAAGAAATTATATATTGAAAAACAAACATGCCATTCAATCACTTTTTGATATCACGTGACTGCATTTATTTCGTCAAAAAGAAACTTTTCCGAGGTATAAATAAGTGTTCTACTAAGATCTCAGATAATTCACCTCATTAATCATTGCAGTTGTGTGAAATATGTTTAATGCAATTTTAATGCATTTAAAAATTATTTGTTAATATATAAATAGCCGTTACAAATGTTAAAAAACTTCAATAAAAATACTTCAATGATCTTCAAGTGTTAGGCAAGGTTGAGGGCGTTCTAGTATTGGACGACATATATATCTCATTACTGTTAAGGAGACATTTTCGAAATGGTGTTTTAAAAATTTCATATATTTGTTGGAAAGGAGATTAGAGAAAAAGAAAAACGATTGATATAACGTTAACCTTCTTTAAATTATAAAATAATGTGACAAAGAGTGATATACTCTATTGCATTGTGCAGCAGAGAGGGGTATATAAATATTGTGAAAGCCTTGACACAGGCAGTGTATGAGCATTTCTAAATGAAGGCCAAGAATATAGACGATAAAACATTTGATGGTCGCACCCATTTGGTTCTTGACTGAGCGACCATCAAATGTTTTATCGTCTATATTCTTGCATTTATAATTCAACGGGCATTTGCAACAAAGAACCAGACAAAATCATAATTAATAGAACGGGTGAATTAAGAGGTTTGACAGCTGCTCTTTACGTCGCCGGTAAAGGAGAGAAGGACGACATTCGGGAAACTTTTAATTTAGAAGAGGGTGGAATATATGAACAAGCTACAACACTTGATAGAGTAGTATGTAAACACCGAAATAGAAACCTTATAAACAACTTACTGATCACTCGTTATGAGTTGTTTAATGGTGTAAAGGATAATTTTAAAAGCCACAGCAAAAGCATCTGACGATGATATTATTGATGCTAGGATTACAGAGACTATAGATATTTACAATCGAAAAACAGACATTAGAATCATGTCTAAATTGCTAAAGATAGACGACGTTGTTATCACGTTTGTAGCTAAACATGGGTCGTTTTTTCATATGCTGATGGAGTTTTTAAATCAGTTCTATCACTTTAATGAAATTGCCATTATTTTAAATCAAATAGAAATTACGTTAGCATATTACAAAAATAAACTAGAGCAAAGCTCGTTGCAAAGCAACGAGTGGGTCTTCCGTTAATATTGAGAGTAAAGCTATATGTCCCTGTAAGAAGCAGAGTTCTTAAACCAAGAACAAGATCACCTAAAACGAAAAGAACAACAATCGAATAATTCTTGGTACGACTTTACAAAATCCGAATGATTCTGAGTACGAATTAACAAAAACCTTTTCGATTTCAAGAACGACTTAACAAAAAAAAATCCGAATGTGTTCAAGTACGACTTTACAATTATTTTTGGTACGAGCTAATTTAACTTTTAACTTTACGCTATTTTCTAAACCAGTACGCGGAATCATATTTTCCGGATAAATCAATTTTGAACCCCAATTTCTCTGTAGTGCATGGTCCGATTTTAAAAAAAATTTCTGCGTTAGATTAAGCTTAAAAAGTTCTTTGTTTCTGCTTTATGAATTATATCAAATTATCGTTCTTATAGCCTTATAGCCCCTAACTTGAGGGGCCAGCCCTTTTTTCTTTTTATCAAATAAAAGGTCTCGCAAATATAAACATATTTTGTTCAACATGTATTCATGAATTGTTAAACGTTGTCGAGATATCTGAGCAGTTGTGTTTTAGGGGCCGACCCTTTTACCCCTTACCGAGGCCACTAACAACAACATTTTTGGTATCATATTGTTGAGAATATTATTTTGAACAATTTTTGTTCTACATTGCTTTTCAAAATATTTATCCTTTTTCAGACATTAATGATCAAAGTTTTGAATTCTGGCCCCTTGAAACCCCTAATTACGTAATATATGACTTAAGTATGGTACTGTATAGATAAACAGCTGCACAATGAACATCTTGCTTCTATAATTAATAACAAATTATTGTTCAGTAAAGAATTATTGTAAGAAGACATTTGAGCCCTCTTGGCCCCTAATTTGAGGGACCAGCCCCTTTTTCTTAATATCAAATGAAAGGTCTCGAAAATATAAACATATTTTGTTTTACAAGTGTTCACGAAATGTTAACGGTTCTTGAGATATTTGTACAAATGTGTTTTAGGGGCCGACCCTTTAACTCCTAAATGGGGTCATAAACAAAAAAAATTAAGGTTGCATATTGTACAGAACATTATTTTGAGCAACTTTTGTTCTACATTGCTTTTCAAAATATTTATACTTTTTCAGATATTAATGATCAAAGTTTTGAACGTCTGGCCCCTTGAAGCCCCTAATTACGTAACATATGGCTTAAATATGGTACTGAATAGATAAACAGCTGTACAATAAACATTTTTGCTTCTTTAACTATTAACAAATTATTGTTCAGTGAAGAGTTATTGTAAGAAGTATTTAGAGCCCTCTTGGCCCCTAATTTGAGGGGTCAGCCCCTTTTTCCTGATATCAAATGAAAGCCCTTGTAAATTGAAACAACCTTTGCATTACATGTTATAACAAAATATGTACACATCGAAAGGTATTACAGACAATGTGCAAAAATTTCGTGAAAAAATTTGGTGCTAATTTTCAGGTTCAGGCGAGCTTCAAGGCCTTGAGCAAATTTCATATTTGGAAGCATGGGGGTACATCAACAGACATTCATCTACAATCCCTGAAAATTTTAAGCTTCTACCTTGATTAGTTTCGAAGGAGATGCGTGGACAAAATGACCCTTAAAAATTTACAAAATCGTCTATATCTGAAACCGGAAGTGACGTCATCATTTGAAAATTTATTAATATGTAGCAACGACCTTGTTCTATCAGTCCT
Source organism: Magallana hongkongensis (assembly GCA_015776775.1). Taxonomy (NCBI): domain Eukaryota; kingdom Metazoa; phylum Mollusca; class Bivalvia; order Ostreida; family Ostreidae; genus Magallana; species Magallana hongkongensis. The sequence continues at coordinate 20,454,485 of CM027471.1, forward strand.
GAAAATTTCGTGCAAATCGGTTGGGTAGTTTTTGAGGAATAACGCTCCAAAATAGTCAGAAAGGGAAAAAAAAAAGAATAACTAGAGCAAAGCTCGTTGCAAAGCAACGAGTGGGTCTTCCGTTAATGTCGAAAGTAAAGCTGGAAGTTCCTGTAAGAAGCAGACCACTTAAACAAATAACAAGAGTAACTCAAAATAAAAAAAATCGAATTATTCCTGGTACGACTTAACAAAATCCAAATAATTTTAAGTACGAATTATAAAAAAACTTTTTGATTAAAGAACGATTTAACAAAAAAAAAATCCAAATATGTTCAAGTACGACTTATCAACTAATTTTTTTGGTACGAGTTAATTTAAGCAAGAACTTAATTCTATTTTCTTAACCAAGAATGCGGAATAAAAATTACCGAAAAAATCAATTTTTAAAGTCAAATATCTCTGTAATGCATAGCCGATATTTAAAGGGTTTTCAGCGTTAGATTTGGCTTAAAAAGCTCTACAAAACACGTATTCGTTTATGATTTGATCAAAAAATTCAATTTTTCAAAAAAGTTTATTCACTTCCGGTTTCGACCGGAAGTGGCGGATTTTCATTTTCAGCCTTATTACAGAGGTAAATCGACCAAATCATAATCATTGAAAATTTCAAGCCTCTATCTTAAAGCGTTTTTGAGAAGCGTTGCGGAAAAAATTAATTTTTGAAAATTTTAAAAATGACGAAATATAAAAACGGAAGTGACGTTTTCGAGGAAACTTCACAAAGTTGGAGACAAAATAGTTTAACGTAATATCTGAAAGTTTCATTAAAATCAGTTCTGAGCTTTTTGAGTTATAAAGAAGAAAAGGAGTCAGAGAAAAAGAAAAAGAATAAAGCAACAAAGGGTCTTCCGTTAATGTCGAGAGAAACGCTAGAGGTACCTGTAAGAAGCAGAGTTCTTAAGCCAGGAACAAGAGTAACTAAAACAATAAGAAAAAAAATCGAATAATTCTTGGTACGACTTAACAAAAACCGAATGATTTTAAGCATGACTTAACAAAAACCTTTCCGATTTCAAGAATTGCGTAACAAAATTAACCCGAATGTGTTCATATACGACTTGACACGATTATTTTTGGTACGAATTAATTTTAAAGGGTACCTGCAGCCCAGTCGACGTGAAACATATGTTAAAGAGTTTATTTACCAAAATTTAATGCAAAAAACCGCATCGAAATCGGTGCAAAAATAACGGAGTTACGCCTATTCAAAGTGGCTATTTTTTCCTGCTTTGGGAAATCTAATCAAGAGAAAACAGAATTAGGCGATAACGAGGCTTCAGCGGAAGTGACGTCACGATGTCAACAAGAGGGAAATTTCCTTACAAAGCTATACAAATTAAATTCGATTTTTCAGCCAAAATGATTGATATAGGCCTGATGTTTTGACGTATCTTGTTATTTTAAGTATTGTAGATCTAGAAATTTGTATCCGTTATTATTTTATTACAATCAGATTTCTTTTTAAAGGATTTTAAAATTTGTTATTCTCGTCGCCTTTTTACCGATGAATGCGATGTCTTAAAACGCTGACATGGGAAAATTTATGCTCATTATTCATTTTTTGATTACATAATATCCTTTCACACACGAGTGATCCGAGATAATGACACAGGTAAACTAACGAAGCCACTGCTCCAGACACACGTGTATCTGGGGTATGTATGCACAAGGTACACGAGTCTGGTGAACAAAGAGAGTGTTCACACCTCTAGACTGGTAAATTGATTTGTGTATAATTAGCTACTGAATTGTTAAAAGATAAAACAGAAAAATATATGACTGTGTAAAATCATGCATTCGTCAGCTAACACATGTGTATAGTTCGTCAATCAGTGATTAAAATATCATGCATGATACTATTAAATAGTAAAACTAATGTTCGAAGTAAATGCCTTTATTGTTACTTATCTAATCACTTAAATAATGACCAAATTTACAATTCAGCAATTGAAACCTGTTTTATGTGATCAAGTAATTATTTCGGAAGTAATGACGTTGGTCTTTATAATTTCTTGTTTAATAAAACGCATCTTTCTTTCGAGTGCTATGGTCAGCAATTAAACGCTTTATAACTCCGTATAGCTTAAATTGTAATACTGAAAACGAATCATTATGAAATCTAAATAAACTGGAACATTTTGACAAAGGATGTAAAAAAATGTAAAATTAAATTCCATTATCGTATTTTTAAAAGAAATATCAATATTATTGAATAATCGGGCGACATCATTTCTAATTTTATGCCTTATACGAGGAATAGACCCCGAGTTACCTTTTACGAAATATCATTATGTATTGTCAATATTATTAATCAGTTGATAATGTCACTGAGAAATCATTCGAAAGAATGACAATATTAACAAAATATGTTTCTTATAACAATAATGCTTTGATTAATTGTCATTTTGCTACATATGGTGTGCATTTATATGTAAAATGTGTTACACGTTTGACGAAATTCATGAAGCAAACAATTGTCCGAATTCGGCATTTTTGCTCGATAAAATACGGGTTAAACTCAAACGACAGTATAATTTGTCATCCAGGGTTGATAAGGAAATAAAACAACAGGAAAAAATGTCCATACATCGAAAAAACAATGCAAGAAAACGAACAGTTTTCATACGATATTCCTGTTTCTCATACAGCGGCGTTGACCCCGTGACGTCACAGTTCATCTCGCGCCAAATCGGCTTGATTCAAAACTCGTTCAGGTGTGAAATCGGGTTTTCCCCAAATATCTCGAAAACTACTAATGCGATCGCTGTAAAATTTTAAGGATGATGTTTTTACACATAGATCTCCATTATATCAAAAATTGACCGGCACTGCAGGTACCCTTTAAAAAATAACTTCACGCTATTTTTTAAACCAAGAATGCGGAATTAAAATTTCCGGAAAAATCAAATTTAAACCCCAATTTCTCTGTTGTGCATCGTCCGATTTTAAAACGAATATCAGCGATAGATTAAGCTTAAAAAGTTCTTTGTTTTTGCTAAATGAAAAATATTAAATTATCGCTTAGAAAAAAGTTATCATTAAAAGACTTACTAGCCCTTTTTGCCCCTAATTAGAGGGGCCAGCCACTTTTTCTTGATATCAAATTAAAGGTCTTGCAAATGTAAACATATTTTGTTCACCAAGTGTTCACAAAGTGTTAACCGTTCTCGAGATATCTGTACAAATGTGTTTTAGGGGCCGACCCTTAAACTCCTTAATGGGACCACCAACAAAAAATTTAAGATGGCATATTGTACAGAACATTATTTTGAGCAACTTTTGTTCTACTATGCTTTTCAAAATATTTCTCCTTTTTCATATATTAATGATCGAAATTTTGAATTTCTGGCCCCTTGAAACCCCTAATTACGTAACATATGATTTAAGTATGTACTGAATAGACAAAAAGCCAAACAATGGACATTTTTGCTTCTATGATTGATAACAAATTATTGTTCAGTAAAAGGTTATTATAAGAAGACTTTAGAGCCCTCTTGGCCCCTAATTTGAGGGGCCAGCCCTTTTTCATGATATCAAATTAAAGGTCTTGCAAACATAAACATCTTTTGCATTACATTATTTTACAAAATATGTATACATCAAAAGATATTTCAAAAAATGTTCAAAAATTTCGCAGAAAAATTTGGTGCTTACTTTCAGGTTCAGGCGAGCTTCAAAGCGTTGCATAATTTTCAAAAGTGGAGGCAATGGGGTACATCTACATGCATTTATCTACAATCCCTGAAAATTTCAAGCTTCTATCTTGATTAGTTTCGGAGGAGATGCGTGGACAAAATGACCCTTAAAAATTTAAAAAATCGTCAATTTCTGAAACCGGAAGTGACGTCATATGTTCAAATTTTAATAACCTCGAGAATTTACGATACCAAAGAAGTTCTGAAAATTTCGTGGAAATCGGTTGAATAGTTTTTGAGATATAAGCTACAAAAAAAGTCAGAGGAAGAATAATAACTAGAGCAAAGCTCGTTGCAAAGCAACGAGTGGGTCTTCCGTTAATGTCGAAGTAAAGCTGGAAGTTCCTGTAAGAAGCAAAGCTCTTGAACCAATAACTAGAGTAACTAAAATAAAAGGATGAAAAATCGAATTATTCCTGGTACGACTTAACAAAATCCGAATGATTTTAAGTACGACTTAACAAAAACCTTCCTGAATTCAAGAACGACTTAACAAAAAAAATCCGAATTGTTCAAGTACGACTTAACAATTATTTTTGGTACGAGTTAACTTTACTTTGAACATTACGCTATTTCTTAACCCAAGGACGCGGAAACAAAATTTCCGGAAAAATCAGTTTTTAAACCCCGATATCTCTTTAATGCATTGTCCGATTTTAAAACGGATTTCAGGGTTAGATTCAGCTTGATAAGCTTTATAAAACACATATTCATTTTTGATTTGATCAGAAAATTCATTTTTTCGAAAAATTTGTTTCACTTCCGGTTTCGACTGGAAGTGACGGATTTTTATTTCCAGCCTTATTGCACATGTAAATTGCCAAATTCATAACCACAGAAAATTTCAAGACTCTATCTTAAAGCGTTTTTGAGAAACGTCGGGGACAAAATGACTTTTTTTAAAGTTTAAAAATGACGTAACGTCAAAACGGAAGTGGTGTTGTTATGGAAACTTTAACATCTTTGAGGCAATATAATTGCACATAATCCCTCAAAGTTTCCTTTAAAAAAGTTGAAAACTTTTTGAGTTATGAAGCCGAAAAGGAGTCAGAAAAAAAAGAAAAAGAAAAAAAACTAGAGCAAAGCTCGTTGCAAAGCAACGAGTGGGTCTTCCGTTAATGTCAAGAGTAAAGCTTGATGTTCCTGCATGAAGCAGAGTGTTTAAATCAATAACAAGAGCAACTTAAAGTAAAAGATAAAAATAAATACGAATGATACTATGTACGAATTAACAAAAACCTTAACGATTCTAAGAACGACTTAACAAAAATATAATTCCGAAGGTGTCAAAGTACTGAACAAAATTCGAATTATTTTTGGTACGAGTTTGAATTTTACGCTATTTTTGAAACCAAAAACGCAGAATCAAAATTTCTGAAAAATCAATTTTTAAACCCCATTATCTGTTATGCATCGTCCGATTTAAAAACGGATTTTAGTTTTGTACTCATCATGAAAATAACCGTAGGTTACATATGTTTAATTTTTAATATTGAAAAACAATGAAAAACTAAAACAAGAGGCAAATGGGCCACATCTCTCACCTGAGGAACAATAGGTATGATAAAATCAGCTTAATGGGGTCACAATGCAAACTACCTGGACAATGTACAATAATACATGTAGATCCTGTATAAATAAAATCCATTTTCCCCCCTAAATATTTTTATGTTTATAATCATAAGTTCCTTTTCTAAAAGGATGATTTTATATTGATTTTATAGTCATATCGCATGTTGAGTATTGCAGTTCTCAAAAAGATCCTTAACAATAGTTTATATATGTATTATTATATTATATTCATATACTCTGAACCTTCTTGTGAGGCCAAAGAACTGTCCTGGGGCCAAAGTCTTAACAATTATAAAGAATCATCTGGCTGATTAGTTTCGGAGAAGATTTTTAAATATTTACTCTATGTTTTCCTATGTTAAACTTTGACCCCCCCCCCACCCATTGTGGCCCAAACCTATCCCAGGGGTCATGATTTTCACAACTTTGTATCTAACACTACATGTACCTGAGGATGCTTCCACATACATGTAAGTTTCAGCTTTCCTGGCTGATTAGTTTCTGAGAAAAAGATTTTTAAAGATTTTCTCTATATATTCCTAATATGTAAAAATCCATTCCCCCCATTGTGACCCCACCATACCACCTGGGACTATGATTTGAACAAACTTGAATCTACACTACCTGAGGATGCTTCCACTTTAATTTGAGCTTTTCAGGCCTAATAGTTTTTGGGAAGAAGATTTTCAAAGATTTTCTCTATATATTCCTATGTAAAACTTGATCTCCCTCTTATGGCCCCTCCCTACCCACGGGGACCATGATTTGATCAAACTTGAATCTACACTACCTGAGGATGCCTCCACACAAGTTTAAGCTTATCAGGCCGAATAGTTTTTGAGAAGAAGATTTTTGAAAAATACCAACAAATTTTCAATAATTCTCAATTACCTCCCCTTTAAAGAGGGCGTGGCCCTTCATTTAAACAAACTTGAATCCCCTTCACCTAGTGGTGGTGCTTAGTGCCAAATTTGGTTGAAATCTGCCCAGTGGTTCTTGAGAAGAAGATGAAAATATGAAAAGTTTACAACAACGACAACGACAAATTGTGATCAGAAAAGCTCACTTGAGCCTTTGGCTCAGGTGAGCTAAAAACAAAGTAAAGGAAACATAATTGCATACTTTTATTGAAAAACAATTTTTCACAGCTAACAATTGTAAATTACTTTAAACAGCCATAATTTTGTTTGTTATAATTTCTTATCAAACACAAACCACAACAAGGCATGATGTTTTCTTAAAGTTCCAGTACAGTAACTGTTCATGAATTATCAAATTTAATTTGAATTACTGGTAAATAGTCTGTAGAACACATTAAGGAATATGCATGTGGGTAGAGGTGACAGGTTAACCTCAAAAGCTGAAAAGAATCAACAGGTAAAAACCATGTGGCCACCAATAGCTGAAATTAAAAAAATTAATAAGCTGTGTTAATACATGTACCGGTACTAATAATAGCTGTGTTTACATTAACATATGCATAGTATTTCTGAAAAAAAAAATACACTGACCATGCAGTGTAATTAGTGTGACATATCCCGATATGTGACATTAGATGGCACAGGACAGTTTTTTTGATACATTTCATTGTAGCCTGGGGACGTGTGTCTTCGGAACCCTGTAACTAGAATTTCCTCAGTTCCCATTCACCACAAATACCTTTAATTCACTCTTTATAAGGCCAATCATCAATTTCTGAAGAAAAGTACTAGTCAATTAACCTGTAAAATTTTCTACACACTGGTTTTTATGAGATTTTGACCCTTCCATATTTTGCTAATTTTTCATGATTTTTCAGCTTTTTAGACCTCCCCCAGCCAATTCCCTGCAAAGGGTTGACCTTCCGTTCCATGTGCATGTTGCACCATCACATGTCAGAAACTTACCGGTGTATAGTTTATAATGCCCCGTCCACCTACTTTTCGTGTTATTCACCCTCCCGTCTGTAACTTGCATTTTCACTGTCTAAAGTCAACACAACAGTCATAGCCGCAGGTTTCGCATTTTACTTCTGAATCTCATGTACCTAACATATGGGGCCTACATATTGAATATCAATTTCAACAAGAGACATCGCTCTAACTAATGATAATCATTAAAAATCATTTCATGAATTTTAGCAACACTCATAAGCCTTCAAGTACACCAACTCTCAATTTTACAAAAATATTGACGGGTACTTTATCCATAAACTGTCCCTTGCTGCCTTTAACTTACACTAACATTCTCTGAAAAATCATCTTGTCTTAAACTTACAAAGCTTATGCTATTCTGAGAAAAAGTATACCTCATTTTGCCAATTCCATTAAGGATTAAGAAAAATATGGCCATTTAAGTGAACCCAGCATTTCCACTTTCTTCTATTTAACACAGATTCATAGGGCTCTCCATAAATAAAGCATCTTTACCTAATCTTATAGTGGTCAACTGTTGTTCAACCTCCCTAAATAAGAAACCTTATTCAAAACTACATACATATACATTATATTATCATGACAAAAGCATCACATCACTTAGAAATACTCTTACATGTATACCGGCCCTCCCCCTATTTTTTGATTTTCCTAAGAAGCATAAGTTTGAACACTTTAACCTAATATTATGAAACTTGTGGCAAATCCCTTGAGTCATTTCTCACACATATTTAAAAACAACCATCACTGATATTGAAAATTGATCTTTTCTTGATAAATGGATGAAATGTAACATTTTTTTTCACAAAAAGACATGCAGCCATACATGTGATTTCTTGATTTATGAAACAGTAAGCTTATAATCATTTTTAGTGATTATCATATTCATTCTGGTTTCTAGTCTCCTTTTTACTTTGCTAAAATAGTAAGACCTACAAGTGTGATGTCTGCTCTTAATTAAAATGAAATTCAAACACAACCGGGTACCTGGGGACGGATGAGAATTCCATGATAAATGTTCAAATTTTACATGTTTTCCTACATTTTTTATGCATATATACAATAAAAGGTGAAACATTTGTTGTTTCTTGGTCATTTTGAGAGTAATTATTTTGCAGATGTTATTTCAAGGTCAAATGTAAATTTACATATCCAACATGTAATGGTAATGGAGACAATTGGAAAGAGGGGGTAGCTTTTTGAATTCTGTAAATATATCTAAAATATCACTTTTGGATAGGAAGGAGCAAAAACTTGAGTTTTTTGACATATTGTATACTTTGATAACTGCATTTGTCTACATGTGAATTTTATTTGAAAGAAAAATATGCTGTTTTAAAAAAAATGAGTTATATAAGTCAGGTTGCTTAATGTTATTTCATGAAATCAGACAGCAAAATTGCTGCAAATTTATAATTTAAATAATTCAATTGATCAAAACTCTTTTACTGTGCAGTATTAATTCTTATCTCGGTAATTAACTTAAGCCTATTAATTGTCTTCAGGATAGGAAATACCTACTTTCTAAGCCAATTTACTCTAGTGGTGGTCATTCTACACATTTAAAAGGGATTTACTTCCCTTGTATATTATAGCTAATAAATCATGTAATGACATATATAACCAAAAAAATCATCCATTTTCCCAAAATAGACTACTTTTGGTACAAAATCCACTCAAAATTACAGTTAAATGAGAAATCTGAAAATACCATGTAGTCTTGAAATTTACACTAACATTCTCCAAAAAGTCATCTTGTCTTAAACTTACAAAGCTTATGCAATTCTGAGAAAAAGTATACCTCATTTTGCCAATTCTATTAAGGATTAAGAAAAATATGGCCATTTAAGTGAACCCAGCATTTCCACTTTCTTCTATTTAACACAGATTTATAGGGCTCTCCATAAATAAAGCATCTTTACCTAATCTTTTAGAGGTCAACTGTTGTCCAACCTCCCTAAATAAGAAACCTTATTCAAAACTACATACATATACATGATATTATCATGACAAAAGCATCACATCACTTATAAATACCCTTACATGTATACCCTCCCCCTATTTTTTGATTTTCCTAAGAAGCATTAGTTTGAACACTTTAACCAAATATTATGAAATTGAAATGCTTCTATTCTGATCAACTGAATTTTTAAGAAGCGTGAAATTAAAACCATCGCAATTGATACTTTAGTCAAAATCATGAAATTTTAACACGGTGGAATTAAAACGACTTACAGTATTTCATCCGAAGAGCCTCAAAGTATAATTTTCTGCTATACCATTTTTTTAAAATGAATTCTACTGGGTTTTTTTTTTGCAAATAAATTTAGTGAGGATTTTTTTCTCTTTTCTTACTAATGACAGGTTTTAAAAACAATATCATGTTTAGTATGTATAAAATTCCTTAAACAATTTTACAAAGCTTTCGATTTTAGTTGCACAATGAAAAAATGAGGGATTGCACGATAATACATGCTCATTTTCAAATTTAAAGCATTGTTGATTTCTTTTCCTAGATAGAGATATGCACAAAATGATGTTGCTCTGGGATGCTTTGCCAAGATTAAAAGCATGAGAGAGAGAGAGAGAGGAGAGAGAGAGAGAGAGAGAGAGAGAGAGAGAGAGAGAGATCTGAGGCACATGTAGTAAAAATTATTACATACATTTGTCTTACTGTAAAAATTGTTTACAATGTAGATGTGTTCTGCATGTAAAGTTTACTTAAAATGAATCAATAAAATTCAATATATATAAAAGATAAACTAATCTCAAAGAATTTACAATGTTCTGTGAAATAATCAAATCTTGAGAAGAATGTTTTATAGATATCAGGGAACATTAACTTAAAATCTGAACTTAAGTTCTTTTCACCTTGCACTCTGTTTTAAATGCTCTTTCACAGGCGATAATCATATATAACGGCGAGCCAGACAAAAGGTTTAATTTTAATTAGACTGAATATTTACCATGTCAAATATAAATTATTTATTTAATTAAGCACAAGCCTGTCTGAGTTCTTTAATTCATTAATTAAGTGGAGGTGATATGGTAAAGATCTGCTATATTCAAATATTTAGGGTAAAGTTATCATCATGCAAACATGCACTCTAATTACAACATTCTACTCTTGTGTGCCTTTGGACCCCCACCCCTTTTAATTGCACTGTTTTACAGTGTGTGGTGTGTTGTTCAATACAAAATAAGACATACATATACATAATAATAAATAGAAATTCAAAAGACTAGTGTGCAAGACATACACGTGAAAATACATTGGACAGATAATATCGCGAGATTTCTCAGACTCAAATGCCCGCTTTTATATTGTTACGCACGTCAAAAGCGGAGGTTAGAGTCAGAGGAATGTCGGATTAGATTGAAAAGTGCACAAACATTTTGAAAAGAAAAAGTCAATACGACATATCCTGTATTGAAACATACCTTTATAATCTGTCATACGTTAGCTGAGCTGAAATTTCCACTATCGCGGTCTTGCAGGCCATTCTTCTGACACACCGCTATCAGCTGTTGTTCGCGGTCAAAACATGGCGACTTGACATGGGGAATCGTACGATATTATTTCGATTAAAACTAATAAGACTAATAAAAACTAACAACGTAATTATCGATCGAAGTAAGGAAATCTTTTCGATAAACACTCTGATTAACTATATAAAAAAGGAGTTCGGTTTTATGACCTGTACGAAATCTTTTCAGCGGGAGTTACTTTCAGTGTGAAGTTTACACTATTTTTTAAACCAATAACGAGGAATCCACATTTCCGGAAAAATCAATATTTAAACCCCGATATCTCTGCAATGCAGTATCCGATTTTAAAACGAATTTAAGTTTTGTATTTAGCTTTGCAAACTATACAATATGCATATAATTTTATGTTTTTTATAAAGTTTTATGACCAGTACGAATTGTTACAGTAGAAGTTACTTTCAGTGTGAATTTTGCACTATTTTTGAAACCAAGAACGCGGCATCAAAATTTCCGGGAAAATCAGTTTTTAAACCCCGATATCTCTGTAATGCATCCTCCGAATTTTAAACGGTTTTCAGCATTAGATTCAGCTTAAAAATCTCTACAAAATACGTATACGTTTTTTGTTTGATCAAAAAATTCAATTTTTCGAAAAATTTGATTCGCTTCAAGTTTCGACCGGAATTGACAGATTTTTATTATATAGCCTCATTACAGAGGTAAATCGACCAAATCATAACCATTGAAAATTTCAAGCCTCTATCTTAAAGCGTTTTTGAGAAAACTCCCGGACAAAATCACTTTTTTAAAATTTAAAAAATGACGTAACGTCAAAACGGAAGTGACGTTGTCTTTAAAATCTCTAGAAGTTTCATTGAAATCAGTTGAAAACTTTTTGAGTTATGAAGCAAAAAAGGAGTCAGAAAAAAAAAGAAAAAGTATAATAACTAGAGCAAAGCTCGTTGCAAAGCAACGAGTGGGTCTTCCGTTAATGTCGGAAGTAAAGCTGGAAGTTCCTGTAAGAAGCAGAGCTCTTAAACCAATAACAAGAGTAACCAAAATAAAAAGAGAAAAAAATCGAATTATTCCTGGTACGACTTAACAAAATACGAATGATTTTAAGTACGACTTAACAAACACCTTTCCGATTTCAAGAACAACTTAACAAAAAAATCCGAATTGTTCAAGTAAGACTTAACAATTATTTTTGGTACGAGTTAATATTACTTTGAACATTACGCTATTTTTTAAACCAAGGACGCGGAATCAAAATTTCCGGAAAAATCAATTTTTAAACCCCGATATCTCTGTAATGCATCGTCCGATTTTAAAACGGCTTTCAGTGTTCGATTCAGCTAATTAAGCTCTACAAAACACATATTCATTTTTCATTTGATCAGAAAATTCATTTTTTCGAAAAATTTGTTTCACTTCCGGTTTCGACCGGAAGTGACAGATTATCATTTCCAGCCTTATTACAGAGGAAAATCGACCAAATCATCACCATTGAAATTTTCAATCCTCTTTCTTAAAGCGTTTTTGAGAAAATCCGGGACAAAATGACTTTTTGAAATTTTTAAAAATGACGGCACGTCAAAACGGAGGTGACGTTCTTTCTAAAACTTTAACATTTTTGAGGGACGCCAACTTGCAAACATCTCTGAAAATTTCATCAAAATCGGTTAAAACCTTTTTGAGTTATGAAGCAAAAAAGGAGTCAGAAGAAAAGAAAAAGAATAATAATAATAATAAAAAGAAACAATAGAATAACAAGAGGGTCTTCCGTTCGAAACGGAAGACCCTAATAATAAAAAGAAACAATAGAATAACAAGAGGGTCTTCCGTTGGAAACGGAAGACCCTAAAAAGAAACCGAAGAATAACAAGAGGGTCTTCCGTTGGAAACGGAAGACCCTAATAACTAGACACGATCTCGTTGCGAGCAACGAGGAGGTCTTCCGTCCGATTTTTAGAATAAAGAATGACCTTACTCTTAATCTTCGTCAACGAAACGTATCCGGAAAAGGAGGCGGAATCTATGAGTGTAATGGGTGAAAGACTATCTATCTCTTTGGTGTCCCTTAGTTGAGGGATCAGCTCCTTTTCATTCATTTTAGTTAAAAGGTATTCTCCTCTATTTCGAGATATTGAAGATCAACGTTTTCGACTTATGGCCCCTTAAAATCCCTAATTACATAACACAGGAGTAAATGATTACCATGTATAGGTAAATAACCTTAGAATGAACTTAATTGCCTCTATAACGTATCACAAAATATTTCACGCTAAAAAGTTATCATTAAAAGACTTTAGAGCCCCCTCAGCCCCTTACTTGAAGGGCCAGTCCCATTTTCGTGATTTCAAATGAAAGCTCTAATCAATTCAAACACTTTTTGTTTAACAAGTGTTTACAAATTTTGTACCGTTCTCGAGATATCTTGAGAGGGTCGTTTTAGGGGCCGACCCTGTAACTCCTTTAAGGGACCGCATAACAAAGAAATTATGCTTGCAGACTGTTAAGCTCAATATTTTGAGCATCTTTTGTTCAATATTGCTTTTCAAGCTTTCCCCCCATTTTGAGATTTTGAAGATCAAAGTTTTGGACTTCTGGCCCCTTAATACCCCTAATTACGTAAAATTGAAGTAAATGATTGCTATGTATAGGTGAATAATGTTAGAATGAACAAAATTGCTTTTATAACGTATTACAAAACATTTCACGGTAAAAAGTTATCATTAAAAGACTTTAAAGCCCTCTCAGCCCCTTACTTGAAGGGCCAGCCCCTTTTTCGTGATTTCAAATGAAAGCTCTTATCAATTCAAACACTTTTTGTTCAACAAGTGTCTACAAATTTTGTACCGTTCTCGAGATATCTTGAGAGGGTCGTTTTAGGGGCCGACCCTGTAACTCCTTTTAGGGACCGCATAACAAAGAAATAATGGTTGATTATTGTTAAGCTTAAAATTTTGAGCATCTTTTGTTCAATATTGCTTATCAAAATTTTCCTACAAATTGAGATATTGAGCATCAAAGTTTTGGACTTCCGGCCCCTTTAAATCCCTAATTACGTAACATAGGAATAAATGATTGCCATGTGAAGGAGGATAACGTAAGAATAAACATAATTGCTTCTATAATATATTACAAAATATTTCACAGTAAAAAGTTATCAGTAAAAGACTTTAGATCCCTCTCAGCCCCTTATTTAAAGTGCCAGCCCCTTTTTCTCGATGTCACATAAAAGCTCTTGACTTTATACAGATTTATTGTTCTACATGTTATAACAAAATACCATCGAGGAAAGAGATGTTGAAAGAAAACCACGAAAAATCACGACGCTTTTTAAACTGTAATTTTCGAGCTCGGGCGAGCTTCAGCACTTTTGGTGACAAAAAAATATATTTACCATATTTCAGATCTACAACCTTTTGTCTACAATCCCTGAAAGTTTGAACTCAATATCTCAAATAGTTTAGGAGTTTATACCCGGACAAGCCGACCCTCTGAAAATCATTAAATTGTAAATATCTCAAAACAGGAAGTGACGTCACTTTCAAAAAAATTTCCAACAAGGTTCAGATCAATACCTATCAGATCTGAAAGTTTGACGTGAATTGGTTTAGCCGTTTCTGAGAAATCGCGTGCACAAAATCGGTAAGAAAAAAAAGAATAATAACTAGACACGATCTCGTTGCGAGCAACGAGGAGGTCTTCCGTCCGATTTTTAGAATAAGGAATGGCCTTACTCTTGATCTTCGTCAACGAAACTTATCCGGAAAAGGAGGCGGAATCTATGAGTGTTATGGGTGAAAGACGATCTATCCCTTTGGTGTCCCTTATTTAAGGGATCAGCTCCTTTTCATTCATTTTCGTTAAAAGATATTTTTGTGTAACGCTAATAAATGTTTAGAAATTGGTTACCGTTTTTGAGATATCTGGGAAAAATCGTTTTGGTATCCGGTCCTAAAACTCCTTTAGGGTCCAGATAACAAACAATATATGGTTGTACATTGTGAAGCACATTATTTTGAGCATCTTTTGTTAATACTGCTTTCCAGAATTTTCCTCTATTTCGAGATATTGAAGATCAAAGTGTTGGACTTCTGGCCCCTTAAAATCCCTAATTACATAACATAGGAGTAAATGATTACCATGTATAGGTAAATAACCTTAGAATGAACATTATTGCTTCTACAACGTATCACAAAATATTTCACAGTAAAAAGCTATCATTAAAAGACTTTAGGCCCCCCTCAGCCCCTTATTTGAAGGGCCAGTCCCTTTTTCTTGATTTCATAAGAACGTTCTTGTCAATTCAAACACATTTTGTTCAACAAGTGTTTACAAATTTTGTACCGTTCTCGAGATATCTTGAGAGGGTCGTTTCCGGGGCCGACCCTGTAACTCCTTTTAGGGACCGCATAACAAAGAAATTATGGTTGCAGATTGTTTTGCTCTATATTTTAAGCATCTTTTGTTCAATATTGCTTTTCAAAATGTTCCTCTATTTTGAAATATTGAAGATCAAAGTTTTCGACTTATGGCCCCTTAAAATCCCTAATTACGTAACATAGGAGGAAATGATTGCCATGTATATGTAAATAACCTTAGAATGAACATAATTGCCTCTATAACGTATCACAAAATATTTCACGGTAAAAAGTTATCATTAAAAGACTTTAGGGCCACCTCAGCCCCTTATTTGAAGGGCCAGCCCCTTTTTCATGATTTCAAATGAAAGCTCTAATCAATTCAAACACATTTTGTTCAACAAGTGTTTACAAATTTTGTACCGTTCTCGAGATATGTTGAGAGGGTCGTTTTAGGGGCCGACCCTGTAACTCCTTTTAGGGACTGCATAACAAAGAAATTATGGTTGCAGATAGTTAAGCTTAATATTTTGAGCATCTTTTGTTCAATATTGCTTTTCAAAATTTTCCTACTTTTTGAGATATTGAGCATCAAATTTTTGGACTTCTGGCCCCTTAAAACCCATAATTACGTAACATAGGAGTTAATGATTGCCATGTGTAGGTGGATAACGTTAGAATAAACATAATTGCTTCTATAACTTATCACAAAATATTTCGCAGTGAAAAGTTATCATTAAAAGACTTTAGGGCCCCCTCAGCCCCTTATTTGAAGGGCCAGCCCCTTTTTATTGATGTCTTATAAAAGCTCTTGACTTTATAAAGATTTTTTGTTCTACATGTTATAACAAAATACAATCAAGGAAAAAGATATTGAAAGAAAACCACGAAAAATCACGACGCCTTTTTAACTGTAATTTTCGAGCTCGGGCGAGCTTCGGCGCTTTTGGTCACAGGAAAATATATATACCACATGTCAGATCTACAACTTTTTGTCTACAATCCCTGAAATTTTGAACTCAATATCTTAAATCGTTTAGGAGTTTACCCCTGGACAAGCCGACCCTCTGAAAATCGTTAAATTGTAAATAACTCAAAACCGGAAGTGACGTCATCATTAAAAAAAATTTCCAATAAGGTTCAGATCATTATCTATCAAACCTAAAAGTTTCATGTAAATCGGTGGAGTAGTTTTCGAGAAATCGCGTACACAAAATTGGTTGGAAAAAAAAAGAAAAATAACTAGAGCAAAGCTCGTTGCAAAGCAACGAGTGGGTCTTCCGTTAATGTCGGTAGTAAAGCTGGAAGTTCCTGTAAGAAGCAGAACTCTTAAAGCAACAACAAGAGTAACTAAAATAAAAAGATGAAAAAAGTGGAATTATTCCTGGTACGACTTAACAAAACCCGAATGATTTTAAGTACGACTTAACAAAAACCTTTCCGATTTCAAGAACGACTTAACAAAAAAAATGCGAATGTGTTCAAGTACGACTTAACAATTATTTTTGGTACGAGTTAATTTTACTTTAAACATTACGCTATTTTTTAAACCAAGGACGCGGAATCAAAATTTCCGGAAAAATCAATTTTTAAACACCGATATCTCTGTAATGCATCGTCCGATTTTAAAACAGCTTTCAGTGTTAGATTCAGCTGAATAAGCTCTACAAAACACATATTCGTTTTTGATTTGATCAGAAAATTCATTTTTTCGAAAAATTTGTTTCACTTACGGTTTCGACCGGAAGTGACAGATTTTCATTTCGAGCCTTATTACAAAGGTAAATCGACCAAATCATAACCATTGAAAATTTCAAGCCTCTATCTTAAAGCGTTTTTGAGAAACGCCGCGGACAAAATGACTTTTTGAAAATTTTAAAAATGACGTAACGTAAAAACGGAAGTGACGTGATCGAGAAAACTTTAACATCTTTGAGGGATATTAGTTTCACATTATCTCTGAAAGTTTCATAAAAATCGGTTGGAAACTTTTTGAGTTATTAAGCCGAGAAGGAGTCAGAAAAAAAAAGAAAAAGTATAATAATAACTAGAGCAAAGCTCGTTGCAAAGCAACGAGTGGGTCTTCCTTTAATGTCCGAAGTAAAGCTGGAAGTTCCTGTAAGAAGCAGAGCTCTTAAACCAATGAAAAGAGTAACTAAAATAACTAGAGCAAAGCTCGTTGCAAAGCAACGAGTGGGTCTTCCGTTAATGTCGAAAGTAAAGCAATATGTTCCTGTAAGAAGCAAAGTTCTTAAACCATTAAGAAGATCAACTAAAACGAAAACAACAAAAATCGAATAATTCTTGGTACGACTTAACAAAATCCGAATGATTCTGAGTACGAATTAACAAAAACCTTTTCGATTTCAAGAACGACTTAACAAAAAAAATCCGAATGTGTTCAAGTATGACTAATCAATTATTTTTGGTACGAGTTAATTTAACTTTGATCATTACGCTATTTTTTAAACCAAGGGCGCGGAATCAAAATTTCCGGAAAAATCAATTTTTAAGCCCCGATATCTCTGTAATGCATCGTCCGATTTTCAAACGGCTTTCAGTGCTAGATTCAGCTTAATAAGCTCTACAAAACCCATATTCATTTTCGATTTGATCAGAAAATTCATTTTTTCGAAAAATTTGTTTCACTTCCGGTTTCGACCGGAATAGACCGATTTTCATTTCGAGCCTTATTACAGAGGTAAATCGACCAAATCATAACCATTGAAAAATTTAAGCCTCTATCTTAAAGCGTTTTTGAGAAACGCCGCGGACAAAATGCCTTTTTAAAATTTTTAAAAATGACGTCACGTCAAAACGGAAGTGACTTTGTCAGGAAAACTTTAACATCTTTGAGGGATATTAGTTTCACGTTATCTCTGAAAGTTTCATTAAAATCGGTTGGAAACTTTTTGAGTTATAAAGCCGAGAAGGAGTCAGAAAAAAAAAGAAAAAGTATAATAATAATAAAAAGAAACCGAAGAATAACAAGAGGGTCTTCCGTTGAAAACGGAAGACCCTAAAAAGATGAAAAAAATCGAAGTATTCCTGGCACGACTTAACAAAATACGAATGATTCTAAGTACGACTTAACAAAAACCTTCCTGATTTCATGAACGACTTAACAAAAAAATCCGAATGTGTTCAAGTACGACTTAACAATTATTTTTGGTACGAGTTAATTTTACTTTGAACATTAGGCTATTTTTTAAACCAAGGACGCAGAATCAAAATTTCCGGAAAAATCAATTTTTAAACCCCGATATCTCTGTAATGCATCGTCCGATTTTAAAACGGATTTCAGTGTTAGATTCAACTTGATAAGCTCTACAAAACATATATTCATTTTTGATTTGATCAGAAAATTCATTTTTTCGAAAAATTTGTTTCACTTCCGGTTTCGACCGGAAGTGACAGATTTTCATTTCGAGCCTTATTACAGAGGTAAATCGACCAAATCATAACCATTAAAAATTTCAAGCCTCTATCTGAAAGCGTTTTTGAGAAACGCCGCGGACAAAATGACTTTTTGAATATTTTAAAAATGACGTAACGTTAAAACGGAAGTGACGTTTTTAACGAAAGTTCAGAAACTTAGAGGTATTATAGTTGCACATAATCTCTGAAACTTTCATTAAAATCGGTTGTAAACTTTTTGAGTTATAAAGCCGAAAAGGAGTCAGAAAAAAAAAGAAAAAGAATAATAATAATAATAGAAAGAAACCGAAGAATAACAAGAGGGTCTTCCGTTGAAAACGGAAGACCCTAATAAAAAGAAACCGAAGAATAACAAGAGGGTCTTCCGTTGAAAGCGGAAGACCCTAATAATAATAGGGAAAAAGAAACCGAACGAAAACAATAAGGTCTTCCGTTGGAAAACGGAAGACCTTAATAACTAGAGCAAAGCTCGTTGCAAAGCAACGAGTGGGTCTTCCTTTAATGTTGGAAGTAAAGCTGGAGGTTCCTGTAAGAAGCAGAGCTCTTAAACCAATAACAAGAGTAACTAAAAAAAAAAGATGAAAAAAATCAAATATTCCTGGTACGACTTAACAAAATACGAATGATTTTAAGTACGACTTAACAAAAACCTTTCCGATTTTAAGAACGACTGAACAAAAAATATCCGAATGTGTTCAGGTACGACTTAGCAATTATTTTTGGTACGAGTTAATTTTACTTTGAACTTTATGCTATTTTTTAAACCAAGGACGCGGAATCAAAATTTCCGGAAAAATCAGTTTTTAAACCCCGATATCTCTGTAATGCATCATCCGATTTCAAAACGGTTTTCAGTGTTAGATTCAGCTTAATAAGCTCTACAAAACACATATTCATTTTTGATTTGATCAGAAAATTCATTTTTTCGAAAAATTTGTTTCACTTCCAGTTTCGACCGGAAGTGATCGATTTTCATTTTGAGCCTTATTACAGAGGTAAATCGATTAAATCATCACCATTGAAAATTTCAAGCCTCTATCTTAAAGTATTTTAGAAAAACGCCGCGGACAAAATCACTTTTTGAAAATTTTAAAAATGACGTTACGTAAAAACGGAAGTAACGTTTTCTAAGAAACTTCACAAACATTGAGGTATTAAAGTTGCACAGAATCTCTGAAAATTTCATCAAAATCAGGTGTAAACTTTTTGAGTTATAAAGCCGAAAAGAAGTCAGAAAAAAAAGAAAAAGAATAATAACTAGAGCAAAGCTCGTTGCAAAGCAACGAGTGGGTCTTCCGTTAATGTCGGAAGTAAAGCTAGAAGTTCCTGTAAGAAGCAGAGCTCCTAAACCAATAACAAAAGTAACTAAAATAAAAAGATGAAAAAAATCGAATTATTTCTGGTACGACTTAACAAAATCCGAATGATTTAGGTACGACTTAACAAAAACCTTTCCGATTTCAAGAACGACTTTACCAAAAAAATCCGAATGTGATCAAGTATGACTTAACAATTATTTTTTGTACGAGTTAATTTTACTTTGAATATAACGCTATTTTTTAAACCAAGGACGTGGAATCAAAATTTCCGGAAAAATCAATTTTTAAACCCCTATATCTCTGTAATGCATCGTCCAATTCAAAAAGGATTTCAGTTTTGAACTCAGCATGAAAAATACTGTAAGATACGTACGTAAAAGTTTTAAAATTGAAAAACATGAAAATTAAAAAAAAATGGTTTTGCTTCCGGTTTCGACCAGAAGTGTCCGAATTGAGTTTCCAGCCTTATGTCATAAGTAAAACGATAGTTCTACCTTTTCTGTAAATCTAATAGCTTTACCTTAAATCAAAAATGAGAAAAGCTCCGGACAAAACCACTTTTTAAAACGTGAAAAACATCAATATCTGACGAAATTGATGACGTCATCAAATAATTTTTTCATATCATAGAGATCTTTCAGATACACAATAAACCTGCAAATTTCAAAACAATCGATGGAAGCGTTTTTGAAATATTTGAGTTGGAAAAAAAATAAAAAGAATAATAATAATAAGAACTAGAGCAAAGCTCGTTGCAAAGCAACGAGTGGGTCTTCCGTTAATGTCGGAAGTAAAGCTGGAAGTTCCTGTAAGAAGCAGAGCTCTTAAACCAATAACAAGAATTACTTAGATAAAAAGATGAAAAAATCGAATATTCCTGGTACGACTTAACAAAATACGAATGATTTAAAGTACGATTTAACAAAAACCTTTCCGATATTAAGAACGACTTAATATAAAAAATCCGAATGTGTTCAAGTACGACTTAGCAATTATTTTTGGTACGAGTTAATTTTGCTTTGAACATTACGCTATTTTTTAAACCAAGGACGCGGAATCAAAATTTCCGGAAAAATCAATTTTTAAACCCCGATATCTCTGTAATGCATCGTCCGATTTTCAAACGGATTTCAGTTTCGTATTCAGCATGACCAACTCTACAAACCTTGTAAACATTTGAAATTGAAACGAAAAATTCGAAAATTCGAAAATTTTAAAACGCTTCCGGTTAAGACCGGAAGTGACGGAAACCAAATTCCAACCTTATGTTTAAATAAAAACGATCAATGCTTCAACACAGAAAATTTCAAGTCTATATCTTGAAGCGTTTTTGAAAAACGCCCTGGACAAAATCACTTTTTTAAAATTTAAAAATTGACGTAACGTAAAAACAGAAGTGACGTTGTTATTTAAATTTTAACATCTTTGAGGGACAGTGATGCTCCATAATCCCTGAAAGTTTTATGTAAATCCGTTGAAATCTTTTTGAGATATTAAGCTTTAAAAAAGTCAGAAAAATAAAGAAAAAGAATAATAATAATAACTAGAGCAAAGCTCGTTGCAAAGCAACGAGTGGGTCTTCCGTTAATGTCGGAAGTAAAGCTGGAAGTTCCTGTAAGAAGCACAGCTCTTAAATTAATAACAAAAGTAACTAAAATAAAAAGATGAAAAAATCGAATATTCTTGGTACGACTTAACAAAATACGAATGATTTTAAGTACGACTTAACAAAAACCTTTGCGATTTTAAGAACGACTTAACAAAAAAAATTCGAATGTGTTCAAGTACAACTTAACAATTATTTTTGGTACGAGTTAATTTTACATTGGACATTACGCTATTTTTTAAACCAAGGACGAGGAATTAAAATTTCCGGAAAAATCAATTTTTAAACCCCGATATCTCAGTAATGCATCAACCGATTTTCGAACGGATTTCAGTTTCGTATTTAGCGTAACCAACTCTACAAATCTCGTGAACATTTGAAATTAAAACGAAAAATTCGAAAATTCGAAAATTTTAAAACACTTCCGGTTTGGACCGGAAGTGACGGAAACTAAATTCCAGCCTTATGTCCAAATAAAAACGATCAATGCTTCAACACAGAAAATTCCAAGTCTCTATCTTGAAGCATTTTTGAAAAACGCCCTGGACAAAATCACTTTTTTAAAATTTAAAAATTGACGTAACGTAAAAACGGAAGTGACGTTGTAGTTAAAAATTTAATACTTTTAAGGGACAGTGATACTCCATAATCCCTGAAAATTTCATGTGAATCCGTTGAAAACTTTTTGAGATATTAAGCTTTAAAAAAGTCAGAAAAATAAAGAAAAAGAATAATAACTAGAGCAAAGCTCGTTGCAAAGCAACGAGTGGGTCTTCCGTTAATGTCGGAAGTAAAGCTGAAAGTTCCTGTAAGAAGCAGAGCTCTTAAACCAGTAACAAGAGAAAGTAAAATAAAAAGATGAAAAAACGAATAATTCCCGGTACGACTTAACAAAATCCGAATGATTTTAAGTACGACTTAACAAAAACCTTCTTGATTTTAAGAACAACTTAACAAAAAAAATCCGAATGTGTCTTAGTAAGACTTAACAATTATTTTTGGTACGAGTTAATTTTACTATTAACATTACGCTATTTTTTAAACCAAGGACGCGGAAACAAAATTTCCGGAAAAATCAATTTTTAAACCCCGATATCTCTGTAATGCATCGTCCGATTTTCAAACGGATTTCAGTTTCGTATTCAGCATGACCAACTCTACAAACCTCGTAAACATTTAAAATTAAAACGAAAAATTCGAAAATTCGAAAATTTTAAAACACTTCCGGTTTAGACCGGAAGTGACGGAAACTAAATTCCAGCCTTATGTCCAAATAAAAACGATCAATGCTTCAACACAGAAAATTCCAAGTCTCTATCTTCAAGCGTTTTTGAAAAACGCCCTGGACAAAATCACTTTTTTAAAATTTAAAAATTGACGTTACGCTGAAACGGAAGTGACGTTGTAGTTGAAAATTTAACATCTTTTAGGGACGATGATGTTACATAATCCCTGAAAGTTTCATGTAAATCCGTTGAAAACTTTTTGAGATATTAAGCTTTAAAAAAGTCAGAAAAATAAAGAAAAAGAATAATAATAATAATAATAAAAAGAAACAATAGAATAACAAGAGGGTCTTCCGTTGGAAACGGAAGACCCTAATAATAACTAGAGCAAAGCTCGTTGCAAAGCAACGAGTGGGTCTTCCGTTAATGTCGAAAGTAAAGCTCGAAGTTCCTGTAAGAAGCAGAGCTCTTAAACCAATAACAAGAGTAACTAAAATAAAAAGATGAAAAAAATCGAATATTCCTGGTACGACTTGACAAAATACGAATGATTTTAAGTACGACTTAACAAAAACCTTTCCGATTTTAAGAACGACTGAACAAAAAAAATCCGAATGTGTTCAGGTACGACTTAACAATTATTTTTGGTACGAGTTAATTTTACTTTGAACATAACGCTATTTTTCAAACCAAGGACGCGGAATCAAAATTTCCGGAAAAATCAATTTTTAAACCCCGATATCTCTGTAATGCATCGTCCGATTTTCAAACGGATTTCAGTTTTGTATTCAGCATGACCAGCTCTACAAACCTCATAAACATTTGAAATTGAAACGAAAAATTCGAAAATTCGAAAATTTTAAAACACTTCCGGATTGGACCGGAAGTGACGGAAACTAAATTCCAGCCTTATGTCCAAATAAAAACGATTAATGCTTCAACACAGAAAATTCCAAGTCTCTATCTTAAAGCGTTTTTGAAAAACGCCCTGGACAAAATCACTTTTTTTAAATTTAAAAATTGACGTAACGTTAAAACGGAAGTGACGTTGTGGTTAAAAATTTAACATCTTTAAGGGACGATGATGCTTCATAATCCCTGAAAGTTTCATGTAAATCCGTTGAAAACTTTTTGAGATATTAAGCTTTAAAAAAGTCAGAAAAATAAAGAAAAAGAATAATAATAATAATAATAACTAGAGCAAAGCTCGTTGCAAAGCAACGAGTGGGTCTTCCGTTAATGTCGAAAGTAAAGCTGGAAGTTCCTGTAAGAAGCAGAGCTCTCAAACCAATAACAAGAGTAACTAAAAAAAAAGATAAAAATAATCGTAAAGTATTCCTGGTACGACTTAACAAAATACGAATGATTTTAAGTACGACTTAACAATTATTTTTGGTACGAGTTAATTTTACTTTGAACATTACGCTATTTTTTAAACCAAGGATGCGGAATGAAAATTTCCGGAAAAATCAATATTTAAACCCCAATAACTTTGTAATGCATCGTCCGATTTTCAAACGGATTTCAGTTTTGAACTCAGCATGGAAATTTCTGTAAGATGCGTACGTAAAAATTTTAAAATTGAGAAACATGAAAATTCAAAAAAATTGGTTTTGCTTCCGGTTTCGACCGGAAGTGTCCGAATTGAGTTTCCAGCCTTATGTCATAAGTAAAACGGTAGTTCTACCTACTCTGTAAATCTCATAGCTTTATATTAAATCGAAAATGAGAAAAGCTCCGGACAAAATCACTTTTTAAAACGTGAAAAACGTCAATATCTGACGAATTTGATGACGTCATCAA
The DNA here is from genome assembly GCA_015776775.1 of Magallana hongkongensis. NCBI lineage: Eukaryota > Metazoa > Mollusca > Bivalvia > Ostreida > Ostreidae > Magallana > Magallana hongkongensis. The sequence goes on from CM027471.1 coordinate 20,478,958, forward strand.
ATACTTTTTTTATATCATAGAGATCTTTTAGATATACATTAAACCTGTAAATTTCAAAACAATCGATGCAAGCGTTTTTGAAATATTTGAGTTGGAAAAAAAATAAAAAGAATAATAATAATAAGAATAAGAAAAAAAAGAAACCGTAGAAAAACAAAAGGGTCTTCCGTTTGAAAACGGAAGACCCTAAAAAGAAACAATAGAATAACAAGAGGGTCTTCCGTTGGAAACGGAAGACCCTAATAAGAAAAAAAAGAAACCGTAGAAAAACAAAAGGGTCTTCCGTTGGAAACGGAAGACCCTAATAATAATAGAAAGAAACCGAAGAATAACAAGAGGGTCTTCCGTTAAAAACGGAAGACCCTAACTAGATTCGATCTCGTTGCGAGCAACGAGTGGGTCTTCCGTCCAATAATTTATTTTCACATGATTTAATTTTTTTTTTTAATTTTCAAAAATCTGAAATTCATCCAACCATTTCGAGAAAGATGTTATTAGACACAGAATTCGAAGCACAACTTCGATATCATGTTAAAAAAATTATTCTGATGTCATTTAAACACGATTTAATTTTAAAAATTTTTTTTTTTAATTTAAAATTCATCCAATCATTTCGAGAAAGATGTCATTAGACGCAGAATTCAAAGTGCAACATAGATATCATGTTAAAAACATGAAAAAAAAATTAGTCTGATGTCATTTAAACACGATTTAATTAAATTTAAAATTTTCAAAAAAATTAAAAATCATCCAATCAATTCGACAAAGATGTCATTAGACGCAGAATTCAAAGCACAACTTAGATATCATGTTCAAAAAAATTTCTGATCTCATTTAAACATGATTTATTTAAATTTAAATTTTTTAAAAATTTTTAAATTCATCCAATCAATTCGAGAAAGATGTCATTGGACGCAGAATTCAAAACGCAACTTAGATATTATGTTTAAGAACTAGTCTGATGTCATTTAAACACGATTTAATTAAATCTAAAATTTTCAAAAAAATTAAAAATCTTCCAATCAATTCGACAAAGATGTCATTAGACGCAGAATTCAAAGCGCATCTTAGATATCATGTTCAAAAATGTTTTTCTGATTTCATTTTAACACGATTAAATTAAATTTAAATTAAAAAAAAAATTAAATTCATCCAATCAATTCGAGAAAGAAGTCATTGGACGCAGAATTCAAAGTGCAACATAGATATTATGTTAAAAAATTAGTCTGATGTCATTTAAACACGATTTAATTAAATTTAAAATTTTCAAAAAAATTAAAAGTCATCCAATCAATTCGACAAAGATGTCATTAGATGCAGAATTCAAAGCGCAACTTAGATATTATGTTCAAAAATTTTTATGATCTCATTTAAACACAATTCAATTAAATCTAAATTTTTTTAAAAATTTAAAATTCATCCAATCAATTCGAGAAAGATGTCATTGGACGCAGAATTTAAGGCGCAACTTAGATATTATGTTTAAGAAGTTATTCTGATGTCATTTAAACACGATTTAATTAAATTTAAAATTTTAAAAAATTTAAAAATCATCCAATCAATTCGACAAAGATGTCATTAGACGCAGAATTGTAAGCGCAACTTAGATATCATGTTTGAAAATTATTCTGATGTCATTTAAACACAATTTAATTAAATTTAAATTTAAAAAAAAAAATTAAATTCATCCCATCAATTCGAGAAAGATGTCATTAGACGCAGAATTTAAAGCGCATCTGTAATATTATGTTTAAGAATTAGTCTGATGTCATTTAAACACGATTTAGTTAAATTAAAATTTTCAAAAAATTTAAAAATCATCCAATCAGTTCGACAAAGATGTCATCAGACGCAGAATTGTAAGCGCAACTTAAATATCATGTTTTAAAATTAGTCTGAGGTCATTTTAACGCGATTGAAATGAAATTAAAATTTTTGAAAAATTTAAAAATCATCCAATCATTTCGACAAAATGGTCATTAGACGCGAAATTCTAAGCACAACTTAGATATCATGTTTTAAAATTAGGTTGAGGTCATTTTAACGCGATTTAAATGAGTTTAAAATTTTTAAAAAATTTAAAATTCATTCAATTAATTCGAGAAAGATGTCATTGGACGCAAAATTCAAAGCGCAACTTAGATATTATGTTTAAGAACTAGTCTGTTGTCATTTAAACACGATTTAATTAAATCTAAAATTTTCAAAAAATTTAAAATTCATCCAATCAATTCGAGAAAAATGTCATTAGAGGCAGAATTGTAAGTACAACTTCAATATTACATTTAAAAATTAGTCTCAGGTCAATTTATTAAGATTTAATTAAATTTAAATTTTTTTAAAAATTTATAATTTATCCAATCAATTCGAAAAAGATGTTATCAGACGCAGAATTGTAAGTGCAACTTGGATATTATGTTTTAAAATTAGTCTGAGATCATTTTAACACGATTTAATTAAATTTTAAATTTTTAAAAAAATTAAATTTCATGCAATTAATTCGAGAAAAATTTCATAGGACACAAAATTGTAAGCGCAACTTAAATATTATGTTTTAAAATTAGTCTGAGGTCATTTAATTACGATTTAATTAAATTTAAAATTTTCAAAAAATTTAAATTTCATCCCATCAATTGGAAAAAGATTTTATTAGGTTATTAGGTTGACGTTTTTGAGGAGATGCGTGGACAAGACGTTTTCGTAAAAAACGTGTCCTATATTTTGACCCCAGCTAGCTTCCGTACTCGGAATTTCCGGACAATGATTTTCCTCGTGAGGCTAGATGTTCATGTCCTCTATCATTCCTGAAAATTTCTGCTTTCTATCTTTGGACGTTTTTGAGGAGATGAGTGGACAAGATGTTTTCGTCAAAAACGTGTCCTATATTTTGACCCCAGCTAGCTTCCGTACTCGGAATTTCCGGACAATGATTTTCCTCGTGAGGCTAGACGTTCATGTCCTCTATCATTCCTGAAAATTTCAGCTTTCTATCTTTGCTCGTTTTTGAGGAGATACGTGGACAAGAACTTTTTAAAAAATGACAAAATGGCGGATAAGTCCGAACCGGAAGTGATTTTTACAAAATAAAAAAAAGCGTATCAAGTTTATATAATAATAAATCGATGCTGAAAATTTGACAAAAATCGGACCACCCATCTCCGAGAAATCTTCTGCACAAAAATTGTAAAGAAAAGAAAAAGAAAAAAAAAGTGAACTAGAGCAAAGCTCGTTGCAAAGCAACGAGTGGGTCTTCCGTTAATGTCGGAAGTAAAGCTGGAAGTTCCTGTAAGAAGCAGAGCTCTTAAACCAATAACAAGAGTACCTTAAATAAAAAGATGAAAAAATCGAATTATTCCTGGTACGACTTAACAAAAACCGAATAATTTTACGTACGACTTAACAAAAACCTTTCCGATTTCAAGAACGACTTAACAAAAAAAATCCGAATGTGTTACAGTACGACTTAACAATTAATTTTTAGGTACAAGTTTATTTAACCAAGAACTTGATACTAATTTCTTAACCAAAAATGCGGAATCAAAATTTCCGGAAAAATCATTTTTTGAACTCGTATATCTCTGTAATGCATCGTCCGATTTTAAAACGGCTTTCAGTGTTAGATTCAGCTTAATAAGTTCTATAAAACACATATTCATTTTTGATTTGATCAGAAAATTCATTTTTTCGAAAAATTTGATTCCCTTCCGGTTTCGACCGGAAGTGACAGATTTTCATTTTCAGCCTTATTACAGAGGTAAATCGATAAAATCATAAGCATTGAAAATTTCAAGCCTCTATCTTAAAGCGTTTTTGAGAAACGCCGCGGACAAAATGACTTTTTGAAATTTTTTAAAATGACGTAACGTAAAAACGGAAGTGACGTTTTCAAAGAAACTTCACAAACTTTGAGGTATTATAGTTGCACACAACCTCTGAAAATTTCATCAAAATCGGTTGTAAACTTTTTGAGTTATAAAGCCGAAAAGGAGTCAGAAAAAAAATAAAAAGAATAATAATAACTAGAGCAAAGCTCGTTGCAAAGCAACGAGTGGGTCTTCCGTTAATGTCGGAAGTAAAGCTGGAAGTTCCTGTAAGAAGCAGAGCTCTTAAACCAATAACAAGAGTAACTAAAATAAAAAGATGAAAAAATCGAATTATTCCTGGTACGACTTAACAAAATCCGAATGATTTTAAGTACGACTTAACAAAAACCTTTCTGATTTCAAGAACGACTTAACAAAAAAAATCCGAATGTGTTCAAGTACGACTTAACAATTATTTTTGGTACGATTTAACTTTACTATAAACATTACGCTACTTTTTTAAACCAAGGACGCGGAATCAAAATTTCCGGAAAAATCAATTTTTAAACCCCGATTTCTCTGTAATGCATCGTCCGATTTTTAAAAGGCTTTCAGTGTTAGATTCAGTTTAATAAGCTCTACAAAACACATATTCATCTTTGATTTGATCAGAAAATTCATTTTTTCGAAAAATTTGTTTCACTTCCGGTTTCGACCGGGAGTGACAGATTTTCACTTCGAGCCTTATTACAGAGGTAAATCGACCAAATCATAACCATTGAAAATTTCAAGCCTCTATCTTAAAACGTTTTTGAGAAACGCCGCGGACAAAATGACTTTTTGAAAATTTTAAAAATGACGTTACGTCAAAACGGAAGTGCCGTTGTCAAGTAAACTTTAATATCTTTGAGCTATAATAGTTTTACATTATCTCTGAAAGTTTCATTAAAATCGGTTGGAGACTTTTTGAGTTATGAAGCCAAGAAGGAGTCAGAAAAAAAAAAAGAAAAAGTATAATAATAAAAAGAAACCGAAGAATAACAAGAGGGTCTTCCGCTGAAGACGGAAGACCCTAATAATAGAAAGAAACCGAAGAATAACAAGAGGGTCTTCCGTTGGAAACGGAAGACCCTAAAAAGAAACATTACAATAATAGAAGGGTCTTCCGCTGAAGACGGAAGACCCTGATAAAAAGAAACAATAGAATAACAATAGGGTCTTCCTTTGGAAACGGAAGACCCTAATAACTAAACACTCAACAAAAGATCCAAGTATTCACCCAGTATAATTTATTTCTTATATGAAATAAGCACATTTGTCTTGCCGTCAGGGTCACTTATTTCAACTTAACTTTCAAATTGTTAAGAACGATGCAATTGTCACCATGACCTAGCCTCTGATCAATAACAACAACAATACAATATACAATAAAATATTTATAAACAATATTTACAAATATACAAAAATGTCGGCAATATTCGACGCAAGTCGGTCCCTAGGCTCCAATCCTTTCGTCTCCGCCAGTCACCATGCTACCCTGAACCCTTGTCCATTGTGTCCACCGTGTCCACCAGTTCACCACTTCACCTGCTCCAGGTAATCAACTTCCGGAAACTCTTCCAGTCGTCCAACATCGGCTGTTAGTCAGCATCAGAACCTCTCAGGCCAATACACTGAGCCTCTCCCATGCATAGAATGTGACTAACCACGGGAACCTTTAATTATAATGCTACATAAGTACAATGTATTGATAATCCTAACCGGTCTCCGTACAATACACTTAAACAGAGTTAACTCTCGACACTCAGATATATGTTTACACACCGTAACGAACGGCACAGGTAGTTAAACTACACTTTATACTAAATATCTAAACATAACATGACACTATTAGACTATAATGCATAAATATTGCGATATATACGTGGCATATACGTGGCACTGTTAAGCATACAACGCTAAGGTAACATTCACGTGGCAACTCTTGTCTTCTTCTCTAAAAATATTAGGCAGAAAAGCTCGAATTGGAGTGGAACCATCCTCAGATAGTGTAGATTCAAGTTTTTTAAATCATGGTCTCGATGGGTAGGGTAGGGCCAAAATGGGGGGTGAATTTTAGCATAGGAATATATAGATGAAATCTTTAAAAGTCTTCTTCTCAAAAACTATTAGACCAGAAACGCTAAAATTGGAGTGGAAGCATCCTCATATAGTGTAGATTCAAGTTTTATAAATCATGGTCCCTGGATGTAGGGTGGGGCCACAATGTTTGATGTTTTTTTTATTGGAATTAAAAACCTTCTTCTCAAAAACTATTATGCATTATGCCAGAAAAGCTCAAATTTTTGTGGAGTTTTTTTAAATCATGGTCCCCAGGGGTAAGGTGGGGCTACAATCGGGAATAAATTCTTACATTGGAATATACAGAGACAATCTTTAAAAATGTTCTGGGAAAGTTTTTAGTCCAAAAAGCAGTTACTTGTGTGGAAGAACGGGTTGTTTAGATTGTAGATTAAACTTGGATCAAATTATGATTCCCTAGAGAACAGTGGATCCACACAGTTGGGGGGGGGGGGGGGATGGGTGGGTTATAAAGGAATAGAGAAAAATCATCAAACAGGTACAACAACAAAAGGGGCTTGGTATTTACCATAAAATATGTGGATAAAAATCGGCAGATATTTATTTTAAAAAATGCGCAACATCTACTGCATGTACTTAGTTAGCAAGATATTTTGATACTGTAATGCTAATTTGATCAGAGTTAGGGCTATTGTTGCTCAGGTTAGCGATGTGGCCCCTTGTCCTCTTGTTTGTTTTTTTTTGCTTTTTATACTCTTCAATATTTCTGATAATTAGTCTAATCCCCCTTTCATTTTCCTTCCGACGCCACTGCAAAGTTTTAAACGGGGGTTGAAAATCTTCTAAGTATATATTTGGTCGATTTAAAAACTAAAAAAAGAAACATGTCTAAAGTTAAATGTACCAATTGTGCCCCCTTGTTAGCAGACCTATTTTTGTATTCCTTTTGAGCAAAATTTATTCAAAAACTTATACGTGAAAAATATACTCGCTGTTGCTTATATATCCCAGTGGACTTGACATAAAAGATACCGCAGAGTCTGGGTCATCCGTTTCATATTTGGATATTTTATTGAAAAGGGACACTGATGGTAACCAAACAACAAAACTTTATGAAAAACGTGATGACTTCAATTCCTCTATTGTCAACTTTCCTTAAATATGTAGCAAACTACCTTCAACACCAGCATTTGGTGTTTTTGTCTCTCAGTTAATTCGATACGTATATATGAAGAGTTCCTAAGGCGAGGCGAGCTATTGGGAAACAAGTTGATTAAACATGACTATTAACAATCTCGATTGAAGTCATCAATTAGTTAGTTATATGGCCTATGCAACGAACTTGTCAGTTAATACATTCTTCTAATGGGTTGCATTTCTACTTTTCCAAACTTATTGTTAGACCATAATTAATCACCTATTTGTTTACGGATTTTCCGTTTTCCCGATTACGGCAAAGACCACACGGCGGGTGTGAACGGTCAGCAGAGGATGCTCACTTCTCCATGGCACCTGGTCCTACATCTAATTTTTAGAGGCCCGTGTTCACTCTGCTCTTGTTTTGTATTTGGACTTTTGATTTTACACTATTTGTTATCACCACTTGTCATATAAACAAACACATTTTATATATAGAAACTGATGATTAAACTAACAAAATAAAACAAGAGGCCAATTGACCTTAACGGTCACCTGAGTAGCATATAACCTATACAAAAACTTTTCGAGGAGTCTCATATATGCATTTAATTAGTTTTCATTCTGGAGTAGAAAAATTATAAATCTGTAATGACGACCACCTCCCTGTCTAAACTCTTTCATAAAGAACTATGAAACTTATAATTTTGGCGAAAAAACTTAAAGATCTGATCTACAAAATCATGAATTCAGTTTTCCTTTCAGGTGTGTGGGAGTAAAGAAGATAATTTTTAAACATTAGATGCATTTACACCTAAACACCCATTTCGGCCCTGCCCTAGAGTCAAAACAAATACTCGATGGGACGTGAAATTTAAAATGTTAATAGAGGACTCCTGGTAAACATGATTATGAAGTAAGTTTTTCATTCAAATATGGAAGGATAGAGAAGATATTTGAATATTATATGCATTAACACTACATTAACACTATATAAACCTCCCCCCCCCTCCCCCATGTCCTGAACCCCTCACCCAGGGGCCATGAATTTCACAATTTTGGTAGAGGAGTTAATGGATATCATAACCAAGTATTCAGTTTTCCCCCACATGTTTGGGAGTAAAAAAGATCTTTTAAGATTTAACACATTTTTACTATATGGTCATATTGGCCCCGAACCCCTGACACAAGGGTCATGTATTTCACAGTTTTGGTAGAGGGCTTCGTGGACATTTTAATCATGCATTTAGTTTTTAACAAATATATTTGGGAATAGAGAAGAAGATTTTTAAAGATTAATACATTTTTACTATATGGCCATATTGGCTTTACCCTAGAGCCTGACCCCTGATCAAGGGGACATGGATTTTACAAGTTTGGTAGAAGGCTTTATTGACATTATAATCATGAGTTTAGTTTTTAACAAATATATATGGGAGTAGAGAAGAAGATTTTCAAAGATATATATATATTTTTAGTATATGGCCATATTGGCCCCACCCTAGAGTCTGAACCGCTGACACAGGGGTTATGAATTTCACAATTTTGGTAGAGGGCTGCATGAACATCATAATCATGCATTTAGTTTTGAACAAATATATATGGGAGTATAGAAGACTATTTTCTAAGATTCAATACATTTTTATTTTATGGCCATATTGGTCCCACCCCGGGAGCCAGAACCTCTGATGGGCCATGAATTTCACAATTTTTGTAGAGGGCTTCATGGACAGCATAACCACGCAACCAGTTTTTTTCCTCACTTGTGTGGGAGAAGATATTTGAGAATTTTGGTTTTTTTTTGCATATTTTGCCCCACATGTGGCGTTCGGGGGTGGTAGAGCCACGGATTTCACAATTTGGATTCCTCTTACCATAGAGATGCCTCACATCAAAAGTGGTAACAACTGGATTTGTAGTTTTTACGAATAAATTAGAAATGTAAAATGTTTAACGGACGACGCACGCCGGACGAAAACGGATAGCAATGACCTATAGAGTGATTATAGAAATGTTATGGATGTATCAATAAAAATAAAGCAAAAAAATGTGAATGCGTGTATTTAATGTTCTAACTTTATAAATTTCTAACCCAAAAAGTAATGACACCGGTTGCATGCATTTTGTTATTAATAGTAAGCCCGATATTCAACATCATTTCTGCTTTAAAATTCTTAAGAAAGTGACATTTTTTAAGTTTTGAAATAAAAAACAAATAATCGTGAATAAAGCATGCATGATTTTTATTTGAGTTTAAATAAATATATATGAGACTTAAATATACAGAAATTGTTTTAATTAAGGCAAACTGCTCAACAAAGAACTATTATATGATATTAGTCAAATTTGGCCCCCAAAATTCGCTATTTTTAAAATGATTCAGGTACATTAACTTCTTGTGTTATTTTATAAAAGAGTTGACATGAAATATGTTTTTCACCAATTTTTTTGATTTATATGCACTCACTGGCAGTATATCACGTCAGAAGTGACGCTATTTTTATAATTCAATCAAAATCAACCAAAAATTGACATTTTTCTTATCTTTACTTAACTTTATGATGTCATATTTTTAAATTGTGGGCACTAAAATCAAAATGGAAATTATGAAAAAACTTCAGATGTATATTTGTACAAATAAAACAAAGAATTACAGTAAAATGACAGTGTTCATTTTAGGGGGCCATTTAAGGCTCAAACCATATATAGTCCTTTCTACAATAACCTGAACAATTTAGCAATATTTGTGGGTTATAGAAATGAAGAAAAACATTTGAATGAAATTGAAAAATAAAAATAAATACTGAATTATTGCAAAATGATGACTGAAAGATCCTGTTAAAGAGTTGTCCTTTTTATTTTACCTGGTCTTAAATATCTTAGTATAAATTTCTTAATATCTTCCTGTAAGCCTTGAAGTTTCCATATTCATATCTCTTAGTCTCCTTAATTTTTTTTTTATTATGTTTAGACCCTATTCAAGAACTTGTTTGATCTTTTATTCAAATTTAACATCACAATTACGGTTTACCATAGAGCGTACTAAATCTATAATTATGACAGTCGTAAATTGTAGGAAACGGTAAAAAATAAGAAAACATATATACTAAAAAGGATAAGTCAATAAATTATGACATAGGTACACATGCATTAATTCTTCAAAAAGATATACATTTTTATTTGCAAAGAATGAGTTATTGGTTAATTTTGTTTTGTTTTTCATTTCAATACAATCATTTAAATGTCAGCCACATTTGCATAAATTAAACCAGTGTGGTTGTTATCTTGAATAGGTCTTTTAAATTGGCGATATTTATAAAATTCTCGTAGAATTACTGATAAAAGTATTAAGGAAACAATAGTCCCAGTATAAACGATAATCTTCTTTGTGGTAGTAAAATTGCTGCTATATGCTTGTTTCCTTCCCATTGTTTCTGTTGTATTTTCGGTTCCTTCTTTGGTTGCAAGCATTGTTGATTCTAATAAGAAAACAATACATTTCATTTGGTTTTTTTAAATTTTCGTTTTTTAGGGGGGGGGGGGTGTTTAAATTTCACCTGAGTTGAAGGCCCAATTGATTGAGCTTTTCTGTCCTTTCTTTGTTTCCTGTTGATGTTTTCCTCGTCGTTGTCCTAACCTTTTCACATTTAATATTCTTCTCCGATACCACTTGGCCAAATTACAAGGGTAACCAAACTTGACACAAAGCATTCTTTGGTAACGATGATTAAAGTTTTTTTCAAATGAAGGGTCACACATTCTTTTAAGGGGATATAATTAAGAACAATTTAAGAATTGATGGCATTTTTAAATTTCTTCCTCTCAGAAACCATTCAGTAAGAAAAGCTAAAACTTGAGGTACTGATATTAAAAGATTATGTCAATCAGAATATTTGGAGTAGGATAAGGTCACAATGGCAAGTTGTATATTTACATAAGTAATAATAGAATAAAAATTATTCCAGGTATTCTCATAAAACAAAACTTCGATATAGTCCTTTTTTTAAACGTAGACCTATCAATTGACAAAGACTTCAAGTATTTTGATAATGCACATATTATATTTCTATATATAGTATAATATTCAGTATCAAAATACTTGATATCTTTGTCAAATTTATATAATTTCCAAACCCAATGTATACTACAGCATAGAATATAAAGGGTCATGAAACAGAATCAAAGGCTTTAATTTCTCAAAGTCAATGAGAACTAAAATACCGGTATATTTTTATGAATAATTTTAGTAATATCTCCAATATACTCTCTTTGAGGAAGCCTGTTTGTTTATCATATATATTATATTCTAGTGTAGACTTCCTACATCCTGATATAAGCTTATAGAGACCATTAATAAGAGTGATGGGTCTCCAGTTTTTCAAATACTGTCTCAGTTTGGTTTGTCACCTTTTAGTAACCATGAATTAATTCCCAATCTTTGGAAAATAGGAAGCTCTTAAAAAAAAAAGATTGATTGCTTTTAGGATGAAAAGTTTTAAATCATTCCAAAAGAATTTAAAAAAAAGAAAAGCTGTCAATTTGACAGCAAACCGGATTTTCTTTTGTGTGAACAGTATTCATAATCTATTTTTCAACCCTGAATTGATTAACACTACTTATCTAGAAAAATTGGGAACTCTATATGCAATATGTTTGCCAAATAAGCCTACCTTTAACATTTTTTTCATAAATTATCAGAACTTAAAATCCTAGCAATATACACATTTATGATATATGTACACTATATCTGCAACACAACAACTTTCTATTTTGAAAACTGTAGGAAAGTCATGCATACAATAATAGTACCCTATATGCATTAATTTGCCAAAACATGACCGAGTTCAACAGCTGGTATTGTTTTCATAATATATCAAAAGTCAAAATCCTAGTACAGTTAAATATCCATATCTCGAAGTTCGGGGGACCATGGAAAAACTTCGATATATCCGGGTGTTCGAGATATCCGAAGTCGAAATTCTTTGACTCCATTAGCGTTTTTGTTTTTGTCCTGACATGTTAACATAGGAAGTCCTTATATGCACTATAATTTGAGAACCGGTATGAACGGAAAAAAAAGACGGAATATTGAAACGATGTTTTATTTATAGACATTTATAGACATTGCACATATACACTTAGATAAGAATTTATGTCTTTGCTGTGTTGAGACATGTTGTTGAATGATGTACAGAATTCTGTACCATCTTTTATAGCCAAAGACAAATGTGTTAATTGTTTGATTTTTGTTCACATTAGAAATAAAATTTGTTATATTTAAATCAGCGCGTTGGTAATTTATCATGACTTAGTGTGTGTTATTAAATATATTTTTGGTATATTATTCATTAAGTAACAATTCACTTTGATCATGCATCGATATCGATTATACGATAATTTACGCTGCGCTATTTGGTAATTGAGTGACCGTGAACTTGTTTGCTTTATAAGTACCGTGCATCATTATTCATATTATCGGTAATGTTAGGGGTGCTTACTTTTGGGAGCTGTGAACTTGTTTGTTTTATCAATCACCAGAGTATATACCCAAGCTGTTATAACAATTACCGTGTCATCGATAGCTGCACTGGCTAAGCGTGGAATTAACAGACTATCAGTCTTGAGAAAAGGTGTGAATTGCCGCGGGCGAGAATAACGAGGACACGACATGCGGGGTGCGATTAGCAGACCGGAAAATTGACTTCACTTCGAGATAACCAGGGTAAAATTTGTTATTGGGACCGTAAACATACTTCGACATAAGCGGGGTATTCGAGATAATCGTATTCGAGATATCAGTAGTTTTTTAAATCATATATATAGGGAAAACGGCCGGGACCTGCGGCCGACTTCGACATAACCGGGGTATTCGAGATATCCCATGTTCGAGATACCGATATTTACCTGTAATATGCACACTTCTGATAAATGTACAATTGATCTGCAAAAGAAAAAAATCCTATCCTGAAAACTGTAAGAGTAGTTATCCGTACATTTAGTGTACCCTTTTAGCAGCCGCCTGCCCGGTTCAAAAATTAAACCATAAAACCATCACTTCATTTGTATATGTAACTGGCATTTTGTTATTTTTTATATTTCAAAGAAACTCAAGAACTTCTTTTTCAGACATTACAGCCTCTAATGAGATAGAATGATGTATCTGGTTCTAATTCAGGAATATCCACATTAATAATTTCTTCAAGGTTAACATTTATTACATCCGAATCAGCACATGTATATAGTTTTTCATAGAATTCTTTGACGTGATTCAATATGTTCGATCGCCTGTGTATAATTCCCCCTTTTTTTAGTTTTACTTTTTTAAAAGGACTTTGTCATGATTTGAGCTCAATTTTTTCACAATTTATTTTGTAATTTTTAATGTCTAGAATGGTCAATATTGATGTTCTTAATGCTTTCTCAAAATTTGAAAGCCAAATATCGAGTTACCAGCGAGTTACAGAGGTTAGAATTTTTTGTTTTTTAAACAAAGCTCGAGTCCTATTATTGTTTACACTTGTGGTTTCTTGGTATAAGTTTCAGTCTAATTAGTTTTTTGCTGTTGATAAAATAATTTATGAACCATTTGAACCATTTTACCTTGTTTTCCAATAGCTATTTTGTCGGAAAATGGTTATTTCTTTATTTTACATTATTTGTAAACAAATACGAGACTCGAGTTTTGTTTACAAAACTTCTTTCCTCTGTATCTCGCTTGGAACTCGACTTCTAGCATCTAAATTTTGGTGAATTATTCAAAATACTATTAAATAATAGTTTATAATAATAATAATATTATTCGGTAAATTTAACAACAATTATGTTTACAAAGTTCATAACTTATTGACACTTGTTGTGAAACAGTTTATTTTTGCCTGTAAATACAAAATGGTACCCAAATTGGGTATGAGTGCATTGTTTACCATAATAACCGATAGATTACTTATTGAAAAATATTCACTTTTAAAAAGTTGTAATTTCACTCAGTATGAAAAACACTTGAAAAAGATTTGTGATCTACTCTAACTAATGAGAAAATGGTTTTTTTATATTGTAATTTCACTTGCTATTATACCAATGATATGTTTATATGCAATTGTGAATTGAAAATGTCAAAATAAAAAAAAATATTTAAAAAAAAATTAGTCAAAATACACAAGTAAACTATTTTAACATAAAAATTAAAAATGAATTTTCATTTCAAATCGTGCGTAGGTCCCTTTAATAGTTTTTTTTCAAAAATTTTGAAATTCTAAATTTAGAAAATATTTTGTTGGTTTTTATCCTTGTTCAACCTATCTTGCTCGAAATCTTATGAAATGGCCTTTGAGTTTATGTTTTCTAATCTTTTCAAGATTTGATTTTTTACTGTTCTATTAGTTCAAAATCAATTCGTTCTTTAGATATTCATGATGTTATTTTTCTTGATTAGAGATATTTCAATGATCTCTTTTTCCTTTTTCCTATAAAACAAATACGAAATTGAAAGATCTCTTTTTTCCAAAAAGGCACCTCTAGAAATATACTGTCATCTACATCCTTGCTGAAAAATATATGAATATCAGTATTGTATGCATACTTACTTTTTACTTTGTCTATAGTTTCCTTATCCTTATGAATGAACACCACGTCTGTAAATAAATTATTCTATAAAGTTATTATAAAATTTCCTAAACCCCCTATCTCTTTCAAAAGGGTTGAACTTTAGTTCTAAAATGACAATAGAATGGTCAAATTTTTAACCTGATTTAATAAAAAAAAAGTTATTAGACAGACTATTTGAAATAAAAATAAAATCAAAGCTACTTTACTTTAAAGGAGTTTTTTTCTCCATATAAAAATAAAAGTATGAAATAATAAAAGGGAATAATATGTTATGTCGACTCTCTTTCAGACAAAATAAGAATGATTAATATGCAAAAAGGAACAAATATCTTTTGCAATTGCATAGAGTACGCGGGTATGATAAGGCAACTCTCAGCGATCGATTGAGTAAAAATTCCTCTGATCGATATGACGTCACAGTAACCAGTATGATGTCATATTTTAATCAGAAACATATCAATGTTAACTTTACGCTGGTCTAAATTATGAAAACTACATGCGTAAAATGTCACTAGAAACTCTTTAAACTGAATATACCTTCGATTTTTCTGTATTACGTATAATTATCAATGATGACGTCATATGCATGTTTAGAGAGAAAATCAATGTCGGGAGACAAATCATCGGAATGCAGTGTAAACAATGCCGAAATAAGACTTATTTCATAGTGATACACAAAATTTAGATGAATTTCAGTTTGGATATAATCAGGACTATACGGGCATGGATATTTTGTTTTATTAGCGAGTGTTATAAGTTTAGCAGACATACATTTATGTGGCTTGACCGGCCTTTCCTCTGTCAGTGTGTACAAAAAAAGGCAAAAGTGTAATACTACCCCGAATATTATCAAAGTTGAAATTGGCATATATCAAAAGCATATGACCTACTTGAAAAGTGCTGCTTGAATCCTGTGCTTCGTTGTTATAAATGAAAAAATACATAGTGTTTTCAATGAAATTGAGGAATTCGAGGGGATTTTCGGTAAATAATGACAATATTTATTTAATGCGATTAACAATTGGATTCTAGCAGTAATACTAATCAAGATGACCTAATTGCCGATCGAATTATTGTATCATACATACAATTGAATTTCGGGGTAGTGTTACACGTTTTGATTTTTTGTTAAGGTAAAAAAGTGATCTATTTTTAACTGTCACGTGATACTATGGCACGGCAGCTTCAAAGATCGACTCGATTCCGACTTGATTCCGAAGTAGAAAAATAATATCATGCCGAAAGCGTTCACTTGATATTAATATTCAGGACTGGTTTCATAAAAATTAACATTTATTTTTTTAAATGGTCACAATATCGACGGTCATTAATACTAGTATCAGAGTTGCCTTAACCTACCCGCGTAGATCGATAAGAAAGATTTCCTGTAGAATGGTGAAGTAGAAGATGATAGTTCATAGGTACGTACAAACAGGTACATGTATTTTCAGTGCTAAAGGGTATTTTAGTACACCACATTTGTGTCTTAGTATTAAACGCAAATATTTTGTAAATCAAGAATGTCATTTTCTTAGCAGATGTACGTAACTGCTGTCTTACTCTGCCAATTATATAAGGAAAACTTTAAAATTCCAGGTTTTATTCCTTGATCATTGTTCATAAATTTACATTTGATTGATAATTCGTGTTTTATTGAATATGTTGCACTACATGCAGAACATTATTCATCATTTAGAATTGAATTATTGCCTATAAAAATTTATAAACCCGGGCCGAAAATTATTTTGTTCTCACTATTCAAACCTTTTACAAATTATATTGGTTAGATATTTCTCTTTTGAGTTTAAAAGATTTCTCGAGTGAATTATGTATTTTGTGCAAATAAATGTTCCACTGGTAAAAAAGTAGTAGGCCACTGTCACAAATCAGTATCTAACGGTATTATATTTTTTTTACGTATAAGTATCCTGTAGGGACCCTCTTAAACGTTCCTGTGTAACTAGTTTTTTTTATACCCGTAGTGTACCTCTCTGGACACGGTGTCAGCTACAGTACGTATTGGTCAGTTCTTCTCTATTGTGTGATTACCTTATTTAAACTGTTGCAATGCAGACCTGGCAGACAATGGCCACGTTTTCTTCATGACAAGTATAAGCAACTAAGGATTTGAGTAACCCTTTCTCCTATTAGGGGTAAGTTAAACTATTCTATACTTTTGTAATTTCACTACGGCTCAGTCTTTTTACATTTCTGTGGAGTTTACTTTAAATAATTAATTTTTTTCTACGTTATTTTTTTATATACTGGTTTTACGAGTTAGAACTGTTAAACATAGGTGCTTGCTCGCGCGTGTTCCTGTTTGGTCACGTGTCGAGTGTGTATGCTTTATATTGGGATATAAATGCATGATGTACTTGTATTTTTGTGCTGTTTGTTTTTTTTTTGTTTCGTGCTGTTGTATGGTGTGCTGTTGTTGCCATAATGTTATATTTAAGTCCTTGTGACTTAGCCTATGTTTATGTGAGGCATATTAATCATGCAACTCAAAATATGTTTATTTTTTTAATCTAATAATGTCCCTATTCAGTTTCTGGCAGTCCATCGCCATGGTAATACCTGTCCGCCACTGTCTCACGCCATGCCATATCTACCAATATCGTCCGTCTATTCACTGGATAGCATCTACTTCTATTCTACATGTCCGTGATGGAGACTTAGGCCATTAGAAAACTTAAACATTTTATTGTTCATGATACAATGTATGTATAAATTATGTATCATTGTTTGGTTTTATTTTATATAAAAATTGTAGTACAGTACCCGCAACGTTATTTTTTACAATCCTATCCTATCGTATCGTGTATCAATCCTATCGTATCGTGCGTGTATACTGTTCTATCGTGCGTTAATTCTATCCTATCGTGCGTGTATTCTGTTCTATTGTGCGTTAATCCTATCCTATCGTGCGTTAATCCTATCAGGTTTATCGTTTATTTTCAACAATTCTTCCGTTTATCCTATCGTGTTTATCGTTTCGTGCCTTTTCATAAGCAAGTAAATTTATTAGTAAGTTGCAAATCGTTCGGTGCGCCGTATACGGATATTTATCGAACAAGAATTGTAAAATCCTATCCAACATTCCGTCATGATACTGATATATAAATTTTTACTGATATATCAAAATTAACAAATATTACATGTAAAAAATATCTGTTAACATTGAAAATGAAAAACGAAGTTTTTAGGAACAAGGTAACAAATTTACCTATATCGAAGATATTAAATCGTACGCAGGGTGTATACCTTCGTATACATTAACTTTTATGCAATATAATTTTTTTTTCATCATATTTTACAGAAACATAAGTATTTATAATATAATTTATATTAATTAAAACCCGAGTTGTATTTTAATTGAACCCGTTATTTTCTGTGTGATATTAAAGTTCAGGCTGAAATGTTCTCGGCTAGGGTGTGTGGTAATGAAAACAATGTTAACAAATCGTACGCGGAATGTGTATCTGCGTAAATATTTATTTAACTTGTCTGTAATAATTCGTTTTTAACGCATCATTTTCTTATACAGAAAGAAATGTACTTATTTATTTTTTACTTTAAAAAGGGTTGGATTTATATTTTTACCCGCTATTTTCCGAGTGATTTAATCTCGGGATGAAATATTTGCGGCGATCGGCTATGGTGTTCGGTAATGAAAACAATTTTAACAATAGAGAGAAATTATTAATCATTAAATCTCATAATTAACTGGTCATTTTTATGAATTCTTTAAATGATGCAGCGGTGATTAACAACTCGGCAATTGTTACTAAAAAGAAATTTCACGTTAATCTTTATTTGTACGTGTTCTTTCTTAAATTTTGCCATATCAGTTCGTTTAAAACGGTTATACGTTTATCATGAACATTGTTTATCCTTTCCTATCGTGTATTAATCCTATCATATCGTGCGTGTATACTGTTCTATCGTGCGTTAATCCTATCCTTTCGTGCGTGTATACTGTTCTATCGTGCGTTAATTCTATCCTATCGTGCGTGAATCCTATCCTATCGTTTATCTTGTAAACAATAACGTTGCGGGCACTGTATAAATCGAATCTTGTAGTGTTTGACTAAACAGTCCCGACGGTTGTCGTGACAGCCACTGTATGTTAAACGAAAAAACGCATATCCTAAAAACAAGCCTAAACGAACAAATATCCCTGTAACTTTAAATCATATAAGTAAGATTTGGTACATCCTCTCATTTGTTTTTTTTACATGAACAGCATCTTGCTTCCTAAAACTAGTCATAATTAAAGTAAAAACTGCAATTTTTTATTGCCACTTCATCATCTAAATATATGATTGTAAGCATATGTTTTGTGAAAACCACTTTAAACATTCCTGGACTAGATGATAATCGTTTTGCATTAAAACTGATTTTCACGACCCTTTTTGAAAAAAGGGTTTGGGCAAGTTATAGGTTTTGTCAAAATTTGCACAAAACTTCCCTTCATTCTTTTTCACTTGAGCTATTTAACATTTTAAAGGTAACACCAAGTTGAAAAACGCTAAATCTAATGTTTATGTCTTTAACATGCTGCTTCTTCCTATAACTGTACAGGCGACTGTGAAAAGTAGACACTATTTAGAAAAATGCAGTCACAACGGTGGTCAAAAAGGTAATTATTATTTTCTTGAATAGAAAATAATAAATATATTTATATTGCCCGAAGTAAGATGAAATTAATCAACAGTATCTTAATCAGCTTCATGCATGAAGAAAAACAGAAATAAATAATATAAGAGGTGTAATAACAATAAAATACGTTTTCATCTACTTCTACACGTACAAATTTAAAATTCTATAGAATGAGGGCGCATTTATTTTTATCCTTATAAAAATAATACATGAAAAAGTACATCATTAACGATTCATTTCTTTTTCATATTGTGAACAGTTAATACACACTATTAAACTTAGGGATGAGGAATTTATTTAACGATCTAAAGATTCCTGTCAACACTGTTAAATTCACATCGCCATTTACATGTATATCTCACCTGTTGTTTGATGAGTTGAATTACAGCCGTAAACATGATCACATGGGAAACATGTGCAAGATTGTGAACATAAAGAACCAAACGTACGTGGAGGACATAGGTCAGAGCAGCTATCTCCATAATATCCTGCTGGACACTCTACAATTAATCATTCCGGGCAATAAACAAATGTTACATAAAAATAATCATGTTAAAGGTAATATGTGGTTAATTCAAACAAATTGATAAAACAGACAGCCATATTCAAAACAAATGGCTATTGAGCCAATAATACTGTTATGGTCCTAATTAGTTATTAAATTGAAGCCAAAAGGCTCTCTCCCTCTCAAATCCTTCTGGAATTGGCATTGATGGTGAAAGTTGACGATTTGTCTTAGTTATTAAAAAGAAATAGTATATGTTCTAAAATTGAGGTTAAAAACTGAGGATATGTTAGTCTTTAAATTAAATACAATTGTTGAGCAATACCTGTGCAAATATTATGAACTCTGATATAGTTGGGGCAGCAACTTCCCGAAAGACCATGTGGTCTGAAAAAGTAAAGATATAGTTAATTTATTTAAAAAAAAGACCTTTGAATAAAATTAAAAAACAATCAACTTACTCGTTCAAACAACTGCCTTCAACCTTATTTGTTGATATAAGCAACATTGCAACTGTACATCTCAATACAAACATTACTGGCATTTTTATCTGAAAGTTAGATATTAAATAGTTTCGTTTGGTATTGAAGTAAATGTATTAAAATGCAATAACAGGAATAAGCTTTCAACAAGCATGCAGACTATATCATCAAACGTGGCGGAACTTTTAAAGCCAATGAATGCTTGATACGGTTTAACTGAATTCATGCAATATGAGGAAAAAGCTTTAAACTTGGATTGGATATAAAGAACTATCAATTCAAAGTCCAATGCTATCAATTGAACCACGTAACACAATATTCCATTTTCATCATAATGGCTATGAAGTTCTTTGAAAAAACACGATTGCTTCCTATTATTTTAAACCAAAACCAAAGAGTTTAAGGAAAGGTTGATATATGTTTGAGTTGAGATACTTAGTTTTTACCAAAAACAATTTATGCAAACAAATGTACGAGGGTCAATCAAAAAATACGAAGACAATGTGGCTGTCTATCGTATATTTTTCATCAAAGTCATACTTAACAGATTTTTCTGTGCACCAACACTTATGTTATTGATATGCGAAGTTTTAGTCCATTTGATGAAACGGTATTTTTGTTACCCCTTTTTAAAAACAACATGTTTTGTCACCACGGCGCACGGTAACGTTCAAAACATGACGTCAAAATTAAACACGCACAGTTTATAGATATACTCCATCTATATATCACGCTTAGTCTCTTGTGCCTTTCTTCTTACAATTTAAAATGGCACAGAACCACTTAACATCTTATTTGCACACATTTGCTCGAGAATCATAAGTTAGTTCTTCAATGTTTTCATTTTCTAACCGTGTATATCTTAGTTTACAGTAAGGATAACCCTGAACGTTGGTTGACGTTACTTCTTTTATGGCCAAATATTTACAGATATTCTACTCTCTTTCGGACTGTTTCATATTCAAAATACAATGACCACCACCCCCACAAAATTTATTACAGTTAAACACAAACTTGCAAATAATTGTTGACTTATTTTTTGCACCATTGAGCATTTTCACAGCTTGTATCGGCTTTTTCCTGAGTTAAATCCATTTTATTTGTGCTTCTCGTTGCGCCGTCACGTCAGGTGACGTCGATGTTTTTTAGTCAATTCTAAAGAGGACTATCTGACTTTAGTTACTAATATTTGTTCGACAAAACAATATACTCTGTCATTATTTTGTACATAGAATACCATGACTTTACTAAATTTGAAGTTTTAATATAATTTGGTTTTAAGCCAAATTTATAGAGATAATACTTTCAACATTATATGGTTTATTGTTGACATAACACAAATTTTGACCGTGCGCCGTGACCTCATTTTTGCAGGATTAAATTCTAAATGATTCTTACAAATAAAGAAATTTATTTACTTTTTTTCTTGCAAATTGTCTAAAACTATTGCTAAATTATGTCTACCAAATTTAGTAATGATATGACGTTAAGTAACATAGCTATGACAAAAGTCTTCGTATTTTTTGATTGACCCTCGTACATACTTAACTTTACATGTTATATGCATGAAATGCTCTTTTACTTTAACATATTGGATAACTAAAGCAAAAACAAAGAATCTATTGCGGATAATAAAAAATTGATCAATAGAGGAGATCGATTTATTGGAAAAAATCACTTTTGTAAATTTAAGGTTTTTTTTTTTACTATCTATCGCACATATTTTCTAAATTTTTTGAATTTGCATTTTGAACCTATCGCATTGCTCTTTTTTTATAACTAATTTTCAAGGTTAGCTAAAACAGCATTTTCTAGGTTAAATAGTATATTTCTAATTCATTTTTGGCCTTGATATTCTTGATGATCGGTATGTCTCTAAAAACTCTAAGATAAATTGATTTGTTTTAATCAAAGGAAAAAAATTAAGACTCTTTTAGGGGCATCCCGGCCTGAGTTAGAATTATGCAAAGAAACCGACAAAAATCTCGGAAACTGATTTCTAACATAGTAGCTCAATACATTTACATTCAAACGTGAAAGTTCTAGATAGCTCAAAAGATTGACGAGCTGTATATGTCTCACATGATGTTTTTGTGCCCTGGTTCGATTCTATCTGTGCGCATACTTTATCATTCTTTACGGCATTTATAAACACTTTTTTTTAGTTTTAAAACAGAACTGTGCATTTTGGTATTTATTAATAACTTTGTTCTTCTTCCTTACCGCATATTTGTTCTTTTAATTAAGGATATCCATGGAATAAGTATATACTCAACTCCCTGTAAAAGCAATCCACTGGAACTATACCTTAGTGTAAGCACGCGCTGACATCCATGCCAACAAAAGATATTAATATAAGTTGTATAACTTGTTAATCAATCGTTTTAAAATAAAAAAGGTTCAATCAGTTTGAGAAAATGCTAAATATAAATGTTAAAATCGGGTGTATTTATAAACTGACTTTCCTATCCGATCCAGCAAAAGTATCATAATGATGTTTAGTGGCTCGCCCAATATTTGTGTTGGTCGTTGAAAACCAGGGATATTTATATATATATATATATATATATATATATATATATATATATATATATATATATATATATATATGTGTGTGTGTGTGTGTGTGTGTGTGTGTGTGTGTGTGTGTGTGTGTGTATATATATATATATATATATATATATATATTCATGAGTATCCATTACACGTTAAAACTTCGCAGTGTCTGTTCAGCAACAGAGAAAGTTGAATTGCGTAACATTACGTATACAGTATATATGTGTATACAGAATTTGGGTGGTTGCCGTCGGGGTGGGTGACCTGCAGCAATTAGTGTGACTTGGGGTCCGCTAAATAGAAGTATATAGTCTGTTCTTACAAACAGCGAAACTTTGTGTTGATAGAATAATTTAATTTCAAACAAATGAAAATTTGTTTTTATATTCAAAGAAATTATTCTGTGTATTCATAACACAATGTTTACAAATTACATCCATTAAATTACCTTTTAATGATATACTTTCACTTGATTGAAATACAATTAACAAATTGACTATAACTAGGGTTAATCAGGAATGGAGATAGTAATTGAGAACACAGCTATAGTAAATGTTATATACACATCTAGTAATTGTACTTTTTTAAAATGGTAAGAATGTGATTGTTTGAATGAATGTTAAATTTGAATCATTCTATGTATGATATGGGCCTAAAATGGCCCCCTAAAATGAACATTGTCATTTTACTGTAATTCTTTGTTTTCTTTGTACAGATATATATGTGATGTTTTAACATAGTGTTCATTAGCTCACCTGAGCTGAAAGCTCAAGTGAGCTATTCTGATCACATTTTGTCCGTCGTCCGTCTGTCCGTCTGTAAACTTTTTACATTTTGAACTTCTTCTCTAAAACTGCTTATCCAATTTCAACCAAATTTGGCACAAAGCATCCTTATGGGAGGGCGAATATAAATTGCAAAAATTAAAGTCTGATCTGTATTCAAAGCGGAGAAATCCTTGAAACTGTAGAAAAAGGGGGGTGCATTTTTAAAAATCTTCTTCTCAAGAACTACCGAGGCAAATTCAACGTAGTTTAGCATAAATTATCCTTATGGGAAGGAAAATATAAATTGCAAAAATTAAGGGGTAATTTTGTTTCAAATCGAAGTTATTACGAAAATAATAATAAAGGAAAGGCGTATTTCAATCGGGCTCGGCATCCGGTAAAATGGGTAGGCAAGACTTGGCCTGGGCAAAAACAAAAGATTGGCAGTTATTAATCTGCCAATCTCATTAAAATTTCAGGATATTTGATGGACTAGTATATTTGTATTCGCTGTAGATATTGCTGCAAAATAATGCGTATTTGGAATTGACGATTACCGATCTGCCCCGGCATTTATTTTGCCACGGCCCGGGTTTGCATACCCATTTTACCAAGACTCGTATTCAATGCTTCTAAAACGAGGTTCTTTGTTTAAAGCAGCCATGACATTATACGAAAAAGGGTCGATCTGACTATGATGAATTTGCTTGTTGTGCAACAGTTCGCGTATGAAGGGAAGTTTTGAAACATGCAAAATATATTGGTGCCGATTTTGTGAAGTAAATTGAGCTAAATATTTCAATGCGTTGACAGTTTTCACACATGACGTTGGTGTTAGCTTGTTCTGATTTTCGTTTCGTTTTCATTATTTATGCTTTGTAACCTGGAAACTATCGTCTGTATTTCGTGATTTTTACGTATCAAATCAATCAATGACTTCGGTAAATCAAACAGTTACATTAACTGTTTACCTGCGCAAATTAAGCAAAATCTGATGTAGGGGTACTGAAATACAATTCATTCTATCGGTAATTCGGCATTATCTTTTGCGTAATGGTAGATTAATGCAATAGGTTTTGTTGAGATGCTCGGCATTTTCTCTAGTTTATTCAGTTTAAATAGAGTTTGATATCGCTTACGGAATTATGTAGGTATATCCATGTATATATATATGATTCATTTCGAAAAAATAAATTGTGTTCTTTATTTGTTATACATGTAATGCATGTTGTTTACAATTTCTATTTACTAACCATATTTGAGTGTTAAGCTTCGAATTATAAGCAAGATACAGAGATTTGCTCACAATTCTATGTTTGTACACAGATCTTAAAAGCTAAAGATTAAAAAAGTATAAAAAATTGTCAATATTTATTACGAAAATTTTCAAAATCTGTTCTTCCAGAAACCCACTTATTGAATTGTAAACTTAACCTTTTTAGCTCACCTGAGGATGGGGCCACAATGGGGGGTCGAAGTTTAACATGAATATATAGAGTAACTCTTTAGAAATCTTCTTCTCAAAAACTTATCGGCCAGGAAAGCTGACATTTGTGTGGATGCATCCTCAGGTAGTGTGAATTTTAAAGTTGTGAAAATCATGACCCCCGGGGGTAGGGTGGGGCCACAATGAGGGATCGAAGTTTAACATAGGAATATATACAGTAAATCTTTAAAAATCTTCTTCTTAGAAACTAATTCGCCGGCAAAGCTGGAACTTGTGTGGAAGCATCCTCAGGTAGTGTAGATTCAAAGTTGTGAAAATCATGACCCCTGGGGGTAGGTTGGGGCCACAATGGGGGATCGAAGTTTAACATATGATTATATACAGTAAATCTTTAAAAATCTTCTTCTCAGAAACTAATTAGCCAGGAAAGCTAAAACTTGTGTGGAAGCATACTCAGGTAGTGTAGATTCAAATTTGTGAAAATCATGACCCCTGGGGGTAGGTTGGGGCCACAATGGGAGGTCGATGTTTTACATAGGAATAAACAGAGTTATTCTTTAAAAATCTTCTTCTCAGAAACTAATCAGCCAGGAAAGCTGAAACTTGTATGAAAGCATCCTCAGGTAGTGTAGATTCAAAGTTGTGAAAATAATGATCCCCAGGGGTAGGGTGGGGCCACAATGGGGGGGGGGTCAAAGTTTAACAAAGGAATATATAGGGTAAATCTTTAAAAATCTTCTCAGAAACTTAACAGCCAGATGATTCTTTATAATTGTTAAGACTTTGGCCCCAGGACAATTCTTTGGCCTCACGAGAAGGTTCAGAATTTGATGTACGTTTATATTCCATATATAAACTTTTTTAGATCTGCAATACTCAACATATGATATGACTATGAAATCATCCTGTAAGAAAAGGGACTAATGATTATAAACATAAGAATATCTAGGGGAAAATGGATTTTATTTATACAGGATTTACATGAATTATTGTACATTGTCCAGATAGTTTGTATTATGCCTCCATTGATCTGATTTTATCATACCTCTTGTTCCTCAGGTGAGCGATGTGGCCCATGGGCCTCTTGTTTTGATTCAACTGCCCACAATTTAAAAATATGACATCGTAAAGCCATTTTTGCATTTTTAGCATAAAACAGCTTGTTTTCAAGCAGTTTTTCTTTCTTGAAACATAGAGCGCATGCTTGAACAAACAAAATATTTTAATCAGAGATGTATCTAGCCAAGGTTAATTGTCAATTTTTGACTGATTTTGATTGAATTATAGAAATAACGTCACTTCTGACGCCATATACTGCCAGTGAGTGCAAATAAATCAAATAAATAGGTGAAAAATATATTTTATATCAACTCATCTGAAATATATCATAGCATTTTATTGTACCCGAAACACTTTAAAAAATGGCGAATTATGGGGGCCAAATTTAACTCTTATCATATATAGTTCTTTCTTAGAATTTATATATTTTGGAGAGAGAGAGAGAAAGAGAGAGAGAGAGAGAGAGAGAGAGAGAGAGAGTGTCAACATTCGATAAGATTTCTCACAACACGTGGTCAGAGCACGAGTGCTGTCACAGACAGGAAGTGTTATGTAATTAATAATTAACTTATTATTATAGTTATACACACCCGTAAACACAGGGAAGGGATAGTTTTTCTATGAATTGTGCTAAAAGTATGCGTATGATCATGGACTTTTATAATATAACATATATATTTGATGTTATATATTGTTGATTAGTTTGTGTAAATTTTGATTTTTATCGAGACGATAAAATTCAAAGCAGGGGAGTATGTGGGCAGATTTCAAATTATTAATCAAGTTACGCTTGTTCTTGTGCGCAGGTGGATTGAGTTGGTGAACACTTTCTTTACTTTTTTATTGGCTGTTGTTCCCATTGGCTAGTATTATCGAATCAGATCATTTCTATTATTATAAAACCCGGTCACTTTTGATTTTGTTTCACTGTGGGTCCGGTGATTTTGTACACCAACACCTCGCACAAGGTATTTATTGTATTAATTTATATAACATAACTTTTCTTAGTATCTACATAAAGTAAACTAAGATTATAATAAAGTTTAAAGGTTTATTTAAAACGTAACGAATTACTGTGTATAAATTGTATATATATTTATATGTGTTTATGTGTGTTTATATTCATTTACAGAATCACCTTTTTGTACATATAAACCATCCTGAACACAGAACCTAGTCTTTATTATTTACTCGGCCACAATAGATACGTCCCTGGTATGATATATATTTCTAAAAACGTCCGCTACGAAAACAGTTGGTCTTATGTGCATTTCAATTAGAATGCCGTTATGGCTACATGTACTACTTTTGCAGTTCAAATAAAATAATAGTTATTAGAAATGAGAGAGAAAGAGAGAGAGAGAGAGAGAGAGAGAGAGAGAGAGAGAGAGAGAGAGAGAGAGAGAGAGAGAGAGTGTGTTTTAACATTCGATAAGATTTCCCACGGCACGTGGTCAGAGCACGGATGCTGTCACAGACAGGAAGTGTTATGTAATAGTTATACACACCCGTAAACACAGGGATTACATATACCGGCCACTTCAGGGTATCGAGAAAAAAAAACAATAGATAATGAATAACGGGACTGCGGTTTGACTTCGAGGGATCAAGGGTTTTGAGAGATCAAGAGGGTAGATTTGCTTAGTAATATTGGGGGGACTATTTGGACCGGAGACTCACTTCTAGCGATCGCCCGAAGTGGCCGGTATATGCAAGCGTTACCTAATTTTAACACATACTTGGTCATTTAAATGGTCAAAGGCGTTAGACGCGGGACCCGTGTAACGGGATGTTTATTCAGGTGACACTTATTATAAAAGGTGATACTTGCTCAATGATTGACCATATCGTTGTCTAAACTATAATTAACACCGATCGTCTTAAGATAATTTTCCTAAATGTACATAAAATCTTATTTATTTAAAACGAGAGAGAGGCCGGAAAGTATTTAATGAGTTAAATAAGAGTCAGAGTGAGGGGAAAACAGACAAGTTGAGTTGGTGCCTACGGTAGCGCGACCTTATATTAGTAAATCGCGGAAAATTTGTCTTCTTTAAATCTGTGACATATTTTTACGCATCATATGCCAAAAATAATACTTTAAAATATTATTAATTTTCAAGTACACGGATATATATATATATATATATATATATATATATATATATATATATATATATATATATATATATATATATATATATATATATATGATTTGCGTAAATCATTGCTATGTTGGGGACTCTTATACAATATTAATAAAATACATGCAGCAATAGTTTTCTAGAAGTTTGTGTTAAAAACAATTGAAAGAAATTAAAGAATTTTTGTTATAATAGTATTTATATTTAAATTCTAACAATAAATAAAACAAGGCTTTTTTCTTCTTCTCAGTTTAATCATTGATACATATAAAACACCCGTTACGGCGTCTTACACCATCGCAGTAAAATCGTGGCCCCGCGATCACCGCGATGACAATACCGCGACGGTGTATAGCGGAAAGGATTAAAACACCATCACAGTGTCGCGGGAAAATACGGGATCCGCGTTGACCGTAGTGTACAACAAGAATTGGAACCAGTCAAGTTAAGAAATTTCAGAATCAGAATCCAGCAATGAAGAAACTATCATTGAAGAAAGGAAGGATAAAAGAAAGTAGAGAATTTCAGAAAAAGCATCAACAGCAAACGCATGTACTTATCAGCAGTATTCCACAAGCACCCCTGCGATTGTTATTGTCATTAAAATTTAGATCATATGGGTTTATTTGACCCTTTCAGTTTCGCAGTAAAAGTCGTTCCTCGTCTTTATAGTCTATTTCCTAGTATGACAAATCAGGTTATACCAATTACTGAAAAAAGGGTAGTACAGGGTACTTCCACTGTTATAGCCTGGTCTCCCTTGGAAGTAAAAATGGAATGTCCCGAGGCTAAATAAACAGCGGTTGCCGGCAGAATCAGAGAGTGTGATCACTGCAGGCAGACAGAGAACATCTCTAGGAGCGTAGAATAAGTAAAGGCTATATAGCAGGGCTGAATAGGCCTTATAAGGTTAAAGGCTACATAGGGCCGAAGAAGCCTTATAGTATAGGTTGCGCCAGTTGATCAACCACCGTAACTTTGAAACTTGGCAATAAAGGCTGAATAAGTCTGTACACATGTGTTAAAGGCAAACCTTGGAAAATCAACTGGTTAGAGACCTCGGGTCAGTAGCCAGAACCCTTGGTAAGGCCAGCTGTCTGGGAGCATTGGTCAGGGGGTAGTTTGATAGCCTGGGCAAGTGGTCAGGGGCATTGGTTTTGAATAAACAAGGGGAACCTAAAGCTTGTGGTTGATTTGATTTGGGCTTAGGTAAATTTGTGAAATAACATTTGATTTAAATTACAATCGTCGTAAATATCTTGATTAAGTAAATTTATTAAAATAATCAGCGTTAATATATTGATTCAGTTTGTTACTAGCCTGAAAGACAATAACGTGTTCTGCAGAATCCCGGGTGTAACCGGGAACGTGTCCAAATACATAATAGCGACCACTCGGCTGGACACACGTTACACCAGAATCTAGGTACATGTAGTCAAATATAAAATCTAAACGTTCATTGATATGAAACTTTAATTTTATTATTATTTATTGGTGGATAAAATGAGTTATAGAAATAAATGTGATCATAGAAAATATAGGTTTGCTCTGCTGTTGCAACAATTTACATGCTTAACCCCCTCCAAAAGAATTAATTCTCGACCCTGATCTATTAATAGCATCAATAGTGAAACAGACTTTACTATTTTTTGCAGAATAATCCTTAAAAATGGCTCAATATACAAAGTTTTTGTGCCATTCAGAAGCATTAAACATTACTATGATTTTATTTAGCAACCAAATGTTTTTATTTTAAATCACCTGTTTTATTGCGTTAACCGATACAGAGAAGTTGATGTTTAAACAAATATTAAAATATTTTTCATCTGTTTCAAACGTTGATGACACTTTAAATCAACTAACACAAATGTATCACATAAAATGTAATGACAAATTAAACAATGTAACTATTGAGGAGCAAGAAGTTTTTGATATAATAAAAGTACTCCCTCTTAACAAAGCCAATAGGTCCCGATGCAATAAGTCACAAAATGCTAAAATCGACTTTGCAATCTGTTGCCAAACCACTATGTTTGTTAATTGGAAAATTGTTCATGTATAACCACTGTTTAAAAAGGACGATCCTTCTGTAGCAACAAACTACTGTATCACTCTTCAGCTGTGTTGGCAAAATGTTCAGTTACTAGAATCATATCACAGTATTGTTAAAACTATGAAGGGAAATTTTGTTGTTTGTTTTTTGTGATTTGTCAAAAGTGTTTGACAGAGTGTGGCATAGAGGTCTTCTTTTTAAATTACAAACATATGGTATATACGGCACTGTTTTAAAATGGTTTGAAAGCTACTATGTAACCGTAAACGAAAAGTTATGTACATGTATAAGGATATATTATCCTTCTGTAGAGGAGTCAATGCTAGTGTACTACAGGGCTCAGTTCTTGTCCCTCTTCTATTTTTGATTTATGTTAACGATGTGTCAGAAAAAATGCTTTCACTGTGTAGACTTTTCGCTGATAATAACTCTTTACAATGTTTTTCATACAATGTTGCCAATATTGAATATGTCCTGAATCATGATCTGAGAGTTCTAGAAAACTGGCCTGGGGGCCATAAAAGTGAGACGAGCTCACTGTTGATCTAAGTCTCACTTTTATCAAAGGAAGATATAGTGGAAAAGTGAGACTAAGATCGAAAGCGAGCTCGTCTAACTTTTATGGCCCCCAGGCCTGGTCATCCAACTTGCTGTTAAAATTTAATCCATCCAAAACAAACAGAGTATTTTTACACTCAAATCAAATTTTTACTTTCCCAAACTCCATTTCCAAAATAATCAATCAGAATATGTTTCATCACACAAACATTTAGGGTTACTTTTTTGTCAGAATCTTTGCTGGTCAGAGTATATCGATAACATTGGTGAACATGCATATCAAAGACTATGGATGTCAAAGAAGCTCAAATTTAGCAAGGGAGACTTACTTTATCAAAAATGTACATGACCTCTATTCGACCTTTAATTGAATACTGCTCTGTTGTCTGGGATGGTTGTTCGTTTCAAGATGTCGAAAAATTAGAAAAAACTCAACTCTATGCAGCAAAAATCATCACTGGATTACCCATATTATCTTCCAGAGAGTCCCTTTATTTAGAAACAGGTTGGATGCCTCTTTCAGAAAGACGAAAAATAGCAAAATTGAGCACAATGTAAGAAATTCATAATAATTTGGTACCAGACTATTTAGAACAAAATATTTTTTCGTCTACCAGGACTTTAGAATCGAATTACAATACAAGCAATCGAGAAGACTATACTTTTCCAAAATGTAGACTAGGAATATTCAAGAAATCGTTTTTCCTGACTCAATAAAAGGTAATATTCAATTTTTATCATCAGAAATAATTCCTTCATTACAGGCTTCAAAAGCAGCATCCAATTAAACCAAATCAAACCTCCGTCCTATTTTTAGTTCGGCAAGAGACGACTTAACATCATACACAAAAAACTTGGACATAACTGTATCTGAAACTTCGACCTTTTAAGGAAAAATTTATTGAAAGCCCTAATTAATTGCCAATGTGGATTCTTTTCATTTGTTTTTTGGATGTAAGAATGCTACCAATGCACAAAATAAATTGTTTTCAAACCTTTTAAACTTGATTCAAATTAACTTTAATTATTAATTGTCATTTAATTTTGTTGGGAGAGGAATCTCGGAGTGTCAATTTAAACCAACGTATTTTTTAGGTGATCAAAAATTAATCAGAGATTGTGGCAGATTCTTCTAATTTCAGTCTTACTGCCTAAATCAAATTCAAGCAGAACTGATTTTTAATACATGTATGTTTGTTCAATAATTTAACTATTTTAGTAATATCCATTTGTATGTACCTTTCATCCTAAACTACGATACAGTTGTAAATTGTTATACTTGGTAAGAACCTCGTAAGTTGTAAGAACTCGTGTTGGAACCTTTTGTATAAGTTTATGCAATAAAATGTATAAAATAACCACTTTCGCTCAAAATGTCACAGGAACTGAACATATCTCGGGGAAGTCTCTTGAACTTTCATTCGAGCACCTCTGATTTTATTATATACTTAGCAACGATAAAGAAAATTTTCCAACACATTTGCAAGGATAATCTCATTCAACGAGCCAATCATTCGTCACAAGTGATTCAACAACAGGTTTGAACCGTCAAACCCGGTGTCATATCATATTTTAAACCCCGTGATATATTGAACCCGAGTTCAAAATATCGCTGCGATATATTGACCCCCCCTTCAATGGAATATTGAACCAATATATTATGGCTGCGATATTTTAAACCCACCCCCTTCTGCTTTTCAATTGCTATAGGTGAGGGGGTTAAAACTATTATGGCCGCGATATATTGGACCCCCTCCTATTTCCAATTCCTATTGCAGAGAGGGTTCAAGATATTATGGCCGCGCTATATTGACCCCCCTATCTATTTCCCAAATCCATTGGAGAGAAAATAGAAAATATGAGGGGGTTCAATATACCGCGGCCATTATATTTTGTACCTCCTATCCAATTGCATGTGAATCATCGGGGGGGGGGGGGGGGGGTTCAATGTATCGCGGCCATAGTATTGTAACGGTTAAAGACCGGGCATTCAGTAACATCAAATGGATATATCTAAGGGGACTCGAGTGGACTCTCCTAGAATGTTGTTTACCCCTTTGACAGGTGGAATGACCCAATGTTATATAAGGACGCGCTTTAAACTTCTCAGCGAAAATTGATCTAGCAGCTAAAGAGGAAAGGCGTCCAAGTAGAAGAAGAAGAAGCGAAAGAAAGAGAGCAAGGTTTGAAGTAAGTAGCACCAATGGTTGGAGAAGTCTAGAGGAATTGTGTTGGGGTACCAGGAGAAGTAATCCTGAATAAGGGTAAAATTACCTGGTACTCCACGTACACAATAAGAACTCTGACAAGTAACACAGTGCAGGGTGCGAAGCTGTATGACACATTAACACACCTCGTCCTATATAAATTATTTTGTTGTAAATTCAAATATTTATACTCAGGCAGAGTAAAGGAAAATTATTAATATTTATAACACCATATTCCCTTGTAAAGAACCCAGTAAATAACACGTTACAGTATTTTGAACCCCCTTTTTATTGAATTTGAAATTAAAAAGCAGACGGCGGTTCAATACATCGCAGCCATATTATAAATTTAGATCCCGGTTTATAATATTGCGGCCATAATATTTTGAACCGATTCTCCAATAGGAATTGGAAATAAAAGGGGAATCACTAAATCGCGGCCATAATATTTTCTCCTATAACAATTGAAAAGCAGAGGAGGGGTTAAAATATTTCGGCCATAATATTTTGAGCCCCTCTCCAATAGCAATAAAAATTAAAGGAGAGGGGGAGGGGGTCAATATATCGGGGCCATAATATATTAAACCTTGATTCAATATGTTATAGGGGGTTCAATATTTTGCAGCGATATATTGAAACCAGTGTTACAACGCACTTTGAAAAATTACGCAGTTTGAAAAAAAAATTTCAAAGTGCGTTAATTTTGGGACCAAGTCAACGCACTTTGAAAAAAAAATATTTTTTTTCAAAGTGCGTTGATATCGTCGATATTAACGCACTTTGAAAAAAAAATTCATGGTTTAGTGAAAATAGTTGATAGTTTTATATACAATAAATGATTGTTTTAACCTTGTTTAGCTTAATGTGATATATTTAAAAAAGAACTAATTGCATTCTCAGCTAACTTGACAAACAGTTTCTAGATGAGATTTAAAAACAAAAAATATTTCTCATAAGACAATATCGACGATTTACACAGAAAAAAAATCGAGAGGTTTGAATTATCCAAATATGACGAACTTCATCGCTTAGCAACTGCATTTTCCTTTTTTTTTTTGAATATGCAGCAAAGGACTAAGTGCGGTTTTATGCAATTTTTGCCCCCCTAAATCAGAGTTTTAGAAAGAGCTTTAAAAGAAGGTGAAAGATAGTTAAAATCATATTGGAAATAAAGGTGTAAAAGGTTATCACCACAGTGACGTCATAATGTAGAAATGACGTCATGAATATTGCATTATTTTGATAAATTGATGTTTTGAAGCAAAATATGGGTGTTTTCCGATGGTTTTTCGACTGGGAAACATCGAGCGCAGGCTTGCTCAAGTACCATATTTTAGTATAATGTGTATAACTATCTGAAGAAAAACATATGTTAAAATCGCACTTGAGCAGACCTGCGCTCTATACTTCCGAATGCAAAATATAGAGCAAAAATGAGAATATTTTCATTTGTTTGCAAATTTGCGGGAATTGGGCCATTTAGGTGACGTCATAGATACACAGCGAATGAGCAATGATGACTAAAATCATTATTAAAGTTATAGACATCCTCGATACAATGATTTGTGAAGATTTTATTTTCATACGATACTATTTAAAAATTGGTTGAAATCGGGGGCAGATATTTGACCATACCGCACATAGTCCTTTACCTCTTATCTGGTATATCGTGCTATGTCCGAACGAATATGATTTATATATAAATAAATAATGGAGATCGTTGTATAATATATTTCAACTGGCTTATTATGTGATATGCAGAGTGAAATATGATGTGAAAAAGGATACCTTAGTTCTGTTTATCAAAAACAATATGATCTTTTGAAAGATCAGTGCGAGAAAATTAACCCACATCCTAATGCTTTGTTTTTAAGTTTATAATAATTTAATGTTCGTTAATGTTAATACATGCATTCTTTTATTGAAGTGATTTATTTAATTAGAATACGAAAAGAGGGTTACTGTTGAAACAGATAGAATCTTTAAGATACTAATGGAGAAATTATTGTTCGGACAGCTTGTTTTTCAATAACACTGCATATACTTATACAGAACATATTTCTTATTCCGATCTAAATGTTTACCCAAAGTTTCTGAAGATCATATGTTTTGGAAGGAAAAATGAGGGGTAGGGGACCTTCTTCTTGTAATCAGTTAAATGATCCATTGGTATTTGACCTGTATCTTTGGTTAACCCCTACCCCCACCCCCATCCTCGTTCTAAATACGGTAAATTAGATTAAAAAGCGTTAACAAATCATCATACTATCAACAAATTAGAAATTCAGTTCCAGAATTTGTGATATAGAAATATTTTTTTCAAAGTGCCGAAATATTGTCGATACTAAAAAATGTTGATGTATCTTCATAACGCACTTTGAAAAAAATTTCAAAGTGGGTTAACATGGTCCAAAAATTTAACGCACTTTGAAAATTGTTTTCAAAGTGTGTTGATTTTGTCCAAAATTTAACGCACTTTGAAATTTTTTTCAAAGTGCGTAATTTTTTCAAAGTGCGTTGCCACAAACCAGGGTCAAGCTAGCCAGCACTAACTCCAATGCACTAACAAAAGTTTTATAAAAATTATCGGCTATTTTTCAAGCGTTCATCGACAAATTAAATACCCCAGCAATCATGTGTATTTAATGATTTCTGAAGTTGTGGATTAAATTAAATGTTGCAATGAATAAAATTGTCTTCGAAGTTGGAGTTGTAAGTGTTTCAAGCCAGGAGCTCCGCTTGATACGGTCCACTGCAATGGAAAAAAAACTAAAAATAAAATAAAAGTACCTGGCACAGATTAAGTGAACAACACAGCTAATTTGTTTAACTTGAAAAAATTGGGAGGGTGGGTGGGAAATTTTTCCCTTGTGTGGCTTTCCTGGCCAGATGGTAGACAGGAAGAGAAAGTTGCTAGCTTAGATAACTCTTACTGATGCTGACTATCTTACATTGGTTAACCTGTACCTAGTTAAGTCCTCCACTGTGAGACAATGCTTTTCAATCAATTAAAAGAGATTATCTCATATTCATTTCAATAATCTGTATTAATTGAATATTGCAGCCAACTACATTCTTTGCCATTGCCATTTTCCCTTCCTGATTGACTTCCAGCCAATAGTAATTAATAACACCAATTGTATGTTTAGATATTTATTACTGAAACAATCATACAATACATAAATGGATTGAAATGGCCGCAAATTTTGCAGGAGTCAAGGGAGACAACTAGGATACCTTAACAAAATGGGCAAGCTAGTGGCCTCGCTTATGCGAGTGCCATGAAAACCCCATGTCTGACACGCATGGTGGCTAATCATACAAGCTGCACAGCTTTTACACCCTGCCTCTGGCTTTCTACCTGGTTTAACTTTTTAACACCATCAGCTTGTAGCCTCTCCTCCTTTTTATAGAGGTAGAGGGGGTCTGAGGACTGAAATGCTGCAGACCCCAAGCAGTTTAGGAACACATTACACACATTTGCTCAATGGCATTTAACTTCCATGTTAACACACCGCCATGAGACCCCCTCATGCTTTATGCAGATGAGCAGAGACATCCAGGTTAAGCTAGTGCAGAGGTTATGTCTCCCTTGACCCCGCTTCTAACATCGATATGATGTTCCCCACTAAATTTGCCCCCTTTTAAACTGTGCGTTACTAATGTCCTATGTTCTAATATATAAGCAAGTGATCTGCACTATAAAAACAACTAGTTCATCCAAAAATCTTCCCCTTTCCCCTGAAAATGAATTCTAAGCCCCCTTGGATATTGTTTAAATAAGCCTTGTTTCCCTTTTTTGATAAATGGGTTCCATCGTATCTAAACAAAGCAGTTTGGTGAACATTAATGTTTTTGTCATGAACAATGCAATCCCCATTTACTTCAGATGTAATAAATTTTTAAATCGCCTTGTTTACCTTGCGCCGTTTTGAATCAATCTTAGCCCCACCCTTGCCTAATGGGGCCCCATGCCAGTAGAGACGGGGAAGCATTGTTGACCAAATAAGTAATGTTTTTGGGAGCATTACATTATAGCGATACAAACTACATTGAATTTCATGCTAAAAACGCAGTGTTGTATTGCCAGCTGCAGTAAGATCATTGGATCCCGCATGAATGACCAATACATCCGGGTGTGGTTGGTTTTTAATCTTATCAGAAATAAGTTTGTCCAGGTCCTTCCAGTGTAGTCCCCTTATTCCTTTCCAGGTGATGTCCACGCCAAGGTTCAGGTTCTTTCCACCTGGTCTCTTCACTGCTTCCTCCCTGGCCCAATACGGTATTGAAGTTCCAACTATCCAGACTGTTTTGAAATCTAGAATACTTTTGGCAAAATTAGCCTGTATTCCATTACAATTAACAATGAATTTACAATCTAATATAATTTAGAAAAGCCCTTGATCCCCATCTGCCTAAAGCTTTAATTTCTGATTCTGAAACCCCTTGTTTTGCAAGATCTGTAGCTCTGCCTAGTCTAAAGCTATGTGGTCTAAAATGTCCCTGAATGCCATTAAATTGGAGAGTCTTTTGCAGCATGCAATTATATTGGTATCTTGTTATGGATTTGTCATCCATATAGGTAAAAAGTAAAAGAGAGCCGCTGTCGGAGCGTAGTCGTAAAAATTTCAGTACCCAACTTACTGGACATGTGTCAGCCTTGGGTTGTCTAGATATGTGCAACGTGATTGCATTTCCCATCTGATCTGTTTTTGACCTTGGAATTAAAATACTGACATTGTTTCCCTCAACTGAGATGTGTGCCCTGTGGATGGCCAAGACCTCGTTAACCCTAAGCAAACTGTGATATGTGATTGAAAAAATAGTTGAGAATAAAACACTCTCATAGGGGGATCTGCAAATAGATGGCAATGCTAACATGACCCTTTGTAAAATGGATAAAGTTAAAGGAATTCGTGGATCTGTTGTGACGCCTCTCTTTTTGTGGAGACCCTGCAAGGCTTTTTTAACAATAAAGGATTGGGTGTTATCTTGGATGCCTCTTAATTTGTGAATATAAGATAAAGCACTAATGTACAGAGCAGCTGTTCTGTACGCTGTACCTGAAATGGACAAATGGGCAATAAAATTAAGTAAGTGATCAATAGGAATGGGAAAACCAATGCTAATCCACAACTGTTCAAAAAGTTTTTGAAATTGGTCAAAGCTCCTTGATAGGCTTTATGTGTGTTTGTTGAAATTGAGCCCTGAATGAGCCTGTTGGCTTCAGTTCTTAAAGAACTAGGGTCAGAAAGTACTAAATTTGGCCTAAACTCAAAAACTATTTTTTTTCACTGCTAATTATAATTTCAGACTTTGTATTTTTTGAAACTACTTTTCTTTTTTTAACATCTTCAATAAATCGCCCGTAAGAGATGTTCAAAGTATGCATATGCACTGTCAATATTCTCATAAGTAACACAGCGTCATTAAAGTTTTAAGCATAACGTCATAAAATTTAATTGATATAAATAATTTGAAAAAAAATAAAGGCCTACAGAAGAGTAGTTAAAGCGGATCAAAGCTTGTTTTTATCATTATTGAATCGATATTGAACTCTATTAAAAATAATTTTTGAATTAAACATCCGGTTCGAGTAGCGTTGGATATGATTAAACGTGACACCGTTCAACACCTTGAAAAATTGCTATCAATTAGAATCATCAATGTAAGAGGTAAGTGTATTTATTTATTACTCATATATGACAATGATTATAGTTTTTTTCGGAGTATAAATCGTCAGACTTTGTATCGTATAACATTCATGTGTTCCATTAAGCTTTTAATAGCAAATACTCCAAAAGATAACGAAGAAATCGTGGTCTACTTTCACTTTGTCGCGACCCCCCCCCCCCCCCCATCATTCTAATGGGATTTTGAAATAAAGATAGCAATAACAACTTCAGTCCTGAATTTAGTAGTTATAGTATTTATCTTAATCTGAATTATAATGATATCAAATTCAAACAATTGATTATAAGTGGTATGACATAAAACAGTAATTCATGTACATGTAGGCAAAGTGAATTTAAAACACATCAGGTAATGCACTTTGTTTGTCAAGAACCAATTTACTATAGGCAATGCTTTCTTTTACAAAGTTATATATTATAATATTTTATGTCATACAGATCTGTGCTTACTTGAAAATAATAATATATAATTGCTAGGCAAAATGTTGAATTTCAATAAATGTATATATACTTTAACAAAATTCCCTTAAAATTATTTCATGAAAATATTTAACAAAATATTAACAGTTACAAAATAATAGTTAATTAATGCAGCTGTCACTTATAGGTTCTTTCTGCTTATGGTAAATTATATTTATTGTCAATGGTAATATCTATACTTTTGTTCACCGCAATGAAGTACATGTTTATATTAATCAAAATGTCAGAAAAATTCAAACACAGTCTGTTTCAGCTGCAGTTTTAGATTCTTCATACGTACATCAAAACTAGACACAATTCATTATAAGACACTAAAAAGATATTTTAATAATTAGTTATCATGGTTATATTAGATAATCAAAGGATAGATCTAGTTAAATTCTAGAATTTGCTATGATAAACAATAACTAAGATTCACCTTATTGATTCCAGACTTCATAAAAGATCACAGAGTGATATCTTATAATTACATTCTAGGTGGTACATGTATCTATATATATAAATATTAATTATGATCACCTATATTTATATAACATTATGATTACCCATGTGCAAATATTTTACAGTCCCCAGAAATAATAATATCACTCCAAAGTTTGGCAATTTAAAATTAACAAATATTTCACAGTTAAAATAATATTGATCATACAAGTTATCAAAGAGAATTCCTTGATATCTAAATTGCAGTTCACATTTTTTTCACTTCAACAATATGACAAAATCAACCTCTTAACACATTTAAATAAGCAATTTGTTTTGAAATCTTCCATTATTGCTAGAAGAATATCAAGTCTCTCAAAATGCATATGGTTTGATATGTACATATTTTTCAAAGAAGTTATTTTTGTAAAAACTGAATTTTCATTTTCTTAAAAGCTTTACAAATTCATTTAATTAAATTGTATCATGTATTATTGAAATTCAAATAAGACGGCTAATGATGACTGTTACATGTTACTAAGAAGGGGGGGGGGGGTGGTTACTCTTCCACTGTACTTTCGTCGCTTGAGTTGTCACTGTCACTTTCAGATGAATCTACTGCTGTGGCATCCTCAAGAAACTCTCCCCAGTCACGTACTCCAATACGACTGACATCACGCCTGTGTCGTGCAAACCCAAGATACCAAACAATGGATGCTGTATGAGCGCACATTTCAACAACTCGCGCACCAGCCCGACACTTGCAATACCAGGCAATAATGTCCCCATCTTCATACTTTATCCAGAGTTGGTATGTTTTTGATGATGTGTGCCTGCTCTGCATACGAATTCTCAAAAGACCATCCTCTTCTTTATGCATATGGATGGCACAATCACCTTCAATATGGTCTTGGGCATAGCTGGAGGAGAGGCGCAACTGGTAACTTCCACAGGTCAGTTCCCGCAGCCTCTCCTCGTCCAACTGTGGGAAATCCACCACCTCACTGACTTCTTTCCAACAGACAGACCGGCGGTCTAAGTGCTGCTCCTCTACCTGTTCCTTCAGATGATTCACCTGCTTCGACAATTACAGCATCTTAGCTCCAAGGGCCTGGTCCTCATCCTCATTCCAACTGGAGAGGGGTTTCAAATACCTGTGAAAAGTGTCATTATAGGGAATCATATGACAGAATATTGAAAAATGAAAAACATTGGATTGTCAACAATACATTTAAATACTACTAGTAATTTCTTTGTAAAATTATGATTAAAAAATGCTTATTACTTGTAGTTTTAAGAGTTGCAAGTACAGTTATGATTAAAAAAAGCTTATTACTTGTAGTTTTAAGAGTTGCAAGTACAGTTATGTATACCTGTTGCAAATGCTGCAGACAATTTTGATGTAATCACCAATGAAAGGTATCTGGCTTGATGGTAAAATATGCCCAAGGTATTTCCAATTCTTTATTCTTGCATTTGCACTACTACCCATCTAATCTGTTCAAATGAAATAGCAAATTATGAAATAGCTTTTTATTTTACAGAAAGCAAATCAAATGTGATTAGCTTATAAATTAGGGCCTTATCAATCAATGTACATGTACTCTCTTCCATGGTGTATATATATGTTGAGGCCTGCAGATTATAAAAAGATTCTGTGGTTTTAAATTATATTTATTTTATAAATTTTTACATGGTATTTGGATTTGATAGATATTTTGTTTAGATATATTATACAATATACATGACTTATACATATTTAAACTGCATTTTATATAAATTCAAACAATTTATACAGTGTTATTTATTTTACATATATGATGTAGACTGTAGCGTATTGACAAATGCATATTACAGTAACTGATGTTAGATTATTCTAGTAGTTACCTTTGTGACCAGTCGGCTGGTGTTAGCTGCCTCTGTTGTCTTTCTCCCTTTTCCATAAATGATGGCATTTCAACTTTGATCCCAAGGTCTTGCAGATATGTTATGGAATCACGAAACCCTCTGTCAACAACGAAGACATCATCATCTTGTATCCAGCTGCGGATATCTTCAATGTTTGACTTCATGATGTGATTGAGAATGCTCGCATCATTATCTTTTGCAAACTATGGCCCAATTATAGAGATAAAATATCCTGTAGTTGATACAATGACCATGGGCTTCACCAGTGGTCTCCCCTTATGGAAGCTAAAGGACTGCCTTTGGAATTTGAAGTTGACACTCTTGTTGATATAGATATAAGTCCCATCCAGGACAAGTATCACTTGCGGGCGAGTCGTGTCTCCGAAAAGGGTCTGTGCCAGTGGTCGGGTATGTTGATGAATGATTTGCTCTCTTGTGACATGTTGGAACCCGAGGTTTTCTGATACAAATGTACCTTCGATGAGGGCTGATCTAATTGCCTTGATGCTTCTGCGGATACCAGATTTGGAGATGTTGAATAAGGTAGACAATATTCTGTTTGACTCTCCTCCTCTCAGCTTCATCAGACATATAGCCAAACTTGTCCTCACTGTCCTTGATGGAGTTGGCTTCACCCTGCCCTCTACCTACTTCAGTATGTCTGCCTTTGAAATGCCTAGAAGATCAATGTAA
The DNA here is from genome assembly GCA_015776775.1 of Magallana hongkongensis. NCBI lineage: Eukaryota > Metazoa > Mollusca > Bivalvia > Ostreida > Ostreidae > Magallana > Magallana hongkongensis. The sequence goes on from CM027471.1 coordinate 20,521,219, forward strand.
TCTTTGTCTAAGAGGTGACTCTGGCTTTCAAAATTAAGTCTTACCCTCTCACTTCGCAATACCTCTGAGCGTAGAAACCTGATCAGCTGAGTGATTGAGTACCTGTTCAATGTTGTTGTTGTTGAAGTCAGGTTCACATCCTCAATGTTCCTTTGTAAGTGATTTGGACAGCATCTTGATCCAGCAGGTATTATTACTGCATAGGATATGAATAGTCTTTGCCTCACATCAACTGGCACCACAACAAGCTTAGGACCTGGTTTTTTTTACATAGGCAGCATGATGAATGACCTCTAGATGTACAGGAAAAAGGAAGGCTCACTGTAGAGGGCTAAATGCATTCGGAACTCCTGAGGATGATCTCTCCGTAGGATTTTGCACTGTTGTCTGACTTTTTGTCTTCTCATCCTTTTGTTGGAGATTAGATTTAAACCTTAGGCGACATCTGCTACAGAGAGAATCTTTTCCACCTGGTGTCCTTCCTATAAGACAACAAGTTATTTAACAGTTTTAGTTTTTTTTAGAATATTTACAAATGCTCTAAATTGGGTATCAGGGAGTGGGGCAGGGGGACTGATGAATGGTGAATGATTTTTGTTTTACACTTTGTTTTACAAGAAATTGATTCTAACTCTCTGATTCATATTCATCGCACTTTTTTGCCAGTTCCATAACTTTTGATTAAAGAAGAAATATACTTTGCAGAATGTAATTATTTTAATCTTTTATTTTGGTTTATCATAAACTTTAATTACATGTAGCATCTTCCCCAACTTTAAGGTTGCATTCCTTTCAGCAAAGTATTTTGTCTCTCATCATCTGATGTCAGGAATCTGCCTTCCCCCATCTTCCCAAGTCAAGGGTTTCTGATCCACACCTCTCCCTGGGAGGGGAGTTGACCAAAAACTCTTGGCTAGCAAAGGATGGCCTTTCCCCTGTATATTTACATTACCCCCCCCCCTCTCATTTTTATTTATGACCACTGTAATTTTGTTTATGCAAGCCATTTCAAAGCAATAAATCTTGCAGCAAAAAAATACCTGTGCATTTAATAATAAGCGCTTTCATCTTTCTCGGGATTGCATATATGTCTTTTGGTTTGGTTCTTCTTGGACAGATAAAACATGTGTACATCTTCGGTCCTGTCGTATTTGTACGCGGCATCTGAAATAATAGTTCCCATATACAAATACTAATATTTTTATTGGCACAAACACAATTACTGGGACGTAGCATCAGCCCCCCCCCCCCCCCCCCCCACGTTTTCTCGCAGCAACAATTTTTTAAAAATTTACATATAAAAAATTGAATTATCATGGAGTTGCCCCCCCCCCCCCTTTTTTGAGAGTATGAAAGTAAGGAAATGAAGAGTGAAATTGAAGTTATATACAACGCCCCCCCCCCCCCCCGGATTTGGATTTCGACGATTTCCGAAAAGTTTAAAAATCCTTTTTCTTTTTTGTTTTTGTTTTTTTTGCTTGTCAAGACTTTTTGGATGAGTCTGCCCCCCACTTTCAAAAACGATGCTACGTGCCCGAATTACAATAAATGGCAAAGGCCTAATGGATATATAGGAACATCATTTTATGTTCTTGGGGAGTGGTGTTGGCCATGGGTCTGCTGTTGGTGCTAGCTGCCGGAATTTGCCCCACTGTGAACGAGAGAGACAATCCGCGATAGAATTTAACTTAGATGGTATGTGTTTTGCTTTTAATAAAATATTGTATTTGAGACATGTGAGAACCAGTTTCCTTACAGTTTTACTGACCCTAGGTGATTTTGATGTTGTGGTGTTTATAACCTGCACAACTGCCATGTTATCAATGTAGGACAAAATTTTTGAGTTGGCAAAGCGCTGTTTCCACAGCTCAAGAGCTACCTGCACTGGAAAGAGTTCCAGGAAGGTCATATCTCGAGTTATGCCCTGAGCAAACCAACACCTTGGCCAATGGGCATATGCCCACTTGCCTGCGAAAAATATGCCAAATCCCCCCGCTGGAAAAGGTGGTTGCTTAAAGGGGCCTGCCACTCTCCCCAGTGAAATTTCCCTATCAATCTTTTGCTCTGCTAGTGAATACTGTTTGCCTAAACTTGGTAGATTTTTGGAAAACCTAGGTAATCTAGGGCCAAAATATTGTAGTTTAAAACCGTGCATAAAGCCTTGCGTTAGAAAATGATAATCTGAGTAGTTTTGTGTATGATAAAAAAATTCTGTCTAATTTAATAGGGGTCTTGCCCAACTTATAAAGCCGACTTGTTGTTGAAACAGTTGGGAGCTGGGTGTTTGCCTCCGCATCTTCTACAGATGTGCTTGAATCTGCATCTGGGGGAAAAATTGCACCTTTTACCTTGATTAAAATGATAGCAATACTGAATTGCAGTAGATGTGCTGTTCTCCCCTGAAAATTGCTTAGCATTATTGACCTGAGCTTTACTTTCAGAACCAGCCTGACCTGTCACATATAAAAGCCAAAATTCGTGATTGATTACACCCCAAGATGATTCGGGGTGGCTGGCTTTACGAAGACGATACTGTTCGTCGTACTTAAACCAACCTTGCGATCTAGCTGCAGCTAGTCTGATATCGCGCATGTATTTTAACATTTCCTGTGCCCTGGTTCTAAATTTTTCTAACATTACGCTCATGAATATCATAAAAGCATCAGTCCATTTGTCTATTGTGAGGTAAGGGCCAAGATTTGCCTTGACAATGCAGAATGTCCCATCTCTGATTTTTATCTCGCCTTGGCCCCCCAAGCTGTTGTTAATTTCTTTGGCCGATTTTAATAATAAACTTAAATCAATAAATTGTCCCTCCCATATTTTTTGTTTTAATTTTAAGGGGACATGCTGCCCTACATTGTCGAAACAACTAACTTCGGGAACTGGAGAGAAGTCAGAAAGATTGAAATCCAAAGAAAAGCTAGAGTTCTCTGTGACAATATATATATTATCTACTACACTGTACTATGATCGGGTTCGATGTTCAATAAATGTTGTTCAATAAACGTTACATGGTGTCAGAAGTGGGGACCAATGCACCCATTTGGACCACGTTTTTAATGAATGCTATCCCTCTTGTTCGGTATGAATGAAGAGCAGCAGGATGCAGGAGTGGCAGCGGCCCCCCAGAAAGTGTATGTACCCACTAACATTCCTTTCCCGGCGAAATTAGATCTCCGCGGCAACATCGCCACGAATTGGCGCCATTTCAAACGTGTCTGGGAGAATTATGAAATCGCGATTGGATTGAAGGAGAGAAATGGGGAATTGAGAGTGGCAACATTGTTGACATGCTTGGGCGCAGAGGCGTTATCAGTGTATGATGGGTTAAAATTTGAAAGTGAAGAGGATCGAAAAGACATAATCAAAGTACTGCAGGTACTCGAAGATTTTTGTATTGGTCAAACAAATGTGATCTACGAACGTTATACTTTCAACAAACGAGAACAAGAGGTAAATGAGACGATTGATAGCTATGTTGCAGCATTACGCACGCTAGTAAAGACGAAGCTTTAGAAGAAGAAATGATCCGGGACAGAATTGTTTTTGGGATAAGGGACAACCAAACACGGAAGAAGTTACTGCAAGAGAAAGGTTTGGACCTACAAAGATGTGTTGACATTTGTAGGGCGAATGAGAAATCTAGTTCTCAACTAAAAGCGATAGAGGAAGTTCAATTTGTAAGAAAGGCGAACAAACCCAAACCAGTGTTTGAAAAACAGAAAAAACCCAGAGACAGTGAAGAAGTGAACTGTGAGTATTATGGGCTGAAACACCGAAAAGAAAGTGATTGTGAATATGTTCTCACAGTCCAGGAAGTTCACAGTGTAGACAAGAAGAAGAAAATTACAGCACAGATGATAGTCAATGGCCAGACCGTACAATTTCAGTTGGATTGTGGGTCCAGTATCAACATTCTTCCCGAAACATTGTATATGCAGTTATGTAAAGACCATGAGGACTTGACGGAAACGAGTATGACTTTAGTTTTGTACAACAAGAGTGAGGTCAAGCCTTTGGGAAAGAGGAGATTGACTCTTCGTAATCCCCGGAACAAGAAAAGTACAGCATTGAATTTGTGATTGTTGGGGGAACAGAGCTCAACCCGATTCTTGGAGTTTCAGCTATCCAAGCGATGAAGCTCATCACCGTAAATGAAGAGAATTTTGTTGCACAGATTGCAGGACAGTGTGACATAACAGAGCCTATAACCAAGGATTTTCTACAACGACAGTACCCAACATTGTTTGAGGGCCTTGGAAAACTAGAAGGAGAACTACACCCTAGGATTGTTGCTACTTTGCAGCCAACAAAGATTCCAACCAGGAAAGTGCTGATATCACTTAAGACAGATCTGAAGAATGAACTTGATCGCCTTCAGAAACTTGGAGTCATCACGCCAGTATCAACTCCAACTGACTGGATATCATCCATGGTTGTGGCGAGGAAGTCGAGTTGAGCAATTCGATTGTGCATTGATCCAAAGCCATTGAATGTAGCACTCAAGAGAAATCAGTACCCTACTCCAACAATTGAAGGTATTTTGCCAGATTTGTCAAACGCAAGAATTTTCTCAGTGGTTGATGCAAAGGATGGGTTCTGGCATATTCAAGTTGACCAATCCAGTAGTTTCCTGACCACATTTGGAACCCCCTGGGGACGTTATCGATGGTTACGTATGCCCTTCGGTACAGTCGGTTCAAGCATATCTTTTACAACATACACCATAGCATAGCATAGCATTAAAATCTCATAGCATAGCACTGAAATCTCATAGCATAGCATTGGAATCTCATACCACAGCATACAATTTCATAGAATTGCATTCGTCATATCATACCATAGCATAGCATACAACATTATTTTAACCTTGTTTTAAATGTTTTTATTTGAAAAAATAAATATTCACATGATAGAATTGTGGTAAATTTTGACTTCTTGTTATTTTACTTCGAAATGTGTGGAACTCTTCTGCGTATGGAGGCGTTTTTGTTCAAATCTCATAGCATATCATATCATTAAGCCCTTTAATTTCAATTTCTCATAGCATAGCATACAAATCTCATAGCATAGCATACAAATCTCAAAGCATATTAATAAAATCGCATACCATAGCATAGCATAAAATTGTAAAAGATATGCATGAAATGACTGTATATCGCCAGCTCCAGAAGAATTTCAAAGAAGAATGGATGAAGCTCTCGAAGGTTTGGACGGAACCAGAGCCATTCATGATGATATTCTAGTGTATGGTTGTGGAAATACAGATGAAGAAGCAGTAAGAGACCACAATAGTAAGCTGATTGCATTGATGGACAGGTGCAAAGAAAGAAACATCAAGTTACACCTTGACAAGCTGAAGCTAGGTCTATAATCTGTGACATACTTGGGACACGTTATCTCAGGCACAGGATTAAGTGTAGATCCAAGTAAAGTACAAGCGATTAGAGAGATGCCTACACAGACGGGCAGTGCTACGATTGTTTGGCATGGTGAATTTCGTGCAAAGATTTGTGCGGAACCTCTCAGAAGTTACATCAACGCTACGAGACTTGTTGAAGAATGACACTTTCTTCCACTGGGATGAACAAGTCCATGGAAAAGCCTTCATTGCAATTAAGAAGATTTTGTCAGAGTCACCAGTTCTGAGTTACTTTGATCCAGCAAAGGAAACAATTTTACAATGTGATGCCTCTTAGAATGGATTAGGAGCATGTCTAATGCAGGAAGGACACCCTGTGGTCTATGCCTCAAGAGTGCTTACCCATACAGAATGTAATTATGCGCAAATAGAGAAAAAGTTGCTGGCCGTAGTTTTTGGAATGGAGCGTTTTGAGAACTACACCTATGGACGTCATATCAACGTAGAATCAGACCACAAACTTTTGGAGATAATCCAACAAAAGAGCCTTCGCAGCAATGTTAAGGCGTCCCGATGATAAAATACGGCTTGAAAACGATATTATTTGAATAATCGCAAAAATACTTTGACTGGGGGTATTTCTTAAAATCTATGTTACATTTATTGACACCGATGTTAAACATTATATTTGATGCATTTTTGTGACATCATATGTACTTTGTAATCACGTGACGGGCGAATCCTAATATTGCAAATGATCTATTTACATCGCATCGGCGCAGGTGATTAATGACATTAAATCATACATATTTTTAGGAAAAATCCTTTGTTAAGTCATATACTTTGAAGTTCTTGCTTGGGAAAGAAACAGATATTTCGTTTATGGAAGATATTGTTGAAACATTCCACAAAATCATCAAAATAATGCACATTTTTACTAATCAAAAGCGATTCAGAAAAAAATGGGGTAAATGCGTAGGTTTCCCAAGCACGATTCACATTGGTACTTATATTCTTTACCAATTTTACGTAAAATATTCTAAAATTGTGCTGATCTTTCACCTGCGCCAAGCTGGTTTTACATGCATTAAGATTTCTTCATTCGTTTGTTTACACCTAACAGGGAGAGTCTCCAAACCACTAGTTTATAAATAGTCTTTTACTTAAAACGAAGCTTTAAAACTGCCGACTATTTGATACGGGTTTTTAATATGAATGAATTCTGTACGTTTAGCATTAACAGCAGCATCTATGTAAAGGAAATGTGCGGTATTATACTGGTTTGATACAATTCACTTTAAACGTTAAGATACATTCCCTGAGAAGTATCGACAGGAATGCAGATCGTGACGTCAAAGTTAATTATGACGTCATATCGTATGAAGTACTGACAAGTGACTTTCTACATATCGCTGTAAAATCCATCGGGAAGCCTTAACATGCCCGCGTTGTTGTTGCACCAAGGAGACTTCAGCGAATGCATTTGAGACTCCAGAAGTTTGAGTATAATATAATGTACAAGAAAGGTGCAGAAATGTATGTAGCGGATACCTTGAGCAGAGCAACTTGCCAGTTTCAGATAAAGATGAAGAAAAAGCAAGTGTTTTTGACATTGACCAGATCAGCTACATATCAATATCAAAGGGAAAGATCAGGAAAATCAAAGAAGCAGCCGAGGCAGATGAAAGTATGAAGTTGTTGAAAAGTGTCATACAGTAAGGATGGCCAGAGTGCAGAGATGACCTTCCTCATGCAGTTCAGTGTTATTTTCCTTTCCGAAATGAACTTGTTGTCCAAAATGGCCTTATATTTAAAGGTGAAAGGGTCATTGTACCGGAAGGAGTTTGCAGAGACATTATTGATAGAATTCACGAGACCCATATAGGAATCCAGGGATGTTTAAGAAGGGCTCGAGAGTTTGTGTATTGGTCCAATATGAATGCGGAAATAGAGAAATTCATACAGCGTTGTGAGATCTGTAGTGCATGTTGACCAGACCAGCCAAAAGAACGAATGATTTCACATGAAATACCTAAGAGACCATTGGAAAGAGTTGGCTGTGATCTGTTTGAGTTTGATGGGAAGGACTACCTGATTTGTGCGGACTACTTCTCGGATTTCTTCGAGATAGACAGACTACACGGCAAGACTGGTAAAGAAGTCATAGGCAAGATGAAAGCTCAGATAGCACGCCATGGTATTCCAGATGTTATTGTAACAGATAATGGACCTCCATTTAACAGTGGAGAATTCAGAGATTTTGCTGAAAAATACGAGTTCGAGCATAGGACATCATCTCCTCGTTACCCCCAGTCAAATGGCAAGGTTGAGAATGCTGTCAAAATTGTAAAGAATCTAATGCGCAAATGTGTCCTTGATAAGAAAGATCCTTTCTTAGCACTTTTAAACTGGAGAAATACACCAAGTGAGACCATTGGACTTTCAGCTGTGGAACTATTGTTTGGAAGAAAAACCAGGACAAGACTTTCTTTAACAGCAAAACACCTGCAAAACCAAGAGTCAGGAAAAGTGACCAGAAAGCTAGTTGACAGGAAGATCAAGGAAAGCAGTTATTACAATCGATGAGCCAGAGAAATGTCGAAGCTACATGAAGGAGACACAGTGAGAATCAGACCATTTGGAAGAGAAAAGACTTGGACAAAAGCGCAGGTTGAAGATCAAGTCGATAGTCGCTCTTATGAAGTTCGAACAGAGGACGGACGTGTCTACAGGAGGAACCGCAGACATCTTAGACGTAGCAGAGAACCATTTTTAGCAGAAGATCGACCAGAAATTCCATTTTTTCCCTAGATTTCAACAGGGATCGTATAAAGATAAACACACCGAACAGCAGAGACGCTGACAGAATGGAAACCGCAGTCAACAATACGCCAGAAACACAGAGCTCACCTGTTGTTGACAAAATACAGAAAACACCAGAAGTATGCATTGAACCGACTATAATATTAGATGTACCTGGTAAACGACAGTCGAGAAGTGGACGTGAAATCAGGACGCCAAAGAAATACCAGGATTTTGTGTGCGATGTCGAGTGTTTTGTTTAATAGAGGTGGATAGTGATCAGGTCATAATAATACCTTGTCTACCTCAGGTTTCCAAAGGAAATCTCTAGTCATTTAGTGTTTATTATTTTTTTTTTCTGTAGTTGCATGATCATATGGTTTTGTTCTTTAGAAGTAAATTTCTTGTGTTTATATGTGTCAAGTGTGAAATAATAGACAGTAAACTAGTAAATTCTTGAAAGTTCATACATTTGGACACTATGAAAATACTCTGAGACTTTAATAGATAATCTGTTTATTACATACAAGAAATGTTTTGTACAATGTAAGTCTAATTTTGAGAAAATTATTTTGAGAAGGGAGATGTGACAATATATATATATAATCTACTAAACTGTATTATGATCGGGTTCGATGTTGAATATGTGTTGTTCAATAAACGTTACATTCTCAAAATTACCCATATTTGGAAGCCCAAAGTCCTCGGTTCCGCTCTCGTGGTCACTCACATCTGGTGGTGGCTGTTGTTGGGGTAGGGGGGCATCCTGGTGGCTGGCCTTAGCCTGAGGCTCGGTATAGCCGGGCTTTTTTTGCCTTTGGGGATGGCGAGGCTTATTTTACCCCTGCCCCTATTTGAAGAGATCATGCCCCCTTCTCCTGATTTCTTTTTCGTTTTGGTGGCATTCTGGTTCTTGATGTGAAAAGATTGAGATTGAAAAATAAATTTTTCCTGTGTGTGGCTTTCCTGGCCAGATGGTAGTCAGGAAGAGGAAGTTGCTAGCTTAGATAACTCTTACTGATGCTGACTATCTTACATTGGTTAACCTGTATCTAGTTAAGTCCTCCACTCTGAGACAATGCTTTTCAATCAATTAAAAGAGATTATCTCATATTCATTTCAATAATCTGTAATATTTTTAAAAAAATTGTGAAAACAGTCTTTCCCCATTCAGCGGTATTAAAGAAACAGCAAAGCATTTAATGTTCTGTAAAGATGTTAGCAAGCTTGTTAGACCTACACTTTATTTGCATTAATATTTTTATTCTTTCTCCGACCTACGAGAGTCGTTTATTTATTCCGGGTTTCTGTGGTGCCAATCGGATGAAAACCATCGACTCCCTTGGAAGGGACCCCGGTCCATTGCATACTAACTTCCAGTCTTAACCGGGACCCAATTTTATCTGTGTGGAGAAAGACAAATGTAGATAAAGTACCTTGTCTAATTTAAAGACACAACACACCTTTAGTGGTCACACCGGGGTTTGAACCGTCGACCTTTTTATATTTATATATAACACTTATGTAATATATAATACATCATATGGCATACAAATAATTATGAAATAGCACACCATGTGACCTCCGGTATATGTATCGATAGATAACAAAAGTCGACCAAAGACCCCTAATGATTTCAATATTTAATTAACTTCGTTCACGAGATTAAAGAACAATGTTAATACTAAATTTGATCAATATTGATTTACTTTAAAATAACAACGATCATTATTTATCAATTTCTACATGAAATGATCGGATTTGACATATTTTGTTATATGAAAAAGTGGAATGAACTTCATGTTATTTTACTTCTCAACGTATATTACAATTCCACTGTAAAGTAATTACCAGGTAGTCCTAGTCATAAAAACAAAATTTTATTTGTTACAGATGATTATATGTTTCAATCACGGATATGTGGGATTTATCCTGGATTGTGTTTTAAATATTCACACACCAACTATATTGAAATCGATTGATTTTGTATATTAACATTTTGGAGTTTGAAAACAAGTCATCCATCATATTAAAAGATTGGTCAGTTAATTTATAAATCAATCTGCTTTGTTACTTTTTCTCACATTTCGTTCGCTAATTTTATGAATATCTTATGTTCATCTATTTTACATAAGGAGAGTAAAACAATAAACGCCACATTTTATATAGATATATCTTTCTTGTAATAACGATATCTTTTCTCGTAATAACAAAATCTTCTCTCCTAATTAAGAGATAATTTCTCTTTATAACGAGATCTTATTTAGTAACATAACGAGATATTATCTCGTAATAACGAGGTCTTTTATCGTTATCACGGGATAAAAAAATTATGCGGCCCTATTCGTATTCTTCTTTCGTAGGTATTACATGCAACTTTAGTACCTAAAATCATGCATTAAGCTCTGCTCGATTTCAGAGTAATAGTGTTGAATTTTGATATCTTATTTAAAAAGGATTAAGATGACTTTTGTAATAATTGTATTATGTAAATGTCCTTTATATTCACAAAAATAACTACTTCCTAAATGTCAATTGATTTTACTAATTACGCATTTTGACAAATGAAAATATGAATATGTAAGTCACTTCCTATTAAGTACTAGTATTCCAATTAAAACCATTTATATAAAATTTGCTATTTTAAAAAGCTTTTACTTGTCGTATAAACTCAATTTCTTTTAAGGGTCAACTGGACAGCCAACCCCTTGTACGATCTTCCCATTATAATCGATTATACGAAATTTCCCAATTTTCATCAGGCTATAATAGCTAGCAATATTAATTTTTTTTTTCTAAATTTCAATATTTTGTGGGATCAAAATATAATATGACACAGGTATTAACGGAACCAAGGAGGTCTGAAAGGATAAAAAAAAAAATGTCATGTATGGTGTATCAACCTCTAATGATAAAACACCGCTTTATAATACAAATATCATTAAGAGTTGCAATTGCAACCTCTGATGCTATAAATTCTTGTATTTATAGTTATCAACATCAACCGCTAATGATAAATCGCCACTTAATGATACAATTTTATCATTAAGCGTTGCAAATGTACAACAGACATAACGCTTAAAGAAGCAAGCCTAAAGCTACATGGTCAACCTCTAATGATACAAACATTTATATTATTAAGCGTTGAATCTGCAATCTTAATGATATATAGAGGATATCTATATTGTGTGATTTTATATTTGCTTTATCCAACGAGTTGAAATGGTGTATATATTCGCGAGGCTTGCCGAGGGAATATAACCATTTCAACGAGTTGGATAAAGCAAATATAAAATCACACAATTATAGATGTTCTATTTATCTCATACAATTTGAATTATAATTTGAAGCTTTTGAGACAGTCCCTTATGTGACCCGAATTGATTTTTTTCAAAGATTAAAAACGATGATGCAACGTTGTTTAATCCGGTTATTGTGACCTTGCGCAATACAATTTAGTACGTCGTTTCTGAGATAAATCTAACTGTTTTAATGTAAAGTATCACTGAAATAAACCTTGAAATGATTTTTTAGTTCTAAATAATTTTTCTTTGAGCTTATTCATTTGATTAATTGGAAATACTGATCAGAAGACTTGAATTATCAAGTTTGTTGACATACACAAAGTTGAGAATGCACGTTAGTTTGAATTGACTCGGAACAAGGAACAGTTGTTGATGTTTTATAACACAAACACCAGCCTAATGATTAGGGATTGAAAATAGTGAATAAGGATACTTACTGGTGGTGGAATCAAAGTCTAATGAAACATTATTTTGGTAAGGTCTTGTATATAAACACAATTTGCACAACCAGTACGCTCTATTTCCATCGCGTCATCAGGATGATCTCATTGATAGTTAACGTAATTTGCAGTTTATAAACTACACAAAGCAAATTGAAAGTTTGAGTGGGGCTAAACTTATCAAAAATCTTAACAAACCAACAAAAAGGTCTTTTTGGTTACAGTTATGTATAACTTTGTAAAAAGAGTTGGGTAGGCGGGTGCTAAGCCCCCCCCCCCCCCCCCAAATAGCCCGGGTTCCGACGCCTATGCTACGCAGTTATGTATTTTCCTTCATATTTGTAAGTAATTGAAGTCTTTGACAAAATCCATTTTATAACACTTTTTGTAGTTGATATAGTTATGTTGAAAGTACTAACAAATCTTCGAAAATAGGTCACGGAAGCGTTGAAGCGAGGGGCTGTGTCAAAAGTAGTTCCGACCGGAAGTATTTGATATAGCATCACCCGTGTGATAGAGCAAAGGTTTATCACACGGGTAATATACATCACACGTATGAGATAAAATACTATACATTAATATATCAAAATTTAAAACACTGGTTTACAATGAACGTACGACTTGTTGTAAATGTCTTAAGTGGTTATAATACAATGAAAGAAAACATTATATACTTTTATAAAACTCAATCAAAATTGCATTTTATATCATAGAGCCTATCTCCTACTTAATAATAATGCAGTATAATGGTACTGTACGTGAATACATGCACGTGTGTATGTGTCCTGTAACTGTAACTAAAAATCTTTAGTAAAGAAAATATTAAACATAACATTTATTTAAAACAATTACAATGGTACGTGTTTGACTTTGAAATGCGTATATCTATAAGTCTAATTGAAATACTAATATTGTAAATGTTTTGCACATAAATTCCTGTAAACAATAATTTAAATGGTAGAACATATAAGTAGAGATAGGATAAAGCCAGTATTTTTAATTAATGCCCTAAATAGCATTTTTATGTTCTTAAGAAAATAATTAGAGATGTGATTATTTTATACCTGTTAAATGGTAGCACCAATTATCCATTTAAACTCAATCTAAACCTCTTAATCTAAAAAGGGATGTTGCCAAATAGCGAATTTTGTTACAGAATAACATGTTTGTTTTGATTTACAGTAGAAATGAGTGTCCTATTCAGAAGTAAAATTTGTCCCCAAGCCCTTTAAAATGAATTATATTAATAGACTTACTTTGTAAAATCTAATTAACGAATAAGTCTGACAAAGTAAATTGGTATTCGATAAAGTCAATTCATGGTTAAAATATTAAACTATAAAAATGAGTGTTAATCTTGGCTAGATATTCATTTTGGTATACATTCTAATCATACATGTATTGCAGCCTGAAAGCACGGGATGATGACAGTCACCATAAAACATTTATCTAATGATATTGCATCATGCAAAAACTGACAGCCAACTTTAAACATTTTTAAAAATAATTTTTTATTGATAGCAATGCTTCAGAAAAGATATTTAGTGGTAAACTAAAATTTGAGTGTCAGTCGTAGAGTTATAAGCAAAATACAGAGCTCACAATTCTTTGTCATGTGAACAAGGCGCATGTCATGATTTAGTTATTATTCAAGCTGTTTTTTCTCACTTATAATTCGTTTTAGTCATTAATAAAAAAAAAGCTCCTTATGTCTATCACATTCAGTATAATTCTTAAATTGTATTTTTCACTTCAACATTCAAAACTTACATGACGTAAGCTTTGTTAACATAGCACAAAGAATTATGAGCTCTGTATTTTCCTTAAAACACGGCGACTAACACTAAATTTTTGGATGAAGATTAAATTTCCCTACTGAAGTATTGTAAACATTAAATTCGGGGGAAAATTAACCAAAATGCATTAAATGGCTATCGACATATACCGTTTAACATTATCAAATAATATTGAGGCATGTAGTACTGACAGAAAAATTCACCTTTAAACATTTTATCAAATATTGTAGCTTGCAGATAATGGCCTTTGATATTCACCTTTAAACATTTCTAATAATACAGTAGCCTGCATTACTCGCTGCTCTCTTTAAACGGTAAATAGATATAGTAAAAAAAATCAGAAGCAAAGTTTTCAAGGGAAATCTTTCTTGAATTCATATTATGTGTATTTTGTTTATTTTATTTTATAATGCACGATTGTATGCGAAACATACCATAATGATTACGCAAGGAGCTATTTATTAATGATTACATGTAAAACGAATTATAAGAGAGAAAAAACCAGCTTGAATAATAACAAAATCATGACATGCGCCTTGTTTACATGACAAAGAATTGCGAGCTCTGTATTTTGCTTATAACTCTACAACTGACACTCAAATTTTAGCTTACCACTAAATATCTTTTCTGAAGCATTGCTATCGATAATTTTTTTTTTAAATGTTTAAATTTGAATGTCAGTAGCAAGTTTGTGCATGATGCAAAATCATTAGATAAATGTTTTTTATGGTGACTGTCAACAACCAGTGTTTTCTGGCTGCAATACATGTATGATTAAAATGTATACCAAAATGAATATCTAGCCAAGATAAACACTTAATGTTATAGTTGAATATTTTAACCATGAATTGACTTTATCAAATACCAATTTACTTTGTCAGACTTATTCGTTAATAAGATTTTACAAAGTAAGTCTATTAATATAATTCATTTTAAAGGGCTTGGGGACAAATTTTACTTCTGAATAGGACACTCATTTCTACTGTAAATCAAAACAAACATGTTATTCTGTAACAAAATTCGCTATTTAGCAACATCCCTTTTTAGATTAAGAGGTTCAGATTGAATTTAAGTGTATATTTGGTGTACCATTTAACGGGTATAAAATAATCACATCATTTATTATTTTCTTAAGAACATAAAAATGCTATTCAGTGCATTAATTAAAAAAAAACTGGCTTTATCCTATCTCCACTTAAATATGTTCTACCATTTAAATTATTGTTTACAGGAATTTATGTGCAAAACATTTACAATATTAGTATTTCAATTAGACTTATAGATATACGCATTTCAAAGTCAAACACGTACCATTCTAATTGTTTTAAATGAATGTTATGTTTAATATTTTCTCTACTAAAGATTTTTAGTTACAGTTACAGGACACATACACACGTGCATGTATTCAGGTACAGTACCATTATACTGCATTATTATCAAGTTGGGGATAAGTTCTTTGATATAAAATGCAATTTTGATTGAGTTTTTTAAAAGTATGTAATGTTTAATTACATTGTATTATAACCACTTGAGACATTTACAACAAGTCGTACGTTCATTGTAAACCAGTGTTTTAAATTTTGATATATTAATGAATAGTTTTAAATCATAAAGATCGCAGATTCAACGCTCAATGATATAAATGTTTGTACCATTAGGGGTTGACCATGTAGCTTAAGGCTTGCTTCTTTAAGGGTTATGTCTGTTGTACATTTGCAACGCTTAATGATAAAATTGTATCATTAAGTGGCGATTTATCATTAGCGGTTGATGTTGTTGACTATTAATGCAAGAATTTATAGCATCAGGGGTTGCAATTGCAACGCTTAATGATATTTGTATTATAAAGCGGTATTTTATCATTAGAGGTTGATACACCATACATGACATTTTTTTTTTATCCTTTCAGACCTCCTTGGTTCCGTTAATACCTGTGTCATATTATATTTTGATACCACGAAATATTGAATTCGGGTTCAATGTATTATGCGATATTATGAGTCCGGGTTGTACACCAGAGTCGAACTAGCCAGCAAAAACTCCACCGCACTAACAAAAATTTAATTAAAATTATTGGCTATTTCTCAAACGTTTTCCGATCCCGATGTGAAACAATTGAAATTAACAGATCGCCTTACGCCCAAACTAGGACTTGTGCTCATTAGGTGAGCCCGGATTCCTCAGGGAACGGGTTTTCTCTCAAGGAGGTCGGCGCAAAATCAGACACTAGTTATATCAATTCCTGGCGCCAGTGCGCTGAGTAGACCTTAAGTGAACAAATTATTTCTGTTATGTAGGGATCTAAACTGGGCGCCCTACGCCCAAACTAGCACTTGTGCTCATTAGGTGAGCACGGATTTGTCTGGGGAGGGGTGTTTCTTCGAGGATTCCGGCGCCAAATCAGGCACTAGTTACACCAATTCCGGCGCCAGTGCGTTGATTAGACCTTTAGTGAACAAATTATTTCTGTTATGTAGGGATCTAAACTGGGCTCCCTACGCCCAAACTAGGACTTGTGCTCATTAGGTGAGCCCGGATTCGTCTGGGGGGGGGGGGTGTTTCTTCGAGGATTCCGGTGCCAAATAGAGCACTAGTGACACTGATTCCTGGCGCCAGTGCGCTGGGTAGACCTTAAGTGAACAAATTATTTCTGTTATGGAGGGATCTAAACTAAGGCGCCCTGCGCCCAAGCTAGGTCTTGTGCTCATTAGGTGAGCCCGGATTCCTTTGAAGATGGGTGTTTCTTTAAGGATTCCGGCACCAAATCAGGCACTAGCGACACCAATTCTTGGCCCTATGGTGCTGAATAGACCTTATGTGAACAATTTATTTCCGTAAGGTGGGGTTCTTAACAAGTCGTTCTACACCTAAACTAGGACTTGTGCTCATTGGGTGAGCCCAGAAGTTCAAATCGACCCTAAAAAGGAATTGGGTTTACACGACCATTAATAGGCTTAGCTAGCCTGTTGAAAATAGGAAATTTCGTACAATACAGTTAAAATCTTTCAAAGGTCTGGCCAACACCCTGTATCCCATGCTTATATCCCTCCGGGGCATAGGCCGCTGCGAGATTTCTCCAGGCCCCTTTATCCTTTGCAATCTTTTCTACCTCTTTCCAGTTTTTACCCATTCTCTTTATGTACACCTCTTAATCTCTCCGCCAGGTGGATAAGGTTACCTACATGATATCAATGTAGCTCGTGGGTTTGCTGACGTCACAATAGGAATCAACGTAAAGAGTTGACCGTCATAGTAATTCTTTTTTTTATTTGACAATTGAAATATTTAGAAACATAAAAGGAAATATTTCAAAAAGCTTAAATGCAGCTTATTACTGTTTATACAAACATTCATAATTATCAAGTGCTGAAAATTTAAAGATTTCACATACATTGTTACATTTTGTTTTTTAAAGTATGAGTGTGCTTTCGAACTCAAATAAAATCATGTTTTAAAACAGACAAGTAAATTTATTGAACTGTATGCATTAACTTTGCTTTTTTGTACAATAAAAATTCCGGAATTTTAACTATCGATCAAATTTTTAATTTTTTTTTTGGCTTGATCTAATTATTTTATACGAAAGCAAACTTTTTATGTCAGTAATTGCCTGGCAAAATTTTTTTTGCATTGATTGACTCAGAGTTTCATAAAAACAAAAATAGCAATTTTCTGTATGCTTTACATTGCCTTACATTAATTGCATTTGTGCATTTGATAACATTCACAATAATGTCTAATTAGTTTTTGCATGTTTTAAAATGTGTTAATTAGCTAGTCTTGTCAATAAATGCATTTCAATTTTTGGCTTTGGGTTCTCAGACGTAAGGAAAATATGATGTCGGGCTAACGTCGTTATGAAAATATGAGGTTTTGAAAAGTCTTTTAAATCTTTAAAGTTGTTTTGCTAAAAATTGTCCGAGAAGACATACTGATTATTTTTTATGAAATGATTCATAGTAAATCCTCTGTTATTGTGTTGAGTATAATTAATTTCGTCTGAATCGTTTAAAGGTATGGAAAATAGTTTTGTAATGCGTCTCTTGACTAAGATTTGCATTTTACTAAATATTTCATTGAAATGGCGTTGCTTGATTTTAATTATCAATGACACTGTGTTTGAAACACATTATAATATTACCTCGCAGATGAATCTCAAATAAATCAGTTACTAGTGCACTTTGCTAAAAATATGTTTATTTTGTAAAAAATATTGATAAAAATTGATATTTGTAACTAAATGCACTAGTAGCTGACAACATAAAGAGATATATCTAAGTAATTGTGTCGTAATATTTTATATATCTTATTTTAATATTAGTTACAAATATATATCAACCTTTATATACAGCTACTTGACATATATTGATAAAACCCTAAAAAATAAAGATATTTGTAATAAAATGCACTAGTAGCTGACGACATTAAGAGATATATCTAAGTAATTGTATCGTAATTTCATGTGGATGACCAGATACAATGTTGATATTAACAACCCTTGAAGATGTCTTAATCTGTACGTACGGCTACTTGAATTACTTTGAAAAAATTGTCTTTAAAATAGAGATACTAAAATCATAACTCAGTGTTAGCTGACGAGATTAAAAGAGATCTGAGTAATTTTGTTGTAATATGATGCAGATGACATGATAGATTGTTATGATTAATAGCACTTGTTGATAATTTCAATCTATATGTACAGCTACCTGAGTCAAATGGACAATATTGTCTAAAAAGAGATCTTTTAACGAATTGCACCAATTACTGATGAGAGAATGAGAAAAATATGAGTACTTTTAAGGTATAATCATGTAGATAACCTAGTCAAATTCGTTAGTAGCATCACTTGTAAATATATTTTATCTATTATGCAGCTATTTGAAAGGTTTTGACAAAGATGTTAAAAATGAGATTTTATAAGGCATTTTGTAGCTGACGATATCACAAAAGGAGATAAATCATATGGATGATATTATGCAATATACATATTAAGAACACAAATAGAAATCCCAGGTATGTTTTGCCACTTCCACAGTAACCAGTAACTAGTAACCAACTTTGATTTCATCCCGTAGCCAGTTGCTAGCTTTTCTTACTTCTCGTAGCCAGTAACTTGTAGCCAACTTTTATTTTAACTCGTAGCCAGTTACAAGTAGCTAGCTTTTCTTACTTCTCTTAGCCAGTTACAAGTAACCAGTTACTAGAAGCTAACTTTACCTATCTGTTTTTTGCCGCTATTCGAATTGATGTAACTGGTGTTCATCATAAACCGTGTGTACATGGAACTGATTTTTAATCCAAATTTGCAATCGGTTGAGATAGCACCATGTCACTGATTTCTATCTCGGCAATTTTACATCCCTTCGAAGCAATCCAATTCAAACGGATATACTAAATGTTTATATATTCTGTGCCTTGTAAACGACAATGAGATTAATAATGAGGCGATCTTTGCTATCGATAGAACTTGCACCAATGGTCATTGTTCCTCTCTAAAAGTCAGAAGATACCATGTTGTCGAAATATTGCTCTCTCAATAGAGAAAGAGAAAGTTTAGTATCGGATATAGTCAATTTATGTTAACATGTAAAGAACGTCGTTAATATTCAAAATAATATTTCACCTAGAAAAACACTTGATTTAACTTTATCTTAATCTTAACACTAGTTGTCATGAGAACATTTAATCTTTTTAAAGACTTTCAAAATTATATATGCAATTTACGTCCCAGTTAATTAATTTTAAAGATTTTGGATAATTTTCTCAAGGAACCCGACAATAAATAAATTTTATAAATAACAAAGTTCTAAAAATGAATATAATTATACGTTTTACCAATTTCACAATGAGCTGTGATAATAATTGAAAGACAAATAGTTATTAGGAATCAAAGTACTGAAAGTACTGAGAAGCGCTAAGCATTCGCTGTAATTGTTACTGTATTAAGGAACATCTGTTAAATCTAATGATAAGCAATGTACATGAGATATACTTTCTCTGTTTTAGAATTTTGAAATTGAACACTATTTGAAAAAGAAATGGGATAAGGCAAAAATTAATACAATGAAAGTCCCAGCGGGATTCAAACTCACAACCTGCAAATTTTTAGTTATTGCTGTACCACATTTTCTACGCTGTTGAACAACAATTAAAGGACAGAGAAAATCTATAAAGTATGTCAAAGAATGAAGGTGTACCATTTTTTGTTGAATTTGACAGCCTTACCATGTTTACTGGAAAATGAAAGGTTTCAATTTTTGAAATATTTGCAAAAAGGTAATTATTGGTTTCATAAACAATGTTCTAGATTATCTCAGATGAACATTGATGTTTTGTGCAGGTGAAAACATTTATATTCATTTTATTAGCCATGCATTTATAATTTCGTTTATATCTTAATTTAAATTGTAAAGGGAATTAAGAGTAATTTGCACAATGCATACAGGTCTTAAGTTATTTGTAGAGGTAAAAGTGGAAAGAAATTTAAGAAGTTTTATTGCAAAGAATTTCACAATGAATACAAAGTTAGAAATGCTTAAAATGGTAATGTAAAACATTATTTGACACTGAAAAAAGAATTGAAAAAAAATAAACAAGTAGAGGTTCTTTAGGATGAAGGAAAACATATTTTCTTCAATAAAAAAATGTAGTTAAGTGTGATAAATATTACAAAAATCTGTTTGCTGGCCTAGAAAATTAAATACGAAATTTAATGGTGCTGGAGATTGGTTTCAACATGTAATAAGATAAAAAACAAAACAAACTAAAAACCAACACATGTACATCAGGTATGAATTAAATACAAGCACAATCCAATCTGCAAGATGTTAATAACCATAACAATACTTCTTTAATAGTAATCATGTCACAAAATTGTTCATCGATAACAATACCGGTAATGGACAAACAAGTGTATCAAAAAATTGCAGATAAGGTTTAACCATGTCTTAATTTGTAACAAATGGAAAATGTTTGCAAAATTCATATAATATACATGTACACACAACAAGCAATATTGCTGCACAACAAAAGCTTAAATGTTCTTTCACATTTTGAATATATTTTTGTTTAAATCGTTTACGATATAAATAAAAAAAAAAAATGTTTTTTTCTAAAAATTGGAATGATATTTGTTATAACCATATATAAAAAGGAGGGAGAGTGTATACTTCGAAAACATTTTTTTTCCTCAGAATTTTACATAACTATTGGGAATAATTAATTTTCAGAAGTATACAAAAAATTTTGAGTTGATAAATAGAGCTGAAATTACAGTATGAAATCCATCTCCTTCTCATTTGAGATTGGTGTTGTGGTTGTTGTCAGTAAATGCAATGTTCAGACTGAGAATTTCAGATCCTTGTTGTGTGGTAATAATGTTAATTGGGATTTTACTCGAAGAGATAATCTTTTGGTTCATTGAAGGAGAGACTGGAGGCATGGTTGTCACTTTCTGATAATGTTGTTTCATTACTGATTATAGTTGAACTGTAATGTCCCTGTAGTTTGAATCCAGTGATTGTTCTTTAATGGCCCTATTGCAATTGTAGACCTAAGTGCTTCCATGTGTCCACTAATTTGAATTTGAAGTGGCTGTATTTTCTGCAAAGAAAGAAAATTGCAAATATATATTAAAAAATGTCAGATTGACTTTCTTTATCAGTATATCTTTTAAAAATATGGTAGTTGAGTGTGACAAAAACAATTTAAATTTGAAAATGACAGTTATAATATTGTTGTAATTTGCAATACATATATACATTCATGTAGTCAATGAACAAATAATTGACCTAAACAATAGTGTTCCTACTTGAATTGAGAGTTCCATATCTTGCAACTCATTCAACAGACAATGGGAGATTTTGATTTGAATTCCCTATCTGTTGTTCTTGTTCTGCAAGTTCTGTCTAAAGAGTGACATCAATGTACATGGGTTATCTTCTTGAAGAGTTATTGATCTAATAAATGTGTTGTTCCATTAACCGTAACAGTTTTTGAGGCTTCATTCTAAAATAAACAAATGGAGAAATTCAGATGTACATGAATAAAATACCAACATGTTGTAAATGTATGTTGTTTTCTACTATCAATGTCAAAGATTGAGATTTTACTATAGTCTTACTTTGATTATTTGTCTCTTAACAGAGAAAATGGATCTCCATGGAGAAGTCTTTGTTTCAGAAACCTTCTTTATTGGTGATGTGGGCATGATCATTTAAACTGCAGATTCCTCTATGGCATTTGGTACATCTATTCTTGCCTTCACCCATTCTTGTTGTTTTTAGCGGTGTGTTCCTTTTGTAAACACTTTGACAGTTATACCATTCGAGTATGGTATAGCTCGAGGTTTTTTCCTCCTTGAGGTCAAGAATGCTTTTCAATGGCATTCTACAAAGAAATAACAATATTGTCACTGTTCAACTTTGAAACAAAGTCAGAAGAGAGAGAATAGCTTTTGATGGCACAAAAAAATATCATATTGATAATACAGTTTATCTCACAAAATTAACAGGGAATAAAGTGTTTCTTTTGCAAATGTATATTTTTTCGAATTAACTAATATACACCTGATTGTAACTCAGATTTTTCGTATTAATGGAATAACTGTAATTTAAATTTATGTCAAGTTCAAGTCTGATTCGGTATGAAAAATTATTTCTAAACCCCAAGAGGAATGTTATATTGACAACTGAGTTTATGTTACATTGACAACTGAAAAAATGCTTAAATATCATCATGATAATTTCAAGGTTTTTTGTTTTTGTTTTTATTCAAGTTCATCAGTATGATCATCATGATATGGCAAATAAGCCACAATTGGCTTGTGGTCAGAGTAATATGACTCCAATGTTGCACTTGATATTTGAGAAGGACACATCATATTGGTATAAATGTGGTCCAAACATGAGTCATAATCACTTGTAACAGAGTGAACAACCTGGCTTACTTTATGGTCTATGAGAAATTCTGATAAACAAGTCTGTGTAAAAAAGTCAACATTTGCATCTCCCATAATAACAAAATGATGTTCTGTTCCAAGCAATTCAAACAAATTCTGAAGGTACTGACACAAATACCCCTGTGAAGCTTTTTGAGGAGAGCAATAAAAGAAGACAAGTTGCAATATTCTTTCCCGGTGAATTATATGTCAAAGCACTGTTTCAGTTGCCATAATATGGAGTCTTCTTATATTCTGGAAAGGGATCTTTGAATAAATAACTATTCCGTGATATGGCCTTCCACTTATGTATTTCTCATCATCAAATCTAAAGGTGCTATATCCTTGTAATTCATAACATGTAGCATCATCTGATGGTTTTAGTCTGCTTTCGGCTATAGCAATGATATCAGCTGATATCAAGTTTTTCTCCAACTTCATATCATTGATATGCAAATGCAGTGATCTGCAATTATGATACAGTAGTTTTAAATCCTCGTTCAGATTTTGTAAAAGTGGCAAACATGAGTGTAGAGTAGCCTCTGAGTACAAACGATCCATTTCATCAGCAACACTCTTTGATACAGAAATCTTACTTTCATTTAGTTCTAATAAAAACACATCTTCTAATTTTCTAACTCGGCTTAAACCTACATAATGCATGTGTTCTTGCTTCCTTTTTCCAAAATGCAAAACGGCTTTATTCATGGTTGACCCCTGAGATTTGTGTATGGTTTTAGCACAGGCTAAACGCAAAGGAAACTGTCTTCTGATCACATATGCAGAGCGAAACATGCCTACATTAAAATTTCTTGTAATTTCTAAGACAGGAGTCCAAGATTTACTGCAATATGTGGCAAAAAGGTGTGCATACTTTGTACGTGCTTTTGAACCAACAGCTTCATTTTCAAATGCAACCCAAATAATACTGCACCTCTGTGAATTTTCCACTCGAAAGTCTAATTTTTTAACCAAACATGTTGTTCCATTAGTGAGACCATCCTCGACATCGATATTGATACAAATTTCAGCCGGCGTATCTTCAACTATTAGCAAATTTTTGAATAACCCCATTGTTTTTGATGGATCATCAGAAACTTTTGACAAAATTTTCTGTTTAATGTCTTTAGTTACATCTCCACTAACAGTATCTATGGCTGAAATTGTACATTTTTTACTGGTTTCTGCATTTGTGTATGCTAGCATGTTATGCTCATCTACTTGTGCATTAATAGTGTACAAGTAAGGCAAAGAAGATGGGATGGAATCAAGTGACTTTAACCTTGTTTTCAGAGTGGCAATATCAGCAGAAGAATGCAATCCCTTGCGCATTCTATTGAGTAGTTCAACAAAACTTTTATCATCCTTTTGACGCATGATATCTGTCAATTCAAATACCCTGAAATGGTCTTGCCAAAGATTTGCTGCCAAAGGTCCATAATCATCTACCAAATTCTGAAAGATACACCCATCAAATACCGGTTTCAACTGAAACAAATCTCCAATAGCAATAATGCTTACTCCACCAAATGGTTTCTCTGTAGCAAATATTTCTTGAAGTCTTAGATTTATGTAATTGAAAAGTTTGTTTCCAACCATAGATATTTCATCAATGAAAATAACTTTCAAACTACGGAATTTGACTCTGAAGGAATCTAACTGCTTCATATCTAATGGTTTGTACTTCAAAGATTGATTTGCAGGAATACAGAAAAGAGAATGAATTGTTTGTCCACCTACGTATATTGTAAGCTGCCTTTCCTGTTGGGGCACACAAAAGAGTTTTCACATCATCTGGATTTTCATGGATTTTTTTTGCAAAATACCTTGTCACAGCCTGGTAAATAGCAGTAGTTACAATGCTTTTTCCAACATCTGCTCCACCAGTCAAGAAACAGTAAATTGGTCCTTCATTCATCTTCATTTTATGTAATACATGATAGAAAAATATTTTCTGTTTTTCATTCAAAGTTCTGACCAAATTCATATAATCATTATGACTAAGTGAGTTCACAGGTGTATCACAAATGCTGATTTGTTTCCTTGTTATGCCTAAATCAAGGCCAATGTCATAGTCGAGACCAATATCTTTTGGGTTGAAACACCCATGAAATATGTTTTCATCATCTGTTTTTTCATATTGGTCAACTTCTTCATTGTGCTGCACTTCTGCTGCAATCACGTGGAATTCTTCATCACAATCTGTCATATTCTTTTCAACAATGTCAATAATGCCTTCATCTACCTCATATTTAAGTTTATTGGCATTTATGATTTCAACTTTTCTTTTGTAGTGTTCCTCATATGTTCCATAGTTTCCTTGCAAATCCTTTGTCTCATTTCTCCAAGGGTAAAACAACATAAGTTGTTCTCTATAAAAGTTCTCAGGATCTTGGTCTTTGTTAAATCTTACATATCGAATTATTTTATTTGGCTTGCGTTTCCTAAGAATTGTTCCATTTCTCATGTGATACTCCATTTGCAATGAATCTACAGTTTCATCCTGTTCTGCAAGCATGTCCTCGTCTTCTTCATTTCTTTCATCCTCCGGTAAATCACCATCTTTGTTCTGATTACCTTCATTTTTTTTCTCTGAAATAACATCGAATTGTGACACAAAATCAGCCAAACATATTTTTTAAAGCATTTGGTCGTCTCTGGTAACGTTTCAAAGCATTATCTGACTGTATATCTGTTGAACTCTCGGGTAGTTCTGACAGAACATCCAATGGTTTTAAAAGGAATGTTCTGTTTTCATCATGATTGGTGTTAATAAATGCGAATGACCTAGTGCTAACACGCAGTGGTAACTGTAATATCAAATATGCTGCCTCCTGAGCTGATAATTCTACATGAGTCAAAAATTTGTTCCCTATATGTCTCACTTGCTGCTTCAAAGTTTTATTTCCTTCCCTTGCTTCTTTACAAGCTTCGTACATCAAGTTCGACATTCCTCTTTGCGATTTTGAAATATATGAAACAATGTAAGCAGCACAGGCATATGCGTCAAGAATAAACTGAACATCAATGTTTGCTTGCCAACATTTCAATATCATTTCATTGTAAGAATTGACTCTGATTTCAGATACATCTCTTTTTAGGAAAACCTTTGGTGATTTCAATGAAGATCTCAGAGCCATTATGTACATTTCCTCTGAAATTTGAAGTTTACAAAGAAATTCTGAAAAAGACATGTCAAAGCCAGTTTTCATTTCATTCAAAAGAGAAGCAATTCTTTCATAGTCATCAACAATTTTTGGATATTTTTCCTTTTCAGCATCCTGTAATTGTTCAAGAATTTGTGTTCTTGACAAAGGAGGTAGGGGGAAATTGAACCGGCAAATATTTTTCCCCTTCTTTCTACATGTGCGAGCATGTCTATGAGTTTGGTAATTGATGAGATCTGGGATATCATTTCTCTTTTGACATGAAGAATGGGTGTCAATGAAATTCTCCAAATCTTGTTTGTCAGATTTTCCATACAGGGGTGCATTTTCAATCCATAAAAGCATGTGAATGTGAGGGGATCCTCTTTGTTGGAATTCAACCCTATGGAAATGGTCCACAACTCTTCCCAATGGAAAATTTGATGATTTCAAAACATCACTAATGAAAACTTGCACTCTGTGATTGAAAAATCGTGTATATGTTACAGGATCACTTTGTACAAGCTCACACTTCTCTTTCCATGTTAAATTGGCAATTTCTTCATCGGTGTATTCAACATGTTTAACCTGTTGTCCAAGAATTTTGAGAAGAGATGGCCATCTGGTTTCAGCAGCTGATAGAGAACAAAACCAGGTAGGTACACCTAACTGCCTTATCATTGCAAAAACATCCCTTTTCGCACTTTCCCAGTAAGCTGGAGATCCACGCAACTGCCGTAATACACGATAACCCTCATCAAGTCTCACAATATTATCAAAAGTTGATTGATTCAGAACTTGTCCTACTGTAACTTTTTGCCCATTCAGTTGACACTTTCTCATAGCCAAATTTACTCGATCTTGAATTTGCTTGATTTGCAATTTTTTTAGTTTAAAGAAAATATTTGGAACTGAACAAGCTGCACGTCTGTCAACACTTCTCAATTCCCATTTGCAGATAGTGCTATAATGCACGGGCATTTGCCTGTCTTTGTTCTCGGGACGTTTCTGACCACAGTAAATACTTGGAAATGCTAAATATTCTGCATTATTGTCTTGATAAAGACCAAGTGGTACCTGACCTTCTCCAGGGGCAAATGAAAAGGTTTTACACAAGGACCTTACATCAACGGGATGAAGCAATGTATCTGTGCTACCAGTTAGCCTGTTTTCAAAATTTGGATCCTCTGTCCACTCATCAGAGTCATCATCATGATTTGCATTGTTTTGATTAGTCAGTTCAGTTTCACTTGATAATGTTTCAATATGTGAATCACTTTCACTATTACCCACATCATACCCTAGCCATTCATGCATTTCTGATTCTATGTTCCAATTTTCATTCATTTTAATCCCTTCTGTCTGAAATAATGAACTGTTTTTCAAAAGCCATTTTAAAGCTTTCAAGCATTTGTTTGGTCTGATTGCTTCATGCAATACAGAGTGCTTAAAATTCATCTTTCTTTTCAGCTTAACCTGAACAGTTTCGGAATCTGACAAAGTTCTTGGTAAAGATGTAACTGTAGAATTCACATCTGATGGTACATTGACAACATTTCCTCTCAAACTTTTCTGACCACCACGAGGTTTCTCTACGACTTGCATAAATGGTATTCTTGGACTTATTAATCTTTCTTCAAGTTCAGTAATGTCAAGCTCAGGGGGTTTCTCTGGGAACCCCATTCCATTGAAGACAGAACAGGATGGAATTTTTTGAGATTTTAGATTTCTATAGCAAGTATTACATACCCATTCTGTATTTTCCACACTTTTGATTCCAAGTAAGCAGTTTTGCAATAAATCTGATGAACCAATGAGGGAAGTGGCTTTATGAACATTTTCCCTAAACCATGTTTGTGTACAGCAACTGCATATATAACAGGGTCCATGACAAACTTTCTTTTGAAAGTTTTGAACAACTTTGTCTATTCTTGCATCAGTAACATCCTTCAAAGTGAAATCATTTTCTGTTTTTTCCGTATTCAATGATGATTCGCTATTTACAATATCAAAAGCATGTTCACATCTTTTGCCACTTACTGAGTGAGTAATGTTCAGGTCATCATCTACATCTGTATCCAAATCTAAGGAAGTTTTCTTCCGCTTTTTGGAAACTCCTATTTTGACTCGACAAATCTCATACTGAACTTCTTGTAAAGTTGATGTTGGAGACAATGAAATACATTGTTTTCTCAGAAATGAACACAGATCTTGGAATGATGCTAAAGTACTTAAAACACCTGATCCATTTGGATCACACAAACCATTCAAACCCCGACTATGAGAGTCAAATACTCCATATGTGCCATTTCTTTCATTAAAAGTGATTGCAACTGCAGATGAATGGAAAATTAGGATGGCAAACTGCTTGGAACAAGAAGATGACAACACTGAATTCAAACTTGTTTCTAGCTTCTTCCCAACACCATCAACACTTCCATTGACTGACATGTTTCCATAAAATGTCGATAAAGTTTCAATTGAGAAACTAACGCATTTGAAATTGACAAACTTTGGTAAATCTGAAAACTGTAAAAGTTCTTGATTTGGTCGAAGAAAACCATATTGACAAATCTTTTTATACAAAATATCACCTTTCACTAATGTAAAATTCAAATCGTTTCTGTCAATATCTTCAAAGCTTTTCAAACAACTTTGCATTATGAAGACAACACAGTTTGTCATACACTGTTTACCCCTGGATTCATTAGAGAAATAAACATCCCCTTGACTAAAATTAGCTTGAACTACTCTTTTCTGAGAATCATTTGTAGCCATTTTCTTTCAATACTTTAACTGTGTACTATCGAGTGGTATTAAATTATTATCCTAATCAATAAATAAGTTGACACAAAATAAGAGAATAAGTCCTGATCTGTAGAGCATACTTGCAACTGTATCGGATTCATTTGGCATGACTACGAAGGGAACTTGAACGTCAGGCAGGCAAATATTTTATGTCGATTATTAAATTACGCTTCATATAATATCCCGCAGTTATATTTTTTAAAATAATCGATTAAGCTGTCATTCCTAAAAATTTAGAATGTCGTGTCAAATTTCTCATTGGAGTTTCAGAATTCTCTCATGTATCTCATGATTCTCAAGTCTCTCAATGTTCTCAAATATATATCATTATAAACAATCGTAAATAAAATTCTCATTCAAATACTCTCATATTATTTTAGTGTCTAAATGATAACGAATAGATCTGCTTCGACGTACTACTTTTGAAAATGGTTTAAAAGCAATTGCACTGTATGTAATCTTCAATCAAATTTACCGCCAGATATATGATTGTATTTACCTTTTCTCGGTCTGATGATTCTTTCTCCGCCTACTTTAATTGTCTTCTTCTTGTTTAAACAGCTCTCAGGTTCGCCCACGTTTAAGATTTTTCTCGCCTTCTCGAAGTAAATATTGT
Source organism: Magallana hongkongensis (assembly GCA_015776775.1). NCBI lineage: Eukaryota > Metazoa > Mollusca > Bivalvia > Ostreida > Ostreidae > Magallana > Magallana hongkongensis. The sequence goes on from CM027471.1 coordinate 20,550,435, forward strand.
ATTATTCCGCGGGTTTGACCTCATCATTTATAAATCGAATATATCAGTAATTAAGTGGTAAATGGTTTATATCTGGCATTTCATTATTAAAAGTGTAAAAGAAATAAAGTTAAACAACAATATGAAAACTTTTAACACCTTCTTTTTAGAACTATATTTCACCGCGGAGATATTTTATGAGACCTTGTACACTAATCATAGAACCCCACTTTGTTTACATCATGATAGAGGTCGCTGTCGAGGTTGCGTTCGATTTCAAGGTAGATCCACGAATTTTAAATCTTAAGTTGCTAATGTGTCCGCTAAGTGAGAAAATGACGAAGAATTGAAAATTATTTCATGTGCAGTATCAAACATCTCAAACGTTTCTTAAATTAAAACTTTATATCATTGGGCGCGTATATAAAAAGTTACACGTTTTCTCTTGTAAAGTTAATATTAATCGTAATTTTGTCCTACACAATTCGGCGAACGTTGCTCTTATTATCATACATGTATATTCTATCGAAACAATTCTAACTTTAACTTGAATAGAAACTTAAACGGCACCCAATCTCTTCAATTCACAAAAACTTGATTGTAGCAAATATATTTACTATGTCTGGATATTTGTAGTATTGAACGCAACCACGATTGAAACTACCGATAGATGTCGTTGATTGAAAGATCATGGAAAGATCATGAGATCTGAGAAACCCTAATAAGCGCTTGCGCATGCGCTTAGCGCTTAAAAAAAGGTTTTCTTTATAGAGATGATAACTGATATAAGCACACGTAGATAAAAATTTAAACAATAACATGCTTTCTTTGGTGATTCATGCGAGATATGAAGGTGGCGACATTGCAGAAAAAGTACATAACCCGCGTAAGCGTGTTATTTAATTTTTTTCTGCAATGATCGCTCCCTTCATATCCCACACTAATCATCAAAGAAAGCAGTTTACTATTTATATTTAATACATCTTTCTTTTTCAAAAATTAATAAATACATGTATATTGTAAAGTAAGTAAAATTCATCAAATTACTGTTAATGTACATCTGTATGTTAGCTAAAAGAAACAGCCAAATCGTCTATTATGGGAATTTGAGTCTGACATCATCATGGTTATTGTTATTTCGCGCAGTCCGCGATTTGTCTTAGGTCGCTGTAGGTTTTGACCAATCCATAAACGAAGCGTGTATATTTAAGTCCTGTCAGTTTCAGTTGATAAAGGTTCGCCGAATCAATAAACGGGGCGTGTAAATTTCAGTCGGGCTGTTTCTACATAGCTATGAATTAACTATACGTTTCCGTAAAAATTAGAAGGAATCATACTCGGTAGATGCAAATAATGAATGTTCAGGAGGTTGTCACGCATTTAAAACATTATCATTACACTAAAGGTCAATATCTAGTAAATGAAATGTGCCTATAAATTCTTTCATTGATTCTTCAAAACAATAGCTTTATTTGAAAGGGTGTACTGGGGCTAACATCTTTGATAAACACAATGTAAAATGATGTTTTAAACTGTCAATTTAAGTGCAATATGAAGGAATTTAGGAAATCTTTTGGAGTTTTGTCAATTTTTGACTGATAAAACATATCTAGAATACCTACATTCTCCCCCCAAAAAAGGAATTAAACAAACTCTTGATATCCTCTTTAAAATGCTCTCAAATTGAATGCAGGTTTTGGGATTACTTTTCCCATGATTTAACATAGAATGTCAAAAAATTGTTTAATTTTCTACATTATTTCTTTTTTAAAGCCGTGGGCTACGGGAAAATGATTCTTCAAATCAATTATGACGTCATAATAGTTCTAGCACCAAAAAGACACTCTGGAATCATTTACTAGATCTTGACCTTAAGGATTACGTTTACTCAGGAGCGAAAAAAAATCCACTAATAGGAACGAAAAACTACTTATTGTTCATTGTAGCCCCACTTTTGGGGTGCTATTTTTCTCTTTCAAATAATTAGGTCAATGGCCTACTTTTTCTGCTTGTGACCTCTAAATGTTTTTTGAAAAAATTGTCAAAATTTGTCAAAATTGTCCACCATTTTCAAGGTTTTCTTTATTTTTTAATTATTAAAAATAATAAAACAATTTGTAGATTGGGAAATGATAAAATACGAATAGCTCTACTAATTTTATATTTGAATGAATCGTTTAAAGCTGATATCTTAAGTTTAACTTAGTCCGAATTTCCTCTATCAATTTCTAAAATTGTACCCATTTTTGATCGAGTTTTACAAAAAATTGACTAATAGGAGCTCCAAACCATTGATTGCCTAAAACTGTTTTTATTGTCTGTAATATGTTGTTGTTAAGAGTATATAAGGTCAATGATCAAAATTTCGATATATTTTATTTTGAATCGATTTTATGTATTTTAAAGATTTTTCCAATCGCGTGCCAGCCAGTGATATGAATTTATAGACGAGTAAATACAACCATAAAATATGTAAAATGATATGAAAAAACACATAAAAACTTAACTTTTGCAATTACACTGCAACAAAAAGATTTTAAGAGAAAATAAGAAAATGAAAAAAATAGTCTGAATTTCCTCTGTTTCAATTTAATCTACCTTTGTCGGAGCGTATCTTCCTCAAATAAACTAATCATGGATATCAATATTGATATTTGTTAATAGCGTTGTTGTTTTGTGTTTTTAAAACAACTTTGGAGTTCAGATTTTGAACTTTGTAAAAATATTTTTTAAAATCTCAAACCCTGAGTAAACGTAATCCTTAAAGCCAGTATGTTGGTAAAAAAATTGACAGGAATTCATACATATAATATTTTTGTAAATATTAAAACTCTTTACCTGTGAAACAAAATATGAGGATGTCCTGCAAAAATTCTTCTGTGGCAAATTGTTTGCATCACCATGCCACATAAAAACACGGCTCACCTATTTTTGTTCATATTTTTTTTCATCGTATTCGGCAAATACTGGTATTACAAATAACTATATTTTGAAATTTCTAGTTAGAAAATAAAAGTAAGTATTGTAATTAAGTGATATGCATTTTTCTTTGTTGTAAATTGCATTTGTTTGGGTGGGCGAGGCATGACACCAAGCAGTAGAATATGCGAGCACGCACATGTAATTATGGCGTCACTTATGTAAAATGACGTCACTTTATATCGCTTCGTGTGTCTTATGGTTTCACCATTTATTATTCAAAACTGATTTTCATTACAAACTATTTCATTTTTAACGTTGTTGATTTTTGTTTCATTTATTCAATACTGCTATGAGCGAGAACTCGTTCGTATCATAAATAGAGCATCCATGTTACATGGAATCATTTGTTGGTTTTTTTTCGGTTTTTTTTTGTTTGTTTTTTTTAATAATACATGTAAGACCTATGTACATATAAAATAAATTCTAGTTAATTTACGAAAAAATAGTATAAATTTCAGTACTGTTATCTTTAAAACCATAAAAGATGTATAAAATATCTAATGTTTAAATTAGCCCAAAATCGGCCCCAAGGCACTCTACGCAATTGTGTGATCGGCCCAAAATCGGCCCCGTGGCACAGAATTGGTTAACCATTTATTCCTTAATGAACTCATTCATAATTTACTCGTGTTTGACTTGCATTCGTGTTCTTTCAAGCGATAATATTCTTTGGAGTTTTGATGCACCATTTAAGGTGATAACTATAATATGTCTAGATATGGAAGTAGTCTAAAAGGTTGATTTAAGTGCATTTTTCCAAGTCAAAAGTTTATAATTATGATCCGTTCCGTTCTACATAAACACTTGACTGAATAGGCAAAGTTTGACGAGGTAAGACAACTCGCACGATCTCTGAATGTCATACAAGTTTGCATGATCATATAAGAAACATTGCTCTAATAATTATGTTAATTGTGCATTGATCAATGTTGAACCATTGTCAAATACATTTGAGACGGACTAATAAGTATTTGACTTATCCTATCGGATTTTAGTCCGAGTGAAACTATTTTTCTACAAAGGATCTATTGGGAATAACAATTAAATTAACCTGTAGGCGAGATGGTTTCCCGGTAAAAATAACTTTTGGAAATCAATTTTTCTCTGTTTTTTCTTCTATTGTACATATTCTAAAAATTTTCGAATCTGCATGTTGAACCTATCATATTGCTCTTGCAATTTTATTAAAATCTTCAAAGTTGGCTAAAACAGCATTCTCTTAGTAAAATGATGTATTTCTGCATGGTTTTTGGCCTAGATATCCTTCAGAACCGGCCTTCCCCTAAAAAAACCTAAATATTTTGACAAGTTTTGTTCAAAGGAATAAATTAAGAGAGAATATTTTAAGGGGCACCCCGGCACTGGGGTTGAATTTTGCAAAACCCCGACAACAATTTCGGAAACTGATTTTTATCATAGTGGTCTATATTGACATCAAACATGTATGTTTGAATTACATCATCGTAATTATGGTCCTATACGGGTATAAGTTTTTAAAAAGGATATCGTGTTACTGTTTTAATGCAAAAAAAAACAACATAAAACGATTTTTAAAATTGCGCCAAGCGAGACCCTCGATAGTTGCTAACATATCCCTGGTTGTAAAAAAAATGCATATAAAGTACATGTATCGTATTGTAGAAATTAAACTGAAAATAAAATTTAAAAATGATAAATTAAAAAAGCATCCATACCTCATACTGCTCGGACAACGGTTTGTGAAACTTTTTTTTCAAACTCTATACATCATGAGAACTAGAACCCAAGAGTTAATTGCGTATGGCCTGAAATCAAGAAGTGGAAATGAAATGATATTTGTAAAGACAGAAACCAATACTTGCCCTATAGGTCAATTCAATTGTAACAGACATTTGAACTTTTCATTTTGTTCATGGAAGTAGCCCTATTGCTATATTGTTTCTGTTTATAACGCATTCTCTGATTGGCCAGAACAAGAGGTCATAAACGTTCAAAAATGAGTACCCATACTGGATGGCATAATCGGTAACCTGCATATGTATTGTCTTTTCGGTCAAGGGTTTATGTAGAGCGGAGCGGATCAGAACAGTGTGGATGGGCATTGCGCAAATGAGAGTGATAGCACTTTTTTTTAAAAATGTTTTGCACTGCGATTTTAGAATATAACTCGTTTGCTATCAAATAACGTCAAGTTCTACTGAAGGCGCATTTGGTGAGAAATATTTCCTAATTAACGACAATCTATGCATACCTGATACTAATTTTTAAAGAATTACAACTCTAAATCCTCATATTGTTTTGGTAAATTAAACGGCTTTGTTTAATATGCAATACATCACTTTGACGTTTAAATACTATTAATAATACATGTATTAACAAAAATGTTGAAAAGCTCCTTTATACTCTCTTAAAGGAGAAAAAAAATGAAATGGCCAAAAATGTTTCCTACTGATTTTAATTTAATGAAACGTTGCAGTGAATAAAGAAAACATAATCCCTCTTAATAACGAAACTAAGAGAACTGGAAATTCCAACTATTTCGCAAGCTAACTGTATGGCGAACAAAAGAAATAAAAAAAAACCATGAATGATTTAAAATTTTAAAACGAAAGTACAGTTTGTCGTCTGAAGAAGTTTTACTGGTATGTTCCTTAAAACTCATTTATTACCAATTTTTTTTGCCAAATGTTTTTAAGGTTCATGTATATCTTTAGTAGTATATTTCATCATGGTTGTATGCATTTATTTATAGAAGCTTCGCGACTTTTCTTGCAGGATGGGCCAGCTAAATATGCGTCTTACTCATTTGAATAGTAAGTTTATTTTATCCATAGTAAATAACTATAAAAAGTCGTACAGTTTTCATACCTATCATTTTATCATTTCTGTTTATTTAAAAGAGGTTACTCTTTAAAATCACTGCAATGGAGAATGGGAAATTTTAGATATACATGTATATTATTTGTTGTATTCTTCATCATTCAGTCTTTATATAAGAATGGTATTTTTTTAAGTTTTACTATGAGTTGAATGTTTATTAGCATGTTAACAAGCAACCTAATTGAGATGTATCAAATTGTTAAACAATGTTCTATGAAAAACGTAACATTTTTTTTTTAAATTACTCTGAAAATGTAGTATGGAATATCATTTAAACATAGCCAGAAATATTGCTTAATGAATAAAATCAGACTGGATTTCGTCTTTAAGCTTTTTTTTTAATTTAAATTATGTTTAATGCTATTTCATATAATGATATTCATTTTTTGAAATTGTAGGATTATTCTACCTGTGCTGTATTTTATCTATGTGCGAATCAACAACATATTCTTTAAATCAGAAGGCAAGTTTAATTATTGATTTAATGGCATTTCAGGTAATGATTATACCACAAATTGTTGCCTTTCAATAACTATTCAATTACTACCGATATGATATACATTTTTCCTTAAAAAAAGGAACCGATTTACGACGGACAAGACATCTCACTTTAATCCCCAAGTTCGGGTGATATGTACAGATTAAGAAAAAAATTAAGAATATGTCTTCTTTTAAGGAGCAATACAACTATGCCATTGATGTCCAACCCGTTGACAGCTGTCCAAATAATGAGTCGGAATGGCAAGTTGCTGCAGCAAGGGCTGGCTGTAATGGAACACGTGGATACCACTGTGTCCCGGACAAATTCCACTCAAGGCTCATTGAATTTTGCTACAACAAAACGCGAATTTTGGTACCAACAGGTAAGGTGTTATTAAAATTATACAACATCTGTTACTTTTATTATATTTAACATGAAAAAAATTCAAATATTGAAAAAAAAGTTAGACATGCAAAAACATAGTTGTGCAGTTTATAAAAAGTTTAGTGATTGTTAAAAAAAAGTGATATCAACAACATGATTAATTTTTGTATAGAGGATATATTCTTGTTTAAAACTTTACCAAGGAGTATTGCTACCGACAGCATGCTGCTAAAAAAACATTTGATCACATGTGGGTTTTTTGGGGGGTCAATCTAAGTCATATTTGACATAAAGAGTCTTGGGAGCAGAAAATTTGAATTTTGTTAAGATGAAGGGTCATGCCCTCCGAAAAGAGGGGGAATTGAGAAATTGTTGACTTCTATTTAATATCAGGCGCGTAGCATCGGGGACTCTTAATTTTACATATAAAGAATAAAATGAGCATAGAGGTCTGGTCATCTTGTTTTATTCCCCCTTCTTTTTATTAAATTGGCATTGTATATTTTAAAGAACATTGTCTAGAACTTGCTGCAAACGGAATTCTTAACTACGTCAAATGCCATGAGTTTACAAAAGGATGTCCAGAAAATTATTATTTCAGTAATGAAATATACAAATGTAAGTATACGATTTATAACCTAAATATAGAAAATAAGATTAAGCATCTCAACAACTTTAAGCACAAAATCAATTGTGGACGTATTCATTATTTTGAAGAAAATGAGAAGAGCAAAAGTTTATTAAAATCGTAAGAAAAATCTATCAGCATTACAGTCGATTTAAAAATTCCTGCACTTTGATTTTGTGCATTTTACATGTACATTTCGCATGAAAAGTTATTGCCAGTCTCCTTTAATTCGGATAACAATTATTATGATTTTAAAAGCTTCAACATGCTTTAAACTTCAATTTTCAGACCCGTTCTGTCTAAGTTTGGCTTTCCAATGTTTCACTTCGGATATCAAATGCCTTGATCAAAGGTAAGGTAGACAACACACATTAAAAACATATTAATTTTTATTAATTATTTGTATCAATTAATTTTATTGAATATCTTCAAAGCACGGTAATTAAGTTCTTATTGTTGTTAAGCACTGACCATGCGGTCGAATCCGCTACGCGCTTTGGTTCAAAATTACTGAATTTTCATTTTTTTAAACATGACTTTTATCCAATTCAAACATTTTTTTTTCCAAATATCTCATATTTTGTGAGTATCATGCTATCTTTTATAAACAAGTAACTTTTTTTCTGATTCGAAACAATATCTAGGTGTAGTGAGCCATAGTTCATGATTTTGAATATCAAAATGTTATATATGGCAAGCTCGTCCTTCGTATAGTTTAGATCACAATGTTCTAAAAAAAAACCCACAAGACATTCATTTTCTTTTTGAAAGATTTAGCTAAATATTTTAAGCCCAAAAGAATATTTACGCACTTTTTGCTCCGGTTTCATTTATAATGAATTAGTAATCAATGTTCAGAAGTTTTCTCTTGATATTTTTTATCTTTATGGAAGTCAGTTGATATATAGATCAAACATCAACTTTGATGAGTGGCTCACTATTGACATAAACCTGAATTTAAAATGTTCATTAATAAACGTTTTGTCCTGAAATAAGTAGTAAAAATTAATATTTAAGAATGAATGTTGTACAATTGATATTTTTATTATTAATATTTGAAGACTTAGCAATGACTATGTCATATATTCATAGATTTAAAGAACAACAGAACAAAGTAAAGCATCCAGACAGTACAACAATACATCACGAAAGGAAGTTACCTCTCGAAATAATTGTCCCATTGATTTTGATAGTAGTCGTACTTTGTTTTGGTGTTACCATGTTGTTTCTGAGGTTATACAGAGAAAAGATTAGGAAGTTAAAGAAAGGTAAGGTTAACAGTCTGATGATGGACCACAGATATCTCTTTTTGTTATTTTTGAAAGTTTTTTTTAAATCGTTTTCACCCAGACATACTTTTTATATGGTCCAGATATTTTGTATTTGACGAGATGTGATGTGATGTATTTGATCGTAGCTGTGGCTATTGTTGCTCGGTGAGCGATGTGGCGCCTTGTCTTATTTTTTGTTTTTTTCTGTTTATGAATTCATTTAATGTCATTATTTTTTACAGAAAGTTATTGCAGGACAACCTTTTGTTACATTTATATTTTACAACATTTATTACCCTATCAAATTAACGATTGCAAAATAATTTCATATAATTAATCTTCTACAACTTAGTTTTTTTCTTTTATCGAATTAAATGTCAGGAAAATTGAAAATTGAAGTTTAATTTTAACCTTGTTGCAAAGGTAAAGGGATTTTTCTTTCTTTTTTTTTAGTTTAATGTTTTAGTATTTTTAATTTGATTGATTAACAACATTTATAGTCTGTCCCAAGTTATTGCTTCCATCGCTTTTTGATGATTTTTTAAAAAAAATACACATACCTGTGAAAGAAATACAATTGAAATCGTTAAAAGGGAAAATATCCAAGATATCTTCATTGATCAATTATCCCTTTCCACTCAGAAAAATTCACAGGAACAAAAACAGATTACTTACGGAGATTTATAATGGGGAATGTTTACATCTTTTCTCCATTCGGAATACACTCGGAATACATCGCGCAATTTTTTAACGTTATCATCCGGGCTTATTAATGGCTATTGCAATGTAAAATCTCCTTAGACTTTCAATTTCGGGATGTGTATTGAAACCTGAAGCGGTAGAGGGGGCGTTTCAAAACAGATAATCTGGGCATTTTTTATATTAGTGGATGAACGTAGTTTGAGCACAAAGGTATTTACTGTTATTGAAATATCAAGCAAAAAGTGGTGGAAGCAAAAACTCTGGACAGAGTATAGTACTTATTTCAAGCCTCGGTCAATTAATTGTTGCTGATACCAAATGAATTGGTACTCATTCAGTCCAAGCTTAAGATGGCCCTATACATCTACAGTTGATTCCGATTTTCAATAGAAGACCATAAACATACGAGGGTCAATCAAAAAATACGAAGACAATGTGGCTGTCTATCGTATATTTTTCATCAAAGTCATACTTAACAGATTTATCTGTGCACCAACACTTATGTTATTGATATGCGAAGTTTTAGTCCATTTGATGAAACGGTATTTTTGTTACCCCTTTTTAAAACAACATGTTTTGTCACCACGGCGCACGGTAACGTTCAAAACATGACGTCAAAATTAAACACGCACAGTTTATAGATATACTCCATCTATATATCACGCTTAGTCTCTTGTGCCTTTCTTCTTACAATTTAAAATGGCACAGAACCACTTAACATCTTATTTGCACACATTTGCTCGAGAATCATAAGTTAGTTCTTCAATGTTTTCATTTTCTAACCGTGTATATCTTAGTTTACAGTAAGGATAGCCCTGAACGTTGGTTGACGTTACTTCTTTTAAGACCAAATATTTACAGATATTCTACTCTCTTTCGGACTGTTTCATATTCAAAATACAATGACCACCACCCCCACAAAATTTATTACAGTTAAACACAAACTTGCAAATAATTGTTGACTTATTTTTGGCACCATTGAGCATTTTCACAGCTTGTATCGGCTTTTTCCTGAGTTAAATCCATTTTATTTGTGCTTCTCGTTGCGCCGTGACGTCAGGTGACGTCGATGTTTTTAGTCAATTCTAAAGAGGACTATCTGACTTTAGTTGCTAATATCTGTTCAACAAAACAATATATCCCGTCATTTTTTGGTACATAGAATACCATGACTAAACTTAATTTGAGGTTTTAATATTATTTGGTTTTAATCCAAATTTATAGAGATATTACTTTCAACATTATTTGGTTTATTGTTGACATAACACAAATTTTGACCGTGCGCCGTGACCTCATTTTTGCAGGATTAAATTCTAAATGATTCTTACAAATAAAGAAATTTATTTACTTTTTTTCTTGCAAATTGTCTAAAACTATTGCTAAATTATGTCTACCAAATTTAGTAATGATATGACGTTAAGTAACATAGCTATGACAAAAGTCTTCGTATTTTTTGATTGACCCTCGTATACTTATCAAATGATGATAGTGATACCATAAGAATTTTAAAAGATTTTTTAATGTTCTTTGTTTCGTACTTTTGTAAAACAATTTTTAAAATTAATTAATTATTAACAAACTCAAAGAAATTTTTTTGTCAAATGATGGATGTTTATTTCGAATCCATAAAAATGCAACACTTAATAACATAAAAAAATATTTTTTGAAAGTTTTTAGTATTTCCCTAATACATATTTGTTTTATACTTTCTTACTCTGTTGACAAATTATCCGACAAAGCTGATAGGTGTTATCAGAAAAAATATCTTAATAAATACAACATGAACATTGATTGAAAATCATTACAAATACATGTATACACCAAAAAATTAAAATTTTACTTTGTATGAAAGATTTTCAGGAAAGAGTTATCATTTTTAAGCCCCAAAACCCAAATACCTTGAGGACTTTTCAATCTAATGAGTGAATTGTGTCACAGTTTACTATAAACAGTGCTAAATATAAATATAATCAAAGTCACTGTCCATTTGCATCTTCTGCTAAGTCATTCAATTTATCCGTGTAGAATATTGAAGGGACATGGTCAATGCTTCTATCACGTTTCTTGGTGTTTTTTTCAATGTTAATTTGTTCGCGTATTTTTTTAAAAGGCGCCTTTTAAAAAGTGTTTATGATTCAGATCAAATTATACCTTTTCTGTCCTCCTATTTCAAACGAACGGTTCCTATACAATTTTCCCTAGTTTAAATCAGGCATAACCGGATAAACATGCTTCCAGATCTACTTTTTTGCGTACTTCGTCAGCAAAAAGTGGTATATAGAGCCACCTTAACTGTTCAGTGGTCATGCTATTAGTATGATAATCACTTTCTTTTGTATGACAGTAACTGTTTATTAACCAGTCATAGTAGCATATTTGGATGTAGAAATAAAGCCTGGCCAGTTCATATTTAAACAAACAAAAGCTATTCAGAGGAAAGGACTTCTATTAGAAAACAAAAATATTACGATGATGATTTCAATGCATTATAAAATATGCAATACATTCCGATGTAAATATTTATGATCAGGAAGCCGATGGGGCTTTGTTGCTAATCTCAGGAAAAATAACCATTTTGACAATGTAGTAGAATAGATTGTGTATAAAAAGATTTTCAAATTTCAATCTCGCCCTTCCCCCGAAGATTATGCTGTTGACAAATTTATTTCTACACTTTATAGAAATGCTACTGCTTAATTTAAAGCTTTTCTTTGCAAACTGTTAAGAACAATTTCAAAAACTTTTTGTCTATAAAAATTGCACCCACCCAGCTGTGGTTCCATCCCACTCCCAGATCAGAATTTGAACAAAATTGAATCTACACTACCTGAGAATCTTGCACACAAATTAAAGCTTTTCTACTATCTGATTGAAAGATTTTTAAGGATATTATTTTCTAAAGATTATTTTCTAGATTTTCATATGCATTTATCACGATAAACAAAATCAAAACCGTGTTCATAAATTTTTCAATTAAAAGGTTGGCCTCTGTTTGCCAAAATAAGAAAAAATATACTCTCGTCATCAGTCTTTCTTATTTTTGCCGTTAATCTTTTTTATTATATCCTATTTCAGGTTATCCGTCTATGGAACAAGAAGAAATGGGTAAATATATAAAATATAGGTTAAAACATATGCTAATTGAGAAGGATAGAAAGATAAATCTTTCAAAAACATTTGTTTAAAGAGATAAAAAAAAGGAAAACAGTGATAAACAAATATATTTATTAATTTTTAAAAACCATTATGTTTTCAGTTGAAAAAAGACCAGCAGCTGGCACCTCTGGTGATTATACTTTTTATCAATCTAATACTATAAAATTCCTTTCCGTCCATATGCGTCTGTCCGTCACAATTTTGTTTGCGTACAGTTTTTACAATTTTAAGATTAAGACAAATCCTCTTTTAAAATTCGGTATGTGGTGTAATGTTGATTTACATTAGTTTTAATCATTGAGACCAGGAAGTTGCTAAATATTTTTTGTCAAAACCAAAGATGGAACGTCTTATTTTTACACATATGTAGTATTCATAAATTCTGTAGATTCGTAATAAATATTAGTTAAAGTTAGCTACTAGTAACTGGCTACTAGTAACTGGCTACGAGAAGTAAGAAACCTAGCTACTAGTAACTGGCTACGAGATAAAATCAAAGTTGGCTACTCGTAACTGGCTACTAGTAATTGGCTTCGAGAAGTAAGAAAAGCTAGCTACTAGTAACTGGCTACGAGATGAAAGAAACTTGGCTTCTACTTACTTCTTACTGTCCATGTCATTCTCAAGATGTACATTGCACTATATCACTGTCAATCGTCAATATATCTCATGTAGCTGAATATATAGATTGAATATATATGCCAGACATGCTAATATCAACATTCTGTCAAGTCATCCACATAATATTACGACACAATTACTCAGATATCTCTCTTTATGTAGTCAGCTACTTGTGCATTTTATTACAAATATCTTTATTTTGTGGCGGTTTTGTTAATATATCTCAAGTAGCTGAATATATAGATTGAATATATATGCCAGACATGCTAATATCAACATTCTGTCAAGTCATCCACATAATATTACGACAGAGGTACTCAGATATCTCTCTTTATGTAGTCAGCTACTTGTTCATTTTGTTACAAAAATCTTTTTTTTTTTAGCGGTTTTGTCAATATATCTAAAGTAGCTGTATGTATAGATTGAAGATATATGCCAGACATGCTAATATCAACATTCTGTCAAGTCATCCACATAAAATTACGACACAATTACTCAGATATCTCTCTTTATGTAGTCAGCTACTTGTGCATTTTGTTACAAATATCTTTTTTTTTTGGCGGTTTTGTCAATATATCTCAAGTGGCTGTAGATATAAATTGAAGATATATGCCGCACATGCTAATATCAACATTCGTTTAAGCCATCCACAGAATATGACGACACAATTACTCAGATATCTCTCTTTATGTAGTCAGCTACTTGTTCATTTTGTTACAAATATCTTTATTTTTTGGTGGTTTAGTTAATATATCTCAAGTTGCTGAATATATAGATTGAAGATATATGCCAGACATGCTAATATCAACATTTTGTCAAGTCGTCCACATAATATTACGACAGAGGTACTCAGATATCTCTCTTTATGTAGTCAGCTACTTTTGCATTTTGTTACAAATATCTTTATTTTTTGGCGGTTTTGTCAATATATCTCAAGTAGCTGAACATATAGATTGAATATATATGCCAGACATGCTTATATCAACATTCTGTCAAGTCATTCACATAATATTACGACACAGATACACAGATATCTCTCTTTATGTAGTCAGCTACTTTTGCATTTTGTTACAAACATCTGTATTTTTAGCGGTTTTGTCAATACAACTGTATATCTCAAGTAGCTGTATATATAGATTGAAGATATATGCCAGACCTGCTAAACGCAACATTCTGTCAAGTCATCCTCAAAAGGTTACGTCACAATTACTCAGAGATCTCTCTTTATGTAGTCAGCTACTTGTGCATTTTGTTACAAAAATCTTTATTTTTTGGCGGTTTTGTCAATATATCTCAAGTGGCTGTAGATATAAATTGAAGATATATGCCGTATATGCTAATATCAACATTTCTTTGAGTCATTCACATAATATTACGACAGAGATACTCAGATATCTCTCTTGATGTAGTCAGTTACTTGTGCATTTTGTTACAAATATCTTTATTTTTTTGTGGTTTTGTCAATATATCTCAGGTAGCTGAATATATAGATTGAAGATATATGCCAGACCTGCTAATATCAGCATTCTGTCAAGTCATCCACATTATATTACAACACAATAACTCAGATATCTCTCTTTATGTAGTCAGCTACTAGTGCATTTTGTTACAAATATCTTTATTTTGTGGCGGTTTTGTAAATATATCTCAAGTAGCTGTATATATAAATTGAAGATATATGTCAGTCTTGCTAAAGCAACATATCTTTAAGTCATCCACATAATATTACGACACAATTACTCAAATATCTCTTTTGATGTAGTAAGCTACGTGTGCATTTTGTTACAAATATCTTTATTTTGTGGCGGTTTTGTCAATTTATCTCAAGTAGCTGTTCATATAAATTAAAGATATATTCTAGCGAACCGCGCATTGAAACGAATAAACAGTGCAATACAGATGCAAGATCCAATTGTTGAGATATATTAACAACCCCCCCCCCCAAAAAAAGAAAGATATTTGTAACAAAATGCAAAAGTAGCACACTAGATAAAGAGAGAAATCTGGGTAATTGTGTCTTAATATTATGTGGATGACTTGACAGAATGTTGATATTAGCAGGTCTGGCATATATCTTCAATTTATATATACAGCTACTTGAGATATATTGACAAAACCCCCAAAAATAAAATATTTGTCACAAAATGCACAAGTAGCTGACTATATAAAGAGAGAAATCTGAGTAATTGTGTCGTAATATTATGTGGATGACTTCACAGAATGTTGATATTAGCAGTTCTGGCATACGTCTTCAATTTATATGTACAGCTACTTGAGATATTGACAAAACCGCCAAATGATAAAGATATTTTTAACAAAATGCACAAGTAGCTGACTACATAAAGAGAGATATCTGAGTAATTGTGTCGTATTATTATATGGATGACTTGACAGAATGTTGATATTAGCATGTACGGCATATATCTTCAATTTATAGCTACAGCTGCTTGAGATATATTGACAAAACCGCCAAAAATAAAGATATATGTAACAAAATGCACAAGTAGCTGACTACATAAAGAGAGATATCTAAGTGTGTCATAATATTATGTGGATGACTTGAAGGAATGTTGCTTTAGCAAGACTGGCATATATCTTCAGTTTATATATACAGCTACTTGAGATAAATTAATAATTGACAGTGATATAGTGCAATGTACATCTTGAGAACACAAATAGAAATCCTAGTTATGTGTTCTCACATGGACAGTTAGAAGTAACTAGAAGCCAAGTTTCTTTCATCTCGTAGCCAATAACCAGTAGTTAGCTTTTCTTACTTCTCGGAGCCAGTTACTAGTAGCAAGTTACGAGTAGCCAACTTTGATTTTATCTCGTAGCCAGTTACTAGTAGCTAGGTTTTCTTACTTCTCGTAGCCAGTGACTAGTAGCCAGTTACTAGTAGCCAACTTTACCTATCTATAGATATTATACATAAAGGAGTAGATAATGATCAGTTACAAAATGAATGGCAGTGTCACGCGGATATGTAATACCGTTTTGGTTTTTTTATTACATTGTATTTCTGGTTACATTGGGCAACAGAAATAACTTTTTTACTTCTGTTGTTAGAAGCTTATTGATTATAACAACGTTTAAAGCATTTAAAGGATGCTTATATTTAAGTTGCATGATATTTTCAATAGTATTTTGATCGATATTGGTGACATGTTTAATATTAAACGGCTGCAAACACAACAGGAACCCATGTCAGTCAGTCAACTGATTGTACCTTAGTTGCCAATGAAATGATTTCATTATGCATGTATGAAAAAGGACAGGCAGAAATAGGAACAAGAATGAACGTCATTTGAGCAGACATATAAGAAAAGATTATTACAGACTTGGATTAGTTGAACTAAATTGCTTCACATTTGTACTACGTGTACTTGATCTCCATGAATTCACCGTATTTATTATCTCAAGTGTATAAAAATGTGTATTTGCGATTTTAAAGTACTCTTAAACTATAAGTAATTCTCATAAATTATCGGTACGAATAAATATTTTCTTCTACAGATGATCTACAAGTGTTAGGCAAAGTTGTAGGTGAGCTCGTCTTTGAAGACATATATCTTTCATTGCTCTTACGGCGACATTGTCGATATGGTGTTTTTAAAAATTTCATATATTTGATGGAGAGGAGGATAATGAAAAAGATAAACGGCGAATATGACGTTAACATTCTTAAAATTCTGACGTCACGTGACAAAAATGGATGTACTCTATTGCATTGTGCAGCAGAGGGAGGCTCAGTAGATATTGTGAAAGCGATGATTAAGGCAGTGAATGAGGTGAATAAGCACTTCGAAATGGAGGACAAAATAGGTATAAACGATATAACATACGATGGTCTCTCTGTATTGCACATTGCCTGCCAGAACAAAAATCGTTCTCTTTGTAGACACTTACTGAATGATGAAAATTGTAAAGATCTTCTACACATAAAATCTAAGCAAGGCTGGAATGCAGCACATTTTGCTGCTATTGGAGGAGACATACATATAATGGATATTCTCAGAAGTAATAATTTAGACATCAAAGCTGAAACGAAAAATGGATTGAATATTCTTGATATTGCTTGCATACACAACAACGCAGATATGTGTAAAGATCTAATGAGCAGCGAGAATTTGACCCTTCCATTAGGCAAATCTGATGCGCGTGGATGGACAATCGCGCACTTTGCAGCAATGGTTGGAAATACAGACATATTTGAAAACTTAATCGCAAAAAATGTTAGAATGGTGAGAACCACAAACCTAAAAAACATTTTGCACGTATGTTGTGAATATGGAAACGAGGATCTATGTAAAAAAATATTGAAGCATTTTGGCGAAATAGTGTATGACAAAGATGATGAAGACTGGAATACGCTACACTATGCTGCAAAAGGAGGAAATCTGGAAATATTTAAGAAAATAGAAACTTTTTTTAAAGGACGTGTATGCGAAACAACACATGACGAAAGAACAGTTTTACATATAGCTTGCATCAATAACAGAGTTGAAATTTGCCAATACATATGTAATAAAAAACAATATAAAAGCATTATAAATAGCAGGGGTGAATTTAGAGATTGGACGGCAGCTCATTACGTCGCTGTTGAAGAAAGGCATGACGGAACAGAAAAAAATATTATTCATATTTTAGTAGACGGAGGAATAGATATAAATGCTACTACAGTCGATGGACTCACTGTGCTTGGAGTAGCATGTGAACACAGAAACAGAAGTCTCATCAACTTTTTGTTAAACGAATATAATGAGCTATTGGGGGTTGGAAAAAAATATTTAGAAACCGCAGCTAACGCCTCAAATGATAAGTATATTGAAGCTAGAATTAAGGATGCTTTACAAAATTACCACGGAAAAACAGTCAATGTAAAAGTAATAGAGATGCCAGAGGATGATGGCACTAATATTAGGTTTGCAAGAAAACAAGTATCGGAAGAAAATGTTGCTATTCCAGCAGAAGAAGACAGAGACAGCACGTTTGCAACAAAACAAGGATCGGAAGAAAGCAAAGCTTTACTTGGATGATAAATTTTGCATTTTTTTTTCTTACTAATTTTCATTCAATGTTTAATAGGGAAAATAAATAATATATTTAAAAGTGTGGTAGTGACTGACACAAAAACCACGAAAAAGACAGATGAAAAATAGAGAAGACACCCCCCCCCCCAATACAAAATGCTTAGAGAATCAATTGCTACATGTCATACCTATTTTGGGCTGCCTTGTCTGTCATATTAAAATCATCATTTATAAGGCATCTGCATTTCGCACGTAAAGTAACTATTGTAAACATTCTTTGCTACGTGGAGGGATATAACAGTCATTCCTTTATAGTTAAACTATAATGTGTGTATTCCTGGTAAAAATGATTCGTCTGAGCAAAACAATTTGATGTGGTAATATGCATGTACATGTTGTTTCTTTTCTTTAATTTTTTGCATTTCTTTACTCATGAGTTTCATATTAGTTATTCAGTGAACGTTGTATGTTCTTTACAATGATTGAACTAATTTGTAAAATTGAATGCCTTAGACAATGTTTTCAACTAATACATATAGCGACTACGCTATTTCGTAAATCAAAAATGTTTATTAATGAATAATACATGTATTATTTATTGTGTATATATTCTTTACATGAGCTTATCACAATCAGTTAAGACCAAATCGTTTTTCAATGTTGTTTTTATGTTTTAGGGATTTAGAATAAAAGTAACACATTTAAATAAAACATGTTCCTTGTAAATCTATCATTTTACTTTTTTATTATAATTTGTAAGAAATCTAAAGCGGATTTTCACAATCAATATGATATGATTATCATTTGAAGGTTATCCATGTGCATTTTTCATGCTCAACAACCTGCTAATGATGTTGGATTATTATTGTCTCAAACAATTCTACGTATGATTAATAGAAACCTGTTTCAAATGTAGTAAAGAAATTGTTCAGCACCATGAGTGTATGCCATTAAAAAATTGATCATGAGAAATAAAAGGGGCATTTGAATTTCGAGAAACGTTGATGCATTTGTATATTTAAAAGCAACTATAGATCAAAACTTGGCCACTTGATAAAACATTTTTATATGTCGATGGTGTATCAATCCGCTTAACGTTACGATTATATTTTGCACGATTGTAATGGGATTATGAAAAGCTATAGACTTTTGACTCATATTAAAGCTATATACGCTAAAATATGCGTAAATTTTGAATAACGGGGAAAATGCATGTATTTGATTACTTATTAAAGTTACCCTGTTATTTATAAATCAATGCTCAATTTGATCAAGTAACAAATTTTACACAATAAAAAATATTCATTTTCCTGCCAGGAGAGTAATGCCTCCTTATGAATATCAATCTATCACGTGATATTGACTGCTAAATTTAGACTATTGTACAAAAACATGTGGAGGTTCAACACCTTCATTATTGTTATTGTTTTACGAAGGAA
This sequence comes from Magallana hongkongensis, assembly GCA_015776775.1. Taxonomy (NCBI): domain Eukaryota; kingdom Metazoa; phylum Mollusca; class Bivalvia; order Ostreida; family Ostreidae; genus Magallana; species Magallana hongkongensis. Next base: position 20,569,970 of record CM027471.1, read on the forward strand.
AGGATATCTTGTCAGTAAAGCAAACATTTTCCTTTATACAAGTACGAACAAAAGAAACAAAAACACAAGCGTGTGAGCACGTATATATTTTCCTTGAATATGCTGGGATCATATAATTACATTGGCCTACATGTATATATGTGAGGAAATCTGGAAATATTTAAGAAAATAGAAACTTTTTTTAAAGGACGTGTATGCGAAACAACACATGACGAAAGAACAGTTTTACATATAGCTTGCATCAATAACAGAGTTGAAATTTGCCAATACATATGTAATAAAAAACAATATAAAAGCATTATAAATAGCAGGGGTGAATTTAGAGATTGGACGGCAGCTCATTACGTCGCTGTTGAAGAAAGGCATGACGGAACAGAAAAAAATATTATTCATATTTTAGTAGACGGAGGAATAGATATAAATGCTACTACAGTCGATGGACTCACTGTGCTTGGAGTAGCATGTGAACACAGAAACAGAAGTCTCATCAACTTTTTGTTAAACGAATATAATGAGCTATTGGGGGTTGGAAAAAAATATTTAGAAACCGCAGCTAACGCCTCAAATGATAAGTATATTGAAGCTAGAATTAAGGATGCTTTACAAAATTACCACGGAAAAACAGTCAATGTAAAAGTAATAGAGATGCCAGAGGATGATGGCACTAATATTAGGTTTGCAAGAAAACAAGTATCGGAAGAAAATGTTGCTATTCCAGCAGAAGAAGACAGAGACAGCACGTTTGCAACAAAACAAGGATCGGAAGAAAGCAAAGCTTTACTTGGATGATAAATTTTGCATTTTTTTTTCTTACTAATTTTCATTCAATGTTTAATAGGGAAAATAAATAATATATTTAAAAGTGTGGTAGTGACTGACACAAAAACCACGAAAAAGACAGATGAAAAATAGAGAAGACACCCCCCCCCAATACAAAATGCTTAGAGAATCAATTGCTACATGTCATACCTATTTTGGGCTGCCTTGTCTGTCATATTAAAATCATCATTTATAAGGCATCTGCATTTCGCACGTAAAGTAACTATTGTAAACATTCTTTGCTACGTGGAGGGATATAACAGTCATTCCTTTATAGTTAAACTATAATGTGTGTATTCCTGGTAAAAATGATTCGTCTGAGCAAAACAATTTGATGTGGTAATATGCATGTACATGTTGTTTCTTTTCTTTAATTTTTTGCATTTCTTTACTCATGAGTTTCATATTAGTTATTCAGTGAACGTTGTATGTTCTTTACAATGATTGAACTAATTTGTAAAATTGAATGCCTTAGACAATGTTTTCAACTAATACATATAGCGACTACGCTATTTCGTAAATCAAAAATGTTTATTAATGAATAATACATGTATTATTTATTGTGTATATATTCTTTACATGAGCTTATCACAATCAGTTAAGACCAAATCGTTTTTCAATGTTGTTTTTATGTTTTAGGGATTTAGAATAAAAGTAACACATTTAAATAAAACATGTTCCTTGTAAATCTATCATTTTACTTTTTTATTATAATTTGTAAGAAATCTAAAGCGGATTTTCACAATCAATATGATATGATTATCATTTGAAGGTTATCCATGTGCATTTTTCATGCTCAACAACCTGCTAATGATGTTGGATTATTATTGTCTCAAACAATTCTACGTATGATTAATAGAAACCTGTTTCAAATGTAGTAAAGAAATTGTTCAGCACCATGAGTGTATGCCATTAAAAAATTGATCATGAGAAATAAAAGGGGCATTTGAATTTCGAGAAACGTTGATGCATTTGTATATTTAAAAGCAACTATAGATCAAAACTTGGCCACTTGATAAAACATTTTTATATGTCGATGGTGTATCAATCCGCTTAACGTTACGATTATATTTTGCACGATTGTAATGGGATTATGAAAAGCTATAGACTTTTGACTCATATTAAAGCTATATACGCTAAAATATGCGTAAATTTTGAATAACGGGGAAAATGCATGTATTTGATTACTTATTAAAGTTACCCTGTTATTTATAAATCAATGCTCAATTTGATCAAGTAACAAATTTTACACAATAAAAAATATTCATTTTCCTGCCAGGAGAGTAATGCCTCCTTATGAATATCAATCTATCACGTGATATTGACTGCTAAATTTAGACTATTGTACAAAAACATGTGGAGGTTCAACACCTTCATTATTGTTATTGTTTTACGAAGGAAAGGATATCTTGTCAGTAAAGCAAACATTTTCCTTTATACAAGTACGAACAAAAGAAACAAAAACACAAGCGTGTGAGCACGTATATATTTTCCTTGAATATGCTGGGATCATATAATTACATTGGCCTATATATGTGAGGAAATCTGGAAATATTTAAGAAAATAGAAACTTTTTTTAAAGGACGTGTATGCGAAACAACACATGACGAAAGAACAGTTTTACATATAGCTTGCATCAATAACAGAGTTGAAATTTGCCAATACATATGTAATAAAAAACAATATAAAAGCATTATAAATAGCAGGGGTGAATTTAGAGATTGGACGGCAGCTCATTACGTCGCTGTTGAAGAAAGGCATGACGGAACAGAAAAAAATATTATTCATATTTTAGTAGACGGAGGAATAGATATAAATGCTACTACAGTCGATGGACTCACTGTGCTTGGAGTAGCATGTGAACACAGAAACAGAAGTCTCATCAACTTTTTGTTAAACGAATATAATGAGCTATTGGGGGTTGGAAAAAAATATTTAGAAACCGCAGCTAAAGCCTCAAATGATAAGTATATTGAAGCTAGAATTAAGGATGCTTTACAAAATTACCACGGAAAAACAGTCAATGTAAAAGTAATAGAGATGCCAGAGGATGATGGCACTAATATTAGGTTTGCAAGAAAACAAGTATCGGAAGAAAATGTTGCTATTCCAGCAGAAGAAGACAGAGACAGCACGTTTGCAACAAAACAAGGATCGGAAGAAAGCAAAGCTTTACTTGGATGATAAATTTTGCATTTTTTTTTCTTACTAATTTTCATTCAATGTTTAATAGGGAAAATAAATAATATATTTAAAAGTGTGGTAGTGACTGACACAAAAACCACGAAAAAGACAGATGAAAAATAGAGAAGACACCCCCCCCCCAATACAAAATGCGTAGAGAATCAATTGCTACATGTCATACCTATTTTGGGCTGCCTTGTCTGTCATATTAAAATCATCATTTATAAGGCATCTGCATTTCGCACGTAAAGTAACTATTGTAAACATTCTTTGCTACGTGGAGGGATATAACAGTCATTCCTTTATAGTTAAACTATAATGTGTGTATTCCTGGTAAAAATGATTCGTCTGAGCAAAACAATTTGATGTGGTAATATGCATGTACATGTTGTTTCTTTTCTTTAATTTTTTGCATTTCTTTACTCATGAGTTTCATAGTAGTTATTCAGTGAACGTTGTATGTTCTTTACAATGATTGAACTAATTTGTAAAATTGAATGCCTTAGACAATGTTTTCAACTAATACATATAGCGACTACGCTATTTCGTAAATCAAAAATGTTTATTAATGAATAATACATGTATTATTTATTGTGTATATATTCTTTACATGAGCTTATCACAATCAGTTAAGACCAAATCGTTTTTCAATGTTGTTTTTATGTTTTAGGGATTTAGAATAAAAGTAACACATTTAAATAAAACATGTTCCTTGTAAATCTATCATTTTACTTTTTTATTATAATTTGTAAGAAATCTAAAGCGGATTTTCACAATCAATATGATATGATTATCATTTGAAGGTTATCCATGTGCATTTTTCATGCTCAACAACCTGCTAATGATGTTGGATTATTATTGTCTCAAACAATTCTACGTATGATTAATAGAAACCTGTTTCAAATGTAGTAAAGAAATTGTTCAGCACCATGAGTGTATGCCATTAAAAAATTGATCATGAGAAATAAAAGGGGCATTTGAATTTCGAGAAACGTTGATGCATTTGTATATTTAAAAGCAACTATAGATCAAAACTTGGCCACTTGATAAAACATTTTTATATGTCGATGGTGTATCAATCCGCTTAACGTTACGATTATATTTTGCACGATTGTAATGGGATTATGAAAAGCTATAGACTTTTGACTCATATTAAAGCTATATACGCTAAAATATGCGTAAATTTTGAATAACGGGGAAAATGCATGTATTTGATTACTTATTAAAGTTACCCTGTTATTTATAAATCAATGCTCAATTTGATCAAGTAACAAATTTTACACAATAAAAAATATTCATTTTCCTGCCAGGAGAGTAATGCCTCCTTATGAATATCAATCTATCACGTGATATTGACTGCTAAATTTAGACTATTGTACAAAAACATGTGGAGGTTCAACACCTTCATTATTGTTATTGTTTTACGAAGGAAAGGATATCTTGTCAGTAAAGCAAACATTTTCCTTTATACAAGTACGAACAAAAGAAACAAAAACACAAGCGTGTGAGCACGTATATATTTTCCTTGAATATGCTGGGATCATATAATTACATTGGCCTATATATGTGTTTCCCCTAAGGGCTAGTTTTAGTTCCTGTTAACGTTATCCTATTTAAACATACAGAAGTAAGATTGTCGTGAATGACAAATATATAAATATCATAATATACATGTATGTATATATTTCAAATCAACAATATAAATAAACATATACAAACTAGGGACAGATATGCAATCAGGCAAACAATAACGGACTCCTGATTTCAAACGGCGAAATATTTTATAAAGCTGAAACTGTACAATTCAGGTCTTGCTCGTATTAATCATGTAGCCATTGGATTTCTTCCTACATCATTCAACAGTGATCAAATTGGAAACAAAAACGTTATTCTTAATGGAATGAATAAATAGATTATCAGCGAAACATTTCGCTGTAAGTAACTAGATATCAAGACATTTCTAATTAATGTTTATGACTTTTTATTTAATTTAAGGTTGATAAGTCCTACAATAATATTTGGAAAAATACAACAATTTGTGCATACTTCAGTGTCTATTTTTTTTTCAAAAGGACGAATGGAGGAAATTGAAATATCACCTCGTTAGGCATAAAACGATATATATATATATATATATATATATATATATATATATATATATATATATATATATATATATATATATATATATATATATATATATATATATATATATAAACACCTGCGAAAGCGAGGGAATTAACACTTTACACGATAAAGTGATACAACGCTTAATATATAGAATCATATTTTTTGATAATTTTTGTTTTGAAGAAAAAATTGCCTTTCCCCTTTTAACTTAACAGTTTAATGCATACAGCATTTGTTGATATTGGCACAATATGTGCAATGTTTAAAAATTTCTATTTATTTGCATACTAGTATTTGAAACCAAAGTTGTCAGATATAAAGTATCTGCCCAATGGTTAAACGTGCCCTTGATTTTTCACCATGACGTATAGTCTAACCGCGTTCCTCGGCACTCCCGTCCTGGGACGTTCTTTTCATCAAAACTAAAATCGCGCATTCAAGAAACAATTAAATTAATTTTATCATTTGTCAAATCCCATTTGTTATGTATACCCTAAATAAGTTTCAAGGAAATATATTCACTTTTTATGAAATCATTCCATTTCAATTTATGGCAAGCATATAAATATTTTAATGAAAACTACAACTGTCTTGGATCTGCCAAAGCTTGTCCAATACCATACTCTCGATATTGCTATTCCGGGCTGGTTTATAGAAACTGATAGGTGTTTAATTTATTTCTCTATTTATTTCTCAATAATCATTTGTCAGATAAATTCATAATAGCTTACGGGCATCACACGTTTGATATACGAAAGGTAAAAGCAGTTTTGGAGTTTATATGCAAATGTCTTAATTTACAAGTACAGATAAGATGTAATCGTAATCGGGGCGATTATAAAGTCTCCAAAACGAGTGAGGCCATCATTGGGGGTAAGATGACCTACCTGGGTCATACTTTACAGACAAAAAGATTTAATACTTGAATATTTTTCTCACTGAAATTAGACGATGTTCCCCAATGGTCATTTACTGTATATGAGGTGAACTGACATGACCCAAGGAAGAAGAATATGATTTTTGGGTAGGAATCTCAACTGTTTTCAAAATATTTGGGCATTTCCTGTTCAAAGGAGGTCAGGACCATGCCCGGGCTATGACCTATATACCATTCGATGTCCCTAGACACAAGGAACAAGAATATATATAGTTTAGGGTGGAATCTCAACCTTTTTCAAGACTATCTGGGCACTTCCTGTACAGCCATCTTTAAGAAACGCGATGGACACGTTCAGAGGAGAGAAAGACGAAAAAGACGAAGAAATTTCGTTTGGTAGACTTAATTAATGATACATCCCAAAGAATTTTATCTACAAAATAAATACCAAAAAAGAAATACTTATAAAAGATAATTAAAAAAAAATATATAGGCCCCAAAAACTGTGTTTCCATAGACAACCTGACTGATCCATAATTTTCGCGCCCGACGTTTATACTTTAAACACAAAATTCGGATTGCAATTGAAAATGTTTTAAACCAGTATTAATATGCTTTTTAGAGCATAAACATTTTGAAAACACCTTTTAAAGACGTGTTTTAAAGATTACACATGTTTACACATAGCAAAATTACAACAATTTCTTTTTCCTTTTATTTCTTTTTAAGAACAACAAAAATTGTTAAAATCCAACATGCTCAAATGATTTTAAATCAGGAACATCAGTAGCATAGCACTACACAGTGTTTTTAAAGTACACATAACTATTTTCGAATGGACCGATATATGGCCCTCTTTTAACATACATCTTGAAAAATCCATATTCGGTTCGATAAATAACGAGCCTAGATCCTTCCCATGGCGTTGTAATTTTATACACATCATGAATTCTGATGAAGATTACGCCAAACGATTGGCAATATCTAAAAAAAAGACCTTGATACCTTGTCATTGTCTTTGTTTGTAAGGCACATTATATCAATTGCATTTTCGAAGAACTAGATTTCAATTCTACACTTGGTAATCCTATTTACACCCATAGCAGCCTCTCAAAAGTGGAAATACGTCAAAATCAAGAACCAGTTTTGGATGTCCTTAATATTCCCAATAAAATTATACGTCAAAATCATTAATCAGTTTTGGATATCTTTAATGTCCCCAATAAACAAAATAAATTTGATTTACCTTATTTGTACTGGATTCCTAAACTTCATAAAAGTCCTTACTTACTAAAATTTTTACAGAAGTGACGGAGAAACTTCAAGAATGCTGTACAACAATATACCCCAGAAGTGGTGTGAATCAGATGTGGATACTTAAAAACGCTGAAACTTTGAAGTCATAAAAAAACTTAATAAAATCAATAACATCAAAACGTATAATTTTTTCAACGCTTTATGCAACCATTCCCCTTGACAAACTAAAATCTAGGCTTTTTGATAGCATTGACAGTTGTTTCTTCAATAAAAATGGATGTCGTAAAAATGCTTACCTTGTCATTGGAAATCTAAAAAATTATTTTGTTTAAAACCATTCTGATTGCACACAGAAGTATTCTAAAGTTGACAATAAAAAGATGCTTGAGTTTCTGGTAGACAAAATCTACGTAGTTTTTGAAAATACAGTCTTCCAACAATCTGTTGGAATTCCCCTGGGTACCAATTGTGCCGCATTGTTAACAGAGCTATTTTTGTATTCTTATGAAGCAGAATTTATTCAAAAACATGTACATGAAAAAAATAAATCACTATCTGTGGCCTTCAACTTAACTTTCAGGTCTATCGACGACGCATTATCAATGAACAATTGTTATTTCCATACCTACGTTGACTTGATATATCCCAGTGAACTTGAAATAAAAGATACCACAAAGTCTGCGTCATCTGTTTCATATTTAGATATTTTACTGGAAATGGACATTGATGGTAACCTGACAACAAAACTTTATGATAAACGCGAGGACTTCAATTTTTCTATGGTCAACATTCCTTACTTATGTAGCAAAATACCTTCATCACTTGCATATGGTGTTTTTGTTTCTCAGTTAAGTCGATACACAAGGGCATACTCTTCGTAAAAACAGTTTTTAAGGCGAGGCAAGCTACTGACAAACAACTTGATAAACCAGGACTGTCAAGAGTCTCGTCTGAAGTCATCTTTTTGTAAGTTCTATGGTCGATACAACGACCTTGTTAGCAAATACATTTTTCCACTTGTTCGCATGCTGACTGACGTTTTTCATACTAATTCTTAGACCATAATTAATCACCTAATTGTCTACGGACTTTTCCGTTTTTCCTCGATTACGACAAAGAGCACACGGCGGGTGTGACCGGTTAGCAGAGGATGCTTACTCCTGCTAGGCACCTGATCCTACCTCTATCTTTTTAGAGGTCCGTGTTGCTATGCTTTAAAATTGTATTTCGTGTTATGGATTTTTGAGATGGTTGACAGTTTGCTATTGTTATTTTTCATTATCAACATTACGCAATTTAATTATTGCCACTTATGCTATCTGATCATTTTTTCAGATCTTTATTTATCAATATCAACCGATTTTCGGTTTCTTCATGAACATTTATTTTGAGTCTGAATATCCCGTCCGGAAATGCTTCCACTGTGTTATTGCTTCTAAATTTCATCCCCTGTATTTGTAATGGAAAGAAAACAGTTTTTTCGTATTCATATTCAAACTTCTAAGTATTTCCCTGATAAATCTGTCTTGCCAGTACTCTAATCTGTTATTTTTCTCTTGAAATTTGAACAATACTGAATACGAGCGGCTTTGATTTTGTGTTCCGTTTATGACAATTGCACCATAATGCATATCAAGTTTGATATATATATAATTAATATCGATAATTTAAGAACTGCTCGTTATCCTAATTTTCGTTTCGCATTTATTTATTAATTGAATTGTAAACGAACAAGAACGTCATTTCAGGTTGGTCAATTACTGCATCCATGTCATTGTATATTCTTAAAAGCGTATCGTATCCATAAAGTTAAATATATGAGATAGTCAGGGAGCAAGTCTATGACTTCTCATTAACTTCGGGATTTTGAATATATAAAAGACCTTCGTTGATTCTATAGATCATCCACACAGAATTTATAGATATTCGATAACAACTCTCTTATGTAGTGTGCTTTAATCAAATTAAGCAAATTAAATGTTCCACAATTATCATTGTCACAATCAAGCGTTCGCTTCATAAGGAATTACATCCTAATTTCAAAACAAATTAATTAAACAAATTCAAACAATAAATGTAGAGTATCTACATTGTTTACGTTTGGAAAGACTGCTCAAATTAAAGCCTACATTTAAAAGCATCTCTGGAATTAAGCGTCATTTGAATAAATGTTTTGGTACAAAAATAACAATACTTACCTTGAAAATCTAAATCATCTAATATGCAACTTATAGATTAATTTCATAATAAAGCTTTATATATATACACTGAGACGTTGATTATCTGGTGTTATTTTATAATAAGGTAAAATAATTAACAATGTTAAACCACTACAGGTTGTTACCTGAATGCCATGTTTAACAAGGTCCTAAAAGGTAAAGAATTTCTTATTAGATGATAATAAATATTTAAGCGTTGCATCTATTTACCCGAATTGAACCAAAATAAACTCAAATAGACACAAGGAGGATGAAGAAATTCATTTCGAACATTTCGTTTTTATTACTAATTATGTTTTTCCCTAAAAAAAATTACCTTAATTTTCCTCACATATCAAATGATTGGACTAAAACACAACATTTGAATAATACATGAAATCACAATCTAAAGCCTAATTGCTCTCTATACATGAAATTCGGCATTGCAAACAAATCAGCATCCTATTTTAACTGCCTCTCATCTTATTGAACATGTAATCTTATTGAAAACAATGCCAAAAGTTAACCAAAAGTTAGGGTTTCACTTAGAAAGAGAAGTCAAACAATTACCTACACTGTGAAATCATTAAATTTTGTGAGGGCCAATTTTCGTGGACTGCTTCAACTTTAAAGGTAGCGGGGACGTGATTTTGTGTATTTGTTTATACCTACAAAAGAAAATATAACTTTATAACCCTAATTAATTATTCGTGGAGGATATCAATTCGTAGTTAATAGTTAACCACGAATTCCACGAAAAATGAGCCACTACAAATCTAATGATACCACAGTATATGATGTTATAATATTTCAATGGTTAGTTTACAGTGGTAACAACGTTATTGTTGACAAGCCAATCGTGTTTAATAGTTCGTGTAACGTGGGTGATCGTGCGTGTAACGTGCGGGATCGTGCGTGTATCAGGAAAAATAGTTTGCGTTTTTTACCGTGCGTGTTCGTGCGTGATCGTGCGATTTTTTCGTTTTGTAACTTTTTTTACGGAACGTCAGGATTTATTCTTGAAACAACGACAAATAGTTTTTGTAAAACAATGTGAATTTTAAACTTTTTTCTATAGAAGAACATTGACAGTTGTTAACATTCATTCTCTCTTTCGTGGTTAAATACATTTTTCAAGTATTTCCACAGCTCATTCAATCCTTTGTTCGGTCTAGTTAGTTTTGCATAATGTTATAGTCAGCCTATATCAAGCATCCATTGTGTCTTGACACATAATTTTTATCATATTAGCAAGAGCGGCACGTTGAATGAAAGCGGTCAAGCTTACCCACTCCCCGTTTCAAACTAAACGATTATCCCCAATTTTTTCTTTCAAATGAGAATTCGATACGCATTTCCCTCTGGTACATTATGTAGACATTTGTTTGAAATAAAAAAAATTATAGAAGCTTTAAAATTTAAAAAAATTAAAATAAATCAATTATGTACTGTAAATAATGAAAATATTCAATGCGTAAAATCGAAATTCTATAGAACAAGGTAACAAATTTACCTCTATCTCGCATAATCAAATCGTACGTAAGGGAACTGGATTACATAAACAGTCAAATTTCGTATAGTTAATGCATTATCTTCATTTTATTTACACTTAAGTAATTATTCGTTATGGAGACAAAAAAAATTAATTTGTGTATAAATCATTTATTTTATTTTTTTGTATGGATGTGTAAATTGTTTACTCGTAAAATATAAAACAGTGCATTGCTACTGTACATGCCGCTTTTCAATATAAAACAAACATAAAGCAATACAAATTAAAGCAATACGTTTTCTTAATGCTAATCTTAAAAATTAATTTTGATTTTGCGTGTTTAATGGTGTATAATCGTTCGGTTGCGTGTTTTATCGTTTTTGTTCGTGTATCGTGAAAATTCAGTAAGTTAGTGATCGTCCGTGTAACGTGCGTGATCGTTCGTGTATCGTGCGTGATCGTTCGTGTATCAGAAACGTGCGTGTCGTTTGTCAACAATAACGTTGTTACCACTGTATAAACATATTATTTGTACTAAACAAACGATAAATAATGCTTATATTCAATTTTGAAACCAAAATGATCAATCTTATTCAGATTAAAACATATTCTAAGTAATAATCTCCATGCAAGGATTTAAGGGGAAGGTAACAACCCCCTCCCACCTTTCGAATATTTAAACTTATAAAAATTACATGTACATAGTAAAACTACAGAAAACAGGCCTCGAACTCCGCCCCCCTCCCCACATTAAAATCCACATGACTCTCTCTACCATAATTACAACAGGGTTGTTTTAAAGCCGGGTTTAAACTAATGATGGTGAAAATATCTTTGGGTTCAAACGCAGCAAGAGGAAATAAACACACGCAACGATCGCTTTCACCCATGCACGAAACAGTGAAACACACTGCATTTTAACTGGCTAATTTATAGTCTGTGTAAAAAATAAATATAAATAATCTTTTAGCAAGGAATAAAATTACATTTATAGCATATAGGAGCATGTAACGAAAATCTTTTTTTTAGCTGTTTGTTGTCGCTTGGATACAAAGTTCCATATCCATGATTTGATTGGTTAAATTTAAAAATAAATCATGAATTCTGAAATTCGAATCTTTTATTTCGATTCTTCATGCGTGTTTCTGTTACAGTGGCTCTTCCATTTACATGAACTAAATGCTATTGAATAAAAATAATAATAATAATTTACTCATAGAGCCTTAGAATGAAATGTTTTAGGATTTGTTATTTGTATTTTCCACCCTTGGTTGTTTGCTGTGTTTCGGCTAATGAAATTGTTTGGAATTTTAGTTAGATAAAATCATTTTGATTTGACTTTTAATTATCTTCTCCTCTTTGTGACTACCAGAAATAGTTATAGCAACATACCCACTTGTGAGAGAAATTTCATTGTTAACGTTGTATTGGCGTTGTTGTTTTTTTCTTGTTTTTTATTTTTATTTTTGTTTTTTGTTTTTGGTTATAATATGTATTGTTTTATATAATGTTTATAATCGGTATACTTACATGTACAATTCTGCTTTAAAATCATAATGAAAGTTTTGTAAAGTTTTTAAATGATAAACAAAAAAAATCATTAAAAATATTTCATATTTTTTATTGCAATCACAAAAATAAGGAACTAAGCTACAAAAAAGTTTTAAAGCAAACTGCTGGACGAGATCCAAAAATAAATCTGAAAATATGAACAATTTTTGTGAATTATTGAAAAAATAAATCAAAAGAAATATATGATTATTGAAACAATCATCGTATGAAAGATCCTGTAGAAGTGTTGTCTTTATCTGTTTTTCCTGGTCTCAAATATCTTTGTACCAATTTTAAATTAAAAAATATTGAATGATCAGAGGGAACAAGTCCATGTTAATGTAATAGTATGAATATATTATGGATATCATATTATTTAGGTATATAGATTATGTATATAGATTTTAAAATAAAACCAACCAAATCTGACACACATTGTAAATACACACACACACACACTTAGATCCACCCTGTACCTTTACACACCTGTATATATACCCCAGGGGCAGTGATTTGGTAAACATTTGTGTGCACGAGTTTTATTGGTCAGATATTTGTTAGGGTTATTGTAGTTGGTTTGTTGGTCTGACTATGATATTTTGCCGCCAAGTTTTGTCAATCGTTGTTTGGTCACCCAGAGGGTAGCATGTAATATATATGACCTAGCTGAATCAGACCTACATTATAAAGTTTGACAACAGACTATTTCTCTTTCTGGTAAGTAACATTAAAACTAATATCCCATGTATTAAAATATTATTAACATGTACTTTTCTATAAATTAGCAAATAAGTAGTTTCTTATGAAGCACTTTAACTAATTAGAATGAAAGAGTGTCATGAAGAGTATTTTTTAGATTTATTTAGTAAATATTAATTATAAAGTCAGTATTTGATTCTTATTCAAAGGATTAACTGATTCTCTAATCAGTTTACAGAGTGTTTTTATGATGATCAAATATTTTGGTCTTATTGTTCAAAATGAGCAATTTAAATGTATTTAATTCAATAGTATTTTTAGTATTCTGTTAATTGAATTACAGATATACATAACCATTATAAACCTACCATTAGATGTAGAGGAAAGTTTATTCCCATAGAATGGTGAGATAATTTCTAATGAATAAGGTGTTTATAATATTTTTAATAGCAACCTAATTTCATGATTATTATGGGAGAAGTGCATATTGTATATACATTGAAATTGTAAGAGTTACCTCCCTTTAATTGCTTTATGTAAAAATATTGTATGAATTATGATATCGCTATGATATCATGTGATTATTCAAATCTAGATGGAAATTAAGTAAGTTATCATAACACGAGGATTATTGTTTTATATTTGCAGGACTTTCTATCATTTGATTAATTTCAACCACTGTCACTGAGTCAACAATAAATATCCGAACCCTCAACAGGCGTTATTTTTGTAAGTAAAACCTGTAACATTAAATATGTAGATATAAGATAGACAGTTCGTATATTAATGTTTGCACCTGACAGTTACATCATGGTATGAATAAATCATGTAAATTCAGCTCTTTAAAACAAAATTTAAATTACTGTACATAGGTTGCCTTTCAACTTTAAATATACAATAGCAATGGCACACAAACAAATTTGACATATTTTCGAAGCGTTTTGGTGATTTCATCCTTATCTAATCTCCTTTGTTTGAAGAGTTCAATTAACGAGGCCGGGTCTAATTTGTTCTGCCCTAGATTTTTAAATGAAATTTTTTGCATAAATTTCTACTGATATAATTACTATTTTAAGTTAAAAAAAAGACATTTACCACACCGTTTGTTTATGGGGTCATCTCAAAGTTTGTTAATTTTTAACATAGGACCCTATGGGATTTTGCTTGAAATGTATAAATTTTGCACAATTTTTTTTTTACATTTTAGGGAGTTGATTTTAAATCAACTCTTCTGTGCAGTTACTCAGGCAAACCGAAAGTGAAACAGTGTTTGGACCTAAGCACAAACTGACACCGCCGATAACATTTTGTCCTTGAAAATAATTGATAAATTCGATGTAATGTATTCTTAAACATTGTTTTTCAACTTATTTATAGATGCCTTGTAAAAAGTCAAATTTTAAATGGTAGGAACAATTTAGATATTTTTTGTTGTCGTACATTGTATGTATTCCTACGCCTGAGTTCAATATATCCGTAAATCTCCGACAAGCATAGAGTCTCTCTTGCTTATCGTATATTATTGGAGACAGCTGAGCGTCTGGTTGAAGGAGACTAGAGTTCAATATTGCTTGGATCCATACTATTTCTTTGGAATATTGATTACTTATACATAGTTTGATCGAATTAATTTTTTGAATATTACACAACATTCTTGTCGGAGAATAATTCATATTTTAAAAAAAATGTGCATAATTCAAATACATATAGGAAACTACTTGCCATGCAAAATAATATATCGTTGGTTCTAAAATAAATAATAATCGATAAAATCAACTCCCGTCAGTTCTTTAGTACTTTGATTTAAAAACTTCTGCCCCAGGGATTTCTATTTCTGTTCTACATATTAAAGTTATTGCTGAAAGGCATCAAATGATCAAATAAAAAAAACCCCGATTACCTCTTGTTTGTTCCTGGGGTCTTATCAAAGTTGTTTTTGTATGCCCAATTTTCCAGATTTGTCAGATAATGGCTATGGCGGAAATGGTGATCTTTATAGTAATATTAAAACATTCAGACATATTTAAGTAATAAATAAATGTATAACAACACAACAGTTTGGTTTTTAAATTTTTAACAAGGCCTAAAGGATATGTTCCAAACAAATATTAAACTTAAAATGTGCTTGTAAAAAATTAAATGTATGTAAATGTTGGTGTATTCAAGGTTTCAAAAATGCATGATTTTCATATTTTTGTTTCTAGAACACCTTCCACACGAAAAAAGATCACGTCAAAACTTATTTCTTTTCTTATTAAATCTTAAATTGGATTGGTATTAAGTGTCATTAATATAAAATACATGGTTACTGTCTTGAAATATATGAAATAAGCTATATTTAGGCGGGATAAGAAACGTGACAGAGGGCTAGGCTTGCTGAACCCTCTTCATGTTTTCGTTTCGAGCCCAAAATTACGAAAGCCGAGAAGGATCATTCGAGATTCGAGATTCGAAATACGAGATTCGAAATACGAGATTCGAGATTCGAAATTCGAGATTCAATATCTAAATTAACCAATCAAATCAAGGATCTGAAAATATGTATCCTAGCGACATCAAACTGTTCTAAATAAAAATCATACGTACATGCTCTTATATACAAATAAATGCTTTGTTCACTTCTCCCTACCTTACTAAATAATTATTTGTATTTACTTTTACACAGGATATCTAAGTAGACTAGTAATAATGCAGTGTGCTTCGCGGATCTAAGTGATTTTGTTTGCCCTGGTGCATTTCCACCTGATGCGTTTGAACCCTAAGGTATTTCACCACCAGTAATAGTTTAAAACCCGGGTTTATTAACCCCTTTTGTGTAAAAATGCGGTTATGGTAGAGAACTTCATAAGCGTAGCTAATTTTTTCTGTAGGGGGTCCTAGGCCAATTTTAAAAAAAATTACTATGTAAATTGAATAAGCTCCAATTTTCCCGAGGAGGGGGTCCAGATCCCCTGACCCCCTCCTTTCTAGATCCCCGCATGAAGATTAGTACATGTATCTAAATAATCTAAATATAAATAATCTGTCCTGTTTCACTAATTAATATAAGCATTACTTATCGTTTTTATGTATGCAAACAGTGATACACTAGTACTATGATTATAAACAAATCATTGAGATATTATCACATCATACGGAATTATTAATAAATACAATTTTTTTCCTTTTCCTCAGTAAACAACTTAATATGAGTCTTACTTTTGGAATTGTTTTCAATATAGAAGGATACCTACTCTCTACAATTAAAGGTAGGGATGATAGGGTGCCAATTTGTTCACATTGCCGATTTCTTGTGCAGAGAACAGTAAAACCTTTTATTTGATTGTGCATGAATATTTCAAAATTAATTGTTGTACATATATTTTGTTATAATTCATTTATTGATATATCAACAAGAAAGAATAAAAGCATATGTTTCACAGCCAAGTTAAGTTTCTCTGTAGTTTCCTACCCCCTACCCCCACCGCACCAAAATTGACAATAATTACATATAAGTCACACAAATGTTTACTTTTTTTGTAAGTAAATCTCTAAAGATGTAAATAAGCACTGCAAACAAAGATGTGTGTATTTAATATACTACTACATTACACTTAGCCAGATAAAATGTAATCAGGATGAAGCTACAAGGGGTGAGTGGTGCAAATTTACCAATTTGTCGCCATACACACAGAACACCAAATAAAGAAACTGTGAGTGGTGTGTGGAATGCATAAAAGATGGCGGCAAATTATCTCAAATAATCAGTGCAAAAACCCACAAATAGGCTGTTATTTGTTACATATCCTGCAAAAACATTGATAAAAAATGTTATTGTCCCATAACATAGCCGATTAAGTTAATGTGTACATATGGTCAACGTACATGTAATTCTAATATACAAGAAGGCGGACGTATCAGGCGGGGATCCAGAAAATTAAATTTCAAAAATGATCGGTTGAATTACATTAAATGCTTTGAAAATTGTTTTAAACTATCGCACGGGTCAAAATGCGTGATAGAAGCTATGTACAGTGTAATTGAAACTTTCATTTTATATCAATATGTAGTATTACCTATTATAACAAATGAGAGTATAGCACAACTGTCACAAGCAATACATGTCCTTTACCGGCACCACCTCCCTCCCCTTAAAAAATGAAACAATTGCCGTTTTATTTGCTAAAATGTGTGTGGTTCAAGATTTTTCTAAAGGACATACCCGATTAAAATTGAAAAAGAGTCGTACGTTTAAAACTAATTTTGTCAAAATATTTAGATTCATTTGGTTATATTTTGGTCCATTTGGGTAAATATATGCACCAGCGCAGCTCTAATTTATATATAATCAGGCCATAAATTCAAAATATTTTCAAAAATTAATAGCTTTAAATCCAGTGGATGAAAGAAAAGGAAAGCAAGTCGAACTCGATGAGTGCTAATACCTGTGTTGAATGAATGGTACAGTAGGATATGCGCAAAAAAGTCCCGTCTACTCTTTCCTACCCTATAATTATTGGAATATTAAATCCGATTATAAGAGTCAAATTAAAAATCAAGTACGGATATGTACCTGTTTATCAAAAGTAAAACTACTCATAATTTATCTATAGTGCATCGTTATGGAGCTACACAGAAAGTTTTATATTAATTTGCCGAGCCAAATAAAAAAAAAAACCTGGAAAACGAAGAGAAAACAAAGTGGGGACAGAATAACTGACAAATTAATTAGGACTATATAGCCCCCCCCCCCCCCCCCTCTTGAAATGTATGTTTTTTTTATCATTTTCGCTAGCTAATGTAAGACATCACAAATACCCCAAACCCCCTCACGGAAAAGGAAATGCTAGGTGATGAGAGAGAGAGAGAGAGAGAGAGAGAGAGAGAGAGAGAGAGAGTCGATGTAAATCACAGGTGCGCTAACATCGTTAAAATTAAAGCATGCTAGTTGGTCTGCCCTACCCTACCTACCTCCTCTCTTTTCTCGTTTTAGAGGCTTAATTATTGTCTATATATGCTTGTAACAAATCAAATCAATTTCAAATTCTAAATCAAACTGAATTTGACACTACAAAACTCTCTCTGTGTCTGTCTGTCTGTCTGTCTGTCTGTCTGTCTGTCTCTCTCTCTCTCTCTCTCTCTCTCTCTCTCTCTCTCTCTCTCTCTCTCTCATATCGACAACGGCATTGCTATACCCTACAATACACTATTCTTATCTGGATTTTTGTCTTTGAGGTTGTAAATCATTATATCTTCTATGGTTTAAAACTTTATCATAACCTATATGTTGACATGTCGATTATGTCATTGAGTTTCGTTTCATAGCTAAAACATTTGGATTAAACAGATCTTTCTTCGCGAGCCGATTTTTACACAGTTGGGGCGAATACACTTCGGGTTAAAATTGTTCGGGGGGAAATACATACAGGGCAAACAAAACCACTTAGATTCGCAAAGCCAACAGTGTTATTTCTAATTTAATGGTTTATACTGTGTGAGGTTAATTCATCAATGTTAATTTAACCATTTTATAACCACTATATAAGAGCTATTAAGACATTTATTTGTAGGAAAGAGCATGTACGAATGATCTTTATTTAGAACAGTTTGATGTTGCTAAGATACAGGTTTCAGATCCATGATTTGATTGGTTAATTTAGATATTGAATCTCAAATTTCGAATCTCGAATCTCGTATTTCGAATCTCGTATTTCGAATCTCGAATCTCGAATGATCCTTCTCGGCTTTCGTACAAAATAGATCTTATACTTCGAGACACATATGTTTATTCCATAATATAATATCAAACTTACGCATCAAACGAGCGATTTTCAACAAGTTTCGCTCATCTGCAGTTGAAACCATCACGCCATTTCGTCAACCAAGCAAAAAGAAGACATCACAATACAAATGAAACGCTGCGCGAAAGCGTGCGTACTCGATCTATACTCGGCCTCGTTAAACGATTTTGTACTAATTTGTATCACGACAGAATGTTATCAATCCTGAACATAATGGCGTTTTAAACTAAAATCAAACATGTTTTGATGATGTAGCGATCCACCTAAGCTGAAAGTCAATCAAATTCTTACAGTTTGGTTTTTAAATTTTTAACAAGGCCTAAAGGGTATGTTCCAAACAAATATTAAACTTAAAATGTGCTTGTATAAAATTAAATGTATGTAAATGTTAGTGTATTCAAGGTTTCAAAAATGCATGATTTTCATATTTTTGTTTCTAGAACACCTTCCGCACGAAAAAAGATCACGTTAAAACTTATTTCTTTTCTTATTAAATCTTAAATTGGATTGGTGCGAAATGATTTCAAAACGCAACGAGTGAGAGACTTTTAATTACACCTTTGAAGTTAAAATTAAGTACGTTTTATATAGATCATGTAGATTTAAGAATTTAGATAATTCCATTTAATATACTCCACATCTTTTAAGAAATATTAAAAATCAAGGTAATGTTACAATGAAGTATAATTATTATATAGTAACTTCAAAAGTGTTGCTTTGTAACAGAAGTTTCACTCTGTTTTGTCTTGTAGTAGATGTCTTCTAGCACAGGATTTGAAATATCCATTTTTTATCCATATCAATTACCTTTTTGCTCCTTGTTACCATATACTGTCTCAAATACCATGCTATCGGTACATGTGCAGAAAACTGTGTGCCTTAAAAACCTTCTAGACGGCGTATTAATAACATACATTTTTGTGTTTTGATTTATAGGACCGACGTATAAATTTGAGCCACATTTGCATTAATTACGTCACTGAGGTTACTAGCGATAATTATAAAATTTCAGTAACTATCATAAATGTTACAGATAAAATAGTCCCAGTTAAAATCATATAAAATGGCTACCATATGTTTCTGTCCTTTCATGTATGTATGTCATATCTTTGGTTCCTTCTTTGGTTGCAATCATTGTTGATTCTAAAAGAAAACAATACATTTCAATTTTTTATGGGAGGGGACGTGTTTTAACTCCTTTGAGCCGAATGCTAAAAATGGACTTTTATAATTAAAATCAGTCCGTTGTTTGTAGTCATCGTTGCCGTTAACTTATCATATTTTCATATTCTCCAAAACCACTTGGCCAATCAAACTTGGCATAATTCATCCTCTAGTGAAAGGATTTAAGTTTATCTAAATAAAGTGCCACACTTTGAAAAATTGTTCACTTTTTTAAAAAAAACCATCAAAAACCTTTTGACCAGAGCTAAAAGCTGTAGAAGCATCCTTTGAGTATATTCATTTTTGTTTTAAATATGATCTCTAAAGGTTAGGGCTCTATGTACATTATGGGGTAATGAAGTTTTACAGGTACAGTATATATAGAAAAAAATGTTTAATATTTTATTTCTAAAAACCTAAACAACAAAAGGAGCTCAATGTTTAGCTTAAAGAATATGACAGAATAAGAAAAATAAGACTTTTTTTTATACAAGATATATTCTACTTATTTTACTTCTTTATTTTTGATACTCTAAACACGGCATACAGTTTCCTTTATCAGGTGCGGTAATTGTTGCTTAGGTGATTGATGTGGCTCAGGTGCATATTGATTTTTGTTTTTGGAAATAATCAGTGTAGTAAAGTCTCATTGTCCACCCCAGATTAAGATATATTGGTCTAACTAACTTTTTAAGAGATGAAAACAGCGCATTGAATGTCTGATTTCAATAATATTCGTAGAAGATGGGTTCTTTATGTGTTGTTTTCAAAAGGCGGTATGGATTTTAACTATGACTATGAGGGCTTTGTGTTTTTGCTTTTAAATTTTACAGGAGAAAAGTTCACAGGAATTCGATAATTATGCATACTAAACATATATACAATATTATAAAACAAGAGTACTAGAAAAATTGAATATTTCATATGTAAGGGGGGACAACACAATTAAAGCTTTGATGAAACGTTCGTATTAAGATGTAAATAAATACACTAACCAAATAATTGCCTATTCCCCAATAATAATTTGAAAAATACTACGTTGTTCTGCTAGAGTTTTCAGAATTATTTGAATTATTTATTAGAGTTATTTGATTTGATACTTTTGCACTTGTTGTAATGAAGTATTAATATGAAGAAATGATATCAGAAAAAATAAAAGTGTATTCGTATTTGACAAATTGTTTTGTTGTCTACACTTCATTTTATAATTTTATATTTGTATATTTTGAATCTACAAACGATATAACATTATTGTTTTTTGTTAATTTTTTGTTGTGCCTATGAACACGTTACAAAATACTACAAACAAGAGGCCCATGGGCCACATCGCTCACCCGAGGAACAATATGTATGATAAAGTCAGCTTAATGGAGTCATAATACAAACAATCTGGACAATGTACAATAATACATGTAGATCCTGTATAAATAAAATCCATTTTTCCCCCTTGGAACTCGGATAGCCCTGATTGCTGCCAATATTTACAAGAGCAGACTTTAATCACCGCTCCTGCACATATATAGGGACTCAAAGTTACGCAGGCAGGGATGACCGCACACCTACGCAACTCACAGGTACCAACGTTAACGCAAGCAGGGATGACCGCACACTTGCGCTAGAAAGGCCAGAACACCAGAAGGGATGACGATACACTAGTGCTCCGCCGCAACCACCACCAAGACAAGCAGGTATGACCGCACACTTGTATTAATGCGATACAGGGCAGGAAGGACATCACACTCTGTATCATAGGTTAGAAAAACACGAAGATTAGAAGAGCAGGGATGTCCACACCCTCAATCTCTCCGTACCTGTTCAAGTTTAACCCCAAACAGTCGCTCGTCGCATTGCAATATACACTGTCCCTATATATGTGCCGGCCTAAAATAATTCATAGTATCTAAAAATTGGAAATAAAAAATAAACAAACTAATCCGGCCTTACCCAAAACTACTTATGCAGAACAACTTATATACATTGAATATTTATTATTGTATAAAAATAATCATCACAATAATTGGTTAACAGTGGATGCATTAATTAAAATAATCAAGAATCAATAAATCAAGGGCAATAACTCAAAACAGTAATACAAAAAGATTCTAATGAAAAAATAGCTGCCTGCTTCAATTTTATAGTCATATCACATGTTGAGTATTGCAGTTCTCAAAAAGATCCTTTACAATTGTTTATATATGGGATATTTAGCTACATCAAACTCTGAACCTTCTTGTGAGGCCGAAGAATTGTCCTGGAGCCAAAGTCTTAACAATTATAAAGAATCATCTTGCTGATTAGTTTCTGAGAAGAAGATTTTTAAAGATTTACTCTATATATTCCTATGTAAAACTTTAACACCCCCCCCCCTATGTGGCCTCACCCTACCCCCAAGGGTCATGATTTTCACAACTTTGAATCTACACTACCTGAGGATACTTCCCACAAGTTTCAGCTTTCCTGGCTGATTAGTTTCTGAGAAAAAGATTTTTAAATATTTACTCTATATATTCCTATGTAAAACTTCGACCCCCCCCCCCCCATTGTGCCCCACCCTACCCCCAGGGATCATGATTTTCACAACTTTGAATCTACACTACCTGAGGATGCTTCCACACAAGTTTCAACTTTCCTGGCTGATTAATTTCTGAGAAGAAGATTTTTAAATATTTACTCTATATATTCCTATGTAAAATTTTAACACCCCCCCCCCAATGTGGCCTCACCCTACCCCCAGGGATCATGATTTTCACAACTATGAATCTTCACTACCTGAGGATGCTTCCACACAAGTTTCAGCTTTCCTGGCTGATTAGTTTCTGAGAAGAAGATTTTTAAAGATTTACTGTATATATTCCTATGTAAAACTTTGAGCCCCTATTGTGGCCCCACCCTACCCCCAAGGGTCATGATTTTCAAAACTTTGAATCTACACTACCTGAGGATGCTTCCACACAAATTTCAGCTTTGCTAGCTGATTAGTTTCTGAGAAGAAGATTTTTAAAGATTTACTCTATATATTCCTATGGTAAACTTCGACCCCCCATTATGGCCCCACCCTACCCTTGGGGGTCATGATTTTCACAACTTTGAATCTACATTACCTGAGGATGCTTCCACACAAGTATCAGCTTTCCTGGCTGTTTAGTTTCTGAGAAGAAGATTTTTAAAGATTTACTCTATATATTCCTATGTAAAACTTCGACCCCCCATTGTGGCCTCACCCTACCCCCGGGGGTCATGAATTTCACAACTTTGAATCTACACAATCTGAGGATGCTTCCACACAAGTTTCAGCTTTCCTGGCTGTTTAGTTTCTGAGAAGAAGATTTTTAAAGATTTACTCTATATATTCCTATGTTAAACTTCGACCCCCCATTGTGGCCCCACCCTACCCCCGGGGGTCATGAATTTCACAACTTTGAATCTACACTACCTGAGGATGCTTCCACACAAGTTTCAGCTTTCCTGGCTTTCTGGTTCTCGAAATTTTTCATTAATTTCTAATTATCTCCCCTTGAAAACGGGTGTGGCCCTTAATTTTCACAACTTTGAATCCCCTTTGCCTAAGGATGATTTGTGCCAAGTTTGGTTGAAATTGGCCTAGTAGTTCTTGAGAAGATGTTGAAAATGTGAAAAGTTTACGGACAGACGGACGGACAGAC
This sequence comes from Magallana hongkongensis, assembly GCA_015776775.1. Taxonomy (NCBI): domain Eukaryota; kingdom Metazoa; phylum Mollusca; class Bivalvia; order Ostreida; family Ostreidae; genus Magallana; species Magallana hongkongensis. Next base: position 20,593,783 of record CM027471.1, read on the forward strand.
GGACGGACAGACGGACAGACGGACAGACGGACGACAGACAAAATGTGATCAGAATAGCTCACTTGAGCTTTCAGCTCAGGTGAGCTAAAAATGTTTTTTATCTTACATTCAACTTCAATATTTTGTGATACTTTTTTCTTATATTGCATTTGAAATATCAAAATTGTCTATCTGTTCTCAACTTCTCTTGCTTTTTCCAACATCTTTATTCCATTTAATTAAATTATGATTACAGATCCAGTAATTGTTTAGAAGTTTTAAGTTAAATTCTGCATTTCTCATCAAATGCATTTATATCTTACAGTAGTTATGTATATTATTGTTCCACTGGTAATTTAATATTTTTATTTCTTCTGATCAATTTGCTTCCATGTTTGGTTTTTGTGTCAATTTTGATAATAGGATTTTACAAAGGAAACCTTTTTCTTGTGCTTTATGTGCTCTCTCTCTCTCTCTCTCTTTCTCTCTCTCTCTTCTCTCTCTCTCTCTCTCTCTCTCTCTCTCTCTCTCTCTCTCTCTCTCTCTCTCTCTCTCTCTCTCTCTCTCTCTCTCTCTCTCTCTCTCTCTCTCTCTGTGGTAATATCAGTGAAAAAAAAGTTTACATAATGATTATATATTACATATAATATATTGTTATATATACTAAATAACGAAAAATATATTTTTGTGATCGGCTTCGGCCGATCACAGTTGTGTCCATATAAGGCATTCGGCAAATTTAACTATTTGCGCACGCATATTGCCTTGCACTATTTTTTTTTACTATGCAATGGCAACCCTAATTAAATCTTTAATTAGACGTAGATTACTAAAACAGTATTCTTATCCCTTTTCCCTGAAAATAAAACATTTATGGAGTTACATACATAATGATTCAAATCACGTTTTTTCACATATGCGTAGGAATATTAGTCGGAAAAATAATTTGCCTACTAAAAGTAAAGCTCATTCATGCCTTGCCATTTCGGAAATAAATAAAACGGTGCTACATATACATGTCTATATAGTTCACTGCATGTTGTGTATATTATATAAACAGAGCTGACCGATGATATTTCATGCCGATTATTCCTTTCAAAGGAATACTTGTGTTCATTTCAGATGTATGATTTATTTATAATGAATAACATTACTGATCTTGGGACCCCTGGCTCCCACGTGAGGTATATTTAGAAGACTGCCGCGGAGGTAATATCGCAAATTCGGATGTACGGTATCAACTTTTTTTATTAACTCAAATATTATGGTGCCATCTACACAGTTATTTAATAAACTAGAGCAGAGCTCGTGGCAAATCCACGAGTAGGTCTTCCGTTGTTGCTGCGAGTTGAAAATGTATATGGTGTCAATAAATTATAATGTGATATGGTGTCAATAAATTATAATGACTAAACTTTCAGTTCTGCTTTTTTTATAAAAATGTGTTGTGATTGAAAGCCTGTAGATAAAACGTGTTTTGAAAAAGAAAGAAAGAAAATGTTTTAGGAAAACTATCTGTCGAACACAGTTTATGTAATCGTTTCAACATTTTAAAAAAAATGAGATGTTTAATGGCGAGTTAAATTTTCAGAGGGTAGCAAGCATTGTTACATGTACTCATGATTCATGTCAGGAATTGTGTTTTTGGGGAGTTGATTTTAATCATCTCTCCTATGCAGTTACTCTAGCAAACCGAAACTGAAACTGTGTTTGCACCTAAGCACAAATCATCGCAGCTGACAAGACTTTATTCTTGAAAATAATCGATAAATTCGATGTTATATACGCTGAAGCATTTTTTTTAAAGGAAACTTATTTATAAATACCTTGGAAATAGTCAGATTTTTAATGGTACGAACAATTAGACGTTTTTTGTAGTCGTGTGTATTCCTACGCCAGAGTTCAATATATAGTTTCGTTCAACCATCGGCTCTCTCCTTACATCTCCGGCAAGTAGAGAGTCAGTCTATATTTAGAGGTTGCATTATCAAGCTATCACGTGACCTGGTATCTCTTACTTGTCGGAGATTAACGGAGACAGCCGAGCATCTGGTTGAACGAGAATAGAGTTCATTATTGGTTGGATCCATACAATTTTTGAAATATTTGCAATACCAAAACACAGTTTGATTGAAATCAATTCTATTTCAAAATATAACACAACATGAGTCATTAGAGGTTTTCTCGAAATTCTTGTCGGAAAAGTCAGAGAAATCATATTATAAAAATGTGCATAATTCAAATGCAGATTATAAACTACTTGCCAAGCAAACTAGCATATCGTTGATTTTAATATAAATAATATTCGATAAAATCAACTCCCGTCAGTGCATCAGTACTTTGATTTAAAAACCGAACCCGCCTACAAAACACGTAACATTTTCTCTAAGATAAATTCTTTATTTAAAAATATTTCTAAATTTTTTAAAACTATGTGCAAGTTTAGAATTGTTGCGTGATAACAAAATTTACAGACCCTGAAACGTACTACTACACCAAAAACGTGCGACTTACGTGCGAGAAACGTTTCGTGTAGACCGTTCAGCGTTTCGTGTGATTGTGAAGCGTTTCGTGTTAACCGTTTACTGTTTTGGGCAAAACGTGTAAATCGTTTCGGGCAAAGCGTGCGAGAACCGCGTGAAACATTCATCAGATTTCATTCGGAACTCTCTGACAATTTAATTGTTTCAAAATGGCGCCCGTGTTTTACATTACTTTAAACTGTTTGTGATTGGCAAAACTCTTTTGTACATGTAAGTATTTTCATGAAAAAAAATATCTACAAGAAATGATGAAGCTTTTAATAGGCATTTCCTCCAGAAAAGTTGTTACGTAGTGTTTTGACTGACTTTTGTCCAATCAGATTGTAGAAGGCGGAGTTGAGACAATACTGGTCGTGACTTAGAGAGAGAGAGAGAGTGAGAGAGAGAGAGAGAGAGAGAGAGAGAGAGAGAGAGAGAGAGAGAAAGAGAGTTAACTGGTTAATGGAGTAAATTATAGATGACGCAGATGAGTGAACTATCTGTCAACAATAGTTATCGTATAAAGTGACAAAAATACACATACCGGTGAAAGAAATACAACTGAAATTGATGAAAGGGAATATATCCAAGATATCACAATTTTCACTCATAAAATTTCACAAGAACGAAAACAATTTTCTTACGGATATTTATAATGGGAAATGTTTACATCTTTTCTTCATTCGGAAGTAATCGGGATACCTCGCGCAATTTTTTAACATTATCATCCGGGCTTATTAATGGCTGATGCAATGCAAAATCCCCGTAGACTTTCAATATTGGGATATGTATTGAAACCTGAAGCGGTAGAGGGGGCGTTTCAACACATAATCTGGATATTTTTCATGTACATGTAAGTGGATGAACGTAGTTTGAGCACTAAGGTATTTACTATTATTGAAATATCAAGCAAAACGTGTTGGAAGAAAAAACTCGGGACATAGTATAGTATATCTTAAAATTTATGAAACTTTGAAGTGTTTTGAAATTCTTTAACCAGGGAACAACGATGTCTATATAAAGATCAGTAATAGGATAAGGTAATGTCAAACATCGAAGACTGTACGAATATTTAAGAAACTGTTTTTATTACAAGTGTTACCGTTAATAATCAAATCAAAATTTGACGAATCTTTCTGGAATTAAACATAGGTTGTAAATTTACTTTGTATAAAAACTTTCTTCATGGTTACTCAGTGTGAAACATTCTTTACCTTAGACGTTTTACTTTTCCACTAAGCATCCGCCTTCGTTGCCTTTCCTTTACACTACATCTAAATTCATCATGTTCATAAGTGATCATTCGTTCGCATTTCAAAATATTTAATGTCCGTATTCTCGGAATCCATGCTAGGAAATTTAGTTGGATATAAGCTACGTCATTCTTATCCATGTGCATGTTGTCGACGGCGCGCGGCCGAAGAAATTTTCACAATCGTTCTTTAAAACGCTTTAAAGTTATACAATATAGGATATACATGTAATTTTTATATACAGACTTTAATTAATTTGTTTGCAAGTTTATAACTAATGATTATTCCTTTATCGGCACCACTTATAATTTACTCAATTTACTCTCTCTCTCTTTTCATTCTCTCATTCAAGTCACGAGCGGCAATGTCTTAACTACGCCCAGCTACGATCTGATTGGACAAAGGTCAGTCAAAACATTAGGTATAAACTTTTCTGGAGTAAACCCCTATAAACGCTTCAATGTACTTCGCTGTAACTTAAACGATCATGTTTTGATAAGCATATATTTTTTTTTATTTATTTACATCGATAACTCTTACTGAGACCATTCGACTTTGTACAAGCAGCACACATAACCTCGGACATCGAGTGTCTCCTGCACCTGGCTGAACCTGTCAATCAAACTCTGTGTATTTGTTTTCATTGGATGGTCAAGCGTCTCTTTTTTTTTGTCAATAGCCAATGGAAAATTAATGACTTCAAGGTAATCAGAATCAGTATTTGATGAAGCATTCAATTTAAATTATAAATTTTTTATTAATTATCTGAAAATTATTTAAACCACTGTTAACGGAAAACAAAGAGTCTTAGAAGTAATTAACACACATGGATTTGCCTACAATGTACACAGTCATGCAATTACCAGTAATTATTATGGGAATCTTTACGCATGGTATTTAATTCGAACAGATTATAATAATCTATTCACTGTACGCCGTTACACATGTACGAAGCGCCGGTAATATATACGAATATTGAGTCAAAAAATTAAATCATTTTTATTTCTTGTTCTTTTCAATACAATGTGAAATTACTTTCAGAAAAAAATTCCGAAATACTAATTACAACTTTCTTTTTTGTGTAATCATTTGATTTTTTTCTGAGGTACATGTATATATATGTACAGAACATACTTATTTACGAATGATACGACATAGGAAAAAAATAATTGGTTGTTTGTATAGAGCTGTGTGCGCTGAAGCGACACAAGATTCTCGGTCGCACGTGGCGATTGAATTTACACAGACTGACCGAATAAACAAACGGGTGGGAAAGTGAAACAAAATGTTACACATAAGAAGAAGCCACCAAAAATGATTTTCGATAGATCTTGACAATTAAAATAATTCAGCACGAGCTCCTGTCAGCGGGACGGGAGGGGGGGGGCAGCAATGAGTTCGCTTCTACAAAGAAACGAACGACCATGTAGAAAAACTACAGAAGTGATTAATATGTGACCAATAGAATCTAATCTAAAGTTGTTAAATTCATGTGAAATTTTTTTTTAAAAATCATCGAATGCCTCAACTCAGGACATTTTTTTTTATCGTGCTAGCACCTACCGCAAACATGTTACATGGAACTTTGATTATAATTTGATTTTTAAACTACCTTGTATGCTATCTATAAATCAATGCTTAACCAACTGTACAAGATTAATGAATTTATCTTTTCATCTTAAACGAATATAATAGTTGAAAACTTAATAAAATATAGTTGTGTCCGTGCAAAATATGAAACATGAACGCGCGATAAGGTACATGTAGAGGAACACGAACCGACCCCCGGATTACTTGTCCACTCGCGCTGGTTCTCCTCAGCCACGTGCGAGGGATGATCATTATTTAAAGGTTTACTATTTGTGTGTGTGTGTGGGTGGGGGGGGGGGTGATTTAAAACATTATTTGTACAGTTTTTAAAATATTTTACATAAACAAATTTAACTAACCATTAATTTATGTCTTACGATGTGTACGATTTGGAGTAATATCGCTCATTAATATTCATTTACACTCAAATGTTCAATTGAATAAATACAAGATGGAGTTCCCGTTTTTACGGCTATATTAACTCAAACACGTTCATATGCATGTAAGTGTGCGTCGCGGTGTGAGAATCTTGTCTATTAAATAACCGCTAGGTAGTGCAGCCGTGGCTGATCTCATCGGCCGTGGGCGAAGGATATATTACGTAAAGGTACATGTACAACGCACAGACAGGCACAGCTCAGAACCCAGGAAGATTTGAAAAGTTTGCAGTATAATGACCATACTATATCAAATAGAAGTTATTTATTTTAAACTTAAAACCCACAATTGATCTGTGTCTATTATTGCTTTAGATTGAGAATGACATTGCCTTTATTAATTAACTGAACGATTTCGTAATTGACACACAATCGTTTAATCCATTAAAAATTATGTGTAATCAAAACGAAACCAATTCTTGAGTTAACGGCTAAATAAACTCATACATGTATATGGGAGACACAGCTCTCGTGTATTAGATAACCGCTGACCGCTAGGTAGTCCAGCCGCGGGCATGGTGACCGATTTTCTCGGCCGCGGGCGAGGGAAAACTTACGTAATGGTACACATACACACAGCTCTGATTCAAGGTCGATTTTAAATGCATGGAGTTAATAAATAAAATGTAATGCATAGAGTTTTTTAATTCCATATTTTGTGGTTTACTAGAAAAGAAAGGGAATGTTTTGTTTTCCAATTGCCGTTTTTAATGATTGTGCACTATAAGAACTTCACAACAATGACTTAAACTCCAAAAAAAAGCATGTACTCCAACAAAAAAAAATATTCTTATAAATTATTGCCCCTGTATAAACCAGCATACTTTCTGCGGCAACTTTATGCCAGTTGTACGCACAAAGACTTTCGTTAACTTGTCAAATAAAAACAGGTACATGTCAACATGTAAAGCTTTTTACACTCATACTACACAAATCACTTACAAAATAATATTGTTACGACCTTTATGAGATCCCAACAAACAACTTTTCCAGCAACAGCCATATCAAAATCCTAACCGTTTTTGAGTTATTAAGCAAAAACTTTTAGGGGCTATTGGCCCTTAATTTAAGGGGCCAGCCCTTTTTTATTGGTGTCAAATGAAAGCCCTTGATATTCTGAACAACTTCTATTCTACATGTTTTAACAAATTATTTTTCGTTTAAAAGATATAAAGGAAAATATGTCTAAATTTTTGCAATTTTTTAAATCCCGTTTTTTGACCCCCTACCTTTTTCTAAATAAGGAACGTAATCGAAAAACAAAAACCGATGTGCACCTCTACAATGTCTCTGCTATTCAAATTCGTTGGATTCCTATTCCCTGCTATCATAGTCTCGGAGCCTTTGTCTGGAAACAAAAGGCCCCAAAAAATTTTAAAAGGGGAATAACTCTTTAACGAAAAGGGAATTCTAAATTTTATGAATTGCTTAACATAGTGTTTTGTAAAGTACATTAGCCCTGAAAATTTGAGCAAAAACCGTTCAGAAATGAGCAAGATATGAAGCCTCAAAGTTCGCGTCTAGGAAACAAAAAAAAAAAAGAAAAATAAGAACTAGAGCAAAGCTCGTTGCAAAGCAACGAGTGGGTCTTCCGTTAATGTTGGAAGTAAAGCTGGAAGTTCCTGTAAGACGCAGAGCTCGTAAACCAATAACAAGAGTAACTAAAATAAAAAGATGAAAAAAATCTAATATTCCTGGTACGACTTAACAAAATACGAATGATTTTAAGTACGACTTAACAAAAACCTTTCCAATTTAAGAACGACTTAACAAAAAAGATCCGAATGTGTTCCAGTACGACTTATCAATTATTTTTGGTACGAGTTAAATTTACATTGAACATTACGCTATTTTTTAAACCAAGGACGCGGAATCAAAATTTCCGGAAAAATCAATTTTTAAACCCCGATATCTCTGTAATGCATTGTCCGATTTTAAAACGACTTTCAGTGTTAGATTCAGCTTAATAAGGTCTACAAAACACATATTCATTTTTGATTCGATCCGAAAATTCATTTTTTCAAAAAAATTGTTTCACTTCCGGTTTCGACCGGAAGTGACAGATTTTCATTTCGAGCCATATTACAGAGGTAAATTGACCAAATCATAACCATTGAAAATTTCAAGCCTCTATCTTAAAGCGTTTTCGAGAAAAGTCCGGGACAAAATGACTTTTTAAATTTTTTAAAAATGACGTCACGTCAAAACGGAGGTGACGTTCTTTTTAAAACTTTAACATTTTTGAGGGACGCCAACTTGCGAAAATCTCTGAAAATTTCATCAAAATCAGTTAAAAACCTTTTGAGTTATGAGGCAAAAAAGGAGTCAGAAGAAAAGAAAAAGAATAATAACTAGAGCAAAGCTCGTTGCAAAGCAACGAGTGGGTCTTCCGTTAATGTCGGAAGTAAAGCTGGAAGTTCCTGTAAGAAGCAGAGCTCTTAAACCAATAACAAGAGTAACTAAAATAAAAAGATGAAAAAAATCGAATTATTCCTGGTACGACTTAACAAAATACGAATGATTTTAAGTACGAATTAACAAAAACCTTTTTGATTTTTAAGAACGACTTAACAAAAAAAATCCGAATGTGTTTAAGTACGACTTAACAATTATTTTTGGTACGAGTTAACTTTACGATAAACATTATGCTATTTTTTAAACCAAGGACGCGGAATCAATATTTCCGGAAAAATCAATTTTTAAACCCCGATATCTCTGAAATGCATCGTCCGATTTTAAAACGGCTTTCAGTGTTAGATTCAGCTTAATAAGCTCTACAAAACACATATTTATTTTTGATTTGATCAGAAAATTCATTTTTTCGAAAAATTTGTTTCACTTCCGGTTTCAACCGGAAGTGACAGATTTTCATTTCCAGCCTTATTACAGAGGTAAATCGACCAAATCATAACCATTGAAAATTTCAAGCCTCTATCTTAAGCCATTTTTGAGAAAAGTCCGGGACAAAATGACTTTTTGAAATTTTTAAAAATGACGTCACGTCAAAACGGAGGTGACGTTCTCTTAAAAACTTTTACATTTTTGAGGGACCCCAACTTGCAAGAATCTCTGAAAATTTCATCAAAATCGGTTTAAAACCTTTTGAGTTATGAAGCAAAAAAGGAGTCAGAAGAAAAGAAAAAGAATAATAATAATAATAATAAAAAGAAACCGAAGAATAACAAGAGGGTCTTCCGTTGGAAACGGAAGACCCTAATAATAATAATAAAAAGAAACCGAAGAATAACGAGAGGGTCTTCCGTTGGAAACAGAAGACCCTAAAAATCTTAACCCGCACAATAATAGAAAGGTCTTCCGTTTCCAACGGAAGACCTTAATAAATTTTATAAATGCTTTATACTTGTATTCGCTATCTTCCATGGAAAAAAGTGGCATGGAAAAAATGTTGTTCAATGTTCATCAAATACGCTGTAGCCTTAGCAATCAAAAATAATTAACAAACTGTATATTGATAGATTGACATATCAACAAACATTCAGACCCGCAATGTGATTTCTTACAAGTTCTATAAAACGTAGACTCAATGACTGAATTATTTACCGTTTTCCGTCTGGGTTATTTTGAATCACGTGTGTACATTATGTGAAGCCATATAGATGAACACTTTAAGTGTTTAATTTTTAAAAGAAATTGTGTACAATGAAATTCCAACAATGTATATGGTGAGGCCAGTCAGACTGATACTGGTTCTGCTTGTTCTACAAATAGCGAATGTAAGACGAAGTATTTGGGTGTTATATTTTAAACAAATATAAGTATTGCTTTCTTAAAAGCTTGCATTACTCAACAAAGTATTTTATTGTAATCATTCTTAGTTACCTTAGCTGCATATATGTACCGCTCGGTCTGTATCCAGGAAAAATTGACTACCATCCGAAATTTTTCATACAAGGTCTACAGACTTGCAGCTAACATTACCTTTAAAAATACATTTTAGAATTTGCCACTGTTTATAAATTCATTAAAAAGACACGCAGAATCAAGTGGTAATATGTCGTTTGATATGGGATTTATGACGTCTATTTATATTGTTTTCATTAAAATTATTTCAAGCTTGTGGGTGGAATGAAATCAGTTTCACATGTTATATGACATAAAGATGTCCTCTCCCCACTTTTTCTCGAAGCAACTATATTTATAAAATTTACATAAAAAAATTGAATTATCATGGAGTTGCCCCCCCCCCCCCCCATTTTGGTAGCATGTAAAAAAAAATGGTATGAAAATCTTGAAATTATAAGTGAAATTTTGAAAATTTTGGAAAATTCGATTTTTTTTTGATTTTTTTTGCTTGTCAAGATTTGTTGGATGAGTTTGCCCCCCCCCCCCCCCCCCCTCCCCACTTTCAAAAACGATGCTACGTGCTTGGAAATTACTCATTTCTTTATTCCCCTCTTTAATGAACAAAAAACTAACAAACATAACCGATCCAGATAAATATAATTACATGTATTAAAAATAAACTTAAAAAACAAACTACACATTCATCCTTCACTCACAATATTGCCTTTTCGATATTTGTCATCGTTGTAGACCCGTATAACAATCTGTCAAGTAGGTGCTTGCACGAAAAAGAACCCCTTGCTGATCTACATTTTCATTAACGCACACAAAGAAAAAATATATTTTGATTTATTTTTGAATTTCTTTTGATGTAAAAAAAAAAGAGAAGAAATTGGTTCTCAGTCTCTCTTTATGCCTGTTTGTTAGCGGTTAATCCAAGTTCATTTTGAATATCCTTTTGTAATTTAAAAAATGCGATGTAAATTTTTTTCATGCAATATTTCGGATAAAGCAATGAAGAGTTGTTTCTTGAAATTTTATTAGACCATAAAATTGTAAAATGCTAACATTGAAAATTGTGCCCGATTTCTTTCTTTTTTTCTAAGGTAAAACTTTATTGATTTAAAAAATGATTCTTTGAGACAAACAGATTGACATAATCAATAAGAGTTTGACAATCTCTAACTGCAGGTCTGTAGCTTTTAGTCAGAAAAAGAATCGGATGGACGACCTAGGACACAGATCGTCCATCCGAATTTCTTGAAAATTGCCATTATTTTCGTACGCGGACGCAATACTCGCCGAGACTAAATGGTTCGTATCTTAAGTTTTAAGTTTTAACTGCTTTGAAAGGTAACATTGGTTTTCTGATAATTATGAACATGAATAATTAAATAAAAATGGTTAAAATTACAGTAAAATTACCGGCATCGGTCTTCTCCGTGCGCGGATCTAAAAGGGGAAGGGTTCCAGACCCCCCCCCCCCCAGCGAAATTTCTTTCAATTACGTGTACATTATAAACTTACCAAATATGCCTCGGACATCCTTTGGCAAACTCAAATAACCGTCTGACTTTTCAACCCCCACCCCGGAAAAATTTACTGATCCGCGCATGTTCCCCCTCCTCGAAATACAAAATTATTCTTCAAAACCTCTTGTCAAACTTCCAGGATCTCCGCATATATACTAAGAGATTCATTGGCGCTTGCGTTCGATAAAAATGCGTGTAAAACGTTTGCCAATGGTCTTTTTACCTTCGTACCGGACATAACCACAGTCCCACTCTGTGAACAAAATGCGGTGAATTAAACTAGAGACAACGTGTTAAGATCTGTATTTGCTTATAAACATGTAGTATCATCGTGCAAAATGCACTGTTCAATTATTTTTTTTTTACTTTACTTGTAAAATTTAACATCTGTTTCGTAATTTTTTCTCACAGTTTATTTCTTACATAGTTACTTTTTTTATTTAGTGATTGACACTTTTCAGACTTTATATGTGATTTCAAAGAGACAGAGTGTCATTTCTCAAGGACTGTTAATCTCTTAAAACAACATTGTGCAATTATTAGATTTTCATTTCTTGGACATCAAAGACTCATTGAGTTTATTTAATTATTTTATATCTGTGAACCTTTCACTCAGCTTACTTTTATCATTACCTGTCAATTGCAATTTATACTCATTGTTAAGATTCTTATAAATAGTTATGTACAATTGTCAATGCGCAGTCTGGAATACGGCGGCCAGCCCCGGCCACGTCCGACTCTCCGTGAGTCTTGAGTCCGGAGGCCACGTCTGGCTATATCCGACTTGTTTGTAACATGTCTGTCTGTTAAATTGTTATAATGTTGCCATCGTTGAGTCTCGTCCAATAATGTGTAATCCTGGATCAATTGCCTGTTTATTTCTCTGGAACTGTATACTGGTGGACCTTCGGGAATACGGCAAACCTACCCTTCGTTTTAGCTTACGGCCCACAGCGCGCCCCAACCTTTTACCATATACACTTTACGCCATCATTTCCCCACCCGGTTCGTACTGCACACGAACGATGCAGATCCAGACGAATTCTCTATCACTGTAAAATCTACGCGGTCACAGAAATATAATACTTTGTTTCTCAGTGTTTACACATCTAATATTGTTCTATGATCATCTATCAATTTTTTGTAATTCGTCACAAGTATGACGCAGCTACGACGGAAAACCTAATCGTTGCTTGCAACGAGCTCGTCTCTAGTTTATTTTTGTCATTCTCAAATTGGGAAAAACACTCAATTTTGGGAAAAAGATGTCTTTTTCACTTTGGAAATTGGGCCGAATATCGGCCCCAATTAAAGAGAATCGAGAGGTATGAAACCCTAATAAGCTCTTCTCCTCCCTCAAGAGACATATGAAGAAACATGATAATGAGCCCCAACATGTGTGCCCTGTGCGTAACAAACCATTTTATAATAAATGGGAAATTACTCGTCATCTCAATAGAACTCATTTAATGCCTCAAACGTCGATCCTTTGGCTTTGCTTTCTTCAAAATTATGAATTTCTCCGTATAAATTCCCCACAGTCCAGTGCCCAGGAAAGCTATTTATTGCATTAATTTCGGGTGAATGCAGACATTTTTTAACTTAAACCCCATGACAACATGTGGTGGACTTGGGGCTGCGATACCCGCCATGTTGTCGAGTATCTACACATGTGAAATCTTTTAAACGCTTGAAAAGACGTTTTCTTATTCATTTGTTACAAGCGTATTTTTAACTGCGCGTGTTTTGAAGACTGTAGTTTTAGAACAAATGGTACGTAATCCGGATTTGCCATAAAAAGTGCTAGGGTCGGCGCGTAAAATTAGGGTCGGTCGGGATACCGGAAACACACATATTTTTTTTTCGCCAATCATGAATATACCTGAACTAACTGAAAATCCAAAATTTTCCCCGTCTCCAAATCCATCAACGTGTAGGATCCATATTTTGCTGAATAACCAGGGGAATCACATCTTGCATCACCACCTAATGTTAACCTTTGACCTTGGTATTCTTGAAGCAGGGTTTCCAAATGGTAATCCCATGCAAAGATACAAGATGGAATGACATATGCAGATTGGATCCTACTAAATGTTGAGGTTGACATCATCTGCAGTTTCAGGTGCTGGAACAGTCGAAGACACTTTGCGGCATTTGACCCACTGAACACAATGGCTCCAGCAACAAAAATATTAGACTATGGCATCCCTTTCAAACACTGTTGGCTCTCCCACTCACAAACATGTCAACAGGTGCATTGTGATCTTGTCCCTATCATAGTTCCCCTTGTAAAGTTCAATGATGACATGCATGGACTGCCACAAATCCCACATTTCTCAAGAAGCTTGGCCAGACAGGACTCAGCAACCAAGAACTGCCGCTCTTCCTCTGGATGAGCAGCAGTGCGTAGAGGGATCCCGTTTTCATAGACATAATCTTCTTCATCGCTTTCTTCGTCCTCCTCTTCAAAGGGATCATAATCTGAGTCAGCCTAGTCTTCATCACTCTGGGTATCCTCATCCAAGATGAATTGGTTATCTTCCTGTTTGGGCTCTGCTAATTGGACCAATCCAGCGGCTTCCCTGAGTGACACTCCATCAAATTAACTTGAGCACTGCACACCCCTCGACACTGTATTAAAGTTTTTATCTGTCATTCAAACCTGAATTCTTCGGGTTCTTTGAGGGACAGTTATGGAAGCCTGGCATTTCTTTGTAAGGGTGGTACATGTCTGACTGGAACTGACTGGGGGGTCTTCAGGTTCAGGAACTTCAACAGCAGTCTTAGGCTCAGAATTTGGTGGTGCTTTTCCATCATGATGAATAGTCACTGGTGTTGCATCGTTTCCATTTCTCAATTCCACCTCCTGCAGTAGCTACAAAATAAATATATATCATTTTAACTTTGTTTACAAAGTTTTCAGGATTCTGGAATGCCACAGTGTACATGTATGAAACATTAATTTTTAAAGGGGATGGGCAACTTATATGACAATAAAACATGAAAAGATCTCGAAAAATATAATTTGTCAGACATCAATATTAACCTCTCATGTGAGAGAGAGAGAGAGAGAGAGAGAGAGAGAGAGAGAGAGAGAGAGAGAGAGAGAGAGTACTCTATATAATATCTATATTTTTATTTGTAATAATCATTTTATTGTCATTTATATCATTTATAAAACAATTCCAGAATCGCGTCCGAGTTCCAGTTCGCTTGATAAATGACGTTTATATGTAATAATAATAGAAAATGGCCGACTTTAAAATGTCACCATTTGCCTGTTTGCTGAGTATAAGTAATCATATATTACGTTTTTAAATTGGATTGTTCAGAGTGAATATGTTAATATATTTTTAAATTATAAGATATAAAAGAGAGACTTACATAAGGCTTGTTGCGTTTAGCAAATGCTCCTCGAGTCTTTGGTGGTAGGACGAGAGGCGCAGCTTTTACACGAAGGGGCACACCGGGAACTGCATCCCCTTTCAGTCTAATTCTGGCATTTGCGTATCCAAGTCGCTCTAATACATTGGGGTCTATTTCTAGTTGGTCCGTAGAACAATGTTTGGAGCACAAACGACTGTGGTTTTCTGGCACAAACTTATCTCGTCGACAGTATATCGTCCATCTTTTCCTTCTCGCCGAATCTTTCGGGAAGCTGAAAAAGCTCACCCCACATCCTTTTTTATGCACATTAGCACAACCAAAGGCAGCGCAGAAAGGCATAATGGCTATTAATCCGATAACAGGTCAACTGTATCACGGCGTGTGGCTAATTATCTTATCTGATGATCTAATCACTGTCCGCAGTCTCCCATCGCCTTCTCGCTGAATTGCTTCTATGACGTCACATGCAATGGCGCGTAGAAAGTTGCTTTTTGAATATGCATATCACGAAAGTCAAAATTTGAACGCTTCGTGTGTTTTAATTATGAGTATTTCAACAGAGATTTTTGATGGTATTTCATTTTCAGACAATGTTTTATCAATTTATCATATTAAAATAAAATACAAAAATGTTTGATAATAGCCCTTTAACATGTTTGTCGTCCCCCCTATAGACTATATAAACGATGTTCAGTGAAAACAAATCATTAAAGTAAGCCAAACATGAGGGTAGAATACAGCGACGAGTGAGAAAAGTTAGGTAAGAGGTGCTTTGTCACGATAATTACTATATAGTCATTTGGCATATTTAGAGGTGTAGAAAATCCTAATTACTGTATGTACAAGTGCAATGGACATTTTACGTTTTAAAACCGATGTTTAATGCATTATTGAATAAACTTAGAAATTAAAAAAATATAAATCCGAGTAACTGAGTACCGATTTTAGTATTCGATACTCGGACATTCGATCGAGTACCCAGTTAACCGGGTACTCGTTGACATCCCTAATAATTATAAAATTTAATCTAAGTTTATCTGACAAATGTCTTACATATAGTGTGTAATGCATATCTATGATTGTCAATGCAGATCAGGACTTACAATAACGCATCATTTTTATGTATTCATATAGCTGCAATAATGTAGCCCTCTCCGATTTTTTATATCTGATGTTTACTGGAGAGGGCTACAGTTCCATAGGATCTCCGTAATGGTGCAAAATTATTTTTTTAATGCGGCTGACTTCGGTCTGAAAAGATCGATTTTATATTTGACTTCCTTTGGATATAATGGTTTTTTAATTCAGATTGAACAAACAAACCGTATATAAATCAAAGCCAGATAAAACACATCAGCATGTTTACCAGTCGTCTTTATCAGCAGTCATGACAGTTCTCGCGTGATTTTAAGGGATTTACGCTTGGAGTTTTTGATGGGCTTGATAACGTGAATGTCAGTGTAAATAATCGATCTTACCTCGTTGTATCACTAAAACATCATTTAAGGAAATGGTATATAATGGAAAATTCATATTTACCGCGTTAATTATGTTTAAAAAAGGGGAATTCCTACATTCAGTTCAAGATCCGCTCCTAAATTTTCATTGGCTGTCCCAAAATAAAACCGGTCAAGGTCAGCAAACATGACGGACAAATTCAACTTTCGTTGTTGACATACACGAAAAATAACCGATATATGGACTATACTTGATATTTTTGGATTAATTTATGCAATAGACATCTACAACGTTTGAGTTCAGGTAAGAAATGCAAATGTTAGTGTCATTTATAAACGATTTGAGACGAAATCGTTGCGGGAGTGAATCACTCCCGCACTTGCACCATTACGGAGATCATATGGAGTTGTAGCCCTCTCCCCCCCCCCCCCCCCCCCAAAAAAAAAAAAAAAAAATACAAAAAAAAAAAATCGGGAGAGGGCTACATTTGTGCAGCTAGTATTCATAATGCATATTGCTGCAAATAATATCCATATTTGCTTTTATTTTCATGGCAGATTAGGGGTAATTTGAACATGATTTTTTTTATTCATAAATTCTTCTTCTTCCAGTAATGTGCCTGGCACCAAGGTTGGGCATTATCGCACATGAAATTATATGTATACGGATGGTTCACACATTTTTAAAATGTTTTTTTTTTTTGGGGGGGGGGGGTGGGTAATGAGAATGGTGAAATGTTTTACACTGTTTATGTCAAAATTTATGATGTGACTTGATATTCTTTTCTTTATTCTATTTTTTTTTTTTTTTTTTTTTTTTTGCTTTTGAAAAATAATATGAATTCTAGGTACGAAATGACCTGGGTACGAATAGGCCAAATTACGATTTGAGATGAAACCTAAAAAACAAAATTTTCAATTGAAAGTAGGAGAAACAACGTCTTTGGTGTTTTGTTTGTTGTTTTATGCCCAATCAGATGTCTTCAATTCATTTGATCGGATCTAATAAATGGCAACTGTTGAAAGTTGTAGAAAACGAAAATCTGTTTTCTTAATTAGGAATTAATTTTTCAAGAACACACTAGGTAAGTCTGAATGTATTCATCACTTAATAAGTGATCACTTAATAAAAAAATATTGATAAATTGTCACCAAAAGTAAAGTCAGAGCGAGATTCAGATTCAACATGGATGCCGGTGATGTCACTGCGCGTGAAGTGATTCTTTTTTCCTCCATCTTCGAAAAGTTTTTCAACTTTATAGGTATAGAGTGTAATTTCCATATTTGGGCATATATATACGTGTTGTCTATATTGGGAACTTTTGGGCCCGTGAGAGGGCTTCGCTCTCTATAAAACAGGTTAATATACATTTTTTAAAGATAGTGATAGAGATATGAAGATTTATTCCCCCGGGGATTTTCATATTTCCCGGGGGCAACGCTCTGGGGGAATAAATCTTTATATCTCCCGAACGTTCGTGCAGTAAATTGTTTATTATGCCGAACGACAGGTGATACATGTAATTCAGAATATATCGGGTTTTCAACTTTTGTAAATTAAAGAACGTCATGAATGTTTAGCTTTTTACTATATTAACTGTTCATTCCTAAGTAATTCGAATTAATTAGTTTCCTGATATAAAAGGATTAAAGCTGTTGATACAATCTGATAACATTTTATAATTAATCATTTGATTACATCGTATGCTCATCATCGAGATTTTCCATGAATATCCTTGTTACTGCCGAGGGGGTTGAAAATGATTATTAAAAAATGGACGATGGCAGGGAAACAATAAGTTTTATTGCCCTGACACGTGATCGTCTAGAACCAATCGGATTAAACGCGTTACATAGAATTATCATTATGAGGCATAATAAATATTTTTTTTTCTGCACTGCTCCCTACCTTCATACCCACATGGATCATTAAAGAAAGCATTCCAATAATTTAATATACCACTTGTATGAATGTGATAACGAACAATCAAGCAAAATTTTGGATATATATATATATATATATATATATATATATATATATAATAACAAACATAAGCTACAGATAATAAGGTGTCATTTCTTCACTTCTATGAAAATATGGTACTTTATGGTTGTTTTGATCAAGTACCGACCCATATGAATTTAAATTATCCCTTACATGTTATAGTTTAAGAATAAAATAATTCTATATCACTTATGTTCACGTAATTTCTTAATTATTACACGTTCAGTGAAAACCATTGGCAAGTTTACGTGTTTTTTTTCTCTTGAAAACCTCGCTCGTGCCCAAATCAGTATATATTGTACGTCATATTGATTTTTCATGTGATACAGAGTGTGTAGTAACATGCAGCGCAAAGCAACCACCTGTTGCTGTTGAACATGCCCGTTTCGGACCATGTACGAATTATCGATCGGTTAAACCATAAAAACGATTTTTTTAGTTTGGTCACAGACGCAGGAAAACGAGAAAATAATTAACGTTTTGAGAAAATAATATGTATCCACAAGGGTGTAAGCAGAAAATATTTTTCCATTCCTCAGAAAAAGTTGAATTAAGTTAAATAAATGCAATAATAATTGTACGCTGATGCAAAACTAAAGAGGGGAATGTCGTGAATGCATTAATGTTTCTATCATATATAAAATTTAGTCATATTGGCACTGTAAAATTTGAATCATTATTATCGATTTGATATAATCTAGTATACAAGGAAAAAAAGTATGCGTTATCGGCTCTTTTGTTCATGATTTATAGATTTATTACTTTTATACGATGTATTTTGTTTTGAAGGATAAGGAAAATCTACCTTTATGGTTTGCTATTTGAGTTTTGTTGACTTTCACTTTATCTGTCATCATGCGTTTTGGTGTGAAAGTAAGTCTTGATATCTGCACTTGAAAAAATCATAAAAAAAAATATATGGCGCCCAATAACCAGCAAAAATGTTCAGTAACTTCAGCAACGACATTATAAACTATAATTTATTGGTTGTAATTCAAAAAAGAAATCCTCATAAGAACTAAGAGGAAGGAGGGTGTTGAAGTTTTGAAATACAAGTATGTCTCATAAATTTTCTGATAGGCTGCGGCGTTGAGTTTAACGTCCGTCAGCTTGACTATGCATATCCCGTTGTAAATCTTTCAGACTTATTTACTCTTATGTAAGTGACAGAACAGGCTAGGCCTGGGGTGTTTCGAATATAACTAATAAGCTTTGGTATGCGTCAACAAATCAAGGTAAAATCAGGCGACCGTTTCACTAACGTATCGTAGATCGTAAACGTGAACGTAGCACGTAAGTGCGTTTCACTAAGAGTTGCGAGTTGCGAGTTACGATGGAAGTTGCTCTTAAGTCTACGAGCAGTCAGGGGCACTCTTAAATTGATTTACGTGCACGTAAACAAATGAAAATGGCCGCCGTGTTTTTATTAGGCCTAGCAGACGACGAACAGAGACAACTGATAAGAAGAGAACGTGTTTTTCGAGACAGAACAAACCCCTTAGACTTTTTGAATGACACGGAGGTGATCGAGCGGTATCGTCTACCACGGGAATTTCTTTTCCGCCTCATAGATATTGTCAGGGAGGACATTGAGCCGGACACTCACAGGAGCCATGCACTGTCAGCTTGCACACAGGTGAATAAATTTACCGAAGACCGAGTCCGACTATGTTTATTTAGAGTTATCTGCCGTTATATATTTCATTTAATGAATGGTACATGTAAACACGAAGGAAAAATACAACATGCAGTCAGAGAAACGTTTTCGTACTAACTGCTATGATACAGAGACATTACTCACCAAATATCTTTAAAATTTTAATTTGTTCAACCTTTTTTTTTGAATTAAACATTGATATAATATAAGATGTAAGCGTAGACCAGTACTCAGTATGCACATTATGAAAACCATGCAGAGGTGATAAAATGTACTATTCTAATTTCGTTCACACCAAGACACATCGATCTGTATGTAATATTAAACTTTAAAAGTCTCAATTATAACTTATTAGTTGAAGAATAGGCCCATGGGCCACATCGCTCACTTGAGAAATAATACGCATGATAAAATCAGCTGTATGGAGTCATGATACAAAATATCAAGACTGCCTGGTATAATACATGTAGATCCTGTATGTTTCCCCCTGAATATTCTTATATTTATAATCTAGTCCCTTTTCTAACCTGATGATATAGGCCCTATAGTCATAATACATTCAGCATTGCAGTTCTCAAAAAGACCCTAAACAATTGCTTATATACGGGATGTAAACCTACATCAAACTCTGAACCCCTTGTGAGGCCCAATAATCGTCCAGAGGCCAATGTTTAAACAATTTTAAAGAATCAGCAATATGTAAAAATGCTTGCATATAAGTAAAAGCATATATGATGACATTTCAGTTTTTGTGAATAATTAAAATGCTTTCCTTTGAACAACTGGATCCCCAATGTGGCCCCACCCTACTCCTAAAAATCTTGATTTGAACAAATTTAAAATCCACACTATCTGAAGTTGCTTTCACTAAATTTATAGCTTTTCTATGCAAATATTTTTTTAAAAAAATTAGGATAGCCACGAACATCGAGCCCTCTTAACTCAATTTTATAAATTTTCAGAATGATAGTCAACACCTTACTTCAATGTATGTTTGATTAAAGAAAGTTAATAATGGAGGACAGACGTGCCAATAAACTAGACATTAATCTAAGCAGGAAATGATGACAAGACGAGCATACATGTGTTTATTTTGTTTGATAATGTAGAGTTTAGGCTTAACCTGACATTCTCAGACCAGTCAGAGTACGTGTAGTTGCAATATAAATTTCTTTTTAATAAGAATAAAATCTTATAATTTAAGCTGAAAATTTCGAATTTTAGTTTTATATCTCCACAAGAAAAATGGTCCAGACGGTATTGCCTGCAATTTACTTAAAGAAAAATCAGTTCTAACAGATTACTCGAATATAGTGGGTTTTAATCCATGTACAAATGTATCTCTAAATTTGGCACCTAATTATCTCTCCTTGTAAAGGGTGCGGTCCTTATTGTCCTAAATTTGAATCCCCTTAGCCCAATGATGCTTTATGCCAAGTTTGGCTGAAATTGGTCTGGTGGTTCTCGAGAAGATGTTGAAATTGTGAAAAGTTTACAGACGGACGACAGACAAAATATGATCAGAAATTCTCACTTGAGCTTTCAGCTCAGGTGAGCTAAAAAGTCAGAGAGAGAGAGAGAGAGAGAGAGAGAGAGAGAGAGAGAGAGAGAGAGAGAGAGAGAGAGAGATGCACCTGCAGACAGAGATTATAGTCAAATAAAACAATCGTTGATCAATGTCAAACAGCAAGACCATATCTCTCTCTCTCTCTCTCTCTCTCTCTCTCTCTCTCTCTCTCTCTCTCTCTCTCTCTCGTAATACAAATGCAATTTGAACATCTAAAGCATTCATACATATTTTTAGCTGCACTTTATTTTATTCTGTAAGAGAAAATTATTGATACATATTTATGCACATATTAAGCAATGAGAAATTTAATTCATTTTTCAAAGGTTCTAGTGACCGTGAGGTATCTTGCAAAGGCGTCATTTTTCTCCGAGTGTGGCGATTTACACGGCATTTCTAGGGCCAGTGTTTCCAGAGCTGTTGATGCCGTAACAAAGTCGATTTGTCATAGACTTGACAACATCCACTTCCCAACAGGTATTTTCATAATAATTTAATTTTTTTTAATAAATTAATTAATTAACTAATTAAAAGAGTACGAATACCAAAAAATTCTCCAGATTTAAAAATATTTTTCTAATGTAAATTGGTTTTTTTTCTTCCCAGAGGAGGAAGCAAATCGTGTTAAACATGATTTTTACCAAATAGCTGGATTCCCCAATGTCCTTGGTGCCATTGATGGGACTCTCATTCCCATTATGGCACCAAAGGTGAATGAGCCAGAGTATGTGTGTAGAAAGGGATATCACGCTATGAATATCCAAGTTGTTGCAGATGCATGGCTAAGGTTTGTATACAAAATGAATAACTTAATTATGTCTTAGTAACAGCTCTCTCTTTCTTTCTCTCTTTCTTTTTCTCTCTGTCTCTCTCTCTCTCTCCATTAATCTACCCTTCAACCAATTAAAACTATTCATTCAACGAGAAAAACATGTAAACCGCTATTAATATGCTTTTTTCATTTTCCATAGATTTACCAATGTTGTGGCCAAATGGCCAGGATCAGTTCATGACGCCTTCATGTTTGAAAATTCATCACTCAAGGCCAAAATTGAAGCTAGGTACATGTACAACAATATTCTTGTTTAAAATTATGTTATTTAAAGATCTTTGTTTTGAATATGCAAATAACCGATTTCATGTTCTTGAATAGAACTGATGGTTGGCTACTGGGGGATTCTGCCTATGGACTGAAAAAGTACATGATGACCCCAAAACTGAACCCCTCGACTCCAGCCGAGGAAAATTACAATGAGGCCCATAGTAAAACACGGGTGGTCGTTGAAAGAGCCTTAGGTGTTTGCAAGTCTCGCTTCAGGTGATCATTTCTTAAAAAGAGAGAAAAACACATGACAAGATCGTGTTTAAACAATTGTGTATTCAACAACACCAACAAAAATAAATACATAACAAATACATACATGTATGTGTACTCTTTCCTAACGTGTATATAACAACCAAATGTAATAAATTCACATATTATAAAGAAATATATCACTTCTACATACAAGTATTTATATATTTGTTAATTGCATTACATGTTATGAATTGGATTTTAATGATTGATAATTAATTTTAGTTGGAATTTAATTTATTAATAACTATTTAATTCAACATTGCACATTGAAATGTTTAAAAAGTTCTTCTCTATAAATTAAACAGTAAATCAACGAGATTTTAGTAAATTACTAGTGAGTAAAGTCTTTACTAATTAAAATTAATTTTTATGTCATTAAGTAAAGTGGAGTTAAATCAGTAATATGTTTTTGCTACAGGTGCCTACATAAGTCAGGCGGCATGTTACTATTTTCCCCTGGCAAATGTGTGCAGATCATTACTGCAGTAATGAAACTTCACAACATGTGCCTTGAGATGAGGTTACCACAAGACCCTGATGTGGATGTTCAGATTCCTGACCAGGTTCTGCTCCCACCCAACCCAGCACGAGTTGACCAGACTGGACAAGCAGTCAGACTACGTCTACATGTAATACAGAGATTTGACAATTAAATACTTATTTGGTTGTAATGGCATTTAAAACAATTCATCGTGGTCAACTTTACATATTAATTATTCCTAAGCCTTCACAAACTTACTAAATTTGTAACTGACACTTTGCAAATACAATGTATATATAATCTATTTTTTTTTTGGGGGGGGGGGGGGGGGGAGGGTTCTAATTAGAATTGT
Source organism: Magallana hongkongensis (assembly GCA_015776775.1). Taxonomy (NCBI): domain Eukaryota; kingdom Metazoa; phylum Mollusca; class Bivalvia; order Ostreida; family Ostreidae; genus Magallana; species Magallana hongkongensis. Next base: position 20,617,163 of record CM027471.1, read on the forward strand.
AATCTTTAACTTTATATACATGTACATATCTTACATTGAAGCCAGACAATATAGCCGAGTTTAATTTATCTAGATAATCAATATATTCGCGCTTCACAAAATTAATAACATACCCACCAAATTATATCCCTATGAACTTTTTAACAATGCTATTTATTACTTATACATGTATTAACATTTGAGAGAGTCTCTATAATTATAGCTATATTTTGTATGAAAACAATATCAATTGTTAGATGAATATTGATATACTATAGTAATCTCGTGATAAGTATCTTAATCTGTTAAATGTTTGTTAGAAGCAATGAGCCCTCTAATTATAGGAGACACTGATGGTGTTACAAAGTGGTCGGCTGGTGTTTCCACTCTCCACTGGACATACTGTTCCAAAAGCTCCAATTTTCTCTTTTCAATTTCTAAATTTTCTCTCATGATAGCCAATTTCTCCTCCTCTATTTCAATGTACCTCTGCTGATTCATACCTAAAAAGCATGTTTATAATTTAATACACAACAATGCATTTTTAGGTAGGTTAATACCTTTAAGAAATTGATTTATTGATATTTGTAACCCCCTCCCTTTAAAAAATAGCTATTACACTTCTTCTAATGTTCCTTTAGCCAGTCTTCCAGAATAATCAATTTACCCCTTTCTAAATTTACATGTAGTTCTATATTAAACTTTATGAGAACATCTAAGATTCTTTTAATCATGAATAGGCAAAACAGTATAGTTTGTTAAACAATATGAAATTAAAATGAAATTTTGTGATGTACTGTACTTACAAATGTACTGCTTTCTGGAGGGACTCTATTGACTTTCTTTCTGTTGTTACATGTAACACTACCTTCTGTGTAATGTTCTATAAATAGCATGCAATTTAAGAATTAGCATATGCATCAGATATGTGTTTTAGAATGTATATTAGTGTTAATATTTACTGTATAAATTAAGATAATATTTAATAATTTGTATATCTGACCAAATGATTACAGCTAATTTGTAAATCTAGTTATTGCCATTGTTATAAAGGAATTCCATATATATTGAGAGATGTGAATTACTTTGTTTGAATTTCAGATATGAAAGAATTGAGCAAAAAAAAAAAAACACCAAAACTATACTCTATTAAAATATTTTTTAATGATATTTCTATTGGATTTTTTATTCATTAAGTTCATCATTTTATTCATATAAAGGTGAAATTTATTCCTACGCCAGAGTGTTCAACCAGACGCTCAGCTGTCTCCGTAAGTCTCTCTTGCTAGACGGAGAATAATGGAGGCAGCCGAGCGTCTGGTTGAACGAGACTAGATCGAATTGATCCAATTGCTTGGATCCATACGTGTGTTCAATTTTTAGAATAATTTCGATTACTGATACATAGTTTGATGGGATTAATTCAATATTTGAAAGTTGTAAAATTGAGAAATGTTTTTTTTTAACTTTAAACAGTAAACCTTCTTTGTTATTTGTGAGCGTACATTTCATCACTCAGTTTATTAATCGAGTTATGAAATACAGGCTGCATGAACGAAATTATCATTCGATGCTTAATTATTTTCAAACCATCTATCGACCAAACAATCGTATAAATTAAACGAAGTCATCTGTGGCCTCATTATCATTTGTTTTATCAAAGGATTAGATCAAATGATTAAAAACAAATATTTTATTTTGTTACCCGAGGCTTTAGTTCCCAGCAATCTGCAGTTTTTAATTAACTGCCTGGTTTAGCAAAGAATCTGAGTATTGTTAATCACATTGTAGACAAATAGTCTAGTCAATCTGTCAAAATTTCAGCAAAACTTCAAGAAAATTGCTACAAAGCTAATTACCGCTGAAATCAAAGGTGTTTGTAAATACAAATAACATATTAAAAATATACATTTTTATGATATGCGGAAAATAGTTTTTTTGGGGTAAAAACGGGTTTTCATTAAAAAATCGCGGAAATCTTGAAAAAATTAATTACCAAATTAAATCAATGAATATCACTTTATGCTGTTTTGAAATGAAATGAGTTCATATGTACAACTGATTAAAACGCTTTTACAACAAATATTGAAGGTATTTTGGGGTAAAAAGTAACATTTTTATTGAAAAATCGCGGAAATCTGGAAACATTTTATAAATTGGTATCAGCTTATTCTTAACTCCATTTTAAGTTTTATTTTGTCCTAGTATTACATGTAAAACAATTTCACGAGAAATATTTCAGATTCTTTTGGGTCAAATATTGCTTTTTTATGAATTGTTATTAAAAAAAATAGTGGAAATGTGGGAAAAAGTAAAAACAAAATCAAATCAATATGTAACGACTTATCTTCACTCCAAATTACAGAATAGTATTTGAACAGTTGAAATACATGTAATAACATAACATGATGATTTTTGTTTGATCATGGTAATAAAGAAATAATTAATAACCAAATTAAATTAATAGGGTATCGGGGTTTTTTTTTATAACCTGATTACAAGATTGGATATGTACAATTGGTGCAAATTGTTTACATCACAACCATGAAAAATAAAATGGAAATTGAATTAACATCCTTTTATTGTTAAGGAATATAACAGTTTGCTAATTTTAAATTTCGTTTTCACTCCCGTCATCAGATTCTCGATTATTTCTTGAGTTGGAACAGTTGATTCTTCTACATTCTCCACATCCACCTGAACACGCTATGCCATTTTTTAGACAGCTACATTTCTTATTGTCGCAGTTGGTTTTACAATTGCAGTAGATGATTTTCAAAAGGAAGTCGGGTGCAGGTGGTTTGGACATTTCAATAGGTAGAAGTTTGCCAGTTTTAAGAGTCCAACCCCATCGCGGGGGTGTTAAGGAAGCATATGGGCAATTTAGCGTCTTATTTTGACTGTCATATTCAAAATCGTGAAATTAAAAAGCTATTTTAAATACGATCAAAAACTTAGTATTATCCTTTGAAAAAGATGTCAGTGCAATAAAATCGGGTAGTACATTACTGCCACATTGGTGCATTATCACGTGACAACTATAAATAGCTCACGTATATTCCTTAACATAAAATGAGATAGAACAACACTACCCCGCAATTTCCAAAATAAAATAAACATACCAAGTGAAGGCAAAACATCTCAGTTTAATCAAAACTGCTGCTAGAATCCTATGTTTTTCTTAATTCAATAGTTATTCATCCGGTTCTCGTAAAACCTTCCCAACTTTAATAAAGTTTGTACGGAAAACGGCAAGTTGCATCAAAACAACACACAACATGGGATTCTAGCAGCACTTTTCAATTTAAGCATTGATCAAACTAACGATACATATAAAATTCCAAGTTCAATATATGCGGGGTAGTGTTGTTCTAGTCAGATTTTTATATCGTAAACAACGACAGAGGAAAGCCTGGCCGAGAAATAAAAGCAAATTTACATACCTTTTAGCGAATGATTGATAAAACGGTTATCTCTCCCAGTTTTCTTATGTTCCATTCTCAATAAATCACACCACAATATTTTATTAGAGTTCTTAGATTAGTTATATTTGGAATATGTTTACAATGCTTTCCGATCAAATGCACACGACATTCAACTTTTAGTCATGACGTCATCAATGTGTAAATCTACGTAATACAAACTAATTTCTGAAAAAAATTTGACTTCAGTATTTTTATTTGCTTTTGGTCTACGTTTCGTTGCTTAGATAATTGAATATGTACATAATAACTAAGATTTGAGAGTTCACGAAATTACATGTAACTCAGAATCCATATGCTTCCTTAACACCCCCGCGATTCTGTTGGATCAAGATCTGCCCCTGATTTGCCTTTCCAGTACTGACACTGTAAGTAAACTCGCATTGAATGAAATATGGCAGCATCAGATGTTGGTGGAAGTGACTGCACTTGGACCACAGTATTCCTTTTAGATGACATTGTTTTTGTCGTGACCTTTCTCCATCTGAGAATGTCTAAACCCTCTAGAGGTGCCCCACCGTACAAGTTTACTAATGCTTCTTTTCCCGCCTTTATTATATCTTCTTTGCTAGAATTTTCTTGCAAAAATACTGCTCCTTGTGATTTTAAATAAATGTCAGTCATTATCTTTTTCAATGCAGCAGGTTTTCCAATGCTATGCAAACGACTGGTTGTGTCTCACCCTGTTAAAGCATGAATAAACAGGAGTTGACGACAACTATCACTTCCAAGAACTGACTTTGCGTTTGATATATCCAAAACTCTGTGGTTTTTTATTGACGTTTGTTTGTCATTGGTGAAAACTATTTGTCTGCCTTCATTTGCATAATGGCACAGCAGAACTAGCAAATCAGTGTCTTCTCCATACAACCACTGTGTGATCGTCTGTCTTATTAACAGCTGTCTAACAAATCTGCAGCATCCTCACTTTGTATCGCTTCGATATTGTTCGCTTGCAGTTTTCATACAAGGAGTTCAGCAAAGCGTTGCTTGTTTGATACATTCTAGAGAAAAGTTTCCAGAGCCTGACATAATTCTACCGATGCTGCCAATAAAACTCGTCTCTTCGTGGAAAGCTCCCAGACGTACGGCAACGTTGCTACATTCCTCACTACTTGTCATCATAACTGTTTTCCAGTATAAGGGTTGATCAAACGTTATGATTAGAGTTCGATTATATCGTGAAGCGTCTTTGGAAACAAACATCAACGTTGAAAAGATGCAATTCAAATCACTTTTAAATCAATCATGGGCAAAAACGTTATATCTGAAACCCCTTGTTTATTGCCTTCTTGAACCATTTGCATCATCCCAGACCAACCAGGCAGAGGTGATCTTAAAAGTCATAGAACATTTCTCAAGATGTCGATCTTCCAAGAAAAGTCAATGCTTTTAAGAGGTCTCCGCTCTTGGAATATAATTTGCGTGAACTTCTAGTGTTTTTCCGCATTGAAGTAAATAAGCTGATATGACCAGATGCAATTAAAGTCATCAGTAGTAACATCCAAGCGTTGAACGCGTAGAGGGTTTTTCTCTAACCCGGGAGACAAACAAGATATAATCCCCATACCATGAAAGGTGTTATTTCCATCAATGGTGTTGATGTTACGGTCTACATGACCTGCTACAAATTGTAGACAATGTGATTCGTCTAAAGGGCATGTCTCTGATGAAATGACAGCAGATGATTCGAATTTCTTGACTTCAGAGTATGATGAACAAAACCACATAATGTTTAGGGTATCTATTAAAAACCTGGACCCAACCATATGATGCAGTTGCACTGCAAGTCCAATTTGAAGAGGTTCTATCACTATTCTTGGTCTTGTGGCGTGAATGATAGCTTGACCGATTGAATTAATGTTGGTTGATGAGACATTCTCAGAAGTTACTACTTTCAGAAACGATGATAAATTGTCTGGTAAATAACCCTCTTTTGACAGAATACCCTGAATACTTGGATAAAATGCTTTATCTTCTGACATGTTTCATATATCATTCTTGATCAATGTTGCCGCTGTTTTAATAAGAAACCTTTTATTCTCTTCGTCAGACTTAAGAACTGATTCCTTATAGAAAGTATGCAGTATGGTTGCGGCATTCTTGCGAAATGTAACTACATTTTCTTTGCCGTTAAATTCAGTTATTATGATTGAATTACCATAATGCTCCTTTAATTTTATTTTCATATGTTGATTGGAATATGCCTATTAGTAATCTTCTGAAAGATTTTTCATGTGGTCTACTAGATCTTTGATTGTTGTCTGTTCGTCGTCATTTTCTTCCAAGTATTTTGTCACTTGTAAGAACAATATGTGGCTAGTAATTGGTCGACCTCGTGAATAAGATGCATTTTCCTTACCTTTTTAAAACACCTCTGGCACTTTTTTCCCTGATCGAAAATTACCATTACAGATACTGTGATAAAAAAGCATCAGCCGCATGAAGGTCCCTAACAAATTATATCCTACCTTTAACGTCGACTGCCCATTCGTTGTTTCTATCATTGCTAATCTGTTCTAAAGTTGATTGAAACTGAGTTGCTTGAACCGAGTGTACACCATGTTTTTTCGTTTTGCATTATCATGTACCGGTTTTCCGCAAAATAGACAATCTTCTTTAAAATTAAGTTGCATGTTTGATCTAAGTGATTTGGATTGAATAGGGATTACCGGTGATGTTGATTTTCTTTTAAACTTTTTATAACTATAGGATTGACATAAGTGCGTCGGCATTCCTCATGAACGACCTTTCCAGCCCTAGTAGATATAGAATCACCTCTTTCAGAGTGTGTATTGTTAACACCAAGGCTTCCCTTTTTACGTAATTCAATTGTTTTCCCTTTACCTAGATCTTTCTTGCAGAAAACACAAAGCCGTTATCTTTTTTCATTCAATTCATACTGTTTTTGAGTTTTTAAATCACGTGAATCGAAGAATATTATTTTAAGAAATTGTTTTATCCATGTATGTGCATAAATTTTAAATAGTATAGTCTTGAAGAATTATAAATCAGACTGAATTTCAAAAATTGTCACACATTTCCCACCTTAGATGATGTTTTCAAATAAATTAAAGCGATTTCCCGTTCAATAGGAAATTGTTATTTTGGCATCTGCTTTGAAATATTTGATTTCAGATTATGGAACTTATGTTAATCTACTGGCAAATATCAACAAGATATCTGTGAGCCAATGCTCACTAGTGATACCCCCGCTCTGATGTGAATATGCAAAATAAGCAAAGTCGACATTTAACAGAAAGCTGGCATCCGATTGGTACAGAAATATATCCAACAATATGGCATGCCTAAACAAATAGTGTGTTAAAATTTCAAGCATCTGCGATAAACAGCTGCTGAGAAATCTTTGACGAAAATTTGTTTGAAAATTTTGGCTAAAATAAACAAAGTACTCATTTAACAGGAAGATGACGTCCGATTGGTACAAAAATATATCCCACAATATGGCATGCCTTAACAAACACTGTGTAAAAATTTCAAGCATCTCCGATAAATAGCTGCTGAGAAATCTTTGACGAAAATTTGTTTGAAAATTTTGGCAAAAAATAAACAAAGTCATTATTTAACAGGATGTTGACGTCTGATAGATACAAAAATATATCCCACGATATGGCATGCCAAAACAAATAGTGTGTTAAAATTTCAAGCATCTGCGAAAACTAGCTGCTGAGAAATCTTTGACGAAAATTTGTTTGAAAATTTTGGCTAAAAATAAACGAAGTCGTCATTTAACAGGAAGTTGACGTTTGATTGGTACAAAAATACATCCCACGATATAGCATGCCTATAAAAATACTGTGTAAAAATTTCAAGCATCTGCGATAAACAGTTGCTAAGAAATCTTTGACGAAAATTTGTTTGAAAATTTTGGTTAAAAAATAAGCAAAGTCGTCATTTAACAGGAAGTTGACGTCCGATTGGTACAAAAATATATCCCACGATATGGCATGCCTTAACAAACACTCTGTAAAAATTTCAAGCATCTGCGATAAACAGTTGCTGAGAAATCTTTGACGAAAATTTGTTTGAAAATTTTGGTTAAAAAATAAGCAAAGTCGTCATTTTACAGGAAGTTGACGTCCGATTGATACAAAAATATATCCCACAATATGGCATGCCTAAACAAATAGTGTATTAAAATTTCAAGCATCTGCGATAAATAGCTGCTGAGAATTCTTTGACGGAAATTTGTTTGAAAATTTTGGCAAAAAATAAACGAAGTCGTCATTTAACAGGAAGTTGACGTTTGATTGGTACAAAAATATATCCCACGATATGGCATGCCTTAACAAACACTGTGTTAAAATTTCAAGCATCTGCGATAAATAGTTGCTGAGATAAATGCGACAGAAATTTTTGTTACGGACGGACAGACAGACGGACGGACAGACAGACAGACGGACGGACGGACCAACATATAAACATTAGGAGTTAAAGGATTTAAGAGTTTAAAGCTCGTAAGTATAGTCTTCAATTCAAAATTGTTCTTACATTCAAACTTTATGAGCTTCATTTTTAAATTAGCTCTTAATTAACAGATGGACCAGCATGCAATTTTAAAAGTTTCAGCTTGTTAACAGACTAGGTTCAAGTTCTTATACTCACTCAAGACCATGTATTTTAACATTATTATAAAATAGGAAGATATATGACAATATATTAGGAAACAAAACTAAAATCTGCTACAATTTGTTGAACGCCTGATTTTTTTGTCAATTAATTAACATCCAGACTGTTTATGGACCAGCAAATAAATAATAAGGGCTTTAAGACTTCTACAAACAAGAAATTGGATGCCTTGAATGTTATCAAGCCCTTTATTTTTCTACAAAAGTATACTGAAAAGTATTAGTCTTAACACGTAACATGTTTTGCAAATATTAATCTTTGAACGCGTTATTAGCGTTGATTTGATTTAGCACATTTCTCAATGTTCTTATCAATATATATATGTGCAAGACATTTAGCGTTGTACTTGAGTTGTAGTGTAATTTCCTTTCCGCCAAGAGCACTAAAAAGAATACACAGCTAAATGTAATACGTTTACAGTTTTCACTAATTAATATCAACAAGATATATGTGAAACACATATTCTCTCTCTCCCCCCCCCCCCCCCCCAACCTGATATATACCCAAAGCAGAACTTGACCTAAATATTCTTATGATAAATCTGTATACCAAATTTCATTCGAGTATGTGCACCCTCTGCAAAGAAAATGAATGGAACTGCAAATCATAAGAATTTTTTTAAAGCCCAAGGGCAATAACTTTGTCAAAAGTAGTCTATTCATACTCAAACAGAATTTGACCCACCATATTTCATTTCAGTATGTGTAACCTAGCAGTTTCACTATATTTCACTTTTCACTGTAACCTAGCAGTTTCACTATATTTCACTTTTCACATATCTTGCTTTTTTAAATATAAAAATCTAACTCCCAAAAATCTAATTATAGGGAGTAAATATGGTAATAGTGTGTTTTAGCAAACACTGACATTCCAAGATAGATGATCATCATTTCAGAAAATATTTTGCATCAGCTTGAATATATATATATATTTCTTAAAAGTAAACATGTTCAAGACGTTCTCACTTTGGTGATGGGGTGATTATCTAATGAAAATTAAATGTATCCTTTCAATTACAAGAATAATTAAAACCTGTTCTCCTTCCTCCCATGGTAATGCGATGAAATCAAATGTTTCAACAAATTATATACTTTATTTGACAGTGCTTGTTGCAACAAAGTAAAATTACAAATTTTCTTTTTAAAACAAACATACCAAGACTAAAATAACATAATCTTTCTTAAAACAAAATAAAATACATAATCTTTGTTATCTTAAAAACTTAAATCCAGGCCCTAAGACCATAGCTTAGAGGACTTAAGGACAGACAGCATGTTCCTCAAATATATGGTATAATATCAATAATTATAATTCATAATTGTCATTCTTCAGTGATTTCTAAATTGTTTTCAATGTTTAAAAATTTTTGAGATAAGCGATTCAAGGGATTATGGGGTCATGGGGATTATATAAGGATCATGGGGATTATATAAGGATTATTTAAGAAATATCACCCTCTGGTGTCTTGCCCATACTCCTGGTAAGGTATCCCAATTTTAGGTGATAAAACTTGTTCAAGTAGCAATTCTTCAATTACAAATTCTAGCGATTTTTTTTTTTCTAGGAACATGTTGTCTGACCTATATATATATATATATATATATATATATATATATATATATATATATATATATATATATATATATATAAAACATTTTTCAGTCATAAATTGAAAATGATTAACTCTTCAATGTTCAACATACAAATCCAACCAAATCAGTATTTCATATACTACAAAATGAGAGTAAATATATTTCAAGATAGATGTACATACATTTAAAATTCGGATTTGCCAATGTTTTTTTCTCTTTTTCTGATCATACCTGTATAGTGTCATACATGTCTGTTTGAAACTTTTGGCTATATTAACAAAAGAGCCAATTGGCCATGACACTAACCAGACAAAAATGGTCATTCTAGGTTATTTCCCAACATAAATCTTATATCAACTTCTCCCCACTCCAGGGGGTCAAAATTTGAACAAACTTTAATGCACACTTCAAAGAATAATTCAATATATATTGTTTATTATGAATTTGTTGTTGTTGAGAAAGACTTTTTAAAGATTTTTTCAAAATAAAACTTCACTAAATACAGATGCTTTGAATTATGTTTTGCTATTCCTTGAAAAGATTTTTTTAAAAATTAATACGGCTAACAATAGCTTTGCTATTCTTGAGAAGACTTTTAAGATATTTCCTATTTATTACTGCATTAAACTTGGACCCTTGTTGTGACCTAACTCAGGGGGTCATAATATGAAAAAACCTGAATCTACAATATCTGAAATTAAGAAAAAAAGTGACAGACAGATGCTGGATACTTTGTGATTAGAAAAGCTTACATTAGCCTTTGGTTAATGTGACTAAAAAAAAAAAAAGTTGCACTAAATTTCACTACATCATATCAAATGTTCAACAGTGTAACAAAAATTTCTCCAAACAAGTTCCATTACTAAGTCACAAAAATCAGTACATCAAATTTTCTTTTAGGCTTAAAAAAATATGTTTGTTTCCTGTAACAGTCCCCAAAAACATTCTCGGACTGATTCATCCAGGTGTTATATTTATAGTGTACAACCAACATGGCTGCAAACATTTCCTTTTTCTTCACCTCAAAAGCTTCAGTCCATTAATAGTTGTTTCTAAAATCCTTTATACATTTCCTCAAACCTGTCACATGTCTATCACTCAATTCTTGGATAAAAAACTTCAAAACTTAAAATCTCATTGTTTTAAATGCATTGGCTCTTTCCCTGGTACTTTTAAAAAAGTTAAACAACAAAATCCATGTATATATATTTCCAAAACATCCATGTCAAAATCTGAGCAAAAAGAGCATGTTTCCGAGTAGTCATAAGGAGAATGAAATAATATAAATCCAATTGGAATATCCTCCATCTTGAGTTGAAATTTCACTACATCATATCAAATGTTCAACAGTGTAACAAAAATTTCTCCAAACAAGTTCCATTACTAAGTCACAAAAATCAGTACATCAAATTTTCTTTTAGGCTTAAAAAAATATGTTTGTTTCCTGTAACAGTCCCCAAAACCATTCTCGGACTGATTCATCCAGGTGTTATATTTATAGTGTACAACCAACATGGCTGCAAAGGGACATAAAACAAACTTCAAAAATATGTGGGGGAAATTTATTTTAAAGTAATGATTACTCTTTATATTTAGGGTTAATGTTAAGTATTTTGATATATTTTATGTCTCAAGTAAAGCTACAAATTTCTTTTGAATAAATGGAAACAGCTGATTTGATCAAACACAGTTTTGCCATTTAGCAGGAGAAAAATCAACAAGAGGCTAATTTGAATGGGTCGGCCGGGGTACAGGAAACAAACATTTTTTTCTAGGCCTTATGGAAAACAAAAATGAAAAAAGCAAGTTGATCCTCTCTGATCTCAGTTCTTGTGTCATACAATAAAAAAAAAAAACACGAGGCCCATGGGCCACATCACTCACCTGAGCAACTGGCTAAAAGCAAAAATCAGTTCAGTTCTTATCTTGAAATATACTAGTAAAAGTGGATTCAGAGAAAAAAGGGGAGGGGGTATTTGAACAAACTTAAATCTATACTTCCTGGGGATGCTTTTAAATTAACATGATACAAAATGACTTTGTTGTTTATAAGATGAAAATATTTATTGATATAGCCTTTATAATCCTGTGTATAACTTTAATCCACTTTTAATGGCTCCTCTTTTCTCCTGGTTGGTCAATGGAACAAATTTAAATCTACATTACTTTTTTCAATGCTTTTATAATGATGATCAATGATAGCTTTGTTCTTGTTAAAAATTTTCACAATTTTCCCTATGTATTCCTACATATTACCTTGATCACCCATTGTGGCCCCACTCAACCCCTACAGATAAAGATTTGAACAAACTTGAATCTACACTACCCAAGGATGCCTCCATATAAATGATATGATATGAACAATAAGAGCTTTGGTGTTCTCAAGAAGAAGAATTTTAAAGAATGTTCTATGAATTACTTCTTAAAAAAATTTATATCTCATTATGGCTCCATCTTTGCCCAAGGGGTCATGATTCGAGCAAACTTGAATCTAAACTACAAGAGGACTCTGACCAATCATGGCTTCGCTGTTCTTAAAATGATTTTTAAAAATGTTCCTATGTATTTCCTATGTGAAACTCAGATTCCCAATTGTGGCCCCCCTTTATTGTGGGGGGTCATGATTTGAACTACATCAAATATACACTACCAGAGGATACTATCATTTAACTATGACCAATCACAGCTTTCCTGTTCTTGCGAAGAAGATTTTTCCTATATATGTCTATGTTAAATTTTGATAACCCATGCTACCCCCAGGAGTCATGATTTCAACAAACTTGAATCTACATTTCCTGAGAATGCTTCCACTTGAGTTTCAGCTTTCCAGGCCCAGTGGTTCTTGAGATGAAAATCTTTAACATATGCCATATATTTTTTACTAATTCATAATTATCTCCCTTTGGAATAGGGCCCTTCATTTAAACAAATTTGAACCCCCTTCACCTAAGGATACTTTTTGGCAAGTTTGGTGGAAATTGGTTCTTGAGAACAAGGTTAAAATGTGAAAAGTTTACTACTACAACGACAGCTACGACAAATAACAAACAAATTTTGATCTGAAAAGCTCACTTTAACCTTCTGCTCAGGTGAGCTAAAAATTGTATAAGCTACTTCATACTTGAATCTTGACTAACATATTGGAAACTTTTTTTTTCAAGGTTTCCCATTTTCTCTTAAAAATTGTTCCACCATTTTCTTTGCTTTTTTTAAGAGCATCAAGGCAATGCTCCCTTGAGGGGCATTTCTTTTGAAAATGTCCCTCAAAATAACGAGAGAAGTATTTCTTTATCTCCTCTTCTTCAGCTGGAGACCATCTGACTCTTTCAGCTAAAAAGAAAGAAACATCAGAATATTTGTTTCACAACAGAATAGACATGGAGTTGCATTGTAAAATCTCACAGCTTTAATGTGTATTTCAAACTTCTGACCAAAATTATGCTTAGAAAATTTCGTTCTCCATTGTCTGAGTATTTAACCATTATAAGCATCCATCACTCCATTTTCAATGCAAAAATATATGTTAAAAAATATAAGAAAAAATGAGCAAGCTCATTTACCCCACACTCCCCTAAAAGTTGACAATGCAACAATGACACTGTGCACTTTAAATATACTGGGTATGTAAAATTCAAAAAGGGCATTATTTGCAAGAATTCATCACATTAAAACTCCATGTCCAACAAATGACAATTTACACATTTAAATAATTAATGGAAACAAATTTATGATGTAGCCACATAAAATTGTTAATATTGGCAAAGCACTTATTTCACGTTTCACGTGAGAGGGGGGGGGCTTGTGTACTTCTATCCTATAAAAAAATCTCTGTGTGTGTTGAATTGTGAACATTCTGTTATCAAAATCAATAGGGTCTTTTAAGGACATAAAATATTTCGCATAAAATTTCATTAGGAGAGCTGATTCCAGTAGATTTCCTTATATATACCTTAGCTGGAAATTCAAAACTCTAAGGACAAAAATAATGGAATCGGAATTTCCTGGCAATATGCACATCTATACACTGTATCCTAAATATTTGCAAAGATTAACAAAATTCTGCGCAATGGTTTAAAAGGAGTTGTGCTGACAAAAATACATGACTGACTGATTGACGTACAGGTCAAAAACATTATACTTCACACAACTTGTTGTATTAGGTATAATTAGGCAGAAAAAGCATGTTCAAATACAAGTACTTACATTTCTTAGCCTTTTTTCTACACACTGTAAAGTCGTCTTCAATGTCAATGTCTTGAAAAAGAAAGTATATGATATAAGAAGCATTAATATAAGATGCAGACTTGAAAGATGCTGTCATAATCAGCTTATTTTTATTGTGCAATGGTAATTTTGAAGTACACAAAACCCCAATTGTTTTGTCCATTTCGGTTAGGGCACATATATCAATAATCTAGATCCTAAAAATGCTTTAAAATAGACTTTACATTCCATGTTGTGTACATGAAAATAAAGTAAGGGATTCATGATGAATCACACATCAAGAAGTGTTGTTTTTAATGAGGTACCAAAAACAAATCACAAATACAGTGATATGTTTACTGCAAATAATGTAAACCGTCATAGATGCTGTTCATGACAATACAATGAAAAAGTTTCTTTCTAATTCCTGTCTTATTGACATTCGAGATAACCTAAGAATTAACATGTACATACCATCATCCACATTTTTCCCTTGATCAGCAGCATTTTCAGTGTCTGCAAAAACAACATGAATAACTAAATAACTGAATAACCAAATTAAATTTAATGAACACTGTAAACTGAGTATTATATGCATCAATAAGATATCACTGAATTTTAAACAACATATGCGCACCAATATTAATTGTCACAGACCACATGGATCAGTGTAACTTTTTTCATAACACTACTGAAAGCAATGCGTATCTTTAACTGTATAAATACCGGTATGGGGTCAAGAGGTCACAGATGTGCGTATATGTTTGGATAAACGTTTGACGTAAAAAAAAATTCTGTGACATCATAAAGGTTCGATGATACATTTCAGTGTATTACATACATGCCGTTGGGTTTGAAAAATAATGTATTTCAAACATTAAAAGTCACAATCAATAACCATGGAATTGGCTTATCTGTTAAATACAGGAGAGAGATAACTATCTATGCAGTCCACTTCTATTACATGAATAAAACCCAAAGTGCTAACACCAAATCCCTCATCCCAATTTCAAATTTAGGGGAGAAAAAATTATCATTGCTCATCAACATTAGTGGTATATGAGTTGCCAAAAAAGATGGGTACCCCAAGAACTTGCAGTTGCTATAACTGATACAATGAGGAACATACAATTGATTGTTGCTATCTAAAAATCTAGTATCTCAAATACTATGATAGATATATGAAAATGATGTTATATCCAAACTGAAGTCTCAATAAGTCTACATGATATACCCTAATCATTAAAAAAATCTTTAGGTATATTGCGACTTTTATCGGTCCGTTTGAGTTTGAGATACCAATGTTTGACTGGATATAATTACCTTGCTGTTCTTGATCTTGGTCTTGAATTTTTCTCTCAAGTGTTCCAAGTTCTACAATGAATGAACATTTTACAGCATATACTTTAAATGTATTTGCAAACTAACTAATCAATGCTTATCTAAATGTATTTGATCACTATGTGATTTCCTTTCAAAATTTTTAAAATGTTTTTAAAGTTTTTTTTTACCATCAAACTGAATCTCCGACAGCTTCTTGTTTTGGTATTTGCCAACAACGTTGAATTCCTGAATTAACATAAGCTTTGCAATGTCTAATCTCTCGATCATTCCAGATGTTTGTCTGTATACGAGGTCATGGACCTTCTGTGTATGGCCAAGGTGATTGCAGATATATTTCATCTCGGTGTCATTCAGATTAAGGGCCTAAACAGAAATTCAGAATTTTTCTTTGAACTAATTGAACTTTTAAATCCATCTTTTGCCAGGAAAAAAACAAGATGTGTTTGTGAAACACTATGCGCCCGGCGGCAACAAAGTTAAAAAAAATATATTTTTAGCATATTGATCACAGTCAAGGTCACAAGATCATTGACCTTGCCGTCGTTTGAAAGGACTTTATCGGTGGAGTATGCATACCAAATATGAAGTCCCTATCTCCTATGCTTCAAAAGTTATGACAAACAGTGGAAAAAGCTATTTTTAGCATATGTCACAGTCAAGGTCACAAGGTCATTGACCTTGATGTCATTTGAAAGTACTTTATTAGTGGAGTATGCATACTAAATATGAAGTCTCTATCTCTTATTGTTCAAAAGTTATGGCAAAGGTTAAAGTTGACAACAGACAGACAGACAAACAGACAAACAGATAAACAGACAGGACAAAAACAATATACGCCTGGGATCTATCGATCCGAGCGCATAAAAAGTAAGCTACATAAACTTAATTTTCTGGTTTTCGGGCATCTTCTTCTAAAACAGATGTGAGTAGGGGGCATTTTCTAAAATCATTTATCGGCTCTAAATTATATGGGAGGTATTTTTAAATACCCAAATTTTCTATTTACAAAAATGAGATCAATTCTTTGTTCATGATATTCTTTCCATGTCAAAGTCCCATTATCCATTAATTGCTTCAATATCATTATGTAAAACTTGTAGGCATGATCTTCAAATGTATTTTTTTTTCATGAATTAACCAAGTCCCTTTGCAAGTGGCTACCAGAAGCAATGTTCGACTACTAAACTAAGAAAGAGTGAGGGTGGAATTTTTTTTTCAAGATTGGTTTCCACATTACCAAGTTTTCATTTTATCAAAAATACGATAAAATTTGGATTGAGGCTACCTCAACAGATGTGCAAAGGCTTGAGAACTATAATGCCAATTTTTTTCAGCTTTAATATTATAATTTTAAATTAAGAAAAATTAAGCAAACCTGGGCAATTGTTGCAGTGTGTTTTCTTAAGTTGTTGGCATAGATTCTCTCTGGGAATCTCAATGCAACTTCACTTCTGAATTTCACCAGATCAAGTGATTCCCCTGCTCGAACAACAGTGCGACCTGTATAACCACAACAAACATGATCACAAACAAGTCTTACAATAAATAAACTTAATTTGGGTAAATACAAATAAAACATACAATGAAGCGCATTGAAGTGGTAAAATTTTTCGTTTGGATTGAACGTTTTCAGCTATCTTTAGACACGCCCATTTCTTTAGAAAGGAAAAATCGGTCAAATGATTCAATAGAACACCTGTAGAACAAGTATTCCATAAATATAATAGCCAATCAAATTGACGGTCTACATAAACGTGTTCAACTGATACATGTGTTATGCTTACTCCGGTAAACAAAATCATAATTATGTACATATTTGTTGCAATGCTTTTATTACAGAAGCGGAGACTTTATATATAGCTTTTTCGTATTTAAAAATATTCATGTCAGTGTAACTCATGTTGCTTGTTGCGGAAAATGGGGTGTCCTAAAACATTACGACGGCTATTTTTTTTTCTCGTTTCTAAAGAAATGGGCGTGGTGTAATGTTATAATTGACGTTCAAAACATGACTCAGAATATTTCATCCAAATGGAAAATTTTACCACTTCAATGCGCTTCATTGTAGTTACCACTCACCGGTATTGGCAAACATGTATTTATTCTCTGGTCGAATGCTTGCCATTTGTCTGGCAACTGGGTCACTCAAATATTCCAGCACTTTGTTTGTTTCCTTTGGGATTAAGACAGGTACACCCCTACCAGTCTGCATGAAAAATATTGACAAGTTAGAAAACTCATGGTTCATTTGCTTATTAGAGATAATCTAAGGTAATGACAGTACATACATGTACTAGTTTTCATCAAAAAAGTTTTTACATGTATTGACCTCAAGTAATAAAAATTACATGTATTGTACAAGTAATAATAATCAGTAAACTCAGAACACACATAGCTGAACTAACTACATTTTTAAGCATGAGACATGATATAATTATTAATTAATTAATTATGAATTAGAAATGCTTATAAAGCAGATATTAGGATAGAAAAATGATTTTGCTACACATTTGAATTACATTCTCTGATAAACAAATCTAATACATACTTTGCCTCGTATTTCCACAAGATCTTGAGTTTTGAGAAGCATTTTCTCAAAATCTGTTAAGTGACTCCGCAGGGCCATGTTTGCTTCATCCACTGACATTGATCTGTTTTTGTAAGCTTCAATACTACAAAGGAAATATTATGAATAGTATTTTAAATTATTCAATATTTACTAAGCATTGGATTTCTAAAATCCAAGTTTAAAATAATCTTCACATAAGGCGTTAAACAATATGCATGATTCAAAATTTGTACTTAGGAAATAGATTTACCGATGACCTAAATTAAACAATTAAGTCAAGATTCATTTTTAATTATCATACTATTGCTTAAAAGGTTTTACCTAAGGCATTCTAACTCTCCTGGTCTCCTTCTGTTGTACAAAAGTAACCTTGCCTCAGCAAGTACAACTGCTTCTCGAAATACAATTTCATTGCTGTTGTTTGGTGTGAGGTCTAAGTTCTTTATTTCCCTTACAAGATAAGCTGCTATTTTCTCTATATCAGATGGATCGGGGAGCTCTTTTCTCTTGTTGAAATGCCTCACATCCAATGTAATTCTTGCCAGCTTTGTCACTTTCACGCTCCATTCCATTCTTAGCAATTGTAAAAATTCACTGGCCTCTGTTTTTGCTTTGTCATTACCCTCCTTGATTCCGATTCCTAATTTTGCATTTGCTAATCTACTTAAATCGTAGCCTAGCTTAATTGCAGTGCTGGGATTTTTCAAGTCAGCATTTTCATCTTCTTCACAAGCTTTTACTGCACAAGACACAACTCTATCAAACTGTTTTGGGGCTATAAAATAGTGCATGGAAGCAGAGGGGATTTGCGAATCTTCTCTAAGAAGGGAAAGCAGCTTTGCCGACAATCTCATTCTAAAACTTGTAAAGTTTTTTCTTCTAAGTTTGTTTCCAGCATTTTTCATAAGCCATATGTTACCTAAAACTGTGATAAGATGGTCTCCTTGAGCTATTTCAGTTGTCTTGTCTCTTATCATAGATGGGAAAACTTCTGTTTTTAACTTGGTTGACGCTGAGGAAGAAATTTTACCTGCCATAATTTTGGACTGAATAATAGCCGCGCCCTTTGAATCAATATTCTCTTGGATAGGACATGCGACCATGTGTTTTGTGATGTTTTCCAGGACAATCCATTCTTGACAATTCGGACATGGTCCGTAATCTTTGACATTGAATTGATTCGACTTTCTGCGTCTGGTCAGCAATATTTCCCCTTCTTCTGCTGCAAGAACTCTTAGATTATGATTGTTGTTTCCTTTGTTTCTAATCAGAGTTTGTAAGTTCTTTAAACGCTTCTTTAAGTTTGACCTATATTCATCATTTTCTTTTACTTTGTCTATCTGTTCTTTTAAGTCCAAGATCTCCTTCACCTCCTTTTCATTTCTATGCTTATGTTGAAGATGAGTTTGTATATGCGTCACCAATTTATAACAAAACATGCAAGAATGCACCGTATCATAAAGTCTACCATGTTTTGAATTGCTTGAATTCTGTTCATATTTCTTCGAATAAATCTTTGTATTTGTCTCATCCAAAATACATTTGTTTGGCAATATATTGCGTTTGAATGGAACACTTGATGTTAACAAATCTGGATTTTCACAATTGTCAGGAGCATGTTTGTCTGGAGCATGTTCTTCAGGAGCATGTTTGTCTGGAGCATGTTCTTCAGGAGCATGTTCTTCAGGAGCATGTTTGTCAGGAGCATGTTTGTCTGGAGCATGTTTGTCTGGAGCATGTTTGTCAGGAGCAGGAGTATCTTTTGGAAATTCCCATTCATCCGACACATCACTCTCGTCATCAACGCTTTCACAGTCAAAGTCTGGAATATACACTGATTCTCTATCACTGTCTGTTTCTCCAAATTCCTCCTCATCATCAGAAAAATTCATGTCAGCCAGCAGCAGTTTTTGACCCTTGGGTTTCAAAGATGTACACTGTCTGTACAAGGTTTCCCTGATAGGATTTACAGATTGATCATCAGATGCTGGCAAATCTGCTTCGAATGTAGCACTGAAAATCTGTGGTTGACAGTTAATACTTTGACAATGGTTTATTTCTGTACTTAAGATGCTGTCATCTGACCGAGCCTGATTGTCATGATTTTCAGTGGGTGAGTAAAGCCCTGTATTAATAGTGTTTCTGTAAATCTGTGTGTGGGTATCAAAACATTGATCAAATGCAGGCAGTTTGACTTTAAGGGCCTTGCAAGGTTTAGGTAACAGAGACTTCTGTGGCATTTCACCAATGACCAGTTGTGTATGAAGAGTGTCAGAATTAATTTGACTGTTTTCACTGACTACAGAGGTTAAATAAGCTGACAACTCAGACATTGTGAAAGTTGTACAAGCTCCTGAGGGGATGAAAGTGTCAGATGATCGCTCCGCTGAGCTTCCAATGGTGATTTCACACGACGTACTTTCAACAGGAATAGCTGGACTGCTTGTTCTTTCAGTTGAATCAATTTCTGGAGTTGTCCAAATGGTTGGCGACATCTCCTCTGACAATGTGGCACCACGAATGCTAGAGGAAGTTTCTGTTAACACAGTTGCTGAGCTTATCATTCCAGGAGTCTTTTGTACAGTACTTGAATGCGGCACAGTTGCATCCTTAGACATCACCCCCATTTTTTTCATGCTTGCAACAGAGGACTGGACTGTCATACTTTCTTCACTGACTAAAGAGGTTGAATCTCCTGAGGGGATGAAAGTGTCAGATGATCGCTCCGCTGAGCTTCCAAAGGTGATTTCACACAACGTACTTTCAACCGGAATAGCTGGACTGCTTGTTCTTTCAGTTGAATCAATTTCTGGAGTCGCCCAAATGGTTGGAGACATCTCTTTTGACAATGTGGCACCACGAATGCTAGAGGAAGTTTCTGTTGACACAGTTGCTGAGCACATCATTCCAGAAGTTTCTTCTGCAGTACTTGTACAGGGCACAGTTGCATCCATGCTTGCAACAGAGGACTGGACTGTCATACTTTCTTCACTGACTAAAGAGGTTGAATCTCCTGAGGGGATGAAAGTGTCAGATGATAGCTCCTCTGAGCTTCCAAAGGTGATTTCACACGACGTACTTTTAAAAGGAATAGTTGAATTGCTTCTTGTTTCAGTTGAATCAATTTCTGAAGTCGCCCAAATGGTTGGAGACATCTCTTTTGACAATGTGGCACCACGAATGCTAGAGGAAGTTTCTGTTGACACAGTTGCTGAGCACATCATTCCAGAAGTTTCTTCTGCAGTACTTGTACAGGGCACAGTTGCATCCATGCTTGCAACAGAGGACTGGACTGTCATACTTTCTTCACTGACTAAAGAGGTTGAATCTCCTGAGGGGATGAAAGTGTCAGATGATCGCTCCGCTGAGCTTCCAAAGGTGATTTCACACAACGTACTTTCAACCGGAATAGCTGGACTGCTTGTTCTTTCAGTTGAATCAATTTCTGGAGTCGCCCAAATGGTTGGAGACATCTCTTTTGACAATGTGGCACCACGAATGCTAGAGGAAGTTTCTGTTGACACAGTTGCTGAGCACATCATTCCAGAAGTTTCTTCTGCAGTACTTGTACAGGGCACAGTTGCATCCATGCTTGCAACAGAGGACTGGACTGTCATACTTTCTTCACTGACTAAAGAGGTTGAATCTCCTGAGGGGATGAAAGTGTCAGATGATAGCTCCTCTGAGCTTCCAAAGGTGATTTCACACGACGTACTTTTAAAAGGAATAGTTGAATTGCTTCTTGTTTCAGTTGAATCAATTTCTGAAGTCGCCCAAATGGTTGGAGACATCTCTTTTGACAATGTGGCACCACGAATGCTAGAGGAAGTTTCTGTTGACACAGTTGCTGAGCACATCATTCCAGAAGTTTCTTCTGCAGTACTTGTACAGGGCACAGTTGCATCCATGCTTGCAACAGAGGACTGGACTGTCATACTTTCTTCACTGACTAAAGAGGTTGAATCTCCTGAGGGGATGAAAGTGTCAGATGATCGCTCCGCTGAGCTTCCAAAGGTGATTTCACACAACGTACTTTCAACCGGAATAGCTGGACTGCTTGTTCTTTCAGTTGAATCAATTTCTGGAGTCGCCCAAATGGTTGGAGACATCTCTTTTGACAATGTGGCACCACGAATGCTAGAGGAAGTTTCTGTTGACACAGTTGCTGAGCACATCATTCCAGAAGTTTCTTCTGCAGTACTTGTACAGGGCACAGTTGCATCCATGCTTGCAACAGAGGACTGGACTGTCATACTTTCTTCACTGACTAAAGAGGTTGAATCTCCTGAGGGGATGAAAGTGTCAGATGATAGCTCCTCTGAGCTTCCAAAGGTGATTTCACACGACGTACTTTTAAAAGGAATAGTTGAATTGCTTCTTGTTTCAGTTGAATCAATATCTGGAGTCGCCCAAATGGTTGGAGACATCTCTTTTGACAATGTGGCACCACGAATGCTAGAGGAAGTTTCTGTTGACACAGTTGCTGAGCACATCATTCCAGAAGTTTCTTCTGCAGTACTTGTACAGGGCACAGTTGCATCCATGCTTGCAACAGAGGACTGGACTGTCATACTTTCTTCACTGACTAAAGAGGTTGAATCTCCTGAGGGGATGAAAGTGTCAGATGATCGCTCCGCTGAGCTTCCAAAGGTGATTTCACACAACGTACTTTCAACCGGAATAGCTGGACTGCATGTTCTTTCAGTTGAATCAATTTCTGGAGTCGCCCAAATGGTTGGAGACATCTCTTTTGACAATGTGGCACCACAAATGCTAGAGGAAGTTTCTGTTGACACAGTTGCTGAGCACATCATTCCAGAAGTTTCTTCTGCAGTTCTTGTACAGGGCACAGTTGCATCCATGCTTGCAACAGAGGACTGGACTGTCATACTTTCTTCACTGACTAAAGAGGTTGAATCTCCTGAGGGGATGGAAGTGTCAGATGATAGCTCCGCTGAGCTTGCAAAGCATAGGTCATCCTTGTATTTTTTAATCAAGCTGTGGCGTTTCTTTTTTTCTAATTTTTCTGAAATTAAAGATTATTCCATTGTTAAGGAACACATTCACTGCATTAATGTTGAATTTATACAAGTTATGAACATTCCGTGTATATTAAAGTTAATAAAAAGAAAATGCCATTGTAATTTTCACTGAAAATATTGCAATAAATATTGCAATACAGTTAAAAATATTCAAATATATCGCAATATAAAATCTCTGGCCAATACCCAGCCCTACTAATTTGATTGAAAATACATTCGAAGACATTGCCTACAATGTTCACAATGTGCACACACAGTGGATAAAGCAATCCTTTTGATCAGACATGAAAAGTACATCCGTAAATAAATTATCTTTATTTTAAAGAAAATTCGAAAATTACAATTTAAAAAATACCTCCCTCAATATTTTATTGCGAATAAAACGCCTCCTTCCTGCATCAGTTTTGTAGAAAATTGGCCTTATCAGAATCAGAAATTAAATTTAGATTTAGTCTTAAATACAAGTGGCATTTCTACTGTTTCTTAATTCTATTCCTCTCAGACCTTTCCCTCCTTTATCCCTTAATGATGACTTTTGACGCCTAGACCCCAACCCTTAATGATGACTTTTGATGCATATGATTTCATTGTTGATTTGACTTGAAATTACTGCTTGTTTACAAATTATCAGAACACAGGTGGCCATCTGCAGATTAACAATAGATGATAACATCAAACTCCAGTAAGAAATCATGTGATTTACCTGTGTAAACAAACAAAAGAATCTTGGAAAGTCCCGCCAAAATTCAAAATGGCAGACTGTTACATACAATGTTTTTTGAGCATGAAATTCAAGCTATAAACTACCTATGTCTTGAAAGGTTTTGCAGTGGCAGGTTTGAAAATTATCATGATCTTTATGTGTAATTAGGGTTATATACTCCAACATAAAGTACAAAAACTTTTTTTAAGTTCGGTACAGTGCAGTGCAGATTTCATTACATTTTTCTGAAATTTCAGAAGAAATTTGATCTTATCCTTTGGCTTTGCTAATTTTTAGAGTAAACATTATTTTCAGTAGAAATGCCACATCTATTAGTACCAACAAAGCAACATTTAGAATAAAAGAAATACACAGTAAAACATACTTATATAACAAAATGCTAGGAATGCACGAGTTTGCTTCACTTTAAGGTCATACACAACATTATAGTTTGAACTTTATTGGGCTCTTCACTATAGTTGAAGAGTCCCACTAAATCAAGGACCTGTGTGCAATACTTTTAATGTCTATATATGGATTTGTACACCTCTTCTAGAACAAATTTTGATGGAAAAAATATAGAATTTTTGTTTCAAAATTTTTGTATATTTTTCTTTGAACATGTTGAATAATGCAAAAAAATTCATGATTTGATATCTTCCCAAAAAAACCTAGTAATGCATGCCAATTTTTTGTGTATGAGCATCTGATCTTGAAAAATTACCAGTAGGTAAGGTAACTTGCATATGTCCTTAAGCATAATTCAATTGTTATAACTGTAAAATTTGTAATACATGTATATTTTTGAAATCATGGGGAATGAAACTTTTAAATTTCAAGTGTCAATTCATTAAAAGCATCAAGCATGTTGGCTATAAGTGTGTTTTACTGTAACTTGATAAACATTAACAATATATAATCTTCTAAATATATTACCTATACTTGATATTATCAAGCTTGAATTCTTGTCAAATTTTACAAGTTTTGACAATGATCTTTTCACTCTGTAAAAAATCCAAATAAATCTTGACTGTGAAATATATTCAACTCAGAAGAGTTACCGTATTTTCCCGACGACTCGTCGATGCGGACGACTCGTCGAATTGCCCATTTTTAGCCAAAATTTTAACAAAATCCTACGATACGTCGATCTCAGACCATACGTCGATCTTATTACTTCAAAATGGCCTATAAAACTGCAGTAACATTATCAGTGTATGATGCCACGATGTCACCGATATTGCTACCAATTATTAATGATTAACATTTAAACAATTACGCTTTATACTTATGCATCAAATTTTCAAATACCGGCAACTTCTACAAAGTCGCTTGCATTTTAAACAATTCCCGATATCGCGTGTTATGCAAAACTAAACTTACTTTGTCAGAAATATTTTATTCCCAAGCATTAAAATAAGTATCCACTCTGACTATCGCCAGTGTATTCGCCATTACGTATTAACCAGCCACCTGTTGACTCGGCGCGTGGTCAATGTTTGTTTAACAATTTCCGGTGTCATAGGCATGCACCTGTCTCATGTCGGACTTCAAAGGGGGATCTCAAGTGCAGAAAGCTTAGCAATTACTATGATTTGATGAAACTTGTTTACTTTGTATCCAGTAATGCAGTTACACGCTATTGTTTTACATAGACACTGTTAGAAATAGATCGATCATTTGTACGACTTAATAATGACAATATACGACATACATACGTTTCCTAAAAAAATTATCTAACAATAATCAAAGAATTGGACAATAATTAATCAATGAACTATAATCACTCTTATAACGGTTCTCTTTATATACCGTAATCCGGTGAATATAATACGCACTTTTTTCCAAGCATTTTTAACCGTGAGAAAGGGGTGCGTATTATACATCCCTATAGGATTTGGACATATTTTTCCCTAGGTGAAGCACGGGATTTCGTACTACAGTATTATCTATGCTGTTCACAGACAAGACCGATACCCCGCTATACATCGTAACATTACTTCATTGCCAAATATATATTACTATTTAACCCTTAGGAAATCATTGTTATAGCATGTAATTAAAGAAAATGTATACTTTAAGTCTGTTAATAAATAAACTGTTTCAAAATGGCCTTTAAAAATTAAGTTGAACTGTCTATTCTTTATCTCCGTGTACGCCGCCATTACTGCTGTTATTAATAGAATGCGGGCTTGGATGGCCACGTGCTCTTTGAAAACAGCTTACACTTCATGTGGCTCATTTTTAACTATTTTCATGTAATGTTAATTGATTTATTGCAAATAATTATGAGTATAAATAATTCTATAACCTATTCCGGTAATTGAAGCCATTGTTATGCCCTCTACCGCTAACGCTTGACACCTTGGGTATCTCTAACACTCCCCTTAGGCTATAAGTGTACTATATACAACAACTATTTGTGCACATATTTTATTATGTTCCAGGGCTCTAATTGATCACTTTGATCGGAATTATTTAAGAATTTAATTAGGTCCATTATCTTCATACCTGTACACCGTCCGTTTTTTCACTACACAATTATATATATAACGCTTGTTAAAAGTAGTTGATTTTATTTACGGTAGAACATTTAATACTAGGTCTATTTAAAACATGATTATGAAATAAAGATATTACCGCGATGTATTAGTTACAATAAAATCAGTATCTAAGAAAATATTGTGTTTTTCTTATTTCCGGTATCGTATTCCTGCGATGAAGTTTCAAGCGTGCATACAAAGTATAACTGCTTTGTTGATACTCAGGATTACCGTTTGGTCAATTTTTTTGATGCGTATTATACATCCCAACAAGCTTTTTTCCACCACTTTCAGGTCCAAAGTGGGGGGTGCGTATTGTACACTACTGCGTATTATATTCACCGGATTACGGTAAACAGGGAGTGAAATTGCCGTAAAGATCTCAGCCTTAGGGCAAGATTATTAACACAACCGGTGTCAGCCTAGGCCTATTGTATAAACAGTAGTATTGATAATTGCCGATTACGTATTTTAAGATTGAATTTGATCATTAAATATTTCTGATTTATACTTTCCACTAACAACTCTTTACAAATAAAATAATTGAATTTTAAAAAAACATCCCCCGGACCTACTGCAATATTTTCTTCCATTCAAACTTGGTTTCAATTTTACTGCGCAATGTTATCTTCCTACTAGTGATACATAGAACCATATGACGATGTGTTTATAAAAACAAAACGGTAAAACTTTTAATTGATTAAAGACAATGTAACATTTTTTAATAACTGTTGTTATTATTATGTATTTAAGTGTTGACAGATGAGTGAAAATGATAATTATTAAAGATGAACAGTGAATTCAACAACGTAATTTTCAATCACACAGCCAACTCAAGATGATTAAAACCAAGATTTTTAATGCTTTTTTTAAAAAATTTCTGAATACGAGCCTACGACAAGTCGAACAAGACGATAAGTCGGGTGCTCTGCTTCTGAGGAAAAAAATACCGACTAATCGTCGGAAAAATACGGTAATTAATCTGGAAAATTATCAATGTAACAAGTTAAAATTTCTAACATTTTTGTTGTTTTATGTTCCTTATAAATTTTGTATGCAGACTTCATAGGATTAATTCTATTGCATCTGTCTACAAACTTTTTGATAACCCTATATATATAAAATAATACATTCGATTTTTGATTTAATAATCTCTAAACATCTATCAACCTATCATTTTGAAAATATTTCCTGAAATAGAGTAGGGAGGGCTAATAACCATAATTTGATGACAATTTAAGTAGTACAGTGTATTAGATAGGCAGTGTCTACAGGAAGTTAGTAATGAAGGTGCCACAGTATATTACAGACAAAGATTCTAGACCATGTTTTTACATACATTCTTGTTATATGCATCTACATTATAAAGGATGGTAGCATTCTCCAAATCTGTTATAAAATAAATAAACTTACATAGAATTTTCATTCCAAAATGCCACAGAGACAACACCATTTGCACAAACATCCAACACAAATCCAGGCCACCATACTCCCATATCCATTAGGCAAAATATAGGGTCTCCTGTTAAAAAAAATGATACACATATATACTAGTAGTCAAAAATGACCACTTTCTATTACCAAGTATGCAATAAACAAAATAATACATGTATACCCTTTTCCACATCACATCTTGTATCCATACATGTTAACCTATGGTTATGATAATTTTTTTTTTTAAATGTACAGACCCTGAAACGTGCTACTACACCAGTTGCACGGTTCGGTTCGTTACGCTTTATGAACGGTACGGTTCGCTTTGTGAACGGTACGGTTCGTTTTGTGAACGGTACGGTTCGCTTTGTGAACGGTACGGTACGCTTTGTGAACGGAACGGTTCGCTTCTTGCACGGTACGCTTTGCTAAAATAGCTGCACGCTTTGTGAACGGTTTGCGCGCTTTATTAATGAGGTAGGCGTGGCCTGAACGCTTTGATATTCTCCATATAATTTTGTTTAGTTTTTGCCCGATCTACTTCAGCAAAGTGGTAATTATGACAAGAATTTTTCTTTTTTTATATGATATAATACAAAAGAATTTCAATCGATCTATTTAAAATCAGAACGTCCATCCGTTCCCCCGTTTTTGATACGTTGCGTGAACCGTGTTCTCAGTGACAACTGGGAAGCGGGGGTAATTTTAATTTTGATCAGTCTGTTATTATTAGTATTTAATTTAGATTAATGTAATCATTCAGATAGATTTAAAGAACTGTTTGACTTTAATCCGATATATTTTTGTTAATTCAGCGAGCTGTCGATAATTTTACAAAGCATCTTGAGTTTTTATTTCTATACATGTACTTGAGTTGAAGTCATTAAATACTTCTAATCCATTTAAAATTGCTATAACAAACTGCCCCGACTTTATTCCGATATTTTTTTAGTTTAGTTTCCTTTGTCGTTGTCTTGATTCTCGGCTAGTTTTAATTATTCATAATTCGTATGATCATTCTTTATTGCGTACTACTGTAGTACTATTGCCGATCGCCGATTGCCTTAGTGAATAGACGATGTAAAATTAATGGATAGAAAAGAAATCTTGAAATCAACTGTTATATAGTTTTTTGACATGAATTTTTATTCATTTAAATATTAATTCTATGATTTTCTGCACTTGTTTGTATTCATAGATCATACCTACATCTAACCCGTCATCGCCTCTCTTATCTGAACTAAGATCGCGTGTATAGTCAAAATATGACTATTAGTTTTTGTTTTTCAGTTAAACTATACATGTTCATGTAACATATTTCATACGATATGTACACAACTGGATATACGCAACAAGTCAATAACTTTTATTTATATAATGGCGATATTTATCATTCTGTTAAACAAGTGTCCGCTCTTCACTGTATGCATTCGATTTAGCTGACGTTTTACAAATGCTGACTAACCTGTTTATATTTAATTTACCTTTTTACACACATACTTGTTGTAAACAGGACACGAAAAAATACCCGGTAATCAACAAATGAATGTTAAAAGTTATAAATATATAAGAATTTATCTAGTAACAAAAATAATACGACAGCGAGGGAAAACGACTCTGATCGCCAGTACATGAATTATAATCATGAAATCGGAGAGAAATTATTGTTGAATAATTTAAAATAGGAACACTCTTTTCAATAGGGATATAAGAAAACATAAAACAAAAACGTTTCATTCGATTATTTTCTTCTAGCCATATAGGAGGAGCCAAGTAGCACGCGGCGCGTGGCGTGATCTGTACTGTTATACTTAAACTGATTGACAGGCGAAGCACGTGGAGTCCTGAGATAAAATCCCGCTCAAATGACCAACTATAGAAACCTAAAGCGAAATTTTAACTAATAAAGTTCAGTGATAAAATTTTAATTTAAGTATTATAATCAACACACAAGTTCTCTCTCTCTCTCTCTCTCTCTCTCTCTCTCTCTCTCTCTGAGGGTGTATGTGATTGTGTGCAAACCATTTGGAATTATTAGATTTTTATTTGTATGAATTGAATTCATTTATTTTAGACTCATGGTTTTCACAACGATTTCAACACAATGACTAAAAGTTTGTACAGCGGACGATGTACATAATGATTGATCTCGACGGTTAAAATTTCGACGCTATTTCACATCACACATATAAGATTGAAAATAAATTTTAAAAGAGCTGTGTTTGTGCTTACATGTACTTGTTATCTCATTCAACTTTTTATGATTTAATTAATCATTTTTTTGGGGTACATTAATGTACCCGGTAAATGATATTTTTATCGCAAGTTAATATGTGAAAATCCCGCATGTATAGAGTCGCTGAATTGTTCCACGGATCCACGCGCCGATAGTCTTTCGTGTAGTTGTTTGTGTCCATTTCTACAGGCGGTTCTTTTGTTTTTTTAGAGATTAAGAAAAGCCATGAAACTAACAAAGTAGAAGTAAGATATATTCAGACTATACACATGACAGATTGTGATGAGTAACCTAACAGGTGCCCGTGGAAAGGTGTGAATACCGGCATCTCGTGTACACCTATTAAAGCGTCCAAATATACAGAGTTAGTTGTAAAGTACAATAACTGCTAAAAACCAAAGAAAGACAATGACACCTGTTGTGTATAGAACCAAAGATCAGCTTCTGTACACGTGTTTCGCACGAGTGATTTTTGTTCATGTGAAATCACGACGCCATTACCAGCTATGCGGGAAATAAAGTTGAAAGTTATTTTATGGAATGCGTGTACTTTTTTTCCGTTCAATGCTTGCATTTAATGCATTTAGATTTTCTACATGTATTTATTTACAATTCATCATACATATATGAGTGATTTTTTGTTTATTTATTGGTACATAAATAGCTCAAGAACAAATCACTCGAGTCACCGGTAATATGTGGTTGTCATTTACATTTTCTGGGTCTGCGTAACTTAAGTCGACATTTTTTTTGTTTTAAAAAGGATATAAAATTATATATAGATATATTTCAACCTTGTTTAGTCAAAGTGTGTATATATATTTCTAAACAAACGATACTTCTTTTCTAACGTTTCGGGTAACGAGATCTCGATCTCTCTCTCTCTCTCTCTCTCTCTCTCTCTCTCTCTCCCGAGAATCACTTAAAGCTATGTAAAGTCCAGTATGTACCCAATGTTTCAAACATTTCATACAAATAATCAAAATAGTATAACCACGGATTGTGTGAACGTTAATAGTTTACAATGTTTAAGAAATCGGCGATGCAAGTTTTGTCGAAAAACAAAGAAATGGTTACGGTTTAAGAAAGGAAATATTTTTGTGACTGTTTTAATAAGAATAACAGTTTTAAATCTTAGTATGTGTTATCTAATCCCGTATAAAAAAATCTAGCAAAATATTGAACTTATCTGGTCAGCGATAATCTCCGTCCGTATTCATCGAAAGACATTAGGTCAATAAGCCATATATGGAAGTTGCACGCTTATTGCACGGTACGGTACGCTTTTTTGTCCGTCTGGAGGCGGGTCTTGCATAAATTATCTTGCACGCTTTTTGCACGGAACGGTTCGCTTTGTGAACGGTACGGTTCGCTTTGTGAACGGTACGGTTCGTTTTGTGAACGGTACGGTACGCTTTGTGAACGGTACGTTTCGTTTTGTGAACGGTACGGTTCGTTTCTTGCACGGAACGGTACGGTTCGTTTTAGAGGTGTAGTAGCACGTTTCAGGGTCTGTAAGTATATATATTTTTCTGAAATATCTTTCTTATCATTAAAATTGATTTGCTATAAATGATTTGATATTTAAATTTACCTTCCATAAACAATTTTGGTGATCCTGAAATGAAAAAGAAAGTCACTTTAGAAAATCATGTCCTAACTGACAAGCTAACAATGTCTCTAAATTTATTTCAAATTTTGAAATTTCATGCAAATGTTTGCTACAATATAATAGATATTTTTGCAATAATCTATCTTTGCTTTCATTTTACACTTTAACAATTTATGGAAAAGAGTCATACAATATTTTCACACTCTATATGTCAATCTGCATGATTTGTGTTATTTTATTCATATTTTATTCATATCTCAAGGTCAATTACTTTAAATTCTAGCTGATTGAAATCATTGAATCCAAAGACTTTGTTAACATTTGAATCTTGAGGAAAGCCATGCAAGCAGCAACAACTAAATTTTTTAGGAATTATTTACCTTTTGATTCACTTTGACCATTATTACTTCTACTCAACTTTTTTCTTTTACGACCTGGCATCTTGATTCTTCTATTAAAAAAAGG
This sequence comes from Magallana hongkongensis, assembly GCA_015776775.1. Lineage (NCBI taxonomy): Eukaryota > Metazoa > Mollusca > Bivalvia > Ostreida > Ostreidae > Magallana > Magallana hongkongensis. The sequence goes on from CM027471.1 coordinate 20,649,017, forward strand.
AAATTTTTAATAATACTAATGCAAAAATATACAAAAGTTATGCTTATTGTATAATGTAAGAAAGCACTGTTGAGTGTATAGCCAACCGCAAAACTTCAAGACCTAATCACCCAAATATGGATGTACAGAAAAAGATACAGTAAATATTGCACATATTTCTCAGAGACCATGAATTTATTTTCTCTAACCAAGCTTTTTAAGCTCATTCTGTGAAGCATTTGCTTGTTGGTAGATACACTTGGTTGCCAAAATGTAGAGGGTTTTATTTAATCTAAAGCAGAACTTCAAGAAAAACTCTATAACAGAAAAAAAAACAAATTCAAAAAAACTTTCAGCACTTCTAAAATTATTCTGAACCTTCATTACTTATCACAGCTAGAATACCTTTTTTAAACTCTCATGAATTCTCTATTCCATCTACTAAAATAGTTGCCCCATTTATAAATTGCAACAAAAATGGCAATTGAAACTGCTATGAAAACAATAAGCAACAAACTGAGCAATGTTTCTACAGCAATCATGTGCTTCCAAATAACTTCCATTTTCCAATCCCAGAATTCCTTTTTCTACAGACTAAAGCTCTTAAATTTTGGACATATAAAACATCCTCTCAATTAATGGACAATTTAAGCTCCTTAAGAATGGACTATATGAAACATCCTCTTAATTAATGGACAATTTTAGCTCCTCAAGAATGGACTATATAAAATGTCCTCTTTATTAATGGACAATTTTAGCTCCTTAAGAATGGACTATATAAACATCCTCTTAATTAATGGACAATTTTAGCTCCTCAAGAATGGACTATATAAAATGTCCTCTTTATTAATGGACAATTTTAGCTCCTTAAGAATGGACTATATAAACATCCTCTTAATTAATGGACTATTTTAGCTCCTTAAGAATGGACTATATAAAACGTCCTCTTAATTAATGGACAATTTAAGCTCCTTAAGAATGGACTATATAAAATGTCCTCTTAATTAATGGACTATTTTAGCTCCTTAAGAATGGACTATATAAACATCCTCTTAATTAATGGACTATTTTAGCTCCTTAAGAATGGACTATATAAAACGTCCTCTTAATTAATGGACAATTTTAGCTCCTTAAGAATGGACTATATAAAAAATCCTCTTAATTTATGGACAATTTCAGCTCCTTAAGAATGGACTATATAAAATGTCTTCTTAATTGATGGGCAATTTTAGCTCCTTAAGAATGGACTATATAAAACATCCTCTTAATTTATGGACAATTTAAGCTCTTGAAGTATGGATTCTATCCAACTTCTTCTTAAATGATGGATGGAAATTATAACTCCTTAAGTATAGGTGTGTTATTTAAGGAATCACTGTCTAGTTTTGAGAGTATGCCAGGGCATCAACAATAGAGGGAAACATGGGATAATTTGCATAACGGGCGTTGATGTCCCTGGCATACTCTCAAAACTAGACAGTGATTCCTTATATTTCCATTTCATTGTGATCAAAATAAAATTGTAGATTTTAACTTAAAAAATGTAGACATAGACTATAATCACACGAGGACTTCTATGCCAATTTCAATAGTCCTCGCCCACTGACGTCAAACACATAGGCAGCCGCACGGGATTTACATGCATATTTGGCCTTCTTAGCATCAGACACAGAGACAGATGCACACGGGATTTGCATGCGTATTAGGTCTCCTTAGCTCCTGACCTATCGACCTGCCTAATTTACATTCCGGCAGAATTATCAAGAAATAAACTCCGACAACTTTCTCAGAGTTATCACAGAGAAAAAAAAAATTAGAAATGGAAATATTATACATTTATTGCATGATAGTGAGGGAAATATGAAGACTTATTCAGCCAAGAAAAATCATCGCCCGAGGGGAATATGATATTTCTTGGCTGAATAAGTCTTCATGTTTCCCGAACATTCATGCAATAAATTGTTTAATATACCAAAACAAGGAAAACCTTTGGAATAAAGGCAAACTTTAAAATTCTGCACAATATCATTAATTTTGTGACGTAAACCAAGCTATTGTGACATCTACTACTCTCAGGAGTTTTCGTTCAACAAACGAGAACTATATTTCGGGAAAATACACGTACTATGTAATATGATGAAAACCATGCCGACGGCCTGGAAATGTGAAGTTTTACGGCCCGATCACGTGATAACTTAGAACCAATCAGAAAACACATTGTTTAGAATATTTATAATGAGGTATAATAAAAACATTTTCTGATGCCTGGGCTACCATTTTCTAAGGTCACGCTCATTTCTACACCCAATTAAGGTTTAAATGCCCTTCGTCTCAAAAATCAGTATTAAAGATGTATGATCCATGGCATTGCAACATCCAGTCCTTTATTCTTGTATTTACTACAATCAATCTACCATCATTCAATTACAGTGTAAATTAACATTTCTAAATTGTTACAAATATTACAACTCTAGTTTTAATAATGTTTGTCTATACTGGACGTCCGGTACATCAGATTTTTTACCATCTTGAACAAAGTTTATTTATAACGCCTTTAATAATGTGATACATATCATGATAAGGCCAAGAATAAAACAAGTATCATGACACAGCTGTCTGTAATTAAATAAAGTGAGATGTTTACATATTTTCTTGCTTAATTTTTCAGATTTGTTTAATTTGGGGAATTTCTGTTACTAGACATTCATTTCAAAGGAAAAAGGTACATTTTACAGGTGCAGTAGTAATTTTAAAATCCTTGTACACGCATGTTTTTATTGTGTTTGGAATTTACTAGCAAATAAGGGGGGGGGGGGGAAACCTGAAGAGCTATATATACAATATATTACATAGGGAATTTTAATTTTTACTGGCCGAAAGGGCAACCTTCATGCAGTATATGTATAGATTCAGTCAGTCACACCTGCTCTTGCATGTTTTAACAACATCATTTGGCAATATTATGGAGTTTTATGGGTTTGTAACTGTAACTTCATATAGAAGATACACACCTCAAAAATAATTTTGAAAATGTCAATAAAATATGTACCCCAAAAGAGGCTATTTTGCATAAATAGCTAAATGCTCACCAGCTTTTCTTCTATATAAAACTCTAAGCCCTCATTAACATGATTAAGGTCACATCCAAACCCATAAGGGAGGTTGTCATGATTTAATAAAAGGTGTATACTGTATACAGTGAAATTCTCACCCCCGTTTTCCCCAAACTCATAGGTGGAAGAAATTAAAATGACAAATTAAAAAAAAATTGGTACATTTTCTTAACCAGAACTGTGATCATGGTGATTGGGTATATTTAAAATAGGGCTGTGTATTGAGCAAAAAATCGGACAGCAATGCCAAACAAAGTGAATTTTATTTTTGGTCCAATCGTACCTAACCAAGAACTATTACTTTAAACTGGGAGACAATCTTAAGTATGGACAATTAGCCTCATAATTGAGGGACAATCCTAGCTAGCAAAGTACTATTTCTTTAAACTGGGGGACAATCTTAGCTCCCAAAGTATGGACTATTAGCCTCATAATTTAAGGACAATCTTGGCTAGCAAATGACTATCACTTTAAACTTGGGGACAATCTTAGCTCCCAAAGTATAGACTATTAGCCTCATAATTTACGGACAATCCTAGCTAGCAATGTACTATTTCTTTAAACTTGGAGACAATCTTAGCTCACAAAGTATGGACTATTAGCCTCATAATGTACGGACAATCCTAGCTAGCAATGTACTATTTCTTTAAACTTGGAAACAATCTTAGCTCCCAAAGTATGGACTATTAGCCTCATAATTTACGGACAATCTTAGCTCCCAAAGTATGGACTATTAGCCTCATAATTTACAGACAATCTTAGCTAGCAAAGTACTATTTCTTTAAACTTGGAGACAATCTTAGCTCCCAAAGTATGGACTATTAGCCTCATAATTTACGGACAATCCTAGCTAGCGAAGTACTATTTCTTTAAACTGGGAGACAATTTTAGCTCACAAAGTATGGACAATTAGCCTCATAATTTATGGACAATCTTAGCTAACCAAGTACTATTGCCTAATTGGCAGATAATGTATTGACTTTATCTATTCATTTACCTAAATATATCATGGCTATCAGTAAAAATACACAACTTACAGTAAAAATACACAAATTACAGCATTTTAATCAAATACCATAATGAAAAGGTAGTGAAAAAATAAGACAGAGCTCTCAGCAACAGATTCATAAAAACCTAAAACAAACATTTCCTTTTTCTTCACCTCAAAAGCTTCAGTCCATTAATAGTTGTTTCTAGAATCATTTATACATTTCCTCAAACCTGTCACATGTCTATCACTCAATTCTTGGATAAAAAACTTCAAAACTTAAAATCTCATTGTTTTAAATGCATTGTACTTTTCTCTGTAGAAACAATTAGTATAGGGACATTTAACAAAAATATTGCTCTTTACAACTGTACACTCACCATTAGATAAGAATAAACTTTTCAACATGGAAATCAGAGAGGATACAAAATGCACGACAAGCATAGAATTCCGGGAACGAAAAAAAAGTTAAACAACAAAATCCATGTATATATATTTCCAAAACATCCATGTCAAAATCTGAGCAAAAAGAGCATGTTTCCGAGTAGTCATAAGGAGAATGAAATAATATAAATCCAATTGGAATATCCTCCATCTTGAGTTGAAGTTTATGTAGCTCTTTATTTTGTCCAGCATTATTACTTCCTGTGATGTCATACAAATATTCTGATTTCAACCCTTAGTTCATGGACCTTTAAATACTTAATATTTATCTTTTTTTGTACTCTTCATGAAGTGAAGTAAAATCTGCTTCTGACATGATAATATTTTGCTTTGTTATTCTATCATTCAAACCATGAAATGCCATTTTCATATAAATTATATACACATACCCACAAGTTGAAATTTATAATTTGGAGAATTTTGAGCTAAAGTGACGTCATCATAATCACAAAAATAAATGAAAACATAAAAATTTAACCATGAGAAAAATTCAAACACTGCATTATCTGCCTCTAAATATGTCAAATGTACATGTAAATACAGAAAACATTATTTTGTACTACAAATTGTAGCTTTGTGCGATTTGCAAAACATGTAGCTAGGGTAAACAGCTATCCGGCTAAACTCCCGTGTTAACGTGACAAAATATTCAATACAAAATTTCACATCATATTATTGATGAAGGATGAATGAAATAACTCAATTCTGATTTGGGACAAATAAATTCCTATATGATAAGAAACATAGTCAATAACCTACCTCACTCACTGTCCTACATTCAGCAGCTGGCAAGATGGCTTCCCTTCTCTGCTTTGTCATCAACTTTCGGAACCCCTCGGTAATGTTTATAATAGACATTAAAAAAAGAGCGGGAAAACTGAGGATTGGGTAAAGAGAGATAACTCTTTCACTCTTGTCCATATAATGGACAAGTGCTGTGTCCAAGATTTACGAGTTTTTTTCCCATTATGAATATTACCTCACAAAGTGTAACTAGGCAAATTTTGGAGTCAGAATTAGGAGTTAAGCTCGTAATTCCACATTAACACCTTAGTTTGGACAGGGCAAATTTTTTAACTCGTAAAGTCTAAACACTAGCACGGACGGACAGACGGACGGACAGACAGACACACAAGGGTAAAACAGTATACCCCCTCTCCTTCGGAGCGGGGGTATAATAATCGGGCACCGGGCGATTGTTCTGGTACGCAAGCTTAGCTAGTCGCCTACTTGGCCTGAATTTATGTCTTTACCTACTTAAGCAAAGCAGCAAATAAAATATAAGTTACCTAAGAACCCAATTTTAATGTACTTATGTAACAGGAATGACCAATGCAGCTTATCTAATATCAATGACCATGCTTTGACAGCGTCTCAGTGACTTGTAAAGTAATACGTCACTGTCTTGTGTCATCATGACGTCATATTTTCTGTGTTTGTAGGACAAACCGCACCATAAATTAAAATTGAAATTTTACGATTCGCGGTCACATTGAAGATCCCTTTTTGAACGTCTTTCGCAAATTATATTTTTGAATATTTTTAATATGTTATTAAGACTGTATTATAGTATATCTTTAAGCAAAAAAATCTTTTGTAGCAATTTTCTTGAGGTCATTTTGTTTATTGACTAAACTAAAAGGTGCATGCAGTCATTGAGAATCAATTAGATCGGATCTAATTAAAACTATTTAAACAAACAATTTAAGACTAATTTCTCTATGAAAACACCTTATGAATCTAGTTTTTGGCATTGTTTTCTATTTGAATATGTATTATATATGATCAAAGGTGGGGATGTTGTGTTGCCAATTGTTTAAACATTGACAGTTCTCAAAAAAGTTCACGTTTAGAACACAATAAAATCTTTAATTTTAAGCTTAAAGTCTGGATGTATTTTTCGTTTTCAATTTTAACGTTTTAGTATGTTAGAATTAATTCTATCGACAAGGAAGATTAGATGTTTATAGACATGGATGTATAAAATGTTCATTTAGTTAAATTTGTGAAACATTTCTGTACCCAAAACTCCTGCTAAAATTGACAATTACATTTAAATCATACATGTACTTTGTGTTTAAGCTACTCTATAGAGATGTAAACATGCAATGCAAAAGCCTGTGAATTTATACCACAACATAACTCATAGCCGGACAAAATCGAATCAAAATGATTACTTTGCCGCCATATACACAAATATATATGTGGTTACCAATAAAATCGAATCAATTAAAAATATATTCATTTTATGTACTGTGGGGAATGCATAGACGTAGGAGGCAAAGGCACACTCTTTTAGAGGCAAATTTTCTATCATTTTGGTATTCATGGTTAATTGTCAAAATTGTTCCATTTTCCTGGTATCTTATGTATGTTTTTTGCTCATTATATCTCAATTTATCGTAGATGTAAACCCCCATTGCTTAATTTTACTAAAATTACCCCCCCCCCTTTTAAGTAAAAAAGAAACAAACATGTATGTACATGTTTAAGAGTTGGACCGCATTTTATGCAAGAAGGATACATTCAGCTTCATTAATATAACTTTTTCTGTCTGTGTATATGTCTACCGTCTATTAATTTTAATCTCTCTCTCTCTCTCTCTCTCTCTCTTGCTCTCTCTCTCTCTCTCGTATTTGATATCAATATGTATTTACAAATATTAAGGATTTCTGTACACTCGTACAGCTGAATTGAGACATCAATTGTTATTTCCATTTATATTTTGGGTTTTGAGCTCCCTCCTATTTATCTTTAAAAAAAACAAAAAACTCATCATCTTTTTTATCAAATATGAAAGAAGACGAAATGATCTGTTTTATATATGTATTACTGAATTTTCCATCCTCTAAAGAAAGCCTAATATAAAAAGTTAACCATTTCCATTTATGGAGTACAGAGTTACCGGACGCTTTTGTTCCCAGGTCGAATTATCGGGATAAACGAAGCGTCTTGGTACCTGAAATATGTTTATTGTTGTCATAGATAATTTTATGTATTTGATTATAATGGCTCCCGGTGTTAACACTGTTAACGTTTTCTTTGCATTTTAATCAATACAATACAAAGCACCCCCATATATACCGAGCGCAGCACATACAAGGTGAACCAGGGATACTAAGGACTGAACATTTTTTTCCAGCTCATTCAAAAAAAAGTGCCGCTTTTCTATGTTTATTGTCTCTCTATCAAAAACTTTCCAAATTTTCAGTGGAAAGTAATTTAAATGAAAATCATTGACTTTGCAAACCAGATAATTTTCAACAGTGCTTTTATCAGTATATATTTACATCTACAAAGCATTATTCCCTCTATTTCTTACGGAAACCTATAGTTAATTTATAGCTCTATAGAAACAGCCAGATTGAAATCTACACGCCCCGTTTATTGATTGGTCGAAATCTACAGCTGCTGAAACTGATAAGAAACTGACATGACAGATAGAGACACGCCCGGTTTATCGATTGGTCCAAACCTACACCGACCTAGAAAAAATCACGGACTGCACGAAATAATCATGACGATGTCAGACTCAAAGTCTCACAGGGGACGATTTGGCTGTTTCTTTTAGCTAACGTACTTACGTACATTGGCAGTTATTTAGTAAATTTTACTCACTTTTCATAACCAATTGATCAATAAGCTTAAACAACGATGTTGATATAAACAATAAAATGCTTTCTTTGATGATCCATTCGGGTTATGAAGGTTGCGATCAATGCAGAAAAAAAATACATAAACCGCTAATGCGGGTTATGTATTTTTTTTGCAATGTCGTCACCTTCATATCCCGAATAAATCACCAAAGAAAGCATTTTATTGTTTAAATCAGGCTAGTTTCACGTAAATCTTATCAAATTATTAGATAGAAAATAAAAACATTAACATCAAGGAACCGATCTTTGCGACACTGAATAAAATATAGATAGGAAATCTATTCATTTACAAAATAGATAATCATTGATAGAAGAAATTAAAAAAAATCCCAGAATTACGTACGTACTTTTCTTCGGCTATTTCTGAAAATACAGCTTTAACGTTTTGCATTAAAGAGGAACGCGACGTTAAGTTTAACGTTGGCTTATGATTTGAATAGTCAGGTGAATCCTACTGTCTGCGTTTCAAAACATAAAAATCTGCGCTCAGCTCAACGGTCACATCGTTTGCATATTATCGTTATTTTGTCAGGAAAAACTAACCGGACTACATGTATAATAGCGAGCGAAGCGAGCTCTACCGGCAAGGTTTGTGCGAATAGAAAATTCGGACCGGCTGCACATTCATTCAACGGATGTCTTGGCGTCAGTTACTTGAACCAGTAACGCCCTGTTTTTATCGGACCAGCAGTTCCCTGTAAATATGCATGATTTCTTATTTCACGCTTTTACGAGAACAAACAAGATGAAAATAATTCATGACTATTCATATTGTAAATATACACTGCTAACACATAACATACAGAGATATGCAGTGTGGCAACGCACTTTGAAAAAATTACGCACTTTGAAATTTTTTTTCAAAGTGCATTAAATTTTGGACAAAATCAACGCACTTTGAAATTTTTTTCAAAGTGCGTTAAATTTTGGACCATGTTAACCCACTTCGAAAATTTTTTTCAAAGTGCGTTATGAAGGTACATCAACATTTTTTAGTATCGACAATATTAACGCACTTTGAAAGAATATTTCTATATCACAAATTCTGGAACTGAATTTCTAATTTGTTGATAGTATGATGATTTGTTAACGCTCGTTAATATAATTTACCGTATTTAGAACGGGAATGGGGGTGGGGGTAGGGGTTAACCAACGATACAGGTCAAATACCAATGGATCATTTAACTGATTACAAGAAGAAGGTCCCCTACCCCTCATTTTTCCTTCCAAAACAAATGATCTTCAGAAACTTTGGGTAAACATTTAGATCGGAAAAAGAAATATGTTCTGTATAAGTATATGCAGTGTTATTGAAAAAACAAGCTGGCCGAACAATCATTTCTCCATTGGTATCTTAAAGATTCTATGTGTTTCAACAGTAACCCTCTTTTCGTATTCTAATCAAATAAATCACTTTAATAAAAGAATGCATTTATTAACATTAACGAAAATTAAATTATTATAAACTTAAAAACAAGCATTAGGAGGTGGGTTAATTTTCTTGCACTGATCTACCAAAAGATCATATTGTTTTTGATAAACAGAACTAAGGTATCCTTTTTCACATCATATTTGCAATAAGCCAGTTGAAATATATTATACAACGATCTCCATTATTCATTTATAAATAAATCATATTCGTTCGGGCATAGCCCGATATACCAGATAAGAGTTAAATCTGCTGCAAATTCAAAAAGAAAAAAAAAAGGAAAATGCAGTTGCTAAGCGATGAAGTTTATATCACATTTGGATAATTCAAACCTCCCGATTTTTTTTTCTGTGTAAATCGTCGATATTGTCTTATGATAAAAGAAGAAAGTATCATCAAGAAACCGTTTATCAAAATAGCTGAGAATGCAATTAGTTCTTTTTTAAACATATCACATTAAGCTAAACAAGGTTAAAACAATCATTTATTGTATAAAAAACTATCAACTATTTTCACTTAACCATGAATTTTTTTTTCAAAGTGCGTTAATATCGACGATATCAACGCACTTTGAAAAAAAAACTTATTTTTTCAAAGTGCGTTGACTTGGTCCCAAAATCAACGCACTTTGAAATTTTTTTTCAAACTGCGTAATCTTTCAAAGTGCGTTGTAACAATGCAGCATTCAACCCTTTAAGGTCAAGATCTAAAAAATGAAAGATGTCTACAGATTTGTAAAACTCATGATATAAATTCTTACAATGATGCTTCATGTTTGATAGAGGGTACCGGGGCTTAAAGTTCTGGTAAACACAACGAAAAATCATGTTTTATCAGTCAATGTCTATGTAATATGCAGGAAATTAGTAACAAATCTCAAAGCTTAATGAACGTTGTCGACGTCTAGTTGTTAAAATTGTTTATATAATGTACAGAATGATATGTAACGAAAACATCTTGTTTAATTTATGCCCAAAATATCCAAATTTTCAGTTCCTTTGTGGTAGGCTTTTATATTTTGATCAGTTGTATTACGAAAAATTTCCAAATACGTTGGGGGGATTTTAACGTGTTTAATTTTAGAAAATGTAGATGTACAAAATCAGAAGTGGTTAATATAATCATAGATATATACTAATCATTATGTTAATAATAATAATTTAATCTCAAAATTGTATTTCTTTTTTGATGTTTCAAAGCAGAAATTGTTTAAAAAGTCAAATTTCCAGAAACAGGAGTCGGGGTGATTCCTATTGTAGAATCTCTGTTGAATACCAAGGGGTGGCCATAATGTTTTATATGATATATTTTTTTATGCTAAGGCTAATATATGAAATATGAAAGAAAAATTTGTTGATTAATTTTTAGTTGCACTCACATTCTGTTCAAATTAAGAATCAAAAACCCAAAAAACCCCAAAACCTCAAAAATTTGAATATTTTTGTAAAATTATGATATTGCTATGTGAAAAAGCATATATTGTAATTAAAACTTAAGGATTACGTTTACTCAGGGGCGAAAAAAAATCCACTAATAGGAACGAAAAACTACGTATTGTACATTGTAGCTCCAATATAGTGGTGCTATTTTTCACTTTCAAAATACTAGGTCAATGACCTACTTTTTCAGCTAGTGACCTCTGAATGTTTTTTGATAAAATTGTCAAAATTTGTCAGAATTGTCCACCATTTTCAAGGTTTTCTTTATTTTGTTATTATTAGAAATAAAAAAAAACAATTTGTAGGTTGGGAAATAATAAAATATGAATAGCTTTACTATTTTTATTTTTGAATGAATCGTTTGAAGCTCATATTTTAAGTTTAATTTAGTCCAAATTTCCTCTATCAATTTCCAAAATTGTACCCATTTTTAATCGAGTTTTACAAAACACTGACTAATAGGAGCTCCAAACAATTGAGTGCCTAAAACTGTTTTTATTCCCTGTTTTTTTTGTTGACATTAACATTATATAAGGTCAATGATCAAAATTTCAAGATATTTAATCTTGAATCGATTATATGCATTTTAAAGATTTTTCCAATCGCCTGCCAGCCAGTGATATAAATTTCTAGACGAGTAAATACAACCATAAATTATGTAACATGATATGAACAAACATATAGAAACTTAACTTTTGCAATACCATTGCAACAGAAAGTTTTTAAGGTGGATCTCTACACCAAATAAGTGTAGGAGATTTTTGTTGCATGCATTTGTTACCAATACTAGGCACAGTATTCAACAATAATAGACCTCAAAATACAATACACTATTTTTTAGAGAATTTTAGTCTGTTATCAGTCTGGTTCCAGATAACCCCATATTTATCAAATTTTTAAACATTTCTGTTTTAAAATTCTTATAAAAGTGAAACGTTATTAAGTTAAGAAATGAAAAACAAAAAAAATAATGAATGAAGTTTGTATGATTTTTATTGGAATCCACATAAATATGAAACTAAAATATAAAAAAGATTCTTTTAACGAGGCCGAGTACAGAACGAGTACGCACGCTTTCGCGCAGCGTTTCATTTGTATTGTGACGTCATCTTTTTGCTTGGTTGACGCCATGGCGCGATAGTTTCAACTGCAGATATTCAGCGAAATTTGTTGAAAATGGCTCGTTTAATGCGTAAAATTAATGTTATATTGTGGAATAAACATAACTGTCTCGAAGTATAAGCTATATTTGGGCTCGGGTCGAAAACGTGAAGAGGGTTCAGCAAGCCTAGCCCTCTGTCACGTTTTCTTAACCCGCCTAAATATAGCTTAATTCATATATTTCAAGACGGTAACCATGTAATTTATATTAATGACCCTTAATATGTGATGTTATATATTTTTTTATTACTTAAATATGTCTGAATGCTTTAATAATACTATAAAGATCACATTTTCCGCGTTTGTCAAATAAAAATAGCCATTATCTGACAAATCTGGGAAATTGGGCATACAAAAATCAACTTTGATAAGACCCCTGGAACAAACCAGGAGGTAAAAGGTTTTTTTATTTGACCATTTGATGCCTTTTAGCAGTAACTTTAATATGTAGAACAGAAAAAGATATCCCTAGGGCAGAAGTTTAAAAAAATTTGCAAAATAGATACATTTAAAGCGAAATCCCATAGGGTCCTATGTGAAAGATTAACAAACTTTGAGATGACCCCCTAAACAAACGGTGTGGTAAATGTCTTATTTTTTAATCTCAAAATAATAATTATATCAGTAGAAATTCAGGTAAAAAATTTCATTAAAAAATCTAGGGCAGAACTAATTAGACCCGGCCTCGTTAAGGCAAACTGCTGGACAAAATCCCACAAAAAACCTGAAAATATAAACAATATTCGTTGGTTAATGGGATGAAGAAAAGAAATTGAATGAAATTGAAAAATTAAAGGAAATACTTCATTATTGCAAAAATCTTGGTATAAAAGATCCTATTTAAGAGTTGTCTTTCTTTATTTTACATGGTCTCAAATATCTTGGGATCAATTTTTTAATTACTAAAAATCACGAAGAAAAATTAAAAAGGAACAAGTCTATGCTAAATATGTAGATATAAGATTAGTAGTGCTTATGATAATGTTTGAAGCTGAAAAATTATATTTTTGATGAATGCATTATATATATTTAACTCTTTAAAACAAAATATTAGAAGTGAAATTGCCTTTTACTTTTTTTATATACAATAGCAATTATAAACAACAACCATACGCATATTAAAACATACATTAGATGTCAATAGTGATACACATGCACGTGTGGAAATGGAAAACATGCTCGTTTTAAGAATTCTGTCTTTCCCTCATCTGCTCATTGGGCTTGCAAATCCGGGCCTCCTGTGCTATTGCTACCTAGCTGTATTTATTTTAACCAAAATACATTAGTTTAATGTCAAAGTTTCAATGAAAGTCTTTTACTGCAAATGTTTTTTTTTTAATTTGGGAAGTTAGGATCAATTCAAGAGATCGTACTACGGTACTTTCGTTTTATATTCATCATACATATATAGTTTAAATGAAAATTTGACATCTGCTTACCTATATCGATAATCCGCCACATATGTATGGTCGGTTGTTGTAGATGACATGACAAAAATGTATTGCCAATAGCAGCAGAGCAGGGAAACTGTATATTATTTAGATTCCACGTTTTCCGTACAAAACAGCTGATAATCAATGTTAGTTAAAAGCTTTAAACAGGAAGAAAATTGACATATTTTCTAAGCGTTTTGGTGATTTCATTCCTATCTCATCTACTTAGTTAGAAGAGGTCACTTAAACGGTGTATAACTATTTTGTACCACGACATAATGTTATCAATCCGGAACACAATGGCGTTTCGAACGGAAGTCAGACATGTTGTGACGATGTAGCCTTCCACCTTAAGAGAAAATAAGAAATTGAAAAAATTAGTCCGAATTTCTTCTGTTTCAATATTAATCTACCTTTGTCGAAGCATAGCTCCTTCGGATAAACAAATCATGAATATCAATATCAATATGTGTTAATAGCGCTGTTATTTTGTGTTTGTAAATCAACTTTGGACTTCAGATATTTGTAAGCCTTCTGTCTTACAGGATCCTATTGAGGGTCAGCTCAAGCTTATGGATGACAAGTCCAGTATTTCTTTCTCAAGCGGTTTTATTAAGCGTGATCGTATAGTTAAGATTACAACAATCTAAAGCAGCCCAAATCAGGAGTCTGCACAATCTCATTTCATATGGGTATATATAAGGTTTTACTTATGATGGACAGTTTTGACTAGTTCGGCCCATATACGACGATCATGAGTGAACATTTAGTGTTCAAAATTAAGATTAATATTTTATTTCTAAATAAAGTAACAAAACCGTCAAAACTGCCAATCAAAGAGTCTGGATGCAGGATGTGGGTCTCCGAGTCCTGGGTCTCGGAGCCCCCCCCACCTAGTATGAGGCATCACTTACTCACAATACGTTCATTCATACACGGCATAAAAGGTTACAAAGGTTAATATATAGAATACACAATACATGACTCAATATAGAATACTAGAGCATTCGTTGCAGACACATAATCGCCAAATAGGTCACATGTTGTTAAACTCTCAATTTGGATATTATTCTGCCCGTATTATGACCTGGTTTCATAACATCATTTAGGAATACTACGCATTGCTACAAGAGTCACAGAGTTCATTCTGTCAATTATTATTAACACCATTCAGTGCGCAGCATCTAGGTACACATAAATATCATAGTGACCATTATGTAATACTAGCAATTCAAGGTCATAGCATGGCTATCTGTTTACATACGTCCCCCAAACAAAAGAAATATCCCGAAGGGAGATTTCTCATGCCTGGCGCCCGGAATAGGAAAGCGTCCTTGATCTACCCTTGATCAGACGAACTTCCTAGTGACATACCAGTCAGAACATCTATGTTAAGAGATAGTAACAAGTGACATGTTTCCACCTCCGGCTTGGAACACCATTCATCTATAAAAACAAATCTATACCCAGGATGTATACATGTTCATAAAATCATATAGCTTGATTATATCGCATTACAATCATGAAAACAATAATGAATAAAGTATGATAATAATGACCAAGATGAAATAACCATAGTTGAATATAATCGTAATTCATCATCAAAGTAATACTAAGTATGATTAAGCTTGATGTCACATATATATAAAAAGTCAGTGCATGCTTATAAGTTCACAAAAATATCTCTTCCTTCCTAGGGGCGAGGTTCGCGTCATAAATTCGGAGTCCATCGGTTTCTTCCTGAATTTTTCCAGAGTGAATCAACAAATACAAGATTTACATTAGCACAAGATAACGCACATTTCTACTTTACACATTTCACATTTTTTTAACTTTCGCTACATTTTACAATCCTTTCATAAGGAATACACAACTTCCTCGCGGCTGTAGCTCAATTATTCATCCATCATCGGCACCCGTGGATAGAGGGTCGGCGCGGATGGCGAGGCGACTTCTCGCGGAGCGTCTCCTGCGTTCCTCTGTTGCGTAGACATCGCGGCCTTCTCTTCCAGGTATTTACGTGCCAGCTCTGGGTCCGGTCGATAGTATTTGGTCCATGGATAGTCTTCATTTTCCTCCTCTCCAAGAAATTGTTGTGCTAGTTTAGTCGAAATGGTCCCCGTGTTACTGGCCAATTTGCGAGTTGCGATTCTTCCGCTTCGTCGGGGTTTCTCTTGGATCCTAGTGACTTTCGGGATTGGTTCAAGTTCAATAATGTCGCTAGAGGTCCTTTTCTCTGGATTCTCACAACAAAATACAGTGTCTTTGGAAGAACCTTTCTTATCTCCGTCACTACCCCTTTTTCGACAACCTGTCCAGCAACCACTACAGCATATACCACCCCACTTTTTAATAGTTTTACGTTTCTTAATACAAAGTCCTATCGTTATTGTTACTGCCAAAGTTAAACACACATAAAACCAGGGGCTTCCCACCCCAGACGAGGATTTCATGAGTTGCAAATTGGTTACTGGCAATTCCGCCATAAGCGAATTCATAGGGAAAACTTTAATATCTTTAGTCTTAAGACATTAAACCATAAAAAACCTGATCAACTTTGTCCCATACTCAAGATGTTGATCGCAAAATTTTGGTTGTTTTTACGACTTATCTTAAATCACTTACAAAAATTAGTCTTACAGTTTCTTTACTTAGTCGCTGTTTTATGTATTTCGAGTATATGTTAAACTCTCTTTAACTCCGCATATACATACAAATAACCGAGGTGCTGAGTCTGCGATTGCTAGTCGACGTATCTCAATACATGTACATGTTTTGATGTCACAGGGGGTCATCCTATCATACATTTTTAAAAGCATGCAATATATACAAAGCTAAGCTTATTCAAGATTATTTACATCTACATTATACGATAATAAAACTTTTTTAGTTTATTATTTTGGCTAATTCCTTCATAATAGCCAAACAATCTACAGCAAACTTTTGTTTGCTATTTTCCCTACGGGGCTTAGGGATTAGTTTACGCGGTTTAGGGATTGGTTTGAAGCCTAGACCTACTTTAGGGGCTATTTCGTCTATTTCCATATTTTCATCTAAGGGTACATTTGGGTTATCTAAGGGTATTTCATAGTCTTGACCACTATTTTCACCACATTGATTTGACTCATGGGTTTCATCCGATTCTGAATCTACGGTCTGATCATTCTCGTGTTTATACTGCTGATCATCCATGATTTTCTTAGCTCTTATACGTCTTTGAAGTTCTGCTAGGGGAATATCCTCTTCGTCTGAAGATCCTTCTCTTTCCCATTGTTTGGACTGTATAGCTCTTTTCAATGGTTCTGGTTGCATGTCTTCATTTTCTGACGACGATTCATCTTCCGGTGGCACCACATAGTTAGTTTTTCTTAGAGTTCTTCCACCATCTTCAGTAGTTTGTGAAAGGGGCCAGTGCGAAATATCTGCCAGTCTTAATTGTCGTGCATGGCATTTGGTGGTTAATCCAGTCAATTGATCTCTCACCACGAAACTAACTGGTCCTTTCTGCTCTATGATTCGATAATACGGTAGCCACTTTTTATCTAACTTATTTTGTCTCCTGTTGTTCTTAAGGTAGACTTGGTCACCTACCTGAAAATTTTCATCTTTGCTTCTCTTATCGGCCTGAGCTTTCTGTTTCTTCTTGGCTTCCTTCATATTATGATGTACTAGCAGGAAAGCTTTATGCTGTTCTTGAAGGGCGATCTTGTGTTGATCTTCCCCCGCATATCTCCTTCGAGGTTTCATCAACGTATCAAGAGGTAATACGACATCTCTGTTGTACATAAGGTAATATGGAGAAAACTTTGACGAATCGTTAGGATGGAAACGAATGGCTGCCAACGTCTGATTAAGATGAATATCCCATGTTTGAGCGTTGTCTGTTGTTTTCTTAGCCATCACGTCATGTAGAGTTCTATGAAATCGTTCTACTTTACCATTACCTTGAGGGCTGTAATAAGATGTTTTGATATGGTTGATATTCAATTCTTTTAAAGTTTCTTCCACTTTCTTATTCACATTTTCTGTTCCGTTGTCTGTGAGGATTTGAAGAGGACAGCCATATCTTGGATATATTTCTTCTAAGATAAGATGTACTATGTTGTCAGCTGACTTATCAGGAACGGGAAAAGCTTCTGGCCAACCAGAGTAAATGTCAATAAAAGAAACTATGTACTTGTTTCCCGACAAGGATGTTGGATATGGTCCAGATAGATCAAGTCCTACTTTAGCCATTGGAAAAGGTGGTATATCTGTCTCTTGAAGTGGAGGTTGGTTTTTCTTATTGCTCCTCGTTTGGCATACTACACATCCTTCTATATAAGAGTATAACCTTTTGTACAAATTTGGTATGTAGTACTTTTGTCTGATTACGTCATATGTTTTGTCCACTCCCATATGTCCAAGTCCGTCATGATACTGCTGCACTACTAAAAGTTCTAACTCACGTGGTACATACAGGCGAAGTTTTGGGCCTTCTGAGTCTCCATCTGAAAGATAGTACATTAAACCATCAATTTCCAAAAACTTCTTTTCTTCGGTTGCCGTTGCTGTTCCTTTATTTAACCGATTCTTCAGTTTCTTGATCTGCTCATCGTGTTGTTGACTTTCTTTGATGTTGATTTCTTCTGGTAGATCAATAAAGGGTTTGACCAATTCGTCGTGTTGTTTAACTTCACATCTGGCTAATCTCTTAGGCGAAAAGGCATTGGAGTTAAGTACGTTCACTTCAAAGAAATTGTCCTTAACATCTGGTTCATCATGCTCTGATTGTTCTTCCTCTTCACACTCGAGGTTGACTGTCGGTAATCGGGATAAGAGATCTGCACAGCAGTTAAATCTTCCTTCTATGTACTCTACCTTACAGTTATATCCTGCAATACTTAATGCCCATAGTTGAATTTTCTTATTTTGCATTGGAGATTCCAAGATATACTTGAGCGGCTTATGGTCTGTTCTTATAGTAAACTGAGCACCGTGTAAATAATGGTCTAACTTCTGAAGGGCGTAATGGATTGCAAATGCCTCCTTTTCTATGGTTGACCACTTTTCTTGAGTTTTACTCAGCTTGTGGGATAAGTAATATATTGGCTTATCTTCTCCCTCATCTGTCTTTTGAGTAAGGCACGCTCCAATACAATTGTCGCTGGCATCGGTGTACAGGATGTAAGGCTTATTAGTATCTGGATATGCTAGTAAAGGCACTACCGTTAAACTTTCTTTAATAAAGTCAAACGCTTTTTGGCAACATGGCGTCCATTTGAACCTTGCATATTTTCTGGTTAAGTCAATCAATGGTTCTGCAATCTTAGAGAAGTTCGGTATAAATCTCCTGTAATAACTACACATACCTATAAAGCCACGAACTTCTCGGACTGTAGTGGGCGCTGGTAACTTTCTTATAGCTTCGACTTTCTTGGGATCAGGTGTAACGCCATGTTCATCAATGATGAAACCAAGATATTCTGTCTGTTCCTTGAAGAAACTACATTTCTTTAGCTTCATTTTAAGTCCATGCTTCCTTAGGCGGTTGAAAACGTCTTGAATATGCCGAAGATGATCTTCCGGTGTCTCTGAGAATATAAGAATGTCATCCAGGTATGCGATGGCAAACTCCTCTTGTCCTTGAAGAACTATGTTCATCAGCTCTTGAAAGACTGCTGGTGCATTACTCAACCCAAATGGCATCCGGTTGAATTGGAATAGTCCTTTGTGACATGCAAAGGCCGTTTTTTCTTTACTTGAATCTTCTAATTTCACTTGCCAATATCCACTCTTTAAGTCTAGTGCAGTGAAATATGTTGCCTTACCTAGTAAACATAGGATGTCATCAATCAACGGTAGCGGGAATGATACGGGTTTCACTATCTTATTCAAGCTTCTAAAGTCAACGCACATCCGGTCTGATCCGTCCTTTTTCTTCACCACTACTAAGGGAAATGACCAAGGCGATTGTGATCTCTCAATTATCTTTGCGTCCATCATTTCCAGTATGGCCTTGTCAATTATCTGTCTTTTATGTAAGGGTACACGGTACGGTCTGTTCTTTATTGGGTGGTGATCTCCAGTTTCTATCTTCATTTTAGCAGTATCAGTCACTCCAAGGTCACTGTCTTTCTTTGCAAATAAATCATTGTTTTTGCTCACAAGTCTTTTGATTGAGTGTTCAAATCTTCTAGGTACATCAATTTCTTCTTTTGTGTCTTGAGTAGTCTGTATTTCTGAGATTTCCTTCTGTTTTAATGCGGTAATTCGTCCTACTATGTAGCCTCTTGGAATTTTATAATTTTTGTTAGTTTGGTTAACGAAGATCATTGGAACTTTCTTATCCTTCCGAACTATACAAACGGCGTCTTTTAAATATAGTCCTGGGTCTTCCATAATGCAGTTATTGTCTATGCTGTTCACTTCAACCAAGTCATTTTTTTCCAGAGGAAAATTGTTATTTATTTTTCCATAGAATACAGTCACCGTGTTTGGTCTCATAATAAGTTTCTTAGGAGTTCTTACAATAGTTGAGATGTGTAAATCTTCTTTAAGTTCCGCGTATACTTTGCCATCAATACGCATGAGTCCAAGATCAAAGTATAAACGAACATTGTTTTTCTTGAGCCAATCACGACCGAGAATCATGTTTCGGTTGAGTCCCTTTGTCACATAAAGTTTGTGGTCTAAAGTTAGATTTATATGTTCGGCCTTGACGATTTGATGGTCTGCCCCGATTTTGCTGCGTTCTTTGATACATATGCGAGCCCCAACAATCTGCACGCACATGACCCACTTTACCACAATTCCAACATTCCACAGGCGAACGGGGTCTCTGCTCTATATTATGGACGGGTTTGTTTTGACTGGGTCGTTTATCTATTTGAGGACGGGACCTGACTTGGGATTTATTTTGAGTACAAAATCGAGCCCTATGACCCGTCTGTTTACATTTAAAACACCTACTATTACGCGCATGGTCAATTTCCATTGGTTCTACATGCCTTGTCTCTACTGAGGTAAGATTATCTGCTCTATCCTTTAATAAGGGAAGAGTAGTATCAAAATTTGAAAGAGTTCGTCTGTTGTCATTACTTTGTACAATTTCTGTCATATTTGACCCTCTTATCGCTAGCCTCTGTCTCAGATTTTGTTCTCGCATTGCTATTTGAATTGCGGATTCTAAATCTTTAGGGTTTTCTCGCAAAATTTTCATTCTGAGGTAGTCGAATGTCAACCCGTCACAAAAGATATCTACTAACTGTTGTTGTATCAAAGGGTCTTTTAGTCTGTCATTACTGTAGGCGTCTTCCGCGATTTGCAATAGTCTCTCGGCGAACAACTGAACACTTTCATTTGAATGTTGTCGAGTCTTACGCATTACTGCTAACGCGTGTTGGGGGTCTGTTATTTCTGCAAATCTATTTTTAAGGGATTCCTTAAGATCGTTCCAAGATGGGATTTCTTCAGACGCATCTGTTTCATCTAAATACCTTTTAATATAATCCCCAACTGAACCCTTACTCGTTATGTATGCAAGCATGGGGATCTCATGACCTTGTTTCCCAGACATAACACTGTACTTTTCAACTTCCTTTATCCACTGTTTAAATTTTTGAGCATCTCCCTCAAAAGGAGTTATCACAGAAGATAGGGGCACTGAGAGTGCAGCTGTTATAGCTTTAACTTGACCAATAAAAAAATCTTTTTCATCATCCTGATCTGGGACTCGGTGTCGAGTTTCACGAGTTTCATACGGCCTAGCATCATGATATGTTTCAAAAGTATTTTGTTTAATCTGCTCTTTTTCTGGGGATTTTTGACCTGTTTCTTGCCCTTTATTTTCTTTGTTCTGACCCAACCCCGCGAATTGTTTTTCTAATTGCTCCATTTGATTTTTAAATTCTTTCTTATCAAACCCATCACCTGTCGCCATATTGGTTGCTTAGACAAAGTTGTTTACTTCGAGATAGCTATAAGAGACATATAGAAATGGTTCTTACCTTACTCTGTATTGAACTTCGCTCAGTCCTGGTCACTGGCACCAAGAAAGTTCATGTAAGCCTTCCGTCTTACGGATCCAATTGAGGGTCAGCTCAAGCTTATGGATGACAAGTCCAGTATTTCTTTCTCAAGCGGTTTTATTAAGCGTGATCGTATAGTTAAGATTACAACAATCTAAAGCAGCCCAAATCAGGAGTCTCAGAATCTCTATAATCGGAATCTATCTATATCTATCTAAATCTGCTCAACATCATTTTACATGGGTATATATAACATTTTACATATGATGGACAGTTTTGACTAGTTCGGCCCATATACGACGATCATGAGTGAACATTTAGTGTTCAAAATTAAGATTAATATTTTATTTCTAAATAAAGTAACAAAACCGTCAAAACTGCCAATCAAAGAGTCTGGATGCAGGATGTGGGTCTCCGAGTCCTGGGTCTCGGAGCCCCCCCCCCCCCACCTAGTATGAGGCATCACTTACTCACAATACGTTCATTCATACACGGCATAAAAGGTTACAAAGGTTAATATATAGAATACACAATACATGACTCAATATAGAATACTAGAGCATTCGTTGCAGACACATAATCGCCAAATAGGTCACATGTTGTTAAACTCTAAATTTGGATATTATTCTGCCCGTATTATGACCTGGTTTCATAACATCATTTAGGAATACTACGCATTGCTACAAGAGTCACAGAGTTCATTCTGTCAATTATTATTAACACCATTCAGTGCGCAGCATCTAGGTACACATAAATATCATAGTGACCATTATGTAATACTAGCAATTCAAGGTCATAGCATGGCTATCTGTTTACATATTGAACTTTGTAAAACTATTTTTTGAAATCTCAAATCCTGAGTAAACGTAATCCTTTAATTTATTTCAGATCTGTTTTCAAAATTATTGACGAAAATTTGCAAAAAAAAGATATCAAATTTGTAAATTATTTCAGAGAAATAAAATTGTCAAAAAAGTCATGATGTCCGAAAAAAGAGGTAATTTATACCGAAATATCCCCCTCTATATGATCACATCTCTATATGATGTGGCGTTTTTTACTTTAAATTAAAAGTTTCGCCAAAGCTTTTTTCGAAGATAATGTAAATTTTAACCAATAGTTAACAAAGATGCAATATCATTTAAAGATATTACAATGGCCAAAAAAATTGTCAGTTGATAATCAATTCACTGAAATTAGATTTTTGCACAGACTTTCTTCTAGATTTCAGAGAAGTTTTCAATCTTTCATGGTATTTTATGGTATTAGATACTTAAGGTAAATTATGTAATCAAAATATTCTTCATTTAAGTCAAACAGTTTAGGTAGTCTAACCATCAAAACAGGAATTACAGAATAATAGTCTTCTTTTTCTACGAGTTCTTTTGACGTTTAAATATCTTCTTGCTTACAGTAGAGATATTTCTGTAAATGACTAGAAAAACAATTTCGTAAACGTGATAACTAATAATTTAATTGTCCGTGCAGCCGTCGTTGGGCACAAAATGACGTCGGTACGATTGACATGCAGGTGACCTACGACGCGAATGTTTTTACTGTCGTTCGCAAGGCAAACGTACGTCTGGTGCACGACAACTGTAAGACGGAAGTACGGTTCCTACGGGCATCGCACGTCTTTTCTTTAAAGCAAAAAATACGTGACACCCACGACTGCCACGTCAAACGTCCGTTTGTCTTATGTTGCACTCGCAATCACTTCAATACGATGTTTAACGCTACCATCAGCCACGGGAGCCACAAAAAAACCCGTAGCACACGCACGATCACCAAACACATACGACCAGTTGTGACTGAAGTTTACTGTGAAACTTCTTTTACATTCAGTCTGTATATATCTTAAAACTGTTGAAATCGGTTTGTGTGTAAAATATACTTGATTTTTAGTCCCTTTGTGTTAATTCTAGTTAAAAAATCAGTAAATAGACCCCGATTAACTAAGGCCAAAACAGGTCTTCTTCCGAGATTCCCACCAATTTGATATATATTCACAGTGTCACCTTGACGTCAAAAATCAGTTAACCGTTGCAGTCGGATTTCTATTGCTTCGTAAATATTTCTGTCCATGTGTCAACTCGAACACTTGTAAAACTTTTACAAAATCTTATTAGAATAAATAGCAAAATGAATGATGTTTTTTTTTTAAATTCCAGTTTGTGCCTGCGCCGGGTACACCGAACACCAACTTTATGTACCATCGTAAACACATCATTATTTGTAACACTACTTTGCTCAATTATTTGTGTAGGTTTCTTCAATGTTTATGCCAGTTTTCAGTAATATTTGTTACTTAGAAAGGGAAATATCTGTGTTTTCTCAGTAATTTTCAAACAACCTTCGTAAATATCAAGACTTGAGAAAAAATCTCTGCGATCAGAAATGACTTCCGCTAAAAGGCATAATTTCCAAATACGTTTTTGCATTATTGTAACATAAAATTACCCGTACGAAAATGTTAGCCGTTTTCCGGCTGGACTCAGGGTGAACTTAGACGTATTCCGGTTAAAATGTAGCCGTACTTAGGAGTATCAAAGGCGTACATGGAAAACGCTTTGAATGTTAGACGGATTCCATCTTATTCATAACCGGACCTAGTCTCAAACCTTAGCCGTATTTTCAGCATCTAGCCGTTTTCTCTCAAAGTTAACCGTATTATTTCTCACTGCCCGTTTCCCCCCTTACCATCATTAAATATTCCGCCTTAACCTAGCTAATTGACAATAATCTTCGCAAGTTATAATATAAAATTTACGGCTAAAACTTGGCCAAATCGTGTTAAAGGCGCACAACAGTTCATTTTCTGTTCTATAAATAGCTCATTCTTATAAACTGTCTGTTGCTTTCACTCAATAAACTTTAATTGCCACCACTTGTCAGATAATCATATTGACTTGTCAGATGATTATGTCGACTTTTCAGATATTTATGTCAACTTGTCAGATCTTTTTGTTGACTTGTCAGAAAGTTATCGTATTGAGTAGAAACTCAATAATTTGTTTTCAATTGCCACTAACTGTCATGAACTTGTCATCATAATTATCTGACAAGCCGATATAAAGATCTGATAAATTAACATAATTATCTGACAAGTCGACATAATGATCTGACAAGTTTACATAATTATTTGACAGAAAAAAAAAATGAAGAAAATTATCATTCATATTATATGTTTACTTGTTAGATAATGATGTTGACTTGTCAGATATTATGTCGAATTATTAAATAATAATTTCAGCTCGTCATATAATTATGTCGACCTGTCAAATAATGATGTCGACTTGTCAGATGATAATGTCGACTTGTCAGATCCTTATGTCGACTTGTCAGAAAATATATGTCAACTGTATGGCACAAATTGTGCGTGGAGACGTTTTAGTGTTGACTTTTTCCAAAACGTGAATAAGTGACAAGTCGTCATAAAGATCTGACAAGTCAACATAATTATCTGACAAGTCGACATCAAGATCTGACAAGTCGACATGGATATCTGACAAGTGGTGGCAGAACTATGCCACCATAATTTTGTAACCTTAAATTCAAATTGATAATCCGATGACACTATCAAACAGGTTATATATGTATGTTCTACACACAGGCTGGTTAATTTTATCTTGACCTCAATACACAGGCTGCCATTTGTTAACAGGCAAGAACCGCAGCCTCTCCCTGTATTGCAGAGGGGCATCAACAGGGAAAATCTTTTTTTTTCTATCACAATTTTAAACATGTACATACTATTTTAGCCGCAATATTTAATTAATATAAAGACAGGAATGAGTTATGAACACGCTAGCATATTTATTGTACTTTTAAACTGCTGCTAAAAATTGTTTTACTATGGCCATCAAGCACTTGTAAACATAAAATCAGCGTTACCCCTTATCATATTTCTGGCCTCAGAGGATCGCGCTTTGTGAGTTTTGAATTTGGCAACAACGGCCATGCCTAACTTTCCTGATCATCTTTGTGTTACAAAATTTAGACATGTGTAAACCGTTATGAGGATTATTTTGGGGGGGAAATACAGTGAAACTTATTTACAGCAATTTGATGTAAACCAAGTCTTATGGAGTTGAGCAAAGTGTGCGCGTTATGTGGACTAAGGGCATGAACACAGGAACCTTAATGTTAATATCGAAAGTAAGTCAATATAAATTTTAATTATGATCATGACTTTATCAATAATAGTTCTAAAGTACAGTCTAAAATTGTGCTAATTGTATGTGAAGAAAAAATAAGTTTAAACTAAGAAATTCTTCATTTAAAAGATATTAGACAGTGCGTAAATGTCACACAATGTATAAACTATAGAAATCCCTTCATTCCTTTAGATTTGAAAGCTGTTGAAAACAACTGGCATTATGCTAAACAATTAAAAAACAAGGAAAGCAACAATACCAACAAGTCACTGGGAGGGTGGCAAGTTGCCTTCTTATATGTAAGCTGTCCTAGTATGAGCATTGAGAAACAGCCTGATAAAAATAAAAACTAGCTCAAAAGCAGAAGGACAATGGACATGGGAGACTAAAAAGTAGAATGTCAGCCATACCATTTACATGAACCCTACCAAAATCAAAGTTTTGAAAGGTAAGGATTGGATCTCTTTTTATTTGTTCACATTGTTGAAAGGTATTCTTTATAATCATGATAATAACAAAAAGGTATATATGTATATTGATATATTTATATTTGATCGAGTGTTTGGTTATAAGTAATACTTTATCAAATTACATGTATTTTTTCAGAATATGTGAGAAAAGTATTTTTAGTGATGCAATTACCGAAAAGATTCAAGGAAGATCTGAGCTACTCTAGAAACTTTTCAAGGAACTACCGGTACACAAGAGTGAAAACGTGGACTGTAAATCAAAAAGTTTAACTTATTATATTAAGTGGAAGACAAACATTAGGAAAATAAAAAGATATTCTGGATGTGATATCTGTATTATGATGTGTTTAAAAAAAGAAATACACAGGAATTATGTTGTAAGTCTGGCCACTGATTTATAAATGAAATGAAGGCAATGATTCCACCCCATCCGGTGCTAATTTAAAAGGACTTAGTCATTGGATTCAAAATCATAAATCATCAGAAGTTTTTCTGTCCATTGTAAAAAGTGTTCATCTTTACCCTAAAGCGGATTCGGACGCAACCTTTTATTAAGGCGGATTCCACCTTATACTAAGGCGGATTCCACCTTATATTTAGGTGGATTCCACCTTATTTTAGGGCGGAATCTTGCATATTCCGCCTTATATTAAGGCGGATTTCAATTTATCATAAGGTGGATTCCACCTAAGATTAAGGCGGATTCCTTTTTTGTTTTAAGGCGGATTCCTTTTTGTTTTAAGGCGGATTTTTATTACACGGAATACGCTTAATCTCATTTAAATATTTCGAGCCATATACCGCCCGGAATCCACCTGGACTCCACCCTGAATCTGTGATATTAGTTATACATTCAGAGGAATGAAAGACGGAATCCGCCTTTCAGATTTCGCCTACATTCCGCCTTAAGTCAGGGTGGAATTTTTCGTACGGGATTACATACACATTGATGTCAAACAGGCTTGCTGAGATTTATATAAATTGACATGTGGTACATGCATATACGAGAAATATAATGAAAAGTTGAACACGTTCACTCCAGGTAAATGACATCAATTTGTTATGTGGAAGGCCAACTGCATTTTTTCATCTGCTAAAAAATTACACATTTTTCTCTCTTCACATATTACAAAATTAAAAAATAAAAAAGACGATGTAAATGTGCATAATGAACCTAATTTAGCTTGTGTATTTAAAAGGCTTTCAAATATGGATAACAATCAAAAATATTCGGAGATTTATTGTAAACAGTACATCCCTTTCATAATTATAGATATATGCAATAGTTTTATCTTTAATAAACAAAAAATAAGTGCATTTAATTGATAATCTAATCGTTACCGAGTAACATGGCGATGTAAGATGTACGCCCACACAGGTGATCTGAAGCCCTGAACCTTCACACCGAAATACTTGTGCGCCAAACAGTACTTGTGAAAACCTCAGAGGCTTAATTATTAAGAGGTTTTAGAGATAGCGACGAGTAAAATAAAATTTGGCGGACAGTGCATTAATACAATTTTTTCCATTGTTTATCTTTCCTAGTGTCTTTGTCTGTGATAATACTACAAATCGATTTAGTGATGTATAGTCCAATGAATTTCATCAATAATTATTTTGATAGTTAATCGTACAATTACTGAAAAATTATATATACATATATCAGTAATAATGAATCATTTTTTAAATATTATGAGGTGATCAAATACGGCGAGGGCTTTACGATGGATTTGATCACTCCCGACTGTATTTGATCACCTTATAATACTAAAAATTAATGATTCCCTATTCCTTAATTAAACATAACGATGCATCGGCTACACCGACTTTCGGACCATATATTCAGCCTTTCACTGTTAGATCAGCTTTGACTACAGGAGTATACAAATTAATTAATTTTGATTGAATTGACTCGCTACTAGAAAAAAGGACAGTTTTCAAAATATGTCATGAACCGAATGCTATGTCTTTCTTTTGATAAAAGCAGAAACTATGAATCCATTTCTATTGTCCAACCAGCTTAATGTCGTTATATACATACTATTTGATGTCTAATTTATTCTACAAAATTTGACTTTATCGAAAGAACACACTTCAAGTTGCGAGACTTTTATATTTGTGACATGTCAGTCAGTATTTTGGTTCATTTTTTATCAGTGTGACTTTGCTATAACCGCGCTGCAAGGAATTTAAAAAAAAAACTTTTTAGTTTTAAACACAGTGTAAAGATGTGCACATTTACAGAAACATATTACTACTTTATTCTCTGGGAATTTGACCATAAAAACGAAATGCTGCAACAGTATTCAGCTCAACATCTCTTTAACTGCTGCACAGTATTTTATGACACTTTGTATTTATGAAGGAAACATTTTGTGGATGTGAATATTCACAGAAAATTCCAAATACATTTTGTTCTGAAAATTCTGCTCCTTTGATCTTGGATTATCAAGTTTTGAATATACTAATCGTAAGATTGTCAGACAAACTGTTTTTAAACCACTTAATAAGATTTTAAAATAAGGCCAATTAAAGTTATAATCTATAAAATTCCATCGCGGAGGGGTATAACATATATCAACTATACATGAGATGGTAACTTGGTATCAGATGATAAAAGCATATGACAAATGAATATCAGTTATCCAAAAAGTGGAGGTACTCAACAAAGCTTTATAAGACGACTAGGTTTTTTTTCCTAGCGTCATAAGCAAAGAGAGTTGTATGTTAATAATGTCAATACCGAATTTAACTTAATCTGCTTATGATATCGTTTCATGTGACCTTTAAAAATTAATCTATGGAATTTGTCGCATAAGCGCGTGACAGCTATGTAAATACACCGCATTTCGACTTTGTACTTTATTCGTCTGAATACTCGGAAAATATTTCGGTCATGTGCATTCTAGATCTTTCGAGTCATGGCGTGATATGATTTGGATTTTGTACTTTGAATTTTAGCACTTCAGAAAACAAGCTGGTCATAAACTCAAACCGAATAGGTTGTTCAGTATGTATTAAAGGTGACATCGCTTCCTTTTTCCAGCTAATCTTGATAAGCGACCGACCGACAGAAAGACGGACAACAGCGAACCAACATGCCCCCCCCCCCCCTTCTACGAAGGGGGGCATACATATTGTTAGAAAATTATTTCAATTGTTAAATATTGTTAGAAAATTTTAATAGATAATGCAAAGAACAAGGTCATTATAACGTGACTACAATGACACACTATTTGAGCAGTGGCACACACAAAATTATGAAGAAATTATCAAAACTGTTCTATTTCATGAAGTTACATATTAATGTCTACCTTTTAGTAAAATATCGTTCGATTTAGAGATAGGGCCATTTTTGACATGTACCGTAACTTTGTATTATCTATTGACTTCAGTGTTCTTTAAAAACACTTGATATCATCAAAGTAACATGTGATCAATTTATAACTTAAATTTGTGTTTGCACTTTAAAATTTGTGTCATGCGCATACCATTTTCACCAGCAGGCCACTAAAGTTAGGCTATTAAAACACGTGACAATTTTTTAAGGCATAAAGCAACAGCGATTTCAAAATATTGCTATTCAGAACTTACACTTGCAAGAAGACACCGCCATGGTGTTTTGCTTTTTCTTCACGGAACTTCACTAATTCATAAATGAAAGAAAGAAAAAAGGTAAGGCTTTATTGACCGTCGAATTGAATAACATGCATATGAGCATTAACATTTTGAGCCAAATTTTGTTGTCATCAACATTTTCATGAACGAGACGTTTTATTTATTTTGGTCAACATTTATGGCGTAACTTGAGTCACCTAAAAGGGAGTATACTTGTTATTCCTGTCGGTCAATTTGTCCCAACTTCGTTTTCAATACTTTTTTTCGTTGCGGTTTGAAAACGTAAATTAAAACCTGCTATTATGCTTTATAACGAGAAACTATATATCAAGATTAAATTGTGTGAGGATTGATAGGGAGATGTTTTAAAAGAATGTTCGTCCTTTAAAAACATTTTTCATCAATTTTTTTCTAACTTATTAAGCACATAAAACGACATGCCTTAAGTTTAAAAATTTAGAGTGCCGGTGTATAGAAGAATAATGCCCACGAAGAATAATAAGAGGGGTAATTTTTTACGTAGATAAATTATCCACGATCATTATTTGACGAAACCATTACCCTTTAGTCCTTAGAAAAAGTGTCATCCTATCAAAATTTAGCCCATTATACTTGAAAAAAAAAAAACCCAGTAAAATTATAATGACCCATTTATTGTGGCCGGATATCATTTTCTGAGTATGCTTTAGAGACATTTTTTAATTTTGCAATGTAAATGAAGTTTTCAATAAGTTTTATTGTTTGCATCAAATGTTTTTATTTTTTTATTTTAAAATATTTCAAATAGGTCTAGAAAATGATGTGCCATTATGTTCTGAAGAAATAAATAAATAACGTATTTGTTACTTATACAGCAAAGACGAGCAGTACCTAGATTTTTACTTTATTTCCCTATGCTGTGGGTAGCTCTCACCCACGAAGATACATCCTCGACGAAAACAGATTATGAAAAAGCTAGTTTTCCTACTGAAACTTCAAACCGACGCACCCATGAAATAACACCCCCACGAAAAAGCAAAAACTCACAATCCACGAAAACTGCCCCCCCCCCCCCCCCAATATTAATGATTCAACATTATTTACAAGTGACTGCATAACCTAAATAATATCGATATATTATATAGCCACGTTTTGTTAACATATACAAAATGTAGTGAATCCGAAAATAGTATATGACTGAGCACCCAACCGTGCAAACAGAGCCAAATAAGCTTAAAATAGGATGATGTGCTTAACAAACATTTTAAATTTTTGGTCACTTTCAGAGAGGTTGTAGATCTACTCATATCTTGGAGGGTTATAATTCATAAAGTACTAGACAATTTGTTATAACTATTAAAAAAAAATTACAAGGATATTTGGCGGGTAATCAGTGCTAATGGGACGAGATCAAATTCTTGTCGAAAAACTTAAGGTTGGTTGGTTCTCATTAGATTGGGTCCCCATTGTATAAAACAATGAAAGTGTGACATTTTAGTCCGAGGAAAGACACATCTCTAAATACATGATATTGCATTATAGATCGTAATTTTACAGTATCATTAGTGATATTCATCATAAATTATATAGATACCAATTTTACAGTATCGGTTATAATTATTACCTGTATTTACTGTATCATAATAGTGCGACTTATTAAAAGTGTACTTATGTTACATTATACATTTCGAACCTGTATCACTACACACTATTTGCAATCGTCGAATTGCATTTTTTTGATGTAATCGCATCTCATACACTAGTATAATAATTTCTCCTATGAATCTACCTTTTAAAAATCCTGTTTATTCACTACTGATTAATTTGTCTAAGACTTTTGTTAATCGTTCCGCTATACATCTTGAGACTAATTTATAGACAACATTTAATAGACTTATTGGGGGCCATATTTTAAAATATTGCTTAGGTTTTCCTTCTTTGGGAATACAGGTAATAATTCCTAATTTATTAGTTTCTGAAAAGTGTAACAACTCATAAGATTATTTATCGCCCGTGTTATAAAGGAACCTAAGTCTTTCCAATCTTTTTTTATAAAACGCACTAAAGAAACCATCCAGTTTAGGACTTTAATTATTCTTCATTTTTTAAAGAAAGTTTAATACTTCTGTTTTGATTAATGGGCCTCAATGTATTGCACTTTCTAAGTATCTAATTTTGGATAGTCAAACTTATTGATTTTTTCACTAAAAAATTTTCTCCAACTTCCTGTGTTTTTTTACTATACAGCTTCTCATAGAAGTGTTTTTGTTTCATTTAAAATTTCATATTGATCATACATTATTGTTTCGTCTTCTTGCACTAGTTTTGGTATTTGCTTATTGATAAATATTTAAGATTCTAAAGAATTAAAGTACTTTGAAGGCTTTTTACCTTCCTCTATTCATTTGCTTCTTGACCGTAAGCACTGTCCTTTAAGCCTTTTTTTTTTTCTTATATTCTCAAAATCGTTTTGTTTACTTGTAATGTCAGGCAAGGATTGTTCCCCTAAGTTTTGTTCCGGAATTAGTATTTTTTTTTCTAGTTGTGATTCTTGCTTAGTTGCATTTTTCTTCTGAAAAGTAGAGTATGAAATTGTTTTCCCTCATATTTCCATTAACAAGATGTCTAGAAATATTTAGTCATTTATTATAAAAGATAGTATGTCATTGTCTATCTCTGGATTTAATTTTCTGTTATAGACTAAACAGGCATATTGTAGCTTAACCTCGCAAATCTTGTCCTTAATTAGTTTAACATAATCCTTGTCTGTTAGTAGTGAATTATTAAATTTCCCAAAACCTTTACCCCTCTGAAATTCATTTGATTTAAAAATTAATACTACCGGTGAATGGTCTGATCGATAACTATTTTCAAACTTTATTTGTAGAGCCAGGTATATAAAAGATGGTGAGATAAAAAAAAATCAAGTCTTCCTTGTTTAATTGAGTTTCTTTTTCTCCAGGTGTATATTCTTAATGTGGGATTATTTTATCTAAAAATATCATTAGGTGAAGAGTCTCCATGAGTTTATGAATTTCTACTTGTGCCTCAGTATTATTTATTCTTTTATATTTCATTGTATCTAGGTCTTGATTCAATACTAAGTTAAAATCTCCACCTATTATAACATATTGGCCTGAGTAAATTTCTTCTATCTTTCCTAACAGTTGGGAATAAAACTCTGGGGTATCAGAATTAGGGCCATATAAGTTGACTAGTCAAAATTGTAGGCTGTCAATTGTAGCCTCTCAAATAAAATACTTTCCATTTTCATCTCATTTCATTTCATGTATTTTTTATGTACTTTAACTTCACAAGTATCATTAAAGAGAATTGCAATTCCCCTTGAATTTGAACTATATGAATTAAAAAAGACCTTATGATCCCACATTGTCTCTATATAATTTTCTTCTTCAGTTGTAAATTGTGTATCGTGAATAAAATAAACATTATAGTTTTTCAATTTTAAATTTATTAAAACATCTAGACACTTTCTTTTATCCCCTAGTCCTTGACAATTTACAGAGATGATTTTCAGTTGGTTGGCCATATAATTAAATCTGTTAATTTAACCATTGTCAAACACAAAATACATAGCAAAAATCTTGCCCCAATAGAGAGAAAATATTAGAAAAGGTACATATTGCGCAGACTGGCAAATGTGTGGTAGTTTTTTTAACTAGTTATAATTCAACAAAAGAAACATGCCCCTCAACTTGTTTATACACATATATGAAAAAAGATTGTTATATTATTTTAAAAATAATAGGGACGTTTGAAGAGACAGCAGTGCTTATCCTCATGTATATTTATGTTTGGAAGTTAATTGTGAAGATGTAATTTAATTGGAGATACCACTTATTGTTTGTAAAATTAAACGTACATGTATAATTACATTTTCCCCGACTCATGTACATACGCATGTAATAAAGAACAAACACACGTCTAAAGGTAACGCTTACTCTTTAAAGGATAACGCACGCATATCTCCCAGGTGACTGTATGTAGTCGTTTAAACAAACTCAAGAATTCGTTATATCAAATTCAAAAATATGTTTTGATAGGTCCTAAATAGGCTTCCGTAGTTTCCCTTATTATTAAGGTCTTCCGTTTTCATCGGTTCTTCTTCCCTTTTATTATTATTAGGGTCTTCCGTTTTCAACAGAAGACCCTTTTGTTTTTCTACGGTTTCTTTTTTTTTCTTATTAGGGTCTTCCGTTGTCAACGTAAAATTAACTCGTACATAAAATAATTGTTAAGTTGTACTGTATCACATTCGGATTTTTTTTGATAAGGCGTTCTTGAAATCAGAAAGGTTTTTGTTAAGTCGTACTTAAAATCATTCGGATTTTGTTAAGGCGTAATAGGAATAATTCGATTTTTTAGAATCTTTTTATTTTAGTTACTCTTGTTATTAGTTTAAGAGCTCTGCTTCTTACAGGAACTTCCAGCTTTACTTCCGACATTAACGGAAGACCCACTCGTTGCTTTGCAACGAGCTTTGCTCTAGTTATTATTATTATACTTTTTCTTTTTTTTTTATGACTCCTTCTCGGCTTTATAACTCAAAAAGTTTCCAACCGATTTTAATGAAACTTTCAGAGATAATGTTTAACTATTATCCCTCAAAGATGTTAAAGTTTTCTTGACAACGTCACTTCCGTTTTGAGGTAACGTCAATATAAAATTTTCAAAAAGTCATTTTGTCCGCGGCGTTTCTCAAAAACGCTTAAAGATAGAGGCTTGAAATTTTCAATGGTTATGATTTGGTCGATTTACCTCTGTAATAAGGCTAGAAATAAAAATCTGTCACTTTCGGTCGAAACCGGAAGTGAAACAAATTTTTCGAAAAAATAAATTTTGTGATCAAATCAAAAATGAATATGTGTTTTGTAGAGCTTATTGAGCTGAATCTAACACCGAAAGCCGTTTTAAAATCGGACGATGCATTACAGAGATATCGGGTTTTAAAAATTGATTTTTCCGGAAATTTTGATTCCGCGTCCTTGATTTAAAAAATAGCGTAAAGTTCAAAGAAAAACTAACTCGTACCAAAAATAATTGTTAAGTCGTACTGTAACACATTCGAATTTTTTTGTTAAGTCGTTCTTGAAATCAGGAAGGTTTTTGTTAAGTCGTACTTAAAATCATTCGGATTTTGTTAAGTCGTACCAGGAATAATTCGATTTTTTTCATCTTTTTATTTTAGTTACTCTTGTTATTGGTTTAAGAGCTCTGCTTCTTACAGGAACTTCAAGCTTTACTTCCGACATTAACGGAAGACCCACTCGTTGCTTTGCAACGAGCTTTGCTCTAGATATTATTATACTTTTTTTTTTTTCTGACTCCTCGGCTCTATAACTCAAAAAGTTTCCAACCGATTTTAATGAAACTTTCAGAGATAATGTTTAACTATTATCCCTCAAAGATGTTAAAGTTTTCTTGACAGCGTCACTTCCGTTTTGAGGTAACGTCAATTTTAAAATTTTCAAAAAGTCATTTTGTCCGCGGCGTTTCTCAAAAACGCTTCAAGATAGAAGCTTGAAATTTTCAATGGTTATGATTCGGTCGATTTACCTCTGTAATAAGGCTCGAAATGAAAATCTGTCACTTCCGGTCGAAACCGGAAGTGAAACAAATTTTTCGAAAAAATGAATTTTGTGATCAAATCAAAAATGAATATGTGTTTTGTAGACCTTATCAAGCTGAATCTAACACTGAAGGCCGTTTTAATCGGACGATGCATTACAGAGATATCGGGGTTTAAAAATTGATTTTTCGGAAATTTTGATTCCGCGTCCCTGGTTTAAAAAATAGCGTAATGTTCAAAGTAAAATTTACTCGTACAAAAAGTAATTGTTAAGTCATACTTGAACACAGGTTTTTGTTAATTCGTACTCAGAATCATTCGGATTTTGTTAAGTCGTACCAAGAATAATTCGATTTTTTCATCTTTTTTTTTTAGTTACTCTTGTTGTTGGTTTCAGAGCTCTGCTTCTTACGGGAACTTCCGGCTTTACTTCCGACATTAACGGAAGACCCACTCGTTGCTCTAGTTTCTTTTTATTATTATTAGGGTCTTCCGTTTCCAACGGAAGACCCTCTTGTTATTCTATTGTTTTTTTTTTATTATTAGGGTCTTCCGTTTCCAACGGAAGACCCTCTTGTTATTCTTCGGTTTCTTTTTAGGGTCTTCCGTTTCAAACGGAAG
The DNA here is from genome assembly GCA_015776775.1 of Magallana hongkongensis. NCBI lineage: Eukaryota > Metazoa > Mollusca > Bivalvia > Ostreida > Ostreidae > Magallana > Magallana hongkongensis. The sequence continues at coordinate 20,685,103 of CM027471.1, forward strand.
ACCCTATTGTTTTTCTTCGGATTCTTTTTCATTATTATTATTCTTCCTCTGACTTTTTTGGTGGCTTATATCTCAAAAAGTATCCAACCGATTTCCACGAAATTTTCTTAACCTGTTTGGTATCGTAATTACTCGAGGTTATTAAAATTTGAATTTATGACGTCACTTCCGGTTTCAGCAACTGACGATTTTGTAAATTTTTAAGGGTCATTTTGTCCACGCATCTCTTGCGAAACTAATCAAGATAGAAGCTTGAAATTTTCAGGGATTGTAGATAAATGTATGTAGATGTACCCCATTGCCTTCACTTATGAAAATTGTGCAAGGCTGTGAAGCTCGCCTGAACCTGAAAATAAGCACCAAATTTTTCCACGAAATTTTTGAACATTTTCTGAAATATCTTTTGATGTATACATGTTTTGTTAAATAATGTAATGCAAAGGATGTTTATTTTTGCAAGACCTTTAATTTGATATCAAGAAAAAGGGGCCGGCCCCTCAAATTAGGGGCCAAGAGGGCTCTATAGTCTTCTTACAATAACCTTTTACTGCACAATATTTTGTTATCAATCATAGAAGCAAAAATGTTCATTGTACAACTGTTTATCTATACAATACCAAAGCTAAGTCATATATTACACAAATAGGGGTTTCAGGGAGCCAGAAGTTCAAAACTTTGATCATTTATATCGGAAAAAGGACAACAATTTTGAAAAGCAATGTAGAACAAAAGTTGCTTAAAATAATGTTCTGTTCAATATACAACCTTAATTTTTTTTGTTGATGGCCCTATAAAGGAGTTTAAGGGTCGGCCTCTAAAACACATTTGTACAGATATCTCGAGAACGATTAACACTTTGTGAACACTTGGTGAACAAAATATGTTTATATTTGCAAGACCTTTAATTTGATATCAAGAAAACGGGGCTAGCCCCTCAAATTAGGGACCAAGAGGGCTCTAAAATCTTCTTACAATAACTCTTTACTGAACAAAAATTTGTTATTAATTATAGAAGCAAAAATGTTCACTGTACAGCTGTTTATCTTTACAGTGCCATAGCTAAGTCATAAATTACGTAATTTGGGGGTTTCAAGGGGCCAGAAGTTCAAAACTTTCATCATTAATATCTGAAAAAGAAGAAATATTTTGAAAAGCAATGTAGAACACAAAATGTTAAGAATAATGTGCTTAAAAATATGGCAACTAAAAATTTTTTGTTGGTGTTGGTGGCTCCGATAAGGAGTTTAAGGGTCGGCCCCTAAAACACAGCTGTTCAGATATCTCGAAAACGTTTTACAATTCGTGAAGACATGTGAACAAAATATGTTAACATTTGCGAGACCTTTTATTTGATATAAAGAAAAAAGGGCTGGACCCACTAATTAGGGGCTAAAAGGGGTAGTAAATCTTTTTATGATAACTTTTTTCTAAGCAATAATTTGATTTTCTTTATTTAACAAAATCAAAGAACTTTTTAAGCTTAATCTAATGCTGAAATTCGTTTTAAAATCGGACCATGCACTACAGAGAAATTGGGGTTTAAAACTTGATTTTTCCAGAAATTTTGACTCCGCGTTCTTGGTTTATAAAAAGCGTGAAGGTAAATGTAAAATTAATTCGTACCAAAAATAATCGTGTTAAGTCGTACATGAACACATTCTGGTTTATTTTGTTAAGACATTCTTGAAATCGGAAAGGTTTTTGCTAAGTCGTACTTAAAATCATTCGGATTTTGTTAAGTCGTACCAAGAATTATTCCATTTTTTTCTTATTGTTTTAGTTACTCTTGTTCTTGGCTTAAGAACTCTGCTTCTTAAAGGTACTTCTAGCTTTTCTCTCGACATTAACGGAAGTCCCACCCGTTGCTTTGCAACGAGCTTTGCTCTAGTTAGGGTCTTCCGTTTTCAACGGAAGACCCTCTTATTATTCTATTGTTTCTTTCTATTATTAGGGTCTTCCGTTTTCAACGGAAGACCCTCTTGTTATTCTTCGGTTTCTTTTTATTATTAGGGTCTACCGTTTCCAACGGAAGACCCTCTTGTTATTCTACGGTTTCTTTTTCTTTATTATTCTTTTTTTTCTTTTTCTGACTTTTTTGGAGCGCTATTTCTCAAAAACTATCCAATCGATTCGCACAAAATTTTCAGGATGGATAAAGCATGATCGGCACTACATATTATTAAATTTTAAAATGATGACGTCACTTCCGGTTTCAGATATTGACGATTTTGTAAATTTTTAGGGTCATTTTGTCCACGCATCTTCTCCGAAACTAATCAAGATAGAAGCTTGAAATTTTCACGGATTGTAGATGAATGTATGTTGATATACCCCCATGCTTCCAATGATGAAAATCTCTGTAATAAGGCTCGAAATGAAAATCTGTCACTTCCGGTCGAAACCGGAAGTGAAACAAATTTTTCGAAAAAATGAATTTTGTGATCAAATCAAAAATGAATATGTGTTTTGTAGACCTTATCAAGCTGAATCTAACACTGAAGGCCGTTTTAATCGGACGATGCATTACAGAGATATCGGGGTTTAAAAATTGATTTTTCGGAAAATTTTGATTCCGCGTCCCTGGTTTAAAAAATAGCGTAATGTTCAAAGTAAAATTTACTCGTACAAAAAGTAATTGTTAAGTCATACTTGAACACAGGTTTTTGTTAATTCGTACTCAGAATCATTCGGATTTTGTTAAGTCGTACCAAGAATAATTCGATTTTTTCATCTTTTTTTTTTAGTTACTCTTGTTGTTGGTTTCAGAGCTCTGCTTCTTACGGGAACTTCCGGCTTTACTTCCGACATTAACGGAAGACCCACTCGTTGCTCTAGTTTCTTTTTATTATTATTAGGGTCTTCCGTTTCCAACGGAAGACCCTCTTGTTATTCTATTGTTTTTTTTTATTATTAGGGTCTTCCGTTTCCAACGGAAGACCCTCTTGTTATTCTTCGGTTTCTTTTTAGGGTCTTCCGTTTCAAACGGAAGACCCTATTGTTTTTCTTCGGATTCTTTTTCATTATTATTATTCTTCCTCTGACTTTTTTGGTGGCTTATATCTCAAAAAGTATCCAACCGATTTCCACGAAATTTTCTTAACCTGTTTGGTATCGTAATTACTCGAGGTTATTAAAATTTGAATTTATGACGTCACTTCCGGTTTCAGCAACTGACGATTTTGTAAATTTTTAAGGGTCATTTTGTCCACGCATCTCCTGCGAAACTAATCAAGATAGAAGCTTGAAATTTTCAGGGATTGTAGATAAATGTATGTAGATGTACCCCATTGCCTTCACTTATGAAAATTGTGCAAGGCTGTGAAGCTCGCCTGAACCTGAAAATAAGCACCAAATTTTTCCACGAAATTTTTGAACATTTTCTGAAATATCTTTTGATGTATACATGTTTTGTTAAATAATGTAATGCAAAGGATGTTTATTTTTGCAAGACCTTTAATTTGATATCAAGAAAAAGGGGCCGGCCCCTCAAATTAGGGGCCAAGAGGGCTCTATAGTCTTCTTACAATAACCTTTTACTGCACAATATTTTGTTATCAATCATAGAAGCAAAAATGTTCATTGTACAACTGTTTATCTATACAATACCAAAGCTAAGTCATATATTACACAAATAGGGGTTTCAGGGAGCCAGAAGTTCAAAACTTTGATCATTTATATCGGAAAAAGGACAACAATTTTGAAAAGCAATGTAGAACAAAAGTTGCTTAAAATAATGTTCTGTTCAATATACAACCTTAATTTTTTTTGTTGATGGCCCTATAAAGGAGTTTAAGGGTCGGCCTCTAAAACACATTTGTACAGATATCTCGAGAACGATTAACACTTTGTGAACACTTGGTGAACAAAATATGTTTATATTTGCAAGACCTTTAATTTGATATCAAGAAAACGGGGCTAGCCCCTCAAATTAGGGACCAAGAGGGCTCTAAAATCTTCTTACAATAACTCTTTACTGAACAAAAATTTGTTATTAATTATAGAAGCAAAAATGTTCACTGTACAGCTGTTTATCTTTACAGTGCCATAGCTAAGTCATAAATTACGTAATTTGGGGGTTTCAAGGGGCCAGAAGTTCAAAACTTTCATCATTAATATCTGAAAAAGAAGAAATATTTTGAAAAGCAATGTAGAACACAAAATGTTAAGAATAATGTGCTTAAAAATATGGCAACTAAAAATTTTTTGTTGGTGTTGGTGGCTCCGATAAGGAGTTTAAGGGTCGGCCCCTAAAACACAGCTGTTCAGATATCTCGAAAACGTTTTACAATTCGTGAAGACATGTGAACAAAATATGTTAACATTTGCGAGACCTTTTATTTGATATAAAGAAAAAAGGGCTGGACCCACTAATTAGGGGCTAAAAGGGGTAGTAAATCTTTTTATGATAACTTTTTTCTAAGCAATAATTTGATTTTCTTTATTTAACAAAATCAAAGAACTTTTTAAGCTTAATCTAATGCTGAAATTCGTTTTAAAATCGGACCATGCACTACAGAGAAATTGGGGTTTAAAACTTGATTTTTCCAGAAATTTTGACTCCGCGTTCTTGGTTTATAAAAAGCGTGAAGGTAAATGTAAAATTAATTCGTACCAAAAATAATCGTGTTAAGTCGTACATGAACACATTCTGGTTTATTTTGTTAAGACATTCTTGAAATCGGAAAGGTTTTTGCTAAGTCGTACTTAAAATCATTCGGATTTTGTTAAGTCGTACCAAGAATTATTCCATTTTTTTCTTATTGTTTTAGTTACTCTTGTTCTTGGCTTAAGAACTCTGCTTCTTAAAGGTACTTCTAGCTTTTCTCTCGACATTAACGGAAGTCCCACCCGTTGCTTTGCAACGAGCTTTGCTCTAGTTAGGGTCTTCCGTTTTCAACGGAAGACCCTCTTGTTATTCTATTGTTTCTTTCTATTATTAGGGTCTTCCGTTTTCAACGGAAGACCCTCTTGTTATTCTTCGGTTTCTTTTTATTATTAGGGTCTACCGTTTCCAACGGAAGACCCTCTTGTTATTCTACGGTTTCTTTTTCTTTATTATTCTTTTTTTTCTTTTTCTGACTTTTTTGGAGCGCTATTTCTCAAAAACTATCCAATCGATTCGCACAAAATTTTCAGGATGGATAAAGCATGATCGGCACTACATATTATTAAATTTTAAAATGATGACGTCACTTCCGGTTTCAGATATTGACGATTTTGTAAATTTTTAGGGTCATTTTGTCCACGCATCTTCTCCGAAACTAATCAAGATAGAAGCTTGAAATTTTCACGGATTGTAGATGAATGTATGTAGATATACCCCCATGCTTCCAATGATGAAAATTGCTAAAGGCCTCAAAGCTCGCCTGAACCTGAAAATTGACACCAAATTTTTTCACGAAATTTTTGCACATTTTCTATGATATCTTTTGATGTATAAATATTTTGTTAAAACATGTAAAGAAAAAGTTGTTTCAAATTACACGGGCTTTTGTTTGATATCAAGAAAAAGGGGCTGGCCCCTCAAATTAGGGGCCAAGAGGGCTGTAAAGTCTTCTTACAATAACTCTTTACTGAATAATAATTTGTTATTAATCATAGAAGCAAAAATGTTCATTGTTCGGCTGTTTATCTATACAGTACCATACCTAAGTCACGTGTTACGTAATAAGGGGTTTCAAGGGGCCAGAATTTCAAAATTTCGATCATTAATATATGAAAAAGGAGAAATATTTTGAAAAGCATTGTAAAACAAAAGTTGTTTAAAATAATGTTCTGTATAATATGCCACCTCAAATTTTTTTGTTCATGACCCCGTTTAGGAGATAAAGGGCCGGCCCCTAAAACACATTTGTAAAGATATCCTAAGAACGGATAACATTTCGTGAACATTTGTTGAACAAAATATTTTTATATTTGCAAGACCTTTCATTTGATATCAAGAAAAAGGGGCTGGCCCCTCCAATTAGGGGTCAAGAGGGGTCTTAAATCTTCTTACAAGAACTCTTTACTGAACAATAATTTGTTATTAAATATAGAAGCACAAATGTTCATTGTACAATTGTTTATCTATACAGTATCATTCCTTAGTCATATATTACGTAATTAGGGGTTTCAAGGGGCCAGAAGTTCAAAACTTTGATCATTAATATCTGAAAAAGGGGAAATATTTTTAAAAGCAATGTAGAACAAAAGTTGTTTAAAATAATGTTCTGAACAATATGATACCATAAATTTTGTTATTAGTGGCCCCGGTAAAGAGTTAAAGGGTCGGCCCCTAAAATACAGTTGTTTAGATATCTCGATAACGGTTAACCATTCGTGAACATTTGTAGAACAAAATATGTTTATATTAGCGGGACCTTTAATTTGATATAAAAAAAGGGGCTGACCCCTCAAATTAGGGGCCAGAAGGGTTATTAAGTCTTTTTATAATAACTCTTTTCTGACCAACAATTTGATAAAAATTATAAAGCAACAAAGGAGCTTTTATTAAGCTTAATTTAAAACTGAAATCTGTTTTAAAATCGGACGATGCATTACAAAAATATTGGGATTTAAAAATTGAGTTTTCCGGAAATTTCGATTTCACGTTCTTGGTTAAGAAAATAGTGTTATGATAAAAGTTAATTTAACTCGTACCTAAAATAATTCGAAAATTGTTAATTCGTCTTTGATGACATTCGGGACTTCTTTTATTAAGTCGTTCTAGAAATTGTAAAGGTTTTTGTTAATTTGTTCTTGAAATCATTCAGATATGTTAAGTCGTACTAAGAATTATTCGATTTTTTAAAAAATATTTTTTTTATTTTCTTTGTAGTTGGTTTTAGAACTCTGCTTCTTACAGGAGCTTCTATCTTTACTCTCGACACCACCGGAAGACCCACTCGTTGCTTTGCAACGAGCTTTGCTCTAGTTATTATTATTATTCTTTTTCTTTTCTTCTGACTCCTTTTTTGCTTCATAACTCAAAAGGTTTTTTACCGATTTTGATGAAATTTTCAGAGATTTTTGCAAGTTGGCGTCCCTTAAAAATGTTAAAATTGTTAAGAGAACATCACCTCCGTTTTGACGTGACGTCATTTTTAAAAATTTCAAAAAGTCATTTTGTCCCGGATTTTTCTCAAAAACGCTTTAAGATAGAGGCTTGAAATTTTCAATGGTTATGAATTGATCGATTTACCTCTGTAATAAGGCTCGAAATGAAAATCTGTCACTTCCTGTCGAAACCGGAAGTGAAATAAATTTTTCGAAAAAATGAATTTTCTGATCAAATCAAAAATGAATATGTGTTTTATAGAGCTTTTCAAGCTGAATCTAACACTGAAAACCGTGTTAAAATCGGACGATTCATTAAAGAGATATCGGGGTTTAAAAATTGATTTTTCCGGAAATTTTGTTTCCGTGTCCTTGGTTTAAAAAATAGCGTAATGTTCAAAGCAGAATTAACTCGTACCAAAAATTATTGTTAAGTCGTACTTGAACAATTCGGATTTTTTTTGTTAAGTCGTTCTTGAAATCGGAAAGGTGTTTGTTAAGTCGTACTTAAAATCATTCGGATTTTGTTAAGTCGTACCAGGAATAATTCGATTTTTTCATCTTTTTATTTTCGTTACTCTTGTTGTTGGTTTAAGAGCTCTGCCTCTTACAGGAACTTCCAACTTTACTTCCGACATTAACGGAAGACCCACTCGTTGCTTTGCAACGAGCTTTGCTCTAGTTATTATTATTATACTTTTTTTTTTTTTCTGACTCCTTCTCGGCTTTATAACTCAAAAAGTTTCCAACCGATTTCGATGAAACTTTTAGAGATTATGTGAAACTATTATCCCTCAAAGATGCGAAAGTTTTGACGTAACGTCATTTTTAAAATTTTCAAAAAGTCATTTTGTCCACGGCGTTTCTCAAAAAGGTTTTAAGATAGAGGCTTGAAATTTTCAATGGTTATGATTTGGTCGATTTACCTCTGTAATAAGGCTCGAAATGAAAATCTTCCAACAAAATCAAGAAAAAGGGACTGACTCCTTTTTTTAGGGGCCAGGGCACTCGTAAACTCTCTTACAAATAACTTAAAAATGATTACGATTTTGTAATGCATTATAGAAGCAAAGTTGTTGATCGTAACAATGTCTAACAGAAAAAAAATATTGCCACGCCCATTTATTACGTAATTAGGGATTTTTAGGGGCCAAAGTACTTAAACTTTGATGCAATATATCTAGAGAAGGAGACATATTTTGTTCAGCTTTGTAAAAGAGAAGATGTCTATATTGATGATATAAATTGAATTCACTTATTTAAACACCAATATATGTCCCCATCAAGGTCAAGATCTAGTAAATGATTCCAGACTGTCTTTTTGGTGCTAGAACATTATGACGTCATAATTGATTTGATGAATTTTTTCCCGTAGTTTACGGATTTAAGGAAATTATGTAGGAAAAAAACGATATTTTGACATTGTATCTTTAATCACGGGAAAAGTAATCCCGGTACATATATTCTAATTGACATCGTTTTAAAAAACAGGTCAAGAGCTTGTTTAATTCCGTTTTTGGAGAGACTGTAGGCATTCTAGATATAATTCATTAGTCAAAAATGGACAAAACTCTGATATTAGTTACTTTTATCCTTTATATTTCACATGAAATGATTGTTTAAAACATGATTTTTTATTGTGTTTACCAAACATTTTAGCCCCGGTGCACCCTATGAAACAAAGATATTGTTATGAAGCATCATTAAAAGACTTTATATATTGAATTTCATAAACCTGTAGGCACCTTTCATTTACTAGATCTTGACCTTAAGGATCTAAAAGGGCTGGCCCCTTAAGTATTCAATCATTTGTTTCTAAAAAAAATGACAACAATTTAAGATAGGTGTAAGAACAAAAAAATGTTAGTATTTGTGAGACCTTTTGAATGAACTCAAAAGAAAGGGGCTGGCCCCTTAAATTAGGGGCCAAGACGCTCGTAAAATCTCTTACATTTAACTTAAAAACGATCAAGATTTTGTAAAACATTATAGAAGCAAAGTTGTTGCTCGTAACAATATCAGTTTGTAAAACTCATTGCCACACCAAGTGATGACGTAATTAGGGATTTTAGGAAACTAAAATCTTTAATCTTTACTGTGCTGTATGTGAAAAAGCAAAACATTTTGTAAAGCATTGATATTGACAACCGTATACATTATCTAAAACGGAGGGATTGAGGGGCAATTCTGAAATTTCGTTAATATTCTATTCGTCTAGTTTTTAAAAATTGAACGGAAGACCTACTTTTTACTCGTAGCGAGATCGTATCTAGTTATTAGGGTGTTATACATGATTTAAAACAGGAAAAGAGGATCTTCATTTTAAGTGCCTGATACTATTTTGTTTCAGGTGTAAGAGTTTTGGTCAACACGTGTTTAGAAATTCGTCACCGTTCTTCAGATATCTCAGAAAGAATATTTTAGGGGCCGGTCCCTTATCTCCTTATTGGGGCCGCTGAACCAAATTTTTTAGGCTGCATGTTGTTAAGGACATCATTTTGAGCATCTTTTCTTTTATACTGCATTTCAAAATATTTTTCCGTTTTGAGATATAGGTTATCAAAGTTTTGGACGTCTGACCCCTAAAAATCCTTAATTGCGTAACACATGAGAAAAATCATTATAATGTTAAGCTACACAACTGTTAGATAAACATATTTGCTTCTATAATCTATTACGAAATACCCCTCGGTAAAGAACTATAGGAAAAAGACTTTAGAGCCCTCTAGGTCCCTAATATTAGGGGCCAGTCCCTTTTTCATGGTATCAAATGAAAGGTCAATTGATTATAAAGACATTTTGTTCAACAAATGTTCAGAAATTCGTTACCATTCTTGAGATATCAGAGAAAGAATAGTTTAGGGGCCGGTCCCTTATCTCCTTATTGGGGCCGCTGAACCAATTTTTTTAGGCTGCATGTTGTTAAGGACATCATTTTGAGCATCTTTTCTTTTATACTGCATTTCAAAATATTTTTCCGTTTTGAGATATAGGTGGCCAAAGTTTTGGACTTCTGACCCCTAAAATTCCAAATTACGTAACATATGATAGAAAATTGCAGCTCAATATCTTTGCTCGTTTTTGAGAAACCCGACAGACAAAATTGACTTTTTAAAATCGTAAACGGACGATAACTTCCGACCGGAAGTGTATTTTCAAAAATGGATAAAAAACAATAAACTTCAGATAAAGTCGCGTAAATCTGGAAAATTTGAATGAAATCGGTTGAGCCATCTCTGAGAAATGGTCTGCACAAAATCGGTAAGAAAAAAAAAGAATAATAATAATAATAACTAGACACGATCTCGTTGCGAGCAACGAGGAGGTCTTCCGTTCGATTTTTAGAATGAAATATGACATCGACTTTGATTTTCGACAGCAAACATGTTATGGAAAAGGAGTAGAGTACTAATGCTTAATTGTATTGTTTTTGTATAAGTTCTCTTGCTTTTTTAACCTAATCTGGCTTTAATAACCTTTCACAAAATGGCTTTCATTATATGGCTATAGATAAAAGATTTTAGAGCTCTTTGATCCCCTAATTTAAGGGGCAAGTCCTTTTTTCTTGGATTCAAATGAAAGGACATTTAATTCTGAACACATTTTGTCAGCAAGTGTTTAGAAAATTTTTGGCCCCTAAAAACCCTTAATTACGTAACACATGATAAAATCATTACATTGCTTGAATATATAACTATAAGATAAACACATTTGCTTCTATAATATTTCACAAAATATTTCTCAGTAAAGGGCTACAGATTAAAGACTTTAGAGCCCTTTGGTCCCCTTTTATTAGGGGCCAGCCCCTTTTTCTTGATATGGAATGAAATGTCATTAAATTCTAAACAAATTTTGTTCAACACATGTTTAGTAATTCGTTACCGTTTTGGAGATAGATGAGAAAGAAGGTTTTAGGGGCCGGTCCCTTATCTCCTTTTAGGGGCCGTTCAACGAAATTTTGACGGTTGCAATTTGTTGAGAACATTATTTTGAACAACTTTTCTTTTATACTGCATAACAAAATATTTTTCCTTTCTGAGATAAGGGTGATCAAATTGTTTGATTTTTGGCCCCTAAAAACCCTTAATTACGTAACACATGATAAATCATTAATACATGAACGGAAGACCTACTTTTTACGCGGGGGTGTTAAGGAAGCATATGGAATCTGAGTTACATGTAATTCCGTGAAATCACAAATCTTAATTATCATGTACATATTCAAATATATAAGCAACGAAACGTAGACCAAAAACGAATAAATAATGCTGAAGATAATTTTTGCCAGAAATTAGTTTGTATTACGTAGATTTACACATTGATGACGTCATGACTAAAAGTTGAATGTCGTGTGAATTTGATCGGAAAGCATTGGAAACATATTCAAAATATAACTAATCTAAGAACTCTAATAAAGTATTGTGGTGTGATTTATTGAGAATTGAACATAAGGATACTGGGGGAGATGTTAGTTTTATCAATCATTCGCTAAGAGGTATGTAAATATGCTTTTATTTCTCGGCCAGGCTTTCCTCTGTCGTTGTTTACGATATAAAAATCCGATTAGAACAATACTACCCCGTGTATATTGAACTTGAAATTTTATACGTATCGTTAGTTTGATCAATGCTTAAATTGAAAAGTGCTGCTAGAGTCCCATGGTGTGTGTTGTTTTAATGCAATTTGCCGTTTTCCGTACAAACTTTATAAAAGTTGGGAAGGTTTTACGAGAACCGGATGAATAACTTTTTAATAAGGAAAAACATAGGATTCTAGCAGCGGTTTTGATTAAACTGAGATGTTTTGCCTTCACTTGGTATGTTTATTTTATTTTGGAAACCGCGGGGTAGTATTGTTCTATCTCATTTTATGTTAAGGAATATACGTAAGCTATTTATAGTTGTCACGTGATAATGCACCAATATGGCAGTGATGTACTACCCGATTTTATTGCACTGACATCTATTTTAAAGGATAATACTAAGTTTTTAACCTTATTTAAAATAATTATTTGATTTCACGATTTTGAATACAACAGTCAAAATAAGACGGCATATTGCCCATATGCTTCCTTAACACCCCCGCGTACTCGTAACGAGATCGTATCTAGTTATAAGGGTCTTCCGTTTCCAACGGAAGACCCTCTTGTTATTCTTCAGTTTCTTTTTATTAGGGTCTTCCGTTTTCCAACGGAAGACCCTCTTGTTATTCTTCGGTTTCTTTTTATTAGGGTCTTCCGTTTCCAACGGAAGACCCTCTTGTTTTTCTACGGTTTCTTTTTATTATTATTTTATTTTTTATTTTTTTTCTGACTCCTTCTCGGCTTTATATCTCAGGAAGTTTTCATCCGATTTCAATTACATTTTCAGAGCTTATGTATAGTTACCGTGCCTCAAAGATGTAAAAGTTTCAGCATTTACGTCACTTCCGTTCAAATTTGGCGGCTATTTTTAAATTTAAAAAAAGTGATTTTGTCCGGAAGAAATCTCCGTAAACTTTAAAGATATCGCTTTGAAATTTTTACTGATGATAGATGTATCAATTCTATAATGTACTGGGGGGTTTAAAACTTTGTTCATCAATTTTGCTCAAAACTGGAAGCAGTTCCAATTTTTGGAAATTTTCATTTTTTTAAACAAAATAAGGCAATATTACACTCTTGTAGAACTTGCCATGGTGAATTTAAATCTGAAATCCGTTTCAAAATCGGACGATGCATTACAGAGATATCGGGGTTTAAAAATTGATTTTTCCGGAAATTTTGATTCCGCTTCCTTGGTTTAAAAATAGCATAATGTTCAAAGTAAAATTAATTCGTACCAAAAATAATTGTTTAGTCGTGCTTGAACACATTCGGATTTTTTTTTGTTAAGTCGTTCTTGAAATCGAATAGGTTTTTGTTAATTCGTGCTTAAAATCATTCGGATTTTGTTAAGTCGTACCAGGAATTGTTCGATTTTTTTCATCTTTTTATTTTAGTTACTATTGTTATTGGTTAAAGAGCTCTGCTTCTTACAGGAACTTCCAGCTTTACTTCCGACATTAACGGAAGACCCACCCGTTGCTTTGCAACGAGCTTTGGTCTAGTTAAGGTCTTCCGTTTTCTAAAGGAAGACCTTATTGTTTTCGTTCGGTTTCTTTTTCCCTATTATTATTATTTTTCTTTTTTTTTCCAACCAATTTTGTGTACGCGATTTCTCTAAAACTACTGAACCGATTTACATGAAACTTTCAGGTCTGATAGATAATGATCTGAACCTTATTGGAAATTTTTGTTAATGATGACCTCACTTCCGGTTTTGAGTTATTTACAATTTAACGATTTTCAGACGGTCGGCTTGTCCAGGGGTAAACTCCTAAACGATTTAAGATATTGAGATCAAAATCTCAGGGATTGTAGACAAAAGGTTGTAGATCTGACATATGGTATATATATTTTCCTGTGACTAAAAGCGCCGAAGCTCGCCCGAGCTCGAAAATTACAGTTAAAAAAGCGTTGTGATTTTTCGTGGTTTTCTTTCAATATCTCTTTCTTCGATTGTATTTTGTTATAACATGTAGAACAAAAAATCTTTATAAAGTCAACAGCTTTGAGTGACATCAAGAAAAAGGGACTGGCCCTTCAAATAAGGGGCTGAGGGGGCTCTAAAGTCTTTTAATGGTAACTTTTCACGTTGAAATATTCTGTGATACGTTATAGAAGCAATTATGTTCAATTTAAAGTTATCCACCTACACATGTCAATCATTTACTCCTATGTTACGTATTTAGGGATTTTGAGGGGCCAGAATTCCAAAATTTTGATGCTCAATATCTCAAAATGGAGGAAAATTTTGAAAAGCAATATTGAACAAAAGATGCTCAAAATATTGAGCTTAACAATCTGCAACCATGATTTATTTGTTATGCGGTCCCTAAAAGGAGTAAAAGGGTCGGCCCCTAAAACGCCCCTCTCAAGATATCCCGAGAACGGTACAAAATTTGTAAACACTTGTTGAACAAAATGTGTTTGAATTGACAAGAGCTTTCATTTGAAATCATGAAAAAGGGGCTGGTCCTTCAAATAAGGGGCTGAAGGAGCTCTTAAATCTTTTAATGATAACCTTTTACCTTGAAATATTATGTGATACATTATAGAAGCAATTATGTTCATTCTAATGTTATTCACCTACACATGGCAATCATTTACTCTATGTTACAAAATTAGGGGATTTAAGGGGCCAAAGTCCAAAAATTTGATGCTCAATTTCTTCAAATGGAGGAAAATTTTGAAAAGCAATATTGAACAAAAGATGCTCAAAATATTGAGCTTAACAATCTGCAACCATAATTTATTTGTTATGCGGTCCCTAGAAGGAGTTACAGGGTCGGCCCCTAAAACGACCCTCTCAAGATATCTCGAGAACGGTACAAAATTTGTAAACACTTGTTGAACAAAATGTGTTCAAATTGACAAGAGCTTTCATTTAAAATCATGAAATAGGGGCTGACCCTTCAAATAAGGGGCTGAGGGGGCCCTAAAGACTTTTAATGATAACTTTTTACCCTGAAATATTTTGAGATACATTATAGAAGCAATTATGTTCATTCTAACGTTATTCACCTATACATGCCAATCATTCACTCCTATGTTACGTAATTAGCGATTTAAGGGGCCAGAAGTCCAAAATTTTGATGCTCAATATCCCAAAATGGGGGGAAATTTTGAAAAGCAATATTGAACAAAAGATGCTCAAAATATTGAGCTTAACAATAATCAAACATAATTTCTTTGTTTTGCGGTCCCTATAAGGAGTTAAAGGGTCGGCCTCTAAAACGACTCTCTCAAGATATCTCGAGAACGGTACAAAATTTGTAAACACTTGTTAAAAAAAAGTGTTTAAATTGACAAGAACTTTCATTTGAAATCATGAAAGAGGGGCTGGCCCTTCAAATAAGGGACTGAGGGGGCACTAAAGTCATTTAATGATAACTTTTTACTGTGAAATATTTTGTGATACGTTAAAGAGCCAATTATGTTCATTCTAAGGTTATTAGCCTATACATGGTAATCATTTCCTCCTATGTTATGTAATTAGGGATTTTAAGGGGCCAGAAGTCCAACACTTTGATCTTCAATATCTCGAAATAGAGGAAAATTCTGGAAAGCAGTATTTAACAAAAGATGCTCAAAATAATGTGCTTAACAATGTACAACCATCTATTGTTTGTTATCTGGACCTTAAAAAGAGTGTTAGGACCGGATATCAAAACGATTTTTCCCAGATATCTCAAAAACGGTAACCAATTTCTAAACACTTATTAGCGGTACACAAAATTACCTTTTAACTAAAACGAATGAAAAGGAGCTGATCCCTCAAATTAGGGACACCAAAGGGATAGATAGTCTTTCACCCATTACACTCATAGATTCCGCCTCCTTTTCAGGATAAGTTTCGTTGACGAACATCAAGAGTAAGGTCATTCCTTATTCTAAAAATCGGACGGAAGACCTCCTCGTTGCTCGCAACGACATCGTGTCTACTTATTATTATTATTCTTTTTCTTTTCTTCTGACTCCTTTTTTGCCTCATAACTCAAAAGGTTTTTAACCGATTTTGATGAAACTTTCAGAGATTTTTGCAAGTTGGCGTCCCTCAAAAATGTAAAAGTTTTAATGAGAACATCACGTCCGTTTTGACGTGACGTCATTTTTAAAAATTTCAAAAAGTCATTTTGTCCCGGACTTTTCTCAAAAACGCTTACAGATAGAGGCTTGAAATTTTCAATGCTTATGATTTGGTCGATTTACCCCTGTAATAAAGCTCGAAATGAAAATCTCTCACTTCGTTGAAACCGGAAGTGAAACAAATTTTTCGAAAAAATGAATTTTCTGATCAAATCAAAAATGAATATGTGTTTTGTAGAGCTTATTAAGCTGAATCTAACACTGAAAACCGTTTTAAAATCGGACGACGCATTACAGAGATATCGGGGTTTAAAAATTGATTTTTCCGGATATTTTGATTCCGCGTCCTTGGTTTAAAAAATAGTGTAATGTTCAAACTGAAATTAACTCGTACCAAAAATAATTGTTAAGTCGTACTTGAACACATTCGGATTTTTTTTAATTAAGTCGTGCTTAAAATCATTCGGATTTTATTAAGTCGTACCAGGAATAATTCGATTTTTTCATCTTTGTATTTTAGTTACTCTTGTTATTGGTTTAAGAGCTCTGCTTCTTATAGGAACTTCCAGCTTTACTTCCGACATTAACGGAAGACCCACTCGTTGCTTTGCAACGAGCTTTGCTCTAGTTATTATTTTTTTCTTTTTCTTTTTTTTTCTGATTCCTTTTCGGCTTCATAACTCAAAAAGTTTTCAACTTATTTATAGTAAATTTTCAGGGATTATGTGCAATTATAATGCCTCAACGATGTTAAAGTTTCCATAACAACGTCACTTCCGTTTTGACGTTACGTCATTTTTAAAATTTAAAGTCATTTTGTCCGCGATATTTCTCAAAAACGCTTTAAGATAGAGTTTTGAAATTTTCTGTGGTTATAAATTTGGCAATTTACCTGTGCAATAAGGCTGGAAATAAAAATCCGTCACTTCCGGTCGAAACCGGAAGTGAAACAAGTTTTTCGAAAAAATGAATTTTAAATGAATATGTGTGAAATCCGTTTTAAAATCGGGCACTGCATTAAAGAGATCTCGGGGTTTAAAAATTGATTTTTCCGGAAATTTTGTTTCTGCTTCCTTAAAGTTAACTCGTACCAAAAATAATTGTTAAGTCGTACTTGAACACTTTCGGATTTTTTTTGTTAAGTCGTTCTTGAAATCAGGAAGGGTTTTGTTAAGGCGTATTTAAAATCATTCGGATTTTGTTAATTCGTACTAGGAATAATTCGATTTTCTCATCTTTTTATTTTAGTTACTCTTGTTATTGGTTCAAGAGCTCTGTTTCTTACAGGAACTTCCAGTTTTACTTCCGACATCAACGGAAGACCCACTCGTTGCTTTGCAACGAGCTTTGCTCTAGTTATTGTTATTTATTTCCACATATATTGTGCACGCGATTTCTCGGAAACTATCCAACCGATTTACACCATTTTTTCACAGATGATAGGAGGTGATCTTAGTTGATTTTTCATTTAATATTTCAGCCGTCATCATTACCGGTACCGATTTATTGCTGATTTTGTGACTTTCGACCCATTTTTTGCACGCTTCATCTAAAAAACTTTTAGAGATATGAATATGAAATTTTCAGGATTGGTAGACCATAGTCTGTAGTTGTGCCTATTGTTTTTAAGAGCTCACTATGGCTCGAAAGTTGGGTACGAATTTTGTTCGCATTTTTTGTACATGTACACACGATTTATCAGATATGGCTCGTTAGATTTTCTTAAAATTTTTAGGAGTGATAGGAAAAATTATATCTGGAGTATCCATTTTTCATCTTTTGAAAGTTAATTTCCTGTCATCCGTTTCCTGTCCCACGACAAAAAGCTTGTGACATTCAGATCTAAAAAATGATAAGAACTAGAGCATTCACACTTTGTACAGTCGTTTCAAGCATATCTTTTACAACATACACTATACCATAGCATAGCATTGAAATATCATAGCATATAATTGTAATCTCATACCATAGCATACAATTTCATATAATTGCATTCGTCATAGCATATCATAGCATACCATAGCATACCACTCAACAATATTTTAACTCGGTTTTAAATGTTTTTATTTGAAAAAATAAATGTTCAGATAATAGATTTGTAGAAAACTTTGGCTTGTTATTATTGTACTTCGAAATATGTGGAACTCTTCTGTATATGGAGGCGTTTTTGGTAAAATCTCATAGCATAGCATACCAAAACATATCATTAAGCCCTTTGTTTCAATTTCTCATAGCAAAGCATACAAATCTCATAGCAAAGCATACATATCTCATAGCATATCATTAAAATCGCATACCATATCATAGCATAAAATTGTAAAAAAACATGCATGAAATGACTGTAGGATTATAGACCTATAGTCTTTCAACCATTTTGTTTTGTCCGTCATAACTTCCGGTCGTCACCGAAGGCACTTCAAAAATATTGTTTTTCTTTTGATTGAATTTGTTTCATATGAAATTGAAATATAAGTAATAGTCATATGATGTATCCGATGTTAAATGAAAACGAAAAAACTCGACTTCCGGTGAGATATCTCAAACATCTCCGAAAGCGTTTTTTAGATTAATGTTTACCCACGAAATCTCAGAAAGTCAAGTGATCAATACACGAAACTTATAAAGATAATAGACATTCGATAGAAAATGCGTTTAATCGTTTTCATTTTGTCAACCGTCACTTCCGGTCCTCACCGGAAGGGTTCATACAAATCAAGCTGTTTAAAAGTTTCACTGTTTTTCTTTGACAATTTTAGTAAAATTGATAAACAATAAAGTACAAGTGTCTAATGTTCATGAAATACAAACTTTTTATTTGGACTAAGCATTTCCGTTTGTCCGTTTCCTGTCAAGAAACAAAAAAGAAAAAAAGAAAAAAAACAATGACTGCACAAGATCTCAAAAACGGCGATGAATTGAACAACCAAACTTTGTGGGATGATAGCCCTAAGTATGAATCCGTGTTTACATTTTTTGTTTGAATTGTCGTAACTTCCGGTCGTCACTGGAAGTACTTAACATATATTTTATTTCCAACTTTTTTCTACATGTACTGAATTCCGGTATATAATTAGACGATTTTATATATGTTGAATAAGCAAATATATTCTACTTCCGGTCAGTTATATCAAATATCTTAGGTACCTAGCCGTTTTACAAAATTGATAACCGCGAGATTTTAGTCACTGTAAGTGATTGAGACACGGACTTTTAAAATTGAAAGACAATCAATTGAAGATATGTTTAACGGGTTTTCTTTTGTCAACCGTCACTTCCAGTACTCACCAGAAGAGTTCAAACAATTCATTTTTTTTCACAAGTTTAACCGATTATCTTTGGTGTTTCATCTTCCATGATTAACAGTGGTGTACACTAGGCAAATTTAAAAAAAAAACCTCAGCTTTTATTTTTATAAATTTCTTTCGTTTGTCCGTTTCCGGTCTCGAGACAAAAAACCTAGATTCACCAAGATCGCAGATTTGGCAGAGAATATCGATATTTCATCGTATCATATAAAAACAAAATCGGACGGAAGACCTACTCGTTACTCGTGACGAGATCTAGTTCTTACAAATTTTTTGCAGGCGATTTCTCACAACTACTCGGTCGATTAACATGATACTTTCAGATCCAATAGTTATTGCTCTGAACCTTATTGGAATTTTTTTTAATGGTGACGTCGCTTCTGGTTTTGAGATATTAACAATTCAACGATTTTTAGAGGGTCAGCTTGTCCACGAAGGTTTTCAGAAACTAAAAAAGATATTGAGTTCAAAATTTCAGGAATGATAGTCGAAAGAATAAAGATATGCAATAGTGCATTTATAATTTTTCAGCACAAAACGCGCCGAAGACCGGTAGGGCTCCAAAAAGGAGATAAAAATGCGTTGTGAGTTTGCATGCTTTTCTTAATTCATTTTTTTCCAGGAAATATTTTGTTAAGATATGTAAATCAAAAATGATTTATGTTTAAAAGATCTTTCATTTGACATCAAGAAAAAGGGACTGACCCCTCAAATTAGGGACCTAGAATTCTTGAAAGTATTCGCTCTATAACACAAAAGCGGTTAAGATTTCAATATGGCTGTCGCTGCAAAATATGTTCATTATCATTTTATCAATGTCGTAACAATAATATTTTGTTCTTGTATTGGGTAATGTGAGTGCAAAAAGCAAGACTTGTTACCAGGTATTTGTGTTTTATTTGGCAAATAAAAGGGGTATTTGTGCGTATAACTGACATAAAAGATGCCAGTTTACATACGGAAAGTGGATAAACATTTTAGTTATTTTCTAGTGAAGCACATTATGGATAAAATAACTGCTTCTATGCAATGCATTTGAGTCGGATTTAAATCTAGCTGGATTCCGAGCTTTGTATGTGAACAATTACGTATCCGATCCCTTGCCCGCGGCCGAGGAAATAGGTCGCGGCTGGACTAGCGAGCAGTCTGCCGTTATCTAATATACACAATATTTGCGTCTTGGTGTAATGCACACATGTGTTTATTTATATAGCTGCAAACACAAAGTATTCCGATTTTAACGATATTAAAAGAGTAAACAAAAAAGATTATACAATTATCTACGAAGTAATGCTGTTTTGGCCTCGTAATTAAAAAAATATAGATAGTATGACTGTCAACGAAAAAAGGCGTTCATTGTGAACTTGTCTATGTCATTAAATAGTGTTATTGTTGGAAAATAAAATTCAGTTATCAAACTGAGAACATGTCAAACCCACCAGTGTACATTTATTTAACACGGGCGGGGAGACGCCGCGCAAGTGGACAACCGATTTGCTGTAGTCTAGGACACATGTTTCTCGTGTTTACAGGTATACGTTATCACACATTGATTTGTTGTTAAATTATCTCAATTTTAAATTTTATTGGTTAACGATGCATCAAACCATTGATTTAAATCATAGTGCGTAAAATAAAGAAAAAAACTGTCATCAATGAATACAATACAACGTTTTACAGTCGTACGATTTGAAATGTAAATACATTAACCTGTATTTTGCTGCTGATAATTTAATGCATTACACTACCCATTTCAACCAAAAAAGGGCGATATTCACAACATGATTATTCCAATCGCACATCTTAATTATATGTAATCTGTGATAATTCATTTTGCTAACAAAATATTAGAATTTTTTTATGAGTTATGTGTGTGTGTGTGTGTGAGAGAGAGAGAGAGAGAGAGAGAGAGAGAGAGAGAGAGAGAGAGAGAATTAAACAGGGTGTAGTAAGTGAAGGTTGAAATATATCTAGTAAATACCGTTCAAGATAAGGCAGCTTAAGTGGTTTACAACAAGAGGGTAAAATGACTACGAATTTTAAAAGAGTTCAAAAGAGATTGATACAAAACAACAGTGCAATTATATCTTGTAGGTGAAAAAAAAATAATTAATCTATGCTTGCCAAAAATACTAAATTTTATAATAAGAATACTTTTACATAGGTCCCTGTGTTTTGGGGCCTATTTAAGCTGCATGTTCCGATATGTCGGCCATTACAGTATCAAATTATTTTCCATGCAAACCAAATGAATGATCTTATAGAGTTATAGAATTGCTCTCCTGTCAACTTTAGAAATATTCAAAGTACATTACTGTTTAGAAAAGATAATCGTTTGGTTTCACCCTCCAAATGATTGCCAATGGGTTTATTTAGCCTGCATGTCTAGCATCGATTATAAACAATTACCATAAACTTAAAAACTAAACTATAACTCAACAGATCTACACTGCTTTTTTTTTGCTCTTTTAAATAGTTATGCTGTATATTTTATATGTTATAATAGATCATATAAAAAGGACAGATGCCAAAGTCGTTATACAATCATACTAAATTCGACGTAAGGAGCAAGTTTAAACACGAGGCGAAATAACGCAAATCCCTTTTATGTCGTTTGTTTTGTAAATAAATTTGTACATTGTACAGCAAATACGGCAGAGGGTGGTTCTAATACAGTTGGCCGGATTAGGCAACGTCCGGTTTAGAGGACATTTTTACAAATTAATTATAGTATTAAATGCGGTAGGTCTTGATCGCGCATATTCTTGCGAAGGTTTTAATTCCTCTGAAATGTATTAGATTTCATCGATTTTATTTACGGTATAAATTTCCATTTAATTTTTTTTTTTTTGAAAACCCAGGCAATAAATCAATAACAGAATATATACAATGGAAATACTTTTTCAATCAAATCATCGTTATTGATAATTTTTAAAACATCCGATTAACCTGAAAAGTGCAAGCTTAACCGGAACTTGTTTAACAAACATTAAAAAGTCAACAGGTGGCTGAAATAACTGATGGCGAGAATTGTTTTGATGCAGGAAACAATGGATGAATATTAATATAAATCAGAATTTTATAAAATAAATAAATTTTGACAGAATAATATGCAACTATGTACTTGTAGCCATACAACTGGGATAACCAACGATATCGGCGGTCTTACTTCTGCAGTATTCTGAATCAAAGCCTGCAGATATGGATGAACTATAATCTAATTATTTACTTTTGGCAAAAAATGTGTATTTTATATCACAAGACTTCAAGGTATAAACTGAAATGAGTTGCTAGTTTGGATTTTTATTCACAGTTGTTTAAATCAATAGCATCGACAGAAAAATTGGTCGATAAATTAATTGAGCATTGAAGGCCGATCGATCGATAAGTGGCCGGATAACTCTTACTAATTATAACCAGTCAGGGTTTTTTCCATCGTGCCGGTTTACAGAATAAGCCGGATCCGGATTGCACAACATTTTTAAAACAAAAATGAAGGGCTGAATAATGTCGCCAGATTGGATAGCATTACACAATATCCGGATTTAACGAGTTTCAACATGTACATTATTTTTTTTCATTGAAAAATGACTTAATTGACCGGGAAAACTAGTGCAACTTATATTTTTGCAAACATACTTAGCATAACCATCGTTTAATAGCGAACAATTATTTTATTGAAAATCGGGACTAAGCAGCTTTAACATTAAGATGTACATGTGTAAGTCACTTTCTTGGTGACGTGCATGACCCTGTGCATGAATTATTTTCAATACCTGTTTATTCTAAAAAAATGGTCACCAATTCCATTCACAACTGTTGTCATTCAAAATCACGAGAGTTAAAGAAAATTTCAAATTTTGAGTCGCTCTAAACTGTTATCTACCCAAGGAATCTATTGATTTTATCCTGTGTTACGTAGTTAGGTAATAAGTTTTCTAGGGGTCAAACGTCGTAAATTCTGATCACCAACATATCATTTGATATTTGACCTTTCATTTGATATCAAGAAAAGCGGGCTTGCCTATCAAATTAGGTGACCAGACGGCTCTAAAGTCTTTCATCTTTAGCTCTATACCGAGAGATATTTTGTGAAAGGTCATAAAAGCAGATATGTTTTCTTACAGTTATGTGTCCAAGTAATGTAATGATTTTATCATGCGTTATGTAATAAGAGGTTTTCAGAGGTCGAATATTCGAAAAATTAATCACCCATATATCAGAAAAGAAAAATCTTAAGAAATGCAGCTTAGAAGAAAAAGATGCTCAAAATACTGTACTAAACACTATTCAACCTTTAAAATATCCTTAAACGGCCCTTAGAAGAGGATAAAGGATCGGCCTAAAAACTTTCTCTCACATATATTTCAAGAACGGTAATGAGTTTCTAAACACTTGCATATGCGTTGTATGTACACTCGAATAGTTGATGCATAATTCATAAACGTTTGTATGCAGTAATATGTATTTGGTGTCTGATCAGGAACCACTCTTCCAAAGAAGAAGCGCACAACGATCGCGTATAAAATATTCTTATTTTTTTTCCCAACCAATTTTTTGTACGCGATTTCTCTAAAACTAATCGACCAATTTGTATAAAACTTTTAGATCTGATCGAAAATTATCTGAACCTTATTGATTTTTTTTTAAAGATGGCGTCACTTTCAGTTTGGAGATATTCACAATTTAGCAATTTTCAGAGGGTCGGCTTGTTTAGGGATAAACTCATGTACAGTGCTGCTATCGTAAAAGTTGACAAAACTATTCTATCCTATCATATGTCCTGTATCCTGCATCCTATCCTGCAAATAAGCTCTATCCTACCCTATCCTATCTCATACCTTCAAAATATAGGAATTCAAGTTAAATGAAACGAAATTTAAGAATTAAATGATTTTAAATATTAATGTAGTACTCAAAATGAATAATTAAATCTTAAAACCGAATATTCTTCGAGCGGGATAACTTCTCAGTTAACACAACAACGTTTTCACAACGTTTTAAAAACGTTGTAGAAATGTTACCAAAACATTTTTTAAAAAGTTATTACGACGTAAATCTGTGTGGTTTTTGTTACGTTATAAAAACATTTTCTTAAAACATTTCTAAAAAATGTTAACAAAAGTCATCGTCGGATACCCACGGGTGATTGCGTCTTTTACTTATCACCGGGTGATAAGTAAAAGACGCGGTCATCCGTGGGTATCCGACGGTGACAAAACGTTTAAAAGAAACATTTTCTAAACATTGTATGTTATCATTTAGGGAACGTTTTTTAAATCATTTCATTTCCTTATGAAACTTTCTTTCTACTTTTAAAACCTAAGGTTTTTAATACAACAGTTTTAAATGTTTTACATAAAAGATATGAGCCTTAAACATGTTCATACACAACAGAACAACATCATTTAAAATTTTCCAACTGTATTATCATAGAACTATACTTCACAAAATGAACGATATAAATCCACAGTATACTCCAGTGTCATTAGATATCAAGACTTCACACCATCCCAGTGGTCACAGTTTCACAATTGTCTGAAAAGTTGTCACACAATTCGATTGTTATGGTTGCAACAGATGTGTTTCACTGAATTTCTTAACCATGAAGCAAAAAACAAAACAAAAACAAAACATCTGGTCAGTGGAATTCAATCGTTAAAATGGTTTATCCTGTGATGCAATTAGCAAGTTCAATCAACAATTGCATGTAGTTTATATAAAAATGCATATATAATGCTTGGGAATAAATTTCAAATACCTCCATGCTTGATACCCCATGAAAGTCATATCTTCGGCTAACATCACAATGAAACAAAACTTCTCACTCTGGAATAGTACACTGTAGTCAAGCTCTGGGAGCAGCCCTTAGTAAATGGTAAACTATAACTGTATTTAAAAGTTCAAAACTGAGTTGTATATCGATAGCATATGTTCACATATATCGCCAATTAAATAACACATATGACATGGCTTAGTGCAAAGCCATTAAACACTACCCAAGTTATTATTCTGCATTGAAAGATAAAAAAATACTTACATTTACCGAAAATATCCCCCATTCTAAATCCTTGCTCTTTGTAAAATGGCGTGGGTTTTTCAAAAATTCTGACCCAGTAAGATAACAAATAGCGCGGAAACTGTATAACTGGGATCGGCTGCTTTCACCCTGGCCATGGCATCCCGCTGTGACATTCAATTAACTCGCAGTAAGCACATTGAAAGGGAAAATCCAATGATCTGGCCCCGGGGCCATAAAACTTAGACGAGCTCACTTTTGATCTCAGTCTCACTTTTCCACTATATGTTTCTTTTGTGAAAGTGAGACTTAGATCAAAAGTTAGCTCGTCTAAGTTTTATGGCCCCGGGGCCTGCTCTCTAAGTATTTTCATATATTTTCCATAGTTAAATGCATGTTTAATCAAACTCATGCTCTGTCTTTATAGCTCTAGATATAGATTTTAACAGCAAACATTTATTTGGTCAAGCATTGTTTTTTAGCCTTATTTGGGTATGCTGATCCCAAAAAACATATGCTGACCCTAATGAAAATGGCGTTAAAAAGGTCAAAGTGGCGACTCAAAATGACGGACGTGGAATTTAAGTAAATTTAACAAATAAAAGAACTAAATATGCAAAAATAAAAAAAATACAGTTTTGTTTTTTAGTTCGATGTTGGATGTTTGGATAATCGAATAACCAATGAATTTACACAAAATCTTAATGAGGACCGCTTTTCACAAACTGATTTGAGGGGTTTAACTATTACTATCTATATCTTTGTTTTGTGTCATTTGCGAGTTTTAATTATATAGTTTAAAGCATGAATGATAATTAACGAAATGAACATAATATATGGACCACAATACATTAAAAGCGCAAACGACAAAATCGTTGTTCGAGTTAACA
This sequence comes from Magallana hongkongensis, assembly GCA_015776775.1. Lineage (NCBI taxonomy): Eukaryota > Metazoa > Mollusca > Bivalvia > Ostreida > Ostreidae > Magallana > Magallana hongkongensis. The sequence goes on from CM027471.1 coordinate 20,711,023, forward strand.
AGTTCTGATTACAGCGGAAAAAAATATCGCTTCAGTATATATGTTCAGTATGTCATAGGAGCATGTCATTGATAGGAATTCACAATGACTAATAGATTATTAACACAAATACGGAAACATGAACAAAATATTGATACGTGCATAATATGTTAAAACATGTTTAAACATGTAGTTGGGATTTATGCATATTTTTCCAAGAACAGACGACAGATTTTTTACATTTTAATATATTTACATTATCCAGTGTCTTTGTCTGTGATAACACTACGTAACGTTTTTTATAATATAACCCATAATACAAATGACGCCAAATTGAGGCGCCGGTGGGGTTTGCTTATTCATAGTTAAAGATTTAATTGTACGATGCCTTAAAATTATATAAATATAAGTAATAAGGAATCATTCTTTGAATATTATGAGGTGATAATTTCGGTCGGGGCGTGATCAAATCTACCATAAAGCCCTTCGGGCTTTATTGGATTTGATCACGACCCGACCAAAATCATCACTTCATAATACTCAAAGAATGATTCCTTATACCTTATATAACAACATTTTCTGCTGGCGACCTGATCCTAAAGAATGCAAAATATGATAATACACTTTGTGTTAAATTAGGAATTGTACAATGTATGAGACTTGGTAAATACCATTTAAAGTGCATAAATACCTTCAAATATGAACACAGACACAAAACACGATTCCAGTGTGAAGATCTAGCCATGATATTTCTTGTTCATTAACTGGAATATGTAGCATAAAAGCACCAAAATGTACAGTTATTATATATAAAAATATATATATATATATATATATATATATATATATATATATATATATATATATATATATATATATATATATATATATATATATATATGTGTGTGTGTGTGACAGAAATATGACCTGAGATGCCCGAGTCTTACATTATTCGGAAATCCACATTCAAGAAGAAACTACAATTAAAACGGCAAAATATCTTTCAGTTCCTTCGTCCCCTCAGCAGATCAGTGTCTGAACGTGAAACACTTTTAATGCCACACACTGTGAAATCATCATTGTTCGTGGGGAACCAATGTTAATGGCTTTCGTGGATATCGTTTGCCCACGTATTCCCACGAATTTATAAGAACCATTTGTTTAATACTTATTAAAATTATCCCGAACTTACTACTTACAAAATAATGTACCAACGAACCAGGCAACTATTGGCAAACCACGAACATTGACCCCCACGAACAAAACTGATTCCACATTATTCGGTCAGAATCTTTCTCAGGAGAAATACTAATAGACAAGACGAGCAAGATATCGTAGATTACGAATTTCTAACTATGCCATGTTATAACCCCCTACACAACTCCATCGATCCAAAAACCGGTACGTGTTGCATCTGCAAGAGAACAATGGACTTTAAGGTTTAAAAGTAAGTGAGGCGAACGCCATAAATTGTGTTCCAGATAGTGTTCTCGTGTTTTTGAGTCTTCTTTATGGTTGGCAATAGGTTTTTGAAAGTGCTGTTGACGCTGAACGTCCGGGAGACTCTAGAAAAAAAGAAAGTTATGAGCGTTGCTCAAGATATTGTGTTTGGAGTAAGCGATGGAAAGAATTGGACCCCAAAGCACATTGGCCTCCATTCTATGGATGAGTTATGTAGGTATTTTCTTCCACTGGATTTACGTATTTCACTGCTGATAATATATACATTAGTGATTGGATGCTGGACGGCAAAGAAACATTCCATACAACTCAAATAGCTTGTTGGCAACGTGGGGAAGGAAAATAACGTTGACACATATTCTCATCGATAAATGAGACTTTTAAGGAACCTTATTAGATGAACAGGATTGTTCAAACCACCACGAATAGAGAATGAAAATCCCAGCCTCTATTTCCATAAGCAGTAATCCTAGATATTTTTAAACCTTTCGAAGTAGAAAGTCTTTTCAGATGTAATGGATTTCTTGAGGAGCTGGCGTTTCATTTGAGAAGACACAAACAAGAAGTCTCTTTAACCTGGTCCGCGTTTAATCAGTCGATTAGCAGCATAAACCCGATCAAACTGTTGTTTGTAACGTACCTTTCGTACAGGCTGTGCCCAAAAAAAAATGATACGCTTAACAAAGTTGTCAAGATTTTAAATCGCCTTGGTCAACGTCATACTGTAATAACCAACCAGTCGACCTTCAAGACTTCAAGCTGTTAGAATTAAAATGGCCAATTCCAGAGTAAAGAGACATACTTGTGCCCCCCCCCCTAACCGTCCAGCCGCCTATGAAATGTTTTAGGAGGAAAGCATTACAGCCATTGTATAAGAGCTCATAAAAACAGTGGCTACGCTGTCTGAAAAAATTCTGCTTCCCCTACTTTTTGGGAGTTGATTTTAATCAACTCTTCTATGCAGTTACTCAGACAAACCGAAAGTGAAACAGTGTTTGGACCTCAGCACAAATCATCGCTGCTGACAAAACTTAGTTCTTGAAAATAATTGATAAATTCAATGTAATGTAGGCTAAAACATTGTTTTTTAAGGAAACTTATTTATAAATACCTTGAAAATAGTCAGATTTTAAATGGTACAAACAATTTAGATATTTTTTGTAGTCGTATGTATTCCTACCCCAGAGTTCAATATAGTCTCGTTCAACTCGACGCTCGGCTGTCTCCGTAAATCTCCGACAAGCAGAGAGTATCTCTTGCTTGTCGGAGATTTACTGTGTCAGCCAAGTGTTTGGTTGAACAAGACTAGAGTTCAATGTTGTATGGATCCATACAATTTTCGAGAAATATTTCTTTTACTGATACATAGTTTGATTGAATTAATTATATCTTTTAATATTATTTAACATGATTCAAATGGGGGTTTCTCGACATTCTTGTCGAAAAAGTCCAAAAACTCATACTATAAAAATGTGCGTAATTCAAATACAAATTAGAAACTACATGTACTTGTCATGCAAAATAACATATTATTGGTTTTAAGATAAATAAACATCGACAAAATCAACTCCCGTCAGTTCTTCGGTACTTTGATTGTTATTCGCAGCCAACAATAATGTGGATGTATCGCAACCATTCAATGATATTATGGACGAATAAATGGACATTAATAAAGTATAGAGGATTATCAGAATCCCATATTCAAGGAATATTTGTTAAAATTTAGAAAGGAAACTTACGATCCAAATGTACTATTTTGGTGGTCATATTTAGACTTGGTATCCATTATTTTGGCGTTTACAAAATCTGAAAGAAACGGACTGTGTGGTCTATATTTAAATATCTTCTGTTCAATGTTCCCATTGTACTTTCATACAGACTATTCAAGGTTGGATAGTGTGTATCTTGCTGAATATCAGTAGTCATCTCCTAAGGTTCTTGCAGAGTTTTAGCATAGTATTTTCGTATTTTCGGGATATATCAGGCAGTCACGTGCTATGTGTAAACCAATGAAAGTGTGACATTTCTGTCAAAGGGAAAACAAGCATTTCATATCACATCCCTAGGGTTTTTTACTCACCTGTAGGCAAACTTTCGGTTTATATCGCATATAGCAAAAAAAAATAGTATCTTTTTTATAATCATACGATATAAATATTTGTCACATTTCTTTGCTAATTAATATTTGTTTTAATAAAGGAAAATCAAGAGTATATAACGCGTCAGATATGTTTCAAGAGAGTAATTTTTTTTATTTACACAATTGAATATGAATTGCTCATTAAATAGATTTCTTTTCTCATTTAGGGGAAATTTAATACAGTCTGATGTAGTTTCGTTACGGTTTTATACTGCAAGATTTGAGTTATCATATTTTGTTTAGTTTAAGGAAAATAAAAAGGAATAACTTATATTACATCATTTCCTTTTACACACACACACACACACACGCACGCACGCACGCACGCACGCACGCACGCGCACACACACACACACACACACACACACACACACACACACACACACACACACACACACACACACACACACACACACACACACACACACACACACACACACACACACACACATATATGACAGTAAATTGAATAAACACTACCATCTGATCATTCGAGGAAAATAATCAAGCAAGTCAACATTTGTGTAAATCTTTTAAAATGCTATTTCTAGGGTACACAAACTGCAGAAGTTTGATGCATCTCAAGAATTCAAATGGAAACAAAAAGCAAAACAGAACCTGCTGGTAGAGGGTAAGTTATAAGCTTGTTACAATATCTTCATTTATACCGTCATCCTCATAATAAAAAAAAATACAATGTTATTAGATAAATAACAAATCATCATAATGAGACCCTTCAATTCGATACTGCTTCTTGATTTCTTATTTCGGTTTTGTTTGTTTTGTACAATATTATTGAAATTTATTTCGTCAGTATTATCGCAGAATGGTACATTTAATTTATTAGCGGAAATTATTTAAGAACGATTCTTTTCGATTGTTAAATAGATACATTTGATAGCGAGCGCGCCGGCGCGAAGCGAGCTCTACCGGCAAGGCGTGTGTGAATAGAAAATTCGGACTATTTGCACATTCATTCAACAGATTTTTTTGACGTCAGTAAATCGGACCAGTAATGCCTTGTTTTAATCGTCCCAGTAGTTCCCTGTAATTATGGTTTCCCATTTTTACACTCTCACGAGAACAAGTACATGCATTGTTACTGCTGACACAACGCAAATTCCATTACATACGACTAATGGAGTTATCGTCCTTTCGAGAGACGTCACAATGGATTTCTTACACATTGATCCGACAGAATTTTTTGGCGTCAGTAAATTTCGACCCACAATGTAACTCCTCAATGTCGGTCGATCTCACTAGACTGGATACCATCTCGCGAGAATCAAAGTAAAACTTTTGAGAAACAGATAAATTGTGTAATTTCCAGAGCATCATGCTTTTTAAGTAAACAAAACAGCATTTTTCGCGAAGTTTTTTTTTCCACTGTGTTTTCAAAGAGACAGACGACACTTGACCGACGTGAACTTTGACGTCACAATAAGGGGAAACTACTCTAAGTAGTTATTGTAAATATGCTGAAATAAAAATACCAAAATCTTCTCAAAATCTTGCAGAGCTAAAAAATCGGGACATTTCTTCAGAGTTAGGGAACAGCTGTAACTTGCTCTCATTTGGATGAATGCTCACATTTATTTTATTCACTATATTTACGGTCCAGGAACGTTTTTTAAAAGGGGGCGTGGCAACATCATTCAAAAAATCTTCACAATAAATTCTCAAAATCAGGAAAATTCTAATTGGGGTGAGGAATGGGGAGTGCGTAGTATGCCTTTAGCTCTTTAGCTGCTCAAAAGTGTCTTTATTTTCACTACTATTTATTACAAGCTCCTGGGGGATCCATTTTCCTTAAATGATCAACAAATTTTTCATACGTAAATTTGATTTTTTTTAACGGGGGAGGGGGGACTTTGTGATAAGTCAATTTTTATATGTATGTTTAAGAAAAATGTCTGCTGCAAGAAAAGAGGAAATAAAGTGCAATGTACATTATGTTAAAATCTATTATTCAACAACATTTTATCTGAGATAAATTGTATACTGGCGTGCGACCAGTATATAAATAAATAAAAAAGGTTTTTTTTTTTTTTTTTTTTTTATTGTAAACAAAGGTTAAATATATAAATCATTTTATGAAACATTTACTCTCTCACTTCTCACATACTCACATTTTCATCCCATATTGTAATATAAAATAAAGAGTAGGGTAGTTGCTTGTGATAGTTATGCCTATGCAGTAAAACTGCAATCCATGTGAAAAAAAAACCCAGACAAACAAACCAAAGAAAGAAAAAGAAAAACAGAATACCAAAAAACAAAAAACATAAAAATATTAGATTGATGCATTATTGTACACATGTTAATTCTAAACTGCCAGATGGTTAATAAAATCAATCCAAGGGGACCATGCTTTTTCAAATTCATCAATTTCTGTTTTCTGAATATAAATATACTTTTCAGTCTTGTATCTTTGATTTAAATAGTGTAAAAGCCCTAAAAAATGTGGCGTCTTACTTTGTTTTAAACATAAAAATATATATTGTTTTGTATATAGGATTACACAGTTTAGAATTCTGTTCTCCCAAACAAGGGGATAAACACCAAATAATACATTACAAACATCAAAATTAACATATTTGTTGCATTTCTCATATATAAGTATACTAAGTGCATTCCATAGAGGCTGGATTTTCTTGCAAGTTGCAAAAACATGTTTTATAGTTTCAGGCATATCATTACAGAAAGTACAGCAGTCAGAGGTAGTAATTCTGATTTTCTTAAGATAATATTTAACAGGAAGAAATCTATGGAGAATTCTATATTGTAACCAATTAATAGTTGAATCATTGGTAGTTCTAAAACATATTTTAAACACATCATGTACACAGAGATCATTTGGCAAAATATCACATAGCTCAGCATTCCATTTGTTGATAGCTGTAGGTACACAATCATTTAAGGTTAAACATATGTATATATGCTTTGTTACTTTTTCTTTCAAAAAAATAGACTCATAATAAAATGGCATAAATGTAGTGCAGTCTCTCTTCAAAGTAGACTTATCAATAGACACATATGTCAAGTATTTTGATATTGCAGATATAACACTATTATATATTATTATGCCTTCTGTCAGTTTGTCACTATATATTCAATACTCATCTATTTTCGCATAGTATCAAAGGATTTATATAGCGTAAGCATACTATGCCGAAATAGAGCACGGCGAATATTTTCAACGAAAATCTGTCAAGCGCCGACAGCGGGATTCGAACTCACGACGCTAAAATCATTAATTTTAGCATGAAGCCCAACGCGTTACCGCTACGCTAAATTAGCCGTTATTATGAATAACGGTATTTAGGTATATAAAACGTAGATATATACGACTGACATCAAGCAATTAAAATTATTCATTTTCCAAAAAAAAATTCATTATTGACGGTAATTTTAAAGTTAAAGTTTCCTAAAAACTTTTGAACAAATTGATTGAACATTTTTCAAAGAAATTCTACATGAGAATCACAAAAACGCTTTTTAAAATGACGCTTGATAAAGAATGTTCAAGAAAAAAAATTCACTGAGATTTCGTCTGCTAAACATTTCGAGTTTTCTCGGTAAGGCCAAACGTCTCTCTATTTCTTGAAAAGAACATAAACCTTTGTTGACTTTTTATTGTACAACAACTTGTTGATTAAATAAACAATCAAATCAATTGATTACACGTAATTTGAAAAACAACAACAAACGCTTGCTTTTCCGGTGATTATTTTAAGGGACTTGTCAACACTCGAACGTCAGAGCTACTTATAGCAAAGTACGTCAGTATATTTAACAGTCGGCATAATAATAACAATAGTGTTGTGTTGTGCATGTACTATGCCTAAATAGTAGTCAGGGTTTGATACATAGTGCACTCGCCTCCGGCTCGTGCACCATGTATCAAACCCTGACTACTATTTAGGCAAAGTACATGCACAACACAACACTATTATATAAACATTGGAGGTATATATGAACACGAGGCCCATGGGCCACAAATCGCTCACCTGAACAACAGTCCTTGTATCATTTTATTTCGAAAGGGTTTATTATGAAGTGAACTCTGAATAAATATTGTAAAACTCATATATTTCAAGATTTTGCCATATATTAAACAATACATAAAAAAAGAAACAATTTTATCTTTGGCATGTTTTTATTCATAGTTATTTTACACATCAAATGAGACTGAATTTTAAGCTCTAAAATACCCATTTGCAGTAAAAAAAAAAAAATCCCATTTCACTGAAAACATTGAAAAATATTCGTTAAATAATTAAAAGATGATATTGGCATCTGTTTTGTATTTCAATCATTAAAAGCTTCTTTATCGATTCATAAAATAAAAATATTGCAGGTGTGATGAGGACATTAGGCATGTTAGATTTTGCATTCTCATGAATCATCTGTCTTATAGACTAAACTCAAAAAACATGGAAAGTCTATATATAGTTGATAAAGTCTATCAATGATTCCTACTTTTTTTCCATAACCATTTTCTATCTTTTGTTCCTTTATCTTTCCTAACTGTGTGTTTGTGAATCAAAACTTCGTAAACACTAAGATCCACACCTTTTTGAAGTTGTTTGAATTTATGATCTTTGATCCCGATCACTTGGATCCTGATATGTGAGTAATTGATGTTGGGATCGAAATTCCAAAAAAAAAAACCCCAAAAAACTAGTCGATAAACATACACATGTATTTCCAGATAATATAATTTAGCTATGATAAACTTATCATGGAAATTTTTTTTTTTTTTTTTTAATACTTCTTTTAATAAGAAATGATTAAAACAATTTAGAATCTGCACTATCTTAGAATGATTGCATAGTAATCTCACAAACTGAAGCATTGTAATTCTTAAAAAGAAGAGTTTAAAAACATTTTCCCATTATATAAGTCTATGGTAAACTTTGAACATATTTTGGAGCCGTACGTAGTATTAGTCGGGGGATCACGGTTTTCACAATTTGGAATCTACACTATCTTAGGGTACTTGTATAGTATTCTCACTAATTTTAGCACTGTAGTCCTTGAAAATACATTTTTAAAACATTTCCCCCCCCATATATTTCTATGTTAAATCTGTCTTTTTTAATCAACTTTGAACCCCTCGTGGAACCCCAGTACTGACCCGGGGATCGCGATTTTTACAATTTAGAATCTTCACTATATATACAAGCTTTGGTGTAAATATTGGCATATTTGGTGCAGTGGTTCTTAAGAAGAAGATTTTTTAAGACACCCACCCAATTTTCGCAGTTTCGCAATTATCTCCCTTTTAAAAAGGGTTGTGCCCTTTATTTTAACAATTTAGAATCCCCTTCCCATAAGGATGCTTTGTACCAAGTTTGGTTAAATTTGGCTCGGTGGTTCTAGAGAAGAAGTAAAAAATGTGAAAAGTTTACAGACGGACGGACAGACAGACGGACGGACGGACGGACGGACGACGGACAACAGGTGATCAGAAAAGCTCACTTGAACCTTCGGTTCAGGTGAGCTAAAAATGGAATCTTTCAGTAAAATCTATTCTTGACAATATGTTTCCATTTTCATTCAAAAAATCTCCAATGATTTTAACCCCTTTCATATACCAATCTTTGATAAATACATATTTACATACAATTTTTATATTTGGGTTGTACCACACAGGAATATTGAAAACATTCTTGGTATTTAATGAGCTTTTAATCATTTTCTTAGTATAGCAGAGCCAAGAATTAAAAACATCTTGCCAAAAAATATTGTTTCTTTGAACAACCATGCATGATAGAAAATCATCACCAAAATCAATAAGTTTTTTTGCAAAGTCATTACCATTTATTGATAACAAAAAGTCCATCCATGGTTTGTAGCCTTGAGTTAATTTCTAAATCCATGAACATTTAAGAGATGCCATGAAATTAGAAATGTTAACCATTTTTAAACCACCCTTTAGGTAATCGAGAGTAACAATTTCTCTCTTAACTTTATCACACTTTGAATTCCAAATGAATTCGAACAGGCTCTTACTAAGAGATAGAATGACATCTTGTATTGGATTTGGAAGTGAAATAAACAGGTGGTTAAGTTTTGGAATAATCAAACTTTTTACAACAGTGATGCGACCAATGGGAGTTAAAATTCTCCTCCTCCATTGTTGAATTAGAGAAAAAACTTTTGGCAATTGTTTGTTATAATTTAGTGATGTCATTTTATCTAAGTCAACAGAAAATTCTATTCCAAGTAAATTAAAAGAAGTGAAGCCCCAATCGAGTTTCCAACGTGAATGGTGAAAAACTTCATTAGAAAATTTTTTAGAACTTATCCATACAATTTTTGTTTTAGAGCTGTTTATCTTCAAACCTGAAATGTGTGAAAAAAACTATAAAGTATCAAGAACTGCGAAAAGTGACATTGGTATACCATCTAAGATGAGTGAAGTATCATCTGCATACTGAGATATCGTATGTTCATTGCCAATAACAATTATACCTCTAATATCAAAGTTTTGTTTTATGAGAATACCTAAAATTTCTGCACATATCAAAAATAAGTAAGGAGCTACTGGGTCACCCTGTCTACATCCTCTTTGGATTTTGAACTGTTCTGACAGGAAGACACATTGTAAAACAGAAGCCTTAAAATCTATGTTGAGAATCTTTATCCAATTTATAATATTATTTCCAAATCCAAAGTATTCTAGAGCTTTGTATATAAAGGACCATTAAACAGAATCGAAGGCTTTCTCAAAGTCAATAAGAGCTAAAAGACCTGGTATGTTTTCATTTTCAGTGAATGACATTAAATCATAAATAATTCTAGTATTTTCTCCAATATATCTTCCTTTAAGAAAGCCTGTTTGTGTATCAGATATAATATAGTCTAGTGTAGACTTTACTCGATAACTAATACATCCTGATATAAGCTTATAGAGAACATTCAGAAGAGTGATGGGTCTCCAGTTTTTCAAATACTGTCTTGGTTTGTCACCTTCTGGTAAACATGATATAATTCCCAATCTCTGGGAAAAAGGAAGTTCCTTTTTCAGAAAAATAAGGTTGATGGCATTTAAGATAAAAAGTTTTAGATCCTTCCAAAAGAATTTAAAGAATTCAACTGTAAAACCATCACTACCTAGTGATTTGTTATTTTTCATATTTTTTAGAACCTCAAGAACTTCTTTTTCAGAGATTTCAGCTTCTAACGACCTAGATACATCTGGTTCTAACTTACGAATTTCTACTTTAATAATTTCTTCAAGGTTAATATTTATTAAATCTGAATCAGCACATGTATATAGATTTTCATAGAATTCTTTGACGTGATTCAATATATTCGATTGCTTGTATATAATTTCCCCTTCTTCAAGTTCTACTTTTTTGATAGTTTTGTTCAGAAAATTCCTAGACTCCAAATTTAGAAAATATTTTGTTGGTATTTCTCCCTGCTCGATCCATAAAAAAGTCTTATGAATAATGAATAATGAAAAATTACTGGAAAAAATGGGTATTTTGCATTCAAATTCATTTACTTTACGTCACTACTTTTATTTTTATTGGTTTATCATAATTCATTTTTGATCACCTGCTGCGCTCGCCCCAACGGTCGCACCGTAATACATATTAGAAAAAAGTATATAATAAATGCTATTTACAACTTGTCCACTTTTTATTCCTGACCCACCTATTCATACTACTTTGACGCCCTATGATTCAAAATATATAAGAAATTAAGTTCGTTTTGCTTATATACATACCCAATATTCCATTTATTACATTAGGCTTGCACCTCTCTACGGTATTGTATGATTTAAAATGAGAAAAAAAAAACACCAAGTGAAATATCGATAAACTTATTGATTATTAACATATTGATTTCATTTTTTTTCATAAAAAAATGACAGTACATTGTTCAGTATCCGTACGTTGATTTTGGATCGAGCTAACGTCATTAATGTTTTCTTTTAATTTGGAATCGTCATAGTCAATATATACGCTAGGTTTGTACTCACATTACAGTGAACAGAAGTAAAAGTAATGAAATAATGTTTTTACATTGAGAAAACATCCTCTTGAGGTCATTAAATTCTAATTATCTAATATCTATATTCTTCACATGGGGGAACTAATGATCTTTTTTTTCTTGTTGACAAAGGGGAAATAAAATTAAACTACCTCTTCTAAAGAGTTTATTGTTAGCTGAAATTCGCTTAAATAATTTTATAGATATCACTAACTTTTCAGAATCGCATACGATTAACTAAATTCATCACTAGCCGAACTGCAATTATCAGTGAATTCCTTTATGATAACATCAACTTATGTGATTATGTTAAATATACATGTATAATGTACATCTAATTGTTTGCTTGAATCAATGAAACTTATTTAAACTTGAATTATTTCTGATACACATATGTATGTACATATGTATAATCATACATATCTTAAGGCACATGCGTTTACTTACTAAACGAATAGATATAATGTCAAAGGGATTTAAGGTTTTGTATATGGTGTTGCTATTTTTTTTATAAAAAAAAGTTTTGTTTGGTAATGTATAATATCTATTTCCCAGACCTACATGTATATTATATCAGATCAGTTTATGTATATGATTGGCGTCTGTAAATACATTTTCAGACTAAAATGTGAACTTGTTTTGTGAAAATAATTGTACCATTCTGTTTAAATAAAGTACATTAATATTATTTAAAAAATATTTTTACTTATGATAATCTTGCTTATTAAGATTGGTTCCTTACTCCAGTGTCACATTTGATGATTAGTAAACAGTCCATTATATATATATATATATATATATATATATATATATATATATATATATATATATATATATATATATATATATATATATATATATACATATATATATATATATATATATATATATATATATATATATATATATATATATATATATATATATATATATATATATAATAACATCAATAGAGAATCACAAAACGATTGAATAAAATATACGTTAATCATATTGCATTGACAGCAGTTTAAGGTATACACCTTACTAAACATCGTGTATTTTTATTGCTAATGAACAGTAGTTTATAATCGGTTTGCTTAATTTTCTTTACCATAGACTATCAATTAGTTAATACTGGTGCCACACTTCTTCCTTTTACATCTGAGTATGTAAAAAAAGAAGAATATAATATATTTTATATGGATAAGTATGTTTTTGGTTTGTTTTTTTTTTGCACTGGTCCTATAAATCTTCAATTTGCGCCCTGAAATAAACATGTGTAAAGGCAAGTATGGTTCGAAACTCCTACGTTTTTTTTTTTTTGTACAAACATTGGTAGAGAATAATGCGATTCTGGTTTATTTAATTGTTTTTCTCAAGAAATTAAGAATGTTTGATTTGATTTAGGATTATCCTTTTCCGGATACATTTGTACGGCGTTAATCGAGCGCCTCCCAATTAATAAATTCATGTTTGAATATTGCCAGATTTTTCCTTTGTGTTGGGATATGTAAATTCTTATTTTCATGAATATTCTACTCTGTTTGTGCGTCAAACGCTGATTGATTCTCGTGGTATTGAATAGATCAATATTTTTTTCTCTTTTTTCTGATGTGTTTTTATACGTTTGTGCTTATCCAAATTATCTGCAGCTGTCCAGTTTGCCACATGTTTTCATCCGATAAGTAGAAATAAACAGATGCAGGTATCATTTTGACAAGGGTGATGAACAATACAAGATTTACTCCTCTAGGTTTAACAAAAGATTAACGTCACAAAAATGTTTATCGTTTGATGTTTAGAAAGCTTATATAATATAAATGATTCATCAGTTTCTTTTTCTACAGTACTGAGAACGATTTGGGAAACAATATAGCACTTTCAAAGAATTTAAACGATGAAGAAAGTGAATCAAATGAGGTTAGTAGCAAATTATATTTGAAAATATTATACATGTATGAATCAATTGGAGTGTTTAAGTATTTAAAGTTATTTTTATGTGAAGGAAAATTCTTTTTCTCTGATTTATTCTGGTACGGAGATGAACAACATTTGAACATTAATGCCTACATAGCATTCTGAGTTTTTTTTTTCCTGCAACGATTGCTATTTACTTAGGCCTTCAGAATCACAAAAAGCGTTTTGCTGTTAAATTTAGAATCGATCAAAGAAAAAAAAATTAATTCTGAAATATATAAATATTTACAAGAAAAAATATGAAACAGCTATCATTCAGCATTCTTCAGCTAATTATTGTTGTCAATCATAAAATTTAATTTTAATTTGAAAATATTTTTGAATTGTATTTTTCGCGAAAGAGGTTAACACCATAATTTAAAAGATGTATGTTCTTAAGCATTTTTCAAAAGGTAAAACTTTTTTTTTAAACTTCTTAAATACATGTAGAAGTACAATGTATATTCTATATTGATCTACCTTTTATAAGTTAATATTTTGCTGTAATTTATAAATGAATTGAAAATACTCAGTAAATACGCTTTAATATTGCTGGTTTACTCATTGATAACATTTTTTAAAACTTAAGTAATTATAATTCATTATGAAATTGTTTCAGCAGATAATAAATCTTAATACTTTTAAAGATTTAAATGCGCTCCATTTTATTGATGACGTTAAAAAAAAGAAATCAATGTAACTGTCTTTTAATAATTAACAATGTTTAATTGTCAATGCGTCCAAGACTAATTAGTCATGGATTCATTGACAATTAAAAACTGTTGACATAGTAAAAGATTAGTAAAAGACTTATGTTTACAAAGCTTTAGTAATATGATACATATACATTTCAGTGGCATGAAGAGTGATCATTATTAAAAGGCTAATGTTTTATTAAAACTAAGTACATGTATGTCAAACACAATGGATATACATGTATTTGCAAAAGGATTTTTTTTTTCATTTGTTTCTCCTTAAGATTCATATTTTGAAATTTTGTTTAATACACTTCAAAATCATGCGGTTTTTTTGGGGTTTTTTTACATTCTACTACATGTATATGTTTTGTAAACTGTGCTCACCTATTACTAACCTTTCAAAATTGTTGAGTAAGTTGTTCGACTCGAAGGTTTCTCTGCTTTTTATTTTTGTAAAAAAAGAAAAGAAATATTGTACTTTAAGAAGAGACGAAATACTGTCAGAAGAAACATGTATATGCTGTATTACATTGTTTTCATTTAAAGAAAAGATTTTTTGTTTAGAAAATACGATAAAAGGTGTATGAAAGCCCGTTGGTGCCATGTAGGAAAAATATTTTATCTAGCGGCCGCCAGATAATTATCTGGCGGCCGCCACATAATTTTCTGGCGGCCGCCAGATAAAATATTTTTCCTACATGGCACCAACGGGCTTCCGTAAAGATGATATTCATGTCACATATATTTATTAAGAAAATAGAGAAATATATGATGTTTCTTGTTTTATGAATATATTGAGAAAGAGAAATACCATTTTATGTGAATATGTAATACTTAAACAAGCAATGAAGGAATGCATGTAAGAAATACATGTATACATGCAATGATTATTTTTTGTTTAAATACAATGTACAATATATTCACTTATTGAAAAATATTTTTTTTATTATTCTATACCAGTTAATACAAATTTTCATTACCCATTATATAAATCAAATGGAATGTGGAAAAACCTTTTTGATCTTGAAATTATAAATTTCAACGGGGAAAAATCAATAACTCTAAAAATAATTAAACAACTGTATGAAAATGATATTGCAGAATTTAACTAAAAGCTAGTAAACAAGTGGAAGGAGAACGTATCTCCACTATGTAATGCACTTACGTTAGTCGGAGACACAGCATTTGTTATTTAGTTTTGAAATGGTTAAACAATATGACAACGAGTCGGGATTTTTGTTTTCTGTTTCACATTACATAGAAAGTAATTGTTCTGGGTTTTTATAAAGATATTAATATTCATACAATGCAATCTGATATTTTTGTATGTTTTACATTTTATAAATACAAAATGAAATGTACCTATGAATTTGATAATAAGATTATCTATCGGTAGGAAAACTTTTATAAAAACCAAAATAAAATCTTAGCTGAAAAATAATGCTCTGAAATGTGTGAAGAAATTTAGATTTCGTAATAATTTGTTTACTAACTTAGGAAATTATTTGTCTTAATATATATATATATATATATATATATATATATATATATATATATATATATATATATATATATATATATATATATATATATATATATATATATATATATATATAAAGCACTGAGAAGAATCAACAACACTAGGCATCTTTAAAGTGTCGGATCTAATATATAGATACTAAGCCAGTAAACTGAATATAAAAAGCACTAAAAATGGCTAACGACACGAACAATAGAACAAAAGAAATTTCTATTGTTCGTGTCGTTAGCCATTTTTAGTGCTTTTTATATATATATATATATATATATATATATATATATATATATATATATATATATATATATATATATATATATATATATATATATGTGTGTGTGTGTGTGTGTGTGTGTGTGTGTGTGTGTGTGTGTGTGTGTGTGTGTGTGTGTGTGTTAGCCTATGTTAACATTATATTTTATTTTTAGAGAAGTGGTTCTCATAGAATTGCCAGAGATGAAGATAAACTGCATGGTAATCAAGACTCGGATGAATCAGAAGATATTGATTCCAATAACCAGCAATTCCGTAAACAAAACATAACACAGACTAATGTTCCGGACAACACGGTAACTACAATTCATTATTTAAAAAGAATTTATAGTACATAAAATAATGAATATACATTCATGATATACCTTATTGTATACTGTAACAGCACTGTACTAACATGAATCTTTTCCATTCTTCCTTATGTTTTTTTTATAGACGAGTTCACAGAGTTTGTTATTGTACACGGAGAACTTGTCAAAAGTTGAAAACCAGGACATAGCTCAATTAGAAAAGTTTATTCCACAAAAATCCCGCCATGATAAAAAAGATAAAAAGAGAGTGAAAGATGTTTACCATGAAGTTTTAAACACAACTTTTCTTTGCCATCATTGTGGAAGAAATTCCGTTTTTCATTGCAATTCATGTAATTCAAACTTCTGTGAAAAATGCAATCTTCAGCAACATACTTGCACACTTCAAAATGTGACTGACTTTCATCAATATGATGAAAAAGGCCATCAGCGCTATGGCGAATATGCAAACTTTCCAAATATGGAAATGGTTGAATCAATGTAAGTATATCGGCATTTTTTTTGGTAGATAACCGTAGTATAAGCGTGCTGCTATGTATATAGATAACGATTTGATATAAAATAAAAATTTGGTTATACATGTGTAAATATTGGGGGTTTGTGATAAAATGTATAATTGCCCATTCATGTTTGGTGTGCGCTTGTTTCATTAACATAATGGATAAATTGTTTGAAGCCTTTTTTTATTGCAAATATCTCATCTCAGGAGTAAATATATAATACCGTATAACGGGTATTTTTTACGTGCCGCTAATTTTTACGAGTTTATAAATCCGTAAAAATTAAACGCGTAAATTTTCACAGAAGTAAAAAAAACACCGCACGTAAATTTTCTACATCGTACGTATGAGAGTAATGTTCATGACCTTCAGCTCAGTCCCTGACAGCTGTACATGTAGTTATATTTGAGCGTTTTTGGTCACATGGTGATAACAGTTCAGATCTTTCTATTCAGTCTTGAGTATTTTTTAAAACTACGTATAATGCCACGTTATTTGCTAGATTTCAATCACTCGGTCAATAACTATGACGGGGAAATGAAGATAACAGAAAAACAATTTTCTGATTTGTATGTGTGTTAACTGTAACAAAGTCACGGTGAAATCCCCCCTTTTTACCACAGATTATTTTAAATTTTACGGACATGTCCAATTCGTAAAAAAATAACGCGTAAAAATTCAAATCGCCCTATTTTAAGACAAATTCGAAAAAATAACAGCAGTAAAAATTACCCGTTATACGGTATATCCCCTAACGTGCTCAAACCTTTTATTTAGAAACAAATAATTAGTAATAATGAACCTCAACCTTTTATTGTTGTTGTTACATTATCACGTAGAGAAATTAAATCAAGTGTTTTCTGCGACAAACTGAAACATCTCTTTGTTCTGATAAAAATATACATGCATTTTGTAATAGCGACAAAAATTATTCGCTATTGATATATACTGAAAATCAATATTAGAAAGGAATCTTAAAGATTAAGAATACATTTTTAGCTTATTGATTTTTTAATGTCATCATCATCTGCTGAAATGTAGGAAATAAATATGTATCTTGGTCAAAATTAGTTTTCTGTAGAAATTGAACGCATATTCACTGGTGTTAAGCCGATATGCGTACCATTTGGTACGCATATCATAAGATGGTGACGACCTCTGCAGGTTCGTAAGTTTACACAACTCTTTTTATTTATTCAGATCGTATTTCAGCGGGTAAAACATGCATATTAATTGATATTTTCTTCATTATTGAAAATCCAGATGATATGCGTACCTACAAAAACAGATATGCGTACTATAAAACAAATAAGAATTTCTGGATATGCGTACCATCTGTAAGATAAACGTACCACTGATATACAAATTGATTTGTTTTTTTTTACGGGAATTGTACATTTATAATTTATGTAGCTGTATTTCGTGATGAAAATAAAACAACTTGTTAAATGAAAACTATAAATAAAAAAAAAATATTTAAGAAAGAAATACAGGTGATTTAGATTGCCTGATATTTTATCATCAGATTACCGAAATCTCACTGTAAGTCCAAATTCAACATTTAAGTCATAAAGAATAATATTCAAATTTTGAAAAACGAGTTTGTTTATAAATATGAAATTAGAAATTGTACACAAACGAATGAAACAATAAACAAATAAAAGAATATTTGGTTAAAATTTTTACCGATTAATGATGAATTCTGTTCAAATGATAAAGCATGGAGCAATTAATACTCGGCGTATTTTGCATTTTAAAAACAATGGACATTAAACAGATGGATAAATTCTTGACAACTATTTGAATATTATCTACTGACATGGTATTCATACATTATCGTTTCTGAATTCTCTCAAAATGTATTGCCAGAATCGAGGTTTATATTAAAAGTATATCAAAACCGATTGAACCGACCGACTGAAAACAAGAGATCAATTAGTATGATATATTGAAAATTTGAATGTTTATTTTCCGCTACTATAAAGTAATAATTTATGTCCAAGTTCTCAACATACTGATGCTCTAGGGATAACAATAATAAAACAATATAATACAAATGCATTCAACGTCTTAAAACCGCACAGTTCAATGAAAATAAGAAAAAAACACAATATATAATAGGAAAGTAGCTGGTACCCATATCATCAGAATATTGTACGTTTTTTCAAAAACATAAACATGCCGTAGGTACGCATATCATAGGGATTTTCATTAATGAAGAAACTACCAATTAATATGCAGTTTTGGTTTATTTTATAGATTGCTGCATGTAAAGACACTGTAGCACTTCAAACACTTATGTTTTACCCGCTGAAATACGATCTGAATAAATAAAAAGAGTTGTGTAAACTTACGAACCTGCAGAGATCGTCGCCTTCTTATGATATGCGTACCAAATGGTACGCATATCGGCTTAACACCAGTGATGTTGATTAAATTGTTGTCATATCTGTTTGATACTTCTATTGATGTTTTTCTCACCAGATATTTCTATATTATTGAGAAGTTGAAATCGTATGCCTTTCATATGTGCAATAAAATGTTTTGTAATTCTAACTGCTGCTATAGAGACCAACTGAGGACCACAAAGTACTTTTTCAACTTGAAAGTTGTCGTACAAATACTACGTTTAAAAGTAAAGTAAAATTGGTCTCTAGGTAATATTTTCTGCATGTCACTTTAAACTCCAGAATGTTTTTTTAGGATTTTGGTACGGAGGCGTATGTAAAGGAAAATATAGGTTTCAAAAATTAATGTATGATTAACTTACACAGTTAATTTTGCCTTCATTTAGGAAAATACTGCAATGAAAATTAAAAAAATATATCTTTTTATTTGTTTAATTAACATAAAATATAAAATATACTACTAAACAAAAGTATTAAAAAGTATTTCTCCTTTTGTTTAGCAAGTTAACATAGCGTTGTTGCTAAAATTTAAGAACACATATTATATTTAATTTCAAGGATCATTAATCATTTCTGAAGCATAATTTCGTTGATTAAAAAAGGATACATAATGTTTCAAAGGAAGATCTTATATTTGTTGCTATGTTTCTTTTCTCATATTTTCATAATCATTTTTATCTCTGTAGCGTTTTCTGAAAAACGTTTCAGCAAATTTCATTGAAACTTTCAGATCTCATTCTACACAAAATTTGGTCGTCACTTCCGGTGATATTTTCGGTGTCTTTTTTTTTTCACATTTTGTCCAAAAAGGATTTGATAAACAAGTTTTGACTTTTCAGTGATAATAGAGAGGCTATAGTTTAATAGTTTAAGTGGAATTATATATATATATATATATATATATATATATATATATATATATATATATATATATATATATATATATATATATATATATATATATATATATTGAAACACAATAAAATCCACAGTGGTCGGCGAGTTATAGATAAAAAATTAAATAAGAAAACACGAAAAACGTTCAATATAGCTTAAGCGCTTTCATTTTAAAATCTTCAGAAGCTATATAATTATATAGCTTCTGAAGATTTTAAAATGAAAGCGCTTAAGCTATATTGAACGTTTTTCGTGTTTTCTTATTTAATTTTTATATATATATATATATATATATATATATATATATATATATATATATATATATATATATATATATATATATATGAATGAACGTCCATTACTTTCAGTCGTCAACTGATGGTAAAAAAAACCCTAATTTTTTTAACCTGTTTGTGTTTCAATATTTTTCAGCTACTTTTTTATAGTTGATAGAAACGCTTTTATAAATGCATATTTACGAATGTGTAAGTATGTAATTGTTTTTAAATCAATACTATTAAATTCATTGAAGAGGGTTATGGAATGGAATTTGAAGAAATTTTAAGAGTGATAGAAAATAGAAATTATCTATAAAGAAGAAATTGCCAAACCAAAAAAAACATGCGTCTTAAAATTAGCTTGCATATAGAAGCTATTATCTATATAGAATAAATAACCAAACACAAGTAACTGTGTAATTACAGTTTTATTGTTTGGCGGTTTTTTTTTTGGTCGTGGCAATAAAAGCAGCATGCATCGCCAAGCAGGGAAGACCAAACAACAAAGTAGCAAGTACAATCAACATGAGCAGCACACATTTTTTTGCTATTTCGGGTTGACCTCAAACAGCTATAGTTTGAACATTTTAATGTTTTAATGTTTATAATATAAGTTCAATATCTGAAACAAAAATGTAGTTTGAACATTTGAATGTTTATAATTACAATGCAATATGGTAGCAGCAGCAGCAACAAGCACGAAATGAGCCGCAGCATAAATCAATAGCATTTGATTGTTCCGGGTTAACCGTAAACAATATATTTGTTAATTATTTACATAAACTTGTCACATCAGTTAAATGGACGGGCGCACATACCACATGACCTTCAACTGAAGGTTTAAGGTCACCCCACAAGGGGAGCCCAATTCAACTGACCCACGACAAAAACACATTTATTAAATTTATGATTATAATGCTTTAGGGATACCCTATTTAGTATTAAGTTGCATTGTTTGTATGTGAAATAGCCCTTTATTGGCGTTTGTCTGGAAATACTGTCCCAAGCCCTTTCCGAAAAATATTCAAGGCCCTCCTGAATGTCACTCAAGAATTTGTTGTTACCCAAAGGATTGAGATGCACATTGTCATTGCCCAAAAATTGGTTGATGATCTTATAATATCTGGGTGCTTAAGATATGCCCCCCTAAGTCCTCAACTCAGCAAGGGGCCAGTCAGGGTCACCTAAATCATCCCCCCAATGAATAACAAGAAAGTCAGGGGCTTCCTCTAATCTAGTAAGATACATAACCTCTTTTTTGGGGTCAGTGAACTTTAATCCGGCATAACTTTGCAACCATATTTTTATTCCCAATCTTTCCAACCCCAAGTTAATCCCTCCTGTTCTAAGCATGGCTGCCAGAAAGGCATATTTAATAATGGATGACCCCACACACCATACTGCAGAATATGTAAGAAGACAGTTTAACAGCTAATATGTTTAATAAGGCAACGAATGTAGGATTTATGAATTTGTGATTTCCATCTGCCTGCCTCTCTAATAGAATCTGAATGGCAACATTGTTGATATGCATCGGTGGCAACCCCTATCCGAGAAGAATATGTCTTACACCGATGGCTATGCAGTCATACAGCATTAGTGGCTTTTTTTTAAACTGCTGATAACTGAAATCTAGGGAGTGGGCTACCATCAGAATGACTGAATACTTGACCGTTAATTGGGGGCCTAATCGACAAAAAGGCTAACATATACCTTACTGGACAATGAAGACTGGGGGAAAATTTGTCAATGCAAATAGTCACCCCTCTGCCATATTGGTCATTCTTTGATTGCTTGATGGTTAAAATTATGTTGGACTTGTCTAGGGAACATTTGATGTCCGATACATTATGATAGTGGCTGGACTGTTGCCTTTGGAAATTGCTAATTCCCCAACTCTTAAAAAACCAAAAAAATGCTAACATACATGCAGTTTAAAAAAGATGAGACTCATACAAGTTAGTAAAAACCGAAGGTAACACTTAAACAATTTTGCACAGCATAGAATGGGTAATTGGGAGTCTTGTGTCCTTATTCACTAATAATCTTTTCATTCCCTCTAACATCTTAAGAACTGGAAATTTCTTTTAACAACATCTAGGTTCTTAGACTTGCATTCAAAACCAATGGCTGACACATATAACCTAGCTGTAGCTGAAGAAAACTTTTAAGAGATAAACATGCATAAACTGTATCAATACCGTTTAATCGTTTAACACACACACACACACACACACACACACACACACACACACACATATATATATATATTACTTCTAAATGCTTCTAAATGCCTTGATATTAGGTTCACATTAAAACTGTGTTACATGTACGTGATCCTTTTTAATAAAAAAAAGTGAGAACTAAAATATTTAAATTTTCACAGTTAACAAATTTTTGAACTATGTTTCGTGCATGTGCTAAAATTTACTTTACGTCGATATCAATATAGTTCTAGAATCACGAAGTTTCTTTTGTTTCCCTTTCCAATAGAAACTCACAAATTCAGAATCTTATTATTGAATTTCTTATTTTTTTAGAGATAGAAAGTTCACAGAGGAAATGCCTCACAATTCATATTCGACTGGACACGCTGTGAATAAAGCCCAAATTTTCCACAGAACTTTTGAAGATCTTGGGCCGTTTTCGGAATCAAATAATTATCAACCTATTAGAGTAAGGCATAACATGGCATCTGGAAAATTTGGAGATTTCAGACCCTTAAAAAATAAAGGGCCAAATATAAGGTAAATGTATAATTATTATCCATTTTTATGTCTGTACTTTCTGAAGAAAGTTTTGGTACAACATCATATTTGTTCTGAAGTATGATACGCTTTTCCGTTTGGCAATCTTTTTTTTCTTCTAAAAACCAATTATTTAGCTCAGACCGAGCCAAATCAAACACACGTATCTTTTTAGGGCGAATTAACGACTGTAAATGACGTTTAATTCAGTGAACAGTTTGCTTGTGAGCAGAGTGCAAGACACCCTGCCGAATCAGGTTTATTGTAATATTGATGAAAGAATACAAGATCATTTTTAGTTCATATCAATTATGGCAGTAATATATTCTCAAAATGCCTCCATTTGTTTATAAGCGTTATAGATGTGGAACAAATCCACATGCTTTTAAGTGTATGCTTTGGTTATGACTGTGATTGTGAACTGTGCTAAATAATTTACACTATGGCTAAATTAAGTGTTAGAAATCTCATTTTGCATGAAAGTCAAGAACTTTCAGGATAGGTAGTCTATAGTTTGAAGCTGTGCTCTATTATGTTGCTTTACGCCCGTGGCGCCATTTCTTGGAGCTCACCTGGGCACGAAACTTGGGTACGAATTTTGAATCAAATTTTCCAAACGTTTTGATCTGTATCTTTTTATCAGTTGATAATTTCTTAAGACATATATAACAAAAGTGGTAGAGAATCAAAAGTTCTTTCCAACGAAATCAACAAAAAGGGGCTGGCCCTTTTTTTAAGGGACCAAGACACTCGTAAACTCTATTACAGATAACTTAAAAACATTAAAGATTTTGTAATGCATTATAGAAGCCAAAATGTTGATCGTAACAATATATACCAGAATTTTTTTTTCTACGCCCATTTATTACGTAATTAGAGATTGTTAGGGGCCAAAGTACTTAAACTTTTACACAATATATCTAGAGAAGGAGACATTTTTAGTTAAGTATTGTAGAAGAGAAAATGTCTGTATTGATAATTCTAGTCGATTCCATTATTCAAAACACCAATTTCTGTCCCCATTAAGGATCTAGAGGGCTGGCCCCTAAAATATTCAATCATTTTATCTAAAAAATGATCATCAATTCTAGATAGGTGTAAAATAAAAAAATGATAGTATTTTTGAGACCTTTCGAACAAAACTCATGAAAAAGGGGCTGGCCCCTTAAATTAGGATCCAAGACAGTCGTAAGCTCTATTACAGATAACGTAAAAATGATTAAGATTGTGTAATGCATTATAGAAGCAAAGTTGTTGATCGTAACAACATAAGTTTGTAAAACTCATTGCCCAGCCATTAATGTCGTAATTAGAGATTTTAGGGGACTAAAATCTTAAATCTTTAATGTGCTGTATCCGAAAAAGCACAACTCTTTGTTAAGCATTTGAAAGGATATTGAAAAGCGTACACATTATCTGAAAGAGTTGATATTGAGTTGAAATTCTGAAATTTCATTGACATTTTAAAAATGTTGACGCACCGCTATCAGCTTTTGTTTGGAGTCAAAACATGGCGAGTTGACATGGTGAATCCTACAATAATTATTTCGATTAAAACTAATAAGTTTGTCTTTTAATATGTAGAGCACAGATTAACATGCATTACATTAATGCATTTATTTTCAAGTAATTAATCACAATAAATATATATTCATATTTGAAATCTATACGAACTCTTTATTTAGTTATCCAGTCTAGACTGTACGTGGTTTTTTTTTTATTATTCAACAACTGAAAGATCCGCGACAATTAGATCAGGCTTAAATATTGCGGTTTACCAAATTTCAGAAAAGACTTTCGATCGCTTTTCGGTAATAGAATCGGGATCTGTGTCTTCAATTCCAGCTGATTCCTGTTGATAAAATTTTCTCTTTTTCCAAATATAAAAATGTGTTATAAACACATTCAACGTAATTATCAATCGAATTAACGAAATCGTTTCAATAAACACTCTAATTAACTGTTAAATAAAACAGAGTTCGGTTTTATGACCTGCACGAATAGTTTTCAACAGGAGTTACTTTCAGTGTGAATTTTGCACTATTTTTTAAACCAAGAACACGGAATCAAAATTTCAGGAAAAACCAATATTTAAACCCCGATATATCCGCAATGCATCATCCGATTTTCAAACGAATTTCAGTTTTGTATTAAGCTTTGCAACTCTACAATACGCATATCATTTTTGTTTTTTATATAGATTTAGGATCAGTACGAATTGTTTTCAGTAGAAGTTACTTTCAATGTGAATTTTGCACTATTTTTAAAACCAAAGAACACGGAATCAAAATTTCCTGAAAAACCAGTTTTTAAACCCCGATATCTCCGTAATGCATCCTCCGATTTTCAAACGGTTTTCAGCATTAAATTCAGCTTAAAAGGCTCTACAAAATGCATTTACGTGTTTTATTTGATCAAAAAATTCTTATTTTCGAAAAATTAGATTCACTTCCGGTTCGGACTGGAAGTGACGGGTTTTCATTTCCAGCCTTATTGCACAGGAAAATTGACCAATTCATATCCACGGAAAATTTCAAGCCTCTATCTTAAAGCGTTTTTAAGAAATGTCGCGGACAAAATGACTTTTTAAAAATGTAAAAAAAGAAGTAACGTAAAAACGGAAGTGACGTGGTCATCGAAAATGTAATATCTTTGAGGGAGATTAGTTGCACATAATCTCTGAAAGTTTCATTATAATCAGTTGAAAATGTTTTGAGTTATGAAGCCAAAAAGGAGTCAGAAAAAAAAAGAAAAAGAAAAAAAAATCGAGACGAGCTTGTTGCAAGCAACGATTAGGTCTTCCGTCGTAGCTGCATTATACGTGTGACGTAATACAAACAATTGATAGCTGACCATAGTACGATATTAGATGTATAAACACTGAGAAACAAAGTATTATACTACTGTGACCGCGTAGATTTTACGGTGCAAGAGAATTCGTCCGGATCTGCATCGATCGTGTGCGGTACGAACCGGGTGAGGGAATGTTGGCGTAAAGTGAAAAAGGTGTAAGGTTGTGGCGCGCTGTGGTCCGTAAGCTAAAACGAAGGGTAGGTTTGCCGTATTCCCGAAGGTCCACCAGTATACAGTTCCACAGAAAAAAACCAGGCAATTGATGCAGGATTCCACATTTATTGGACGAGACTCAACGATGGCAACATTATAACAATTTAACAGACAGACATGTTACAAACAAGTCGGATATGGCCAGAAGTAGCCTCCGGACTCAAGACTCTGGGTGAGTCAGACGTGGCCGGGGCTGGCCGCCGTATTCCAGGCTGCGCATTGACAATTATACATAACTATATATAAGAATCTTAACAATGATTTGATGTCCAAGAAATGAAAATCTGATAATTGCACAATGTTGTTTTAAGAGATTAACAGTCATTGAGACATGACACTCTGTCTCTTTGAAATCACATATATAGTCTGAAAAGTGTCAATCACTAAATAAAAAAGTTTGTAAGAAGTAAACTGTGAGAAAAAATTACGAAACAGATGTTGAATTTTACAAGTTAAGTCAAAAAAAAAAAATTATAATTGTATAGTGAATTTTGCACGATGATACCACATCACCCCTGCGAATATGTTCGGAATGTTTTCTTTATCGTTGCTAAGTATGTAATAAATCCAGAGGTGCTCGAATGAAAGTTCACGAAACCTCATCGAGATTTGTTCAGTTCCTGTGAAATTTCGAGCGGAAGTATAAGTGTTCGGGTAATATTCTCAAAATACGTAAGTACTGGTCAATTTTCATATCATATTCTACTTTGTTTTATGTAAAAACATCAAAATCTTTTATGATGTATGTCTTATTTCACCATCTAGCGGTTATTTAAATCTAACGATGATATTAAGAACAGAGTTATCGTTCGTTTTCAACCACGTGTAAAGTAGTTGAAAATATAAACATTGAGTTGCTAAACAAAATCATAGCCATGTTTGATGCTTGTGGTGTGCAAAACTATGTTTTAAAAAAAATAATGAGTGAATGTTTTGCATAAAAACTTAGTATATCGAGCCATTTTCAAGGCACATTCTGCATAAAATAGTATAGTCTCTTTCACTATATATGATATTACCAAGTCAGGCGCTGATCGAAAATTAATTCCTAGGGGGGATCTCTACTACGCATGCTAATTGTTGTAACAGCAGAAAAAATACTATTTTTTGTATTGTCACATTTATTTCTAGAACACATTTTATCCACCAATTAATGAAAGTATTTTAAAATCAATATACGTCTAAAATTTATATTTGACAACAAGTACCTAGATTCTATAAAATATACTATAAACACGAGGCACGATTTTTACCACGTGTTCTAAAATTTGAATGACAATAACATTCGCAGGGGTGTACATGTTTGTAAGCAAATACAGATCTTAACACGTTGTCTCTAGTTTGATTCGGCGTATCGGCGTATTTTATTCACAGAGTGGGACTGTGGTTATGCCCGGTACGAAGGTAAAAAAAACATTGGCAAACGTTTTACACGCATTTTTATCGAACGCAAGCGCCAATGAATTTTTAAGTATGTATGCGGAGATCCTGGAAGTTTTACAGGGAATTTTGTATTTCGAGGAGGGGGAACATGTGCGGATCAGAAAAATTTTCCGGGGTGGGGGTTGAACAGTCTGACGGTTATTTGATTTTGCCAAGGGATATCCGAGGCATATTTGGTAAGTTTATAATGTATACGTAATTGTAAGAAATTTCGCTTGGGGGGGGGGGGGGGGGGTCTGGAACCCTTCTCCTTCTAGATCCGCGCATGAGAAGACCGATGCCGGTAATTTTACTGTAATTTTAACCATTTTTATTTAATTATTCATGTTCATAAATATCAGAAAACCAATATTACCTTTTTAAAGCAGTTAAAACTGAAGATACGAACCATTTAGTCTCGGTGAGTATTGCGTCCGCGTACGAAAGAAATGGCAATTTTCAAGAAATTCGGATGGACGATCTTGGTCCTAGGTCGTCCATCCGATTCTATTTCAGATTAAAAGCTACAGACTTGCAGTTAGAGATTGTCAAACTCTTATTGATTATGTCAATTTGTTTGTCTCAAAGAATCATTTTTTAAATCAATTAAGTTTTACCTTAAAAAAAGAAAGAAATCGGGCACAATTTTCAATGTAAGCATTTTACAATTTTATGGTCAAATACAATTTCATGAAACAACTCTTCATTGCTTTATCCGAAAGATTGCATGAACAAAATATTTACATCGCATTTTTTAAACTATAAAAGGATATTCAAAATGAACTTGGATTAACCGCTAACAAACAGCCATAAAGAAAGACTGAGAACCAAGTTCTTCTCTTTTTTTATATCAGCAGAAATTAAAAAATAAATCAAAATATATCTTTTTTTTGTATGCGTTAATGAAAATGTAGATCAGCAAGGGCTTCTTTGTCGTGCAAGCACCTACTTAACAGATTGTTACACGGGTCTACAACGATGACAAATATCGAAAAGGCAATATTGCGGGTGAAGGATGAATGTGTAGTTTGTTTTTTAAGTTTATTTTTGATACATGTAATTATATTTATATGGATCGGATTTGTTTGTTGGTTTGTTTTGTTTATTAAAGAGGGGATTAAAGAAATGAGTAATTTTTAGGCACGTAGCATTGTTTTTGAAAGTGGGGGGGGGGGGGGGGGGGGACTCATCCAACAAATCTCGACAAGCAAAAAAAAAAACATTATTTTTGCGCGCTGCATGTATCAGTTAGTGCAATACAAGAAGGGTTTCATTACCTCTTAAACGTGCGAATCCCCACAAAAATGGACCGAACGGACAACAATTATTTCTGCAAATACTGACTATTAATTACGAAAACATTAAATTGAATACTATGGAAGGATTCAAAATTAATTTCTTTACAACTTTGCTTCAATAATGCATTAGAAATTTTTATTCATTTACAAGTTATTGACAAGAAACTTTTGACGCCTCTAACTCCCTAATTATAGGGGCCAGCCCCTTTTTCTGTATACCGAATGAAAGGTCTTGGTAAGATCAAGAACTTTTAAAATACATGTAATAACAATTTTTTATCAGGTAGAAAACTAACACAGAAAATACGCGATTTTTTTTTGCATTTTTTTCTTACCTTTGTTTCAACATCTTTTATTTGCATTGAAATAATAAATAAATGATATACCGGTATTTTCTGACTAGTCTTTTTTCATTTATGATATATAAGATGTTAATGATTTTCATTTGATATTTATTATCTTAGTGAAATTTAAGTAAATACGTACGATAATATAACAGCTCGTATAGCATGTACATTGGAATCCTGATTACTGTTACTTAATCATTTTTTTTTCTGAGTAAAAATATGCTTGTATTTTTAATACTGTTTAAGAAAATGAAGACATTTATCGTTAATGATATCTTGAAATTTTGAAATGAATGAAAATATGAAAAGAGTTTTTAAAGAGTTGCCATTGAAACCCCTGCCAAAATATTGATTTTCATTGTCAAATAATGTAACAATTAATTTTAGTATGTTTGCTGTTTAAAACTGTAATTATGAATATTTACAAAATGTTTTATAAGTACATTGTAAAAAAATATGCATTTCATCCATTTTCCAGTCAAAGTGATATGTGTTGATCTAAATAATATTTAAGAAATAAACAGCAACTTAAAAAGTTCATCGGTATATGAACTTTGTTGGTCACGTGATCAAATCCTGTGAAGCCCATAAGGCTTCTCAGAAGATTTGATCATGTAACAACAAAGTTCATATCCCGAAATCGTTTTTAATATTGTTGTTTATTACCTATATTTACATTTGAAACAGGCAAATTGTTCATAACACTTAAAATTATTGAGAATTTATGTTTACAATAATCAAAGCGATAAGCGCATTCGATTTCTACAAAAAGTACATATTCCTGTTTTTTGTTATTTGTTCGTTTCCAATGTACGTCAATGCCAACACTCCGAAACTAAATTTGAGATCAATTCAGTATTGTTTTAATTAACTTGTTCAATCACTACACTATTTGTTGATTCTGTTCAATTTTAATTAAATGACCGACATCTTTAAAGTTTTGCTTCATTGTTTTACATTTTATGTTTGTTTACAATGTACACATTTGCTTGTGTAATCTTTTTACCATTCAATCGCATATACATTATTGAATATGTACATAAAAGTTTGAAACTGAACTCTGCTACATGTTTATTTTTTATTTGGCTTTAATCTTTCTAAAACTTCTCATCATGTATTCCAAATTTTGTACACAATATTGATTGAAAACAAGACTAACAAAACGTTTTTGAATATGATTTTAATAGAAAAAGTTACTTTTATAAAGCCTGCATTCGTGAATGTAAACAGTTTTTATTTTGGTCAGTTATCGACAAATGAGTTGTGTATTCATATAACCAGTTAGATTTATTATTAACATTGTTCAATTGTCTAAAGATGTAGTCGCACAGGGGGTCAAATTTGACCTTGTCACGGAAAGTAATAAATTTGGTGGAATATGTAATTGAAATATTACATTTAATATATCTGAAGGTATTTATCAGTAGTAACTAATTTTATGCTATTACAATAGTTCAAATGTAAGTAGGTCATTTAACATTCAAGCAGCCTTAAGGAAGGAGTCTTATCGCTATCAAACATACTTCTTATATTAAGAAATTCGTGAAC
Source organism: Magallana hongkongensis (assembly GCA_015776775.1). Classification (NCBI taxonomy): domain Eukaryota; kingdom Metazoa; phylum Mollusca; class Bivalvia; order Ostreida; family Ostreidae; genus Magallana; species Magallana hongkongensis. The sequence continues at coordinate 20,741,881 of CM027471.1, forward strand.
TTTTGACAGTCAAACGGGTCATAATACCAAATAATTCTATCAATATAATCAAATTTGACCTTTTTGTTTTCGCATTAAGGTCAGGTCAAGGTCAGTGCCTTTTTCTCAACGTAAAAGATGATAAAAATAAGTGTAGCTCTTTGTAGTTCTGTAGACCATTGTTTAAGATTTGGAGATTCTATTCTTCAATGAAAGGATAGAATATCAGAATGTCTATCAGCTTATACTACTAAATTGTGATAAATATTTATACTAAAATTGATATTGCTTAGCTCGCATTTCCTCTAATTTTCTTAGGTTTTGAAGAACTTTTGATTATTTTTTTATGCTTCCAATAGTAAGATATTTCTGATTTTTATGAAGACTTTATATAAAGATATATATTGACAGAAAAGCTAATATATTGACCATTTAATAAGAGAGAAACACTGATTTAAGTGATTTTTTTTCACAAAAATCAATGTATAGAATGGGCGCTTTAAAAAGCTAATAAAATTGTAATTTGATAGGCAAATCATATTTCAAAATCATATTCTGAAACTGAAGTATCATATTAATGATATGATACTTCGGTTTCAGAATATGTTCACATTAGTAAACACATTAGTAAAAAAAATCCAACATTAATGTTATTGTTTTTTATATGCTAAACCAGTCTCATTAATCTGCAGCAATTCTAAATTGCGAAACATGTGATATTTTACTGCGGCAATATAACGCCAAAAATATAGTTCTCGTTCGATTCTAAACATTGATTACTTGTTCAATGCCAAATTGTATGATTGTAAAAAAGAAAAAAAAATACACTATTTTAGTTTCCTTTTCATCTTGATTTAATGAACAATTAATCAAATTTACGTGTGACAAGTCGAAAACTCCTCCTCCCTAATTAAAAAAAGCCCAATGTTTTGAAGAAAAACATTAGGTAATTTATCAATATTACAGTTGCAAATAAGTTTCCTTATATGAACTTGCAGAAACGTTCAATTCTGTATAAACTTTTTATAATGTCACAGTGAAAGGATTTACTAGTTTAAAATTATCATGTGCCGAAAATTTATGTTAGATATTTAGTCAAATGCTAATTGACTGAAGAGCTGCTCTATAACATCTATTCAACATCAAAAAAAGAGATTTATATCGTATCTATCAACATGCAGTTTAAAAGAGTATTGTTTTAAACAAACCCAAACTTACTAACGATGGTTTTTTTCAAACATTTCAGCGAGAAGGAGGTAAAAGACAGTCTACTCTGCGAACCTTGCTTTTCTGAAAACCTGAAAGTTCAAGCGACACACTTTTGCAAAACATGTGATGACCCGGAATTATTGTGTGAAACTTGCGCCAAACACCATAATAAACAGAAACTATTCAAGAATCACGAGTTGTCTCAAAATGTTGGGGACTTTCGGAAGAGGTAGCTATACGAAACTAAAAAAAAACAATTATTAAGTCATACGACTATATTATAGAAAATTGGTTTTCGAGAATTCATGTTTTATATCTGACTATTGCCTATCAATATGTATAGCTTGAGTTATAATAGCTCATTATCTTTAAGTGGATCGCCAACTTATGCTTTTACATGTAGGAGGGTGTAGGCTATAGAAGGTTAGATTTGTTCGTAACAGTTAACTCTCATTTATGTTTGAAAGAAACTATTTGTACAGTACAGGCAACGCGGATCCCGTGGTTCCCGCGGCCTGTCACGGTATAAACACATCGAGGTAATCGGCCAGATGAGACAGGTATACTGTGTTACCATTACGGTGAGCTCATCACTTTCTTGTCCCCGCCACGGGAAAATTATCGATGGAAAAGTATTGTATACAAGTGGGAGTTATCTCCCCCAATGTCAACATAAATTGCATGTTTATTTATATTTAATGACGATATTTAACCAGATTTTAATAGAGGTTATAATCGAGTTATTTGTAGCCTTTTTTATTTTTATCTTTTTTTTATTTTCATAGCTAATAATTAGTAATTTATTTTAATAATTGTGAAGTAATTGCGAGTGAAATATTTGCAAGTCATTATTCCATCATCATATTATTAATAAGGTCATTATAAAAAAAAAATTATCATGTGGTTATTTTAATTGCCATTGAAATTATGTGTCAGCAGTGTGCTTGTGTTCTCTTAGCAAATAACTGGTCTGCCTAAATTTGTTTTTTGTTGTTGTTGAAGTCCATGTGTATCAACTAATGATGAGCAAGACTCACTGACGCATCAAAGTGATTAAAAGAAGGGCTTCCCATAATTAGCATCCCGGTGTTTTTTGCACGTTTGGTTCATTTTCCACAAGGTCTTCTACGTGTTTAAAGTGAATTAATGTTTTAGTGATTTTTTGTTGCGTTCGTTTAAGTACGGCTCGTCGACAGTCTTTACTTAATATCATGTCTAATGTATTGTTTTCATTTCACATAAAATGATTACCGTACGTGTTTTATTCACGTTTTCAAAACTCCTTTTCAATTATTTTAGAGAAATTTTGATTAAAGAATCATCTGCATCCGTACAGATTTCATGTAACTGTGATATACCTATTATTTCAAAGATATTTTTAATATAATATACATGTAGGAGAGATTAAGACATATAACATATTTTTTTTTCGATTTTTTATTATTTCCTACTCTATATATGTTTTTGATCCATATCAATTAGCAGCATGTTTTACGGCTTGGGCGCTCAATATCGATGCTCAATACAGAACTGTTACACTAGTCAATGACAAGCATGTGCTTCACGGTGAACGTTAACTATATGATCAATGCCATATAAAAAAAAAGCCTCTGCCCCTTAAAATTTTTAAAGATATTGATATCATTTTATGTGTGCATGTTGGATATGAAGCTACTACATAATTATATGTAGTATCATTTCTCCCACCCCCTCCCCTTTCAAAGTCTTATGACTGTCAAAGTAAACTGTATTTGACTTCAGTCCCAATTGTTTTACACTAAGGTGTGAAACCGGCGCACTGTCAGGAAATCCCTCTAGGCTTGAACGCACAGAATTCACAGGTTTGAGGCAGTCGGGTAATCCGTGTAACGAGTGACCATCAATTCTACCTGTATCTCATTTCATTGCTTTCCTAAACTGCTAAATGTGTTAAAGATGGTTGGTTTCTCCTTGCAAAAAAACTTCCAATATAAAGTAAGAGAGAGAGAGAAAGAGAGAGAGAGAGAGAGAGAGAGAGAGAGAGAGAGAGAGAGAGAGAGAGAGAGAGAGAGAGAGAGAGAGGAGAGTGTTCTGATTAAACAACGTAGTAAAGGAATTGAACTTCGCAAAAACAGTATATCAGAGCATCGCAAACAATGGAAAAATATTGTATTGTTAGACATACTTTTTTTCTTTACTTAAGATAAAAAATTAATAGAAGTTTTAATTTTATCATGGAAGGAGCACAAGGTGCAGCTTGCAGGCTGATTTGATTGACAGGTCAAGCTCGTGGACTCAAGTAGGATTTAATCACACCGTACAATACTCTTTTATTCATTATGAAAACTAATTTAATGAATATTCATATGAGTATGTTTCAAATGAAAGTACGTACATGTAAAATTACGCATAAACCGCAATACAATATATATATATATATATATATATATATATATATATATATATATATATATATATATATATATATTTATATATTTATATATATATATATATATATATATATATATATATATATATATATATATATATATATATATATATATATATATATATATATATCCGTTATGCTAAAGACACTTGTTATTTCGATCAATCCACTTTTGATACATGTTTTGATTTGAAATCATGCCCGGTCCAATCGAGCGATATTTCGTAATGTCTCCCGTTTATATTCCTCCGAATTCGAAAATCGTTGACCCTTTAGCTCTGCCCTCAGATAAGGCAACAGAGCAAAATCCATCAGCGCCAAGTGTGGACTGTATGGTGGATGGTTTATTCTGCTGAATCTGAGTAAGTTGAGTTCTAGCCTTGTCTGCTCTGCAGTGTGACTTCGTACATTATCCTGGAAACAAATTATATTTTACTTATTTGCAGCCAATATAGGTCTTTTTTTAGTGCATGCATGAGGTTTTGTCGCACAACCTTGGAGTAATAGGCGACATTAACAATTTGTCCAGCGTTAACAGCATGGGTAAGAACCATGCCATGTTTGTCTAAAAACATGATGAACATACTCTTACCAAGAGATTTTGAGACTTTTGTCTTTTTAGTGGTGGTGTTTTCCAATATTTGACTCTCGCTTTACTTCTCGGTCATACTAACAAAGACAATTTTTGTCTGTCGTTATGATACGATTCAAGAATTTTTTCTTGCCTGATCTACACGGCGAAGGAATTCCCGGAGCACAAAACGCTCTGTTGCTTTTTTTTCTTCTTTCAAAAGTCGAGAAAACCAACGTGCACAAACCGTTTGAATCCTTATATTAGAATACGATGAATGGATGATCTGTCGATCCCCAACATTTCTCCCGCACTGTCCGACGTCGGTCATCACAAATAGTGTCATTTATTATTTTTACTACGTTGTCGTCAATGTCCTTCGGTCGGCCTCTCTTTTTATGCTAAGTTTCTTCATACCAATCCGTGTATCTCTATGTCTTTTATATACTAGAGCACTAGTTTCATTCCGACCTTTTTACAAAAATGTTTCACGTTCCGGTGCGCCGCCTCTGACGTTAACGCCGACATTTCAATTGAACCAAATGTACGAACTGTCGCAAAACGCGTCATTAAATACTCAAACATTACGTCATAATTAATAACTTTTATGGAATTTTAATCACGATTTCAAAGTCATTTTATGTTTATAGTTTTAAAAAAGCGTTTAGTTTTTACTTTTGAAGCGATGATTCTTTTTATAGGACGAATTTAGTTTTTTCATTTCGGCATTGCGCAGACTCTCAATATTTCTACATGAACAACGCTCACTTAAAGTATCTGATAACTGATTGTGGTATAAAATCATATTTTTGGTTAAAATATAGTACTTTTTAATGTGTAAAAGTTTTAATTCTTGGTGATTTTAATTTACGGAAAACGCCGCTTGTCTACGGTATTTTAGGACAACCCTCGTACATATGTAATACCAAAAATCTGTCATATTTGTCAGAATATTTCCTTAGACAACAGCTTATTTTTTTGACAAACTTATGGTCTGGTTTACAACATCAAGTATATGATGCTAACAACGACAAATATAGCTTTAATATCGTTTAAAACAGTTTACAATTAAATACCTTTTTTATATAAATACCATTTTTATGAACAGCAAAATAAAATTGTTATATTCTAAACTTTTTCAGAGAAAAACGTATCGGAAAAGAAATGATATGTGAACCCTGCTCCTCTGAAGACTTAGAAGTTCAAGCAACCTACTTCTGTAAAACATGTGATGACCCAGAACCATTGTGTGATACATGTGCTAAACATCATACCAAGCAAAAGCTTACCAAAAATCATAAAATGTCGGATAATATGCAAGAATTTAAAAAAAGGTAGTATGGGGCCCATCTACTTTCATTATTCTATAACTTTAAAAAAAAAAATTTTTATCCTCATTGTCGCTAATCTAATTTTAACAAAACTTAACGAAACATAGAGAAACGGCTTAAAATGTGTTCAAATGAGAGGTGATGCTTTGTTCAAGTATAAGATAGCTAGAAAAAAGTGGGAATCGGATTTGTGGTTTTCATTTTTTTTCTTAAGACTAAAATAGCCTGTAAAATCAAAGCTTTAAAATATTAGCTTGCATATATATGGTAGGCGTCATTTCGTCAAACCATGGCTTCCAGGGGCTCGTTTCATAAAGAGGCATAAATGTTAGACCTAATATTTAGTCTTGTCTGAGGACTTACACATGTACAACGAAACTTTGTCGGGCGTATTTGCATATCATAAAGCGGCGTAACTAGAACCGCAGACTTTAGACTTAAACTTTGGCTAAGTTATCAACACGCAGCACTGAACATGCATAACATTGTTTCTATTACTCTGTTATGTACAGGTGTATGTAGCATGTGAAAATAAGATTAATGTTAGGAGGAACTAGCAATTGCAATTGTTTCCGTAAAATATTCCAGATTTGATAAATTCTTATTTCAGTATTCACAAAGACGCATACAAAACTACTATACCAATGTTAAAGTTTTTAAATAAAATGTATTTTCCTTCAACAATTTACCAAACAAAAAGCATATAATAATAAAATTTAAATATACAAATAGATAAAACAATTCACGGAAACCAAAAAATGGTATAGTGTATATGACACAGGGCGAAGAACCATCTTTAAGCAAGTCCTTAACGGTGGCTTAAAGGTGACTTAAAGGAGCTTAAAGGCTATACAACCTTTGAGCCGCCTTTAAGTCACCTTTAAGCAAGTGCTTATAGGTCCTGAATGTCCAAACTTCTTTAAGCTACCTTTAAGCCACCTTTTAGCCACCTTTAAGCATCTTTAAGTGGCATTTACGCTCTCTTTACACTGCCTTTACACTGTCTTTAAGTGGCCTTTAAGTCAATATTGATCAAGCTGAACAATAAAAACATATATTAAATGCAAAAGCTCTTTTATAGAGATAGGAGGGGGTCATCCGAGTGATAATATAATTATCAAGGAAGGGGGGGGGTGTTCCAGGCGGTTTTAATCTTCGCTCCATTAAACACAGATCGCTATCATCAGCACCGCTCCGATGGACACAGATTGCCGTTATAAAATTCTTTATAATTTTTGGGGGGTTTCAAAATTATTGTAGGGATGAGCGCAGTCTCTGTATCTTAATATGTGCATAAAACTAATTAAAGTATGTTTGTGTCCTATTATATATTAATCGGTGAAAAAAATCTCTCTCTCTCTCTCTCTCTCTCTCTCTCTCTCTCTCTCTCTCAGTTCATCTGGTTATTCAACAAAATAAAGATAGTGAACCAAAAATGCATGATTTAATTTGTTAATCGGTTTAAGGTTTGTATTTTTTTTTTCAATTTTCATTATTTCTAACTCTAGATCTGCTAGATACATGTTAAAGATGAAAAGACTCTCAACTGCCTTTGTTATATCGGGCAGGATATTACTGCTTTGTTTGTCTAGACATAGTTTTGTTCGTTTGTGTATATCTAATTAGAGTCTATTGTTTGTCTAACTTAAGAAAACCCCTGGAACTAACACAGAATATACAAGATATACACAACAGTTGTGTCGTGTGCCCAGGTGCATGTTTGTGTATATCTAATTAAAGTCTATTGTTTGTCCAACCTAAGAAAACCCCTGGAACTAACACAGAATATACAAGATATACACAACAGGTGTGTCGTGTGCCCAGGTGCACGTCAGGGTTTCTAAAGGCGTTGAATCTTAGTATGTACGAGTATACGATAAGTCTAGTGAATAAAAGTTAATTTACATTTGTAATTCATTTTCAAAGTATTATTTCCTAGCTCTGGGTTTCAAAGATGTTACGTCTACAAATTAACGATACATGTATGTAAGAGTAAAATCTTGAGGCTAATTAATTAATGTACCGGTGATCATAAATAGGGGTTGATTATTTAAATATATGTATAAGGGTAAATATGTCAAATATACCCGGCCTGGCACATCATACAATTGTATGTACAAGTCATTTGCAATTGCCACATGCAGTAAATACGTCACCGGTAATTGGTAATTTTGTTTGTTATAGAATTGATAGTTTAAAAATCATGTACATACAATTACATGTAAATATTTAAACATATTGGAACGGCGCCGCGATAATGAAAACCGGGAAATTGCGGGAAATTGAACAAATACCCTAATAGTATTAATGCATTTAATAAAAGAAATGATTTCATTTTCTTTCTTACATTTTTATAGCTATAAATTAGATGAATTACGTATATCTACTCGGTTTAAATTTATTAACTAAGAAAGCCTACTATAGTGAACCTAACGGTTTCCATTTAGGTATAATATATTTTTGTTCACTGAAGACCAAATTCCGTATTTTCTATTTAGGTATAATATATTTTTGTTCACTGAAGACCAAGTTCCGTATTTCATTCTAAATACATGCATGCATGTAATTTATAAATTAGATATAATTGATTGTTACTAACTGAATGGTTTGTCAAAATCTTTTCAAGTAAACACATTCAATACAGTGATTCAATATCCACTGATATATAGGATATAAAAACCCTCATAAATATTTAAGTTACCGTGGTGCAGAGGATGTGTGGTGATGCTAGTAAACTAAGGGTCCCGGGTTCAATTCTCACCGCGGCCGGGTTTTTTTTTGGTGTTTTTTTTCATTTTTCTTTCTAGAACAAAAAACGTTTTAATACCTTTTCTTTCATAAAGATAATACATTTTGTTGGAAAATAAGCAAAATATTGAATTAATTTTTTTTAATGGCTTAAAGGTGGCTTAAAGGTAGCTTAAAGGTGGCTTAAAGGTGGCTTAAAGAAGTTTGGACATTAAGGACCTATAAGTTGTCCGTAAAGGTGGCTTAAAGGTGGCTTAAAGATAGTCTTTAAGCTGCCTATAAGCCATCTTTACGCTTTCTTTAAGCCACCTTTAAGCGATACATATAGCTTAAAGGTAGCTTAAAGGTGGCTTAAAGATCGTCTTTAAGCTACCTTTAAACACCTTTAAGCTATCTTTAAGGAGGACTTAAAGATGGTCATTCATCCTGTGTGATTTTCTGGAATACCAGCATAAGGAGTATTATTTAGTGTCAAACACACATGTAAATTGTATATGCATTATCCGTATAATGCATGTACAATGTTTAATTCTTGATATGAATTGTTTCTATTTATGTATAGACTTCTAACATGTGCACCATCCTAAAATCATATTGTTTTTGTTTTTTAAAGCAGGTCCTTATTCGGCATTATTTTGGTTGAAGTACATGACTTGAGTAGTGTGCTAAATAGAATTATCAATATATCATTTTAATTGGATAAGTAATAAGGAAGTCTAAAAAATATGTGTTAACTTATTATTTTGTCGCATGTTGTGATTGCGCATTTCAATTGAAATTAATTAAGGGGTTTTAAAACAATATAATGCATTTTTGTTTTCAATCATTTCGCGTTTTTTAGTATTTGAGCGCAATATATGATTATGATATACATATATTATAATAAGTTACACTTTCATGGGACAGTTCTGTATCCAGTATTATAAAATTATAAAGTGTATTTATCAAATCAGTTTGAATTGCAAATTTGTCTTAACTCTATTAAGTCATCATTATTATAGTTTAGAACCCTTTATCGATAATATATGTTGACTTAAAAAAGAGAATCACAAATTAAGTTCGATTGTTTACTGAATCAGTATTGGTGAGTTTAATAGGCTTCAATTCTCGGTAACATTTGCATTCAGTAGTAATGCATTTACAGGTACATACATCGTAGGTTTTAAAAATGAACTGTTTAAATATAAATTATAAAAAAGCAACAGCATACATGCCTACTTATGTTTACGTCCAAACTTACGCCTAAATATGAGTGGAAGTAAAATTTTGGCTTAACTTTAGTAAGACGTAAAGATGCGCTCTTTAATGAAACGCAAATATTCAAACTAGTCTCGTATTCATAAGTCAGGGCGAACAACCGTTTTATGAAACAAGCCCTTGAGGTCAGGAAGAGGATGTACACATGTAAACGGGTTTCGTAGTTTAAAATAGATTAAGTATAATAAAGCACTTCATCCGAAGAACCAGAAGGGGCTATATTTTGTTGAAACAAATGCAAAAGAAAGATAATAAACCAAATTTTCTTTGAACCATGTGAGTCAGAACGAGGCTAGTGAAATTGAACTGTAGGATTGTTACTTAAAATAACATGTTTTTGTAGAACATGGCTAGTATGTATGTATATATCTGTCAATGGCTAGCAGCCTTGTTTCGAGGGGAAAGGGGAAAAAGCAAAGCATGAATTGTAAATCAGTTTTGTAATTTTTTTTTAGTGTTATTGTCTGTTTCAAATATATTAATGGGTAAAAAATAAAAAAAATAAAATAAAAAACTGTTTCTCCAAATATTAAAGTCAAGGTTAAGTAGGGATCATGATCCTCAATTCCATACAACCAATGGGATCCGAAAGTGGCAAGTAGCAAAGTAAAACGCCATTCACAGTGAAAACATATTTATTGAGGCTGATTTCAGTGCCGCTATCCAAATTTATAGCAAATGTCCAATTTATGCTGTGTCAAACATCCTGTATCATGCATTCTACATTCAAGATCCTATCCATTTTATCTTCATCCGTTCTATCCTGTCAGATTAGAAAAAGAATGATATTAAAAAAAAAAGACCAAAACGCTCTGCAAAATCTATTTAAATATCACTATTTCAAGAGTACTAATATATATTTTTAACAAAGTGTTATAACATCTTAAACAAGTTCGTTTAATAAAAACAATTATAGAAAATGAATTAACTAAGATTTGATTTTGATTGGGTGATGGATACATGATAGGAGGGATAGAATACACATTATTTTTAATTTGTGTTATATTCTGTATCGTGTATCCTGGATCGTGCATCCAACATCCTGTCCTATTCTCTATCCTATACATTTAAGAGTAAACTAAATGGACAGCAGCACCGTACAAGTCTCAAACGACCTCTTAACAGAAAAATGCTAGCTTACTCATTTTAGTTTAAATAATTATTTATCTAATAATTATTATCAATTATTAAATTAAACGCCATTCCAATGGCACAGCAGAATACACAAACACAAACCAAAACAATCAATACTGGTTTCAAGCATAAATGAAGCAAATGCAACCATATATCACAGGAATGAAAAATTATTTTGATAATAATAATTATTTATTTTATTCGAAAACATAATAACAGAAGGAACAGTTCAACTTTAAAAAATACCAATCCAACATCATAATGGTGATGATTTCTTCAATTAAGAAAAGCCTGATAATTATCTCAGCTTTTATTTTGTTTTTGCATACTATGTTTCTGCAGTATTTTTGTGTTTCTTATTCATTAAATATTTTTATAATACCATTTCAGTGAGAAAATGACTGTGAACAGCGTACTATGTGAACCTTGTTCTTCTGAAAATCAGCACATTATTGCAACGTATTTTTGCGAAACATGTGATGACCCAGAACCATTATGTGAAACTTGCGCTAAATATCACACCAAGCAGAGACTTGGCAAGAATCATGAATTGTGTGGAGACATTAAAGTCTTTCAAAAGAGGTAGTGCAAGTTTGGTACCTTTCATATAATTGCAAATAATAATCTGTAGAACTTTTTTTATATATGTCCTTTTTGAAAACACTTTACAGTCTTTGATTTCAATACTTTTCAAACACTTACTGAAATCAGTTAAGGGCAATTACAAAGTTCCTGATTTTTGTACAAAGCTTCTCCTAATTCTTTAGTGAATTTATATTTGTGTATATTGACAACAAAAGACACTACAGACTCCTCTTTTCTTATTAAAAATATAATTTCAAAAATATTAATTTTGCATTTAACATTGATTTTAATGTTATTCAAAGAATACATCGCAGTAATTAATATTTGAAATGAGCAATTCTTTAATGAGTGAGATACGTGATTATAAATTAAATGATATCAATATTGTTAATCGATTTTGTATGAAATCCAGCTAAAAATAAAATGTAGTACCACAATACACAAAAAAGTTTGAACTTCAACCTGCTCTTTAAGAGTTAGTCTCCTTGATTTTATTACTGTTTACACACAAAACATAAATAATTAGGATAATTGCAAAAGACAGCTTTAACAATACACATATTTAGATATCAATAACGGTTCTAATATGTTTGTTTAAATCCCTAGTTACCTCTCACATATGCTTTAAGTGAGGCAACAAAAAAAAATCCATACCATTTTCATTGTTTCTTTTACAAATCAATGACTACAAGATAAGTCAATGATAGTTCTGACTATAAGGTCATTTTAATTTGGAAACAATCATAATGTCCACCAACCAAAGAAGTTATAGATAGTTTGCATATAATATGTCATGAAGCATATATGTGTATCAATTAGTTGTACCATAATATCAAAACAACAGACATGAAAATAAATAGATATAACGTTTGGTCTACGATGTGTCTTTTGTTGAAGAGTATCTGAGATAATCAATATTTTGCTTTACTCTTGTTTTATTTTGCTTGTATATATGTAGCAGATGTTGCAGTAGGTCTGACCCCTCCCCTGGTCGTCTGTCTGATCACTGTTAATAGTAAATGAAAATACGAAAAGGCAATTAAAGTCTCTCTCATCTTGCTTAATAAAGGAATTTATTGCTCTCAGCTCTGTCCATTAAACCTACTTGTTGACGCAGACCGATATCACTTCATCCTTTGACATATTTCGTTCACCTCGGAAACTCTGCTTTTTTCAAATGTAATATTCAAAAAGAGCTCATATTACAGGATATTACTCTTAGTTGGAAAAAAAATCAAATGCGGTAACTCTTATTTATGGTATAAAAGAACAAATAAAGGTGCATTTTTTTTAAAATATCCAAAGCACTTCGTTCCAATGCCCTTAATTTCAAATATTGAAACTGCAAAAAATACTTTTAATGATGTAAAAAATATTGCTAAATTTTAGATGCGAACAAAATCAATACCAAAATTACTTAGAATAATGTATAGATTTAATAAAAAAAATGTTCGTCTACACTAGGCGTCATATCCAGCAAAAATTATCAATATTTTAGATAATGTATAATGCATAGACCAATTGGGTTTCTTTTTAATTGTTCTGAAATATGTTAAATTTGTGTACATTTGACAAAAACTAAATTAATAAACATGCGTTGATTGTTTCAATTTTTCAGAAAAATTGGTATTGTTAAAGAGATGCTATGCGAGCCTTGTACCACTGAAAATTTAGAGGTTCCAGCATCTTTCTTCTGCACAACATGTGAAGACCCCGAACCATTGTGTGATGCATGCGCTAAACACCATACGAAACAGAAACTGAGCAAGAATCACGAATTATGCGGAAATTTAAAAGAACTCGAAAAAAGGTAGTCATCATTGTTATTATCATTTGAGTATCAAAATATTTCAATGTTTATTCTATATAACACTTTGCAAATTATTTCTATTTTTAATATATATTTTTTAAATCTAAACATGACTTACTAAACATTACTTATATCCATTTTTTTAAATAAATTAATCAATATCCGAAGAGTTAAAAATGTTCATGTACAATATGGACAATTCAATCAATGGGAAACATTTTAAGCCTGTACAATATGAGTTTTCCCAATATATATTTAAATTTGAATTTAGATATTTAACAAACGAACACTAAAAATATCTTTAAGAAAAATATTGAACGAGGAAGAAATTACTTAAATGTCTGGTACCTTTATCATTACCCAGCCAACACTAACATAAAAATACAGTATACTCTTAAATTTTAGCAAGAAAACAGATATACTTTGCGAGTTGTGTTCCTCTGAAAACATCCAGGTTCTAGCAAAATTCTTCTGCAAAACATGTGATGATCCCGAGCCGTTATGTGATTCATGTGCTAATCACCACACTAAACAGAAACTGAGCAGAAATCACGAATTGTGTGAAAATCTAAAGGAGTTTCAAAAAAGGTAAACAATGCGTAATTCGATTCAAAATATCATATCTATGATGACATCATTCATTTGAATGTTAAAATCATAATGGTACTTTTAAAATGACAGCTTTAAATATTTTACTTTTTTATTATCTCTGTGTAAATGCTCTCAGAGAGGTATGGGAATACATAGATTTGGATGGAAAAAAAACCCAGAAAGGAGGTAGCCTTATGCAACGAAAATATAATAGATAATAAGCTTGATATAATACATGAACAAGTATTTTAGGCATGAATAACATTTATAATGAAATAACTACATTAACACGTATTTTCATAATGTTAAAGCATAGATTCAATGCAAAGTAAGTATGGTGAGATATTCTTTATATGCGGAAAAGCCTTTATTTGCAAACATCAATACAGAATAAACCCCATGGCAAAAAAAACTAAAACCTCGTATAGAATTTCGCCATTCTTGTTTTGTATTTTAATTATAAATTAAAAAAAATCAAATTCAAATTCCATTTCTCTATATCAATTATTCTTTTGATGAAAATGAACCAACTTCTGTCTAATTTTGCTCTCAAAATACATACGATGAGCCTTAGGACCTTTGTACATGTATCGAAATAAATCGGCATATAGATTATAGTCTTAAATCGGCGCTATTTAAAACATATTTTATCTATTTTTATAACATATATTCGAGGGTTGTTCGATATTTAACGTGTATTGTAGCACAGAGCGATAACTCTTTGCACGATTTTGTAGATGATGATAGTGTTGAAAAGATTTATCCAATACCTTTCAAACGGTTTAAACATGAGAATTAAGTTCTAATAGTGTTAAACGTGTACTCATTTTAATAGAGCTAGTCGTAATATGGTTGGGAAAAGAGGTTGATGATATTGTAGAAATTAGAGTGGATGTAAAAATTTTTTTCCAAAACTCGGTCCATTATTTACTTTGCTTGAGGAGGTTTATGGGTCTGATAAAAAGTCTTATAACTAGAGCAAAGCTCGTTGCAAAGCAACGAGTGGGTCTTCCGTTAATGTCGGAAGTAAAGCTGGAAGTTCCTGTAAGAAGCAGAGCTCTTGAACCAATAACAAGAGTAACTAAAATAAAAAGATGAAAAAATCGAATTATTTCTGGTACGACTTAACAAAATCCGAATGATTTTAAGTACGACTTAACAAAAACCTTCCTGATTTCAAGAACGACTTAACCAAAAAGAATCCGAATGTGTTCAAGTACGACTTTACAATTATTTTTTGTAACTAAATTTTTGGTTCGTAACTTTTGGTAAAGTTAACTTTACTTTTAACATTACGCTATTTTTTAAACTAAGGACGCGGAAACAAAATTTCCGGAAAAATCAATTTTTAAACCCCAATATCTCTTTAAGGTGGCTCTATACACCACTTTTTGATGACGCAGTACGCAAAAAAGTAAATCTGGAAACATGCAATTCCGGTACTGGCTGATTTACACTGAGGTGAATTGTATGGGAACCGCTATTTTGAAAAATTTGTTAAATGGAGAGATTTAATTTGATAATTGGAAAATGCATTACTTACAAGTAATGTGGTATGTGACACCTTCACGTTGTGTGGTATTATTTATCGAAATAAACAATAAAATCAAGTATAAATTTTTAAAGAGTTTCTTTAGCATCATCGATATGTTACACCGTAGCGCAGTGGATTAGTGGGTTCACTACAAACCAGTAGGTCATGAGTTCGATTCCCGTTGAGAACAATAATTTTTTTAACTTTCAAAAAAATTCTAAAACGTATTTTTGGTTGAATACCTTGAAAGAAAATTCTAAACAGGTGAAAATATTTCAATTATGATATAATTTAATGCACATTAATATCGACACCTAACGGGGATGAGAGGGTTGCTTTGAATTTCTCTCAGGTGGGGATACATAAATCCTATTAGCCTAGTCAATGTTCCCCTTTATTTATTTGACTTAGTTTTGCGTTAAAGCTAATATATTCACTTATACAGGGCAAAGTCTATTATATTTAGGAAATTTTCTTCAACTCAGAAATGAAAAGTCCCCAAGGTGTTTGGGCCTTGGGACTTAGGAACGATAACCCTTACATGAGGAACTTTCATACCAAATAAAATTTAAAATATTTTTTGTGTTTATTTGCAATGGTTTTCATTCAATTTTTTATGTCACATTTATTAAAATACATTTTCTTATAACATCAAGCAACTTTTTCAGATGGTTTGTCAACAGAGTAAGAAAATATGAAAAAATATGTTTTGGGGAAATACTAAAAAAAATTGCAATAATAACATTTTTGAATGTTCAGAAGCATTATTTTTTTTTTATGTGTCCGAAGGAAATATCCATCATATGACAAAATAATTTCTCTCAATTTGTTGATAGCTGTCTTTTTAAAAAATATTTTACAAAAACACGAAAAAACATTCAAAAATTCTTTAAAAATACCTATAGTATCCCTATCGTCATTTTAATATTTGATAAGTATATGTTTTGTGGTCTTCTATTGAAAATTGGAATAAACTGTGGGTGTATAGAGCCACCTTAATGCATTGTCCGATTTTAAAACGGATTTAAGTGTCAGGTTCAGCTTGATAAGCTGTATAAAACCAATTTTCATTTTTGATTTGATCAGAAAATTCATTTTTTTCGAAAAATTTGTTTCACTTCCGGTTTCGACCGGAAGTGACGGATTTTTATTTCCAGCCTTATTGCACATGTAAATTGCCAAATTCAAAACCACAGAAAATGTCAAGACTCTATCTTAAAGCGTTTTTGAGAAATGTCGCGGACAAAATGACTTTTTTTTAAAGTTTAAAAATGACGTAACGTCAAAACGGAAGTGACGTTTTTATGGAAACTTTTACATCTTTGAGGCATTATAATTGTTTCCTTTAAATAAGTTGAAAACTTTTTGAGTTATGAAGCCAAAAACGAGTCAGAAAAAGAAGAAAAAGAAAAAAAAATAATAATAACTAGAGCAAAGCTCGTTGCTAAGCAACGAGTGGGTCTTCCGTTAATGTCAAGAGAAAAGCTAGAAGTACCTGCAAGAAGCAGAGTTCTTAAGCCATTAACATGAGTAATTAAAACAATAAGAAAGAAATCGAATAATTCCTGGTACGACTTAACAAAATCCGAATGATTTTAAGTACGACTTAAGAAAAATCTTTCCGATTTTAAGTACGACTTAACAGAAACCTTTCCGATTTCAAGAATACCTTAACAAAATAAACCCGAATGTGTTCATGTGCGACTTGACACAATTTTTTTTGGTACGAATTAATTTTACATTTAACTTCACGCTATTTTTTAAACCAACAACACAGAATCAAAATTTCCGGAAAAATCAAATTTTAAACCCAAATTTCTCTATAGCGCATGGTCCGATTTTAAAACGAATTTCAGCGTTAGATTAAGCTTAAAAAGTTCTTTGTTTTTGCTAAATGAAAAATATCAAATTATCGCCTAGGAAAAAGTTATCATAAAAAAAGACTTACTAGCCCTTTTAGCCCCTAATTTGAGGAGCCAGCCCTTTTTTCTTTTAAAGGCCTTGCAAATGTAAACATATTTTGTTCACATGTATTCACGAATTGTTAAACGTTTTCGAGATATCTGAACAGCTGTGTTTTAGGGGCCGACCATTTAACTCCTTATCGGGGCCACTAACAAAAAAATTGTAGTTGCCATATTGTTAAGAACATTATTCTTAACATTTTGTGTTCTACATTGCTTTTCGAAATATTTCTCCTTTTTCAGATATTAATGATCAAAGTTTTGAACTCATGGCCCCTTGAAACCCCTAATTACGTAATATATGACTTAGGTATGGTACTGTAAAGATAAACAGTTGTACAGTGAACATTTTTGCTTCTATAATCAATAACAAATTTTTGTTCAGTAAAGAGTTATTGTAAGAAGACTTTAGAGCCCTCTTGGCCCCTAATTTTAGGGGCCAGCCCCTTTTTCTTGATATCAAATTAAAAGTTTTGCAAATATAAAAATATTTTATTTACCAAGTGTTCACAAAGTGTTAACCGCTCTCGAGATATCTGTACAAATGTGTTTTAAGGGGCGACCCTTAAACTCCTTAATGGGGCCATCAACAAAAAATTCAAGGTGGCATATTGTACAGAACATTATTTTGAGCAACTTTTGTTCTACGTTGCTTTTCAAAATGTTTCTCCTTTTTCCGATATAAATGATCAAAGTTTTGAATTGCTGGCCCCTTGAAACCCCTAATTACGTAATATATGACTTAGCTAGGGTATTGAATAGATAAACAGTTGTACAATGAACATTTTTGCTTCTATGATTAATAACAAATTAGTGTTCAGTAAAAGGTTATTGTAGGAAGACTTTAGAGCCATTTTGGCCCCTAATTTGAGGGGCAGCCCCTTTTCTTTGATATAACATTAAAGGTCATTCAAAAATAAACATTTTTTGCATTACATTATTTAACAAAATATGTATAGATCAAAAGATATTTCAGAAAATGTTCAAAAATTTCGTGGAAAAATTTGGTGCTTATTTTCAGGTTCAGGCGAGCTTCAAAGCCTTGCACAATTTTCATAAGTGAAGGCAATAGGGTACATCTACATACATTTATCTACAATCCCTGAAAATTTCAAGCTTCTATCTTGATTAGCTTCAGAGGAGATGCGTGGACAAAATGACCCTTAAAAATTTACAAAATCGTCAATTTCTGAAACCGGAAGTGACGTCATAAGTTCAAATTTTAATAACCTCGAGTGTTTACAATACCAAACAAGTTCTGTAAATTTCGTGGAAATCGGTTAAATAGTTTTTGAGATATAAGCCACAAAAAAAGTCAGAGGAAGAATAATAATAATGAACTAGAGCAAAGCTCGTTGCAAAGCAACGAGTGGGTCTTCCGTTAATGTCGGAAGTACAGCTGGAAGTTCATGTAAGAAGCAGAGCTCTTAAACCAATAACAAGAGTAGCTTAAATAAAAAGATGAAAAAAATCGAATTATTCCTGGTACGACTTAACAAACCCGAATGATTTTAAGTACGATTTAACAAAAACCTTTTTGATTTCAAGAACGACTTAACAAAAAAATCCGATAGTGTTTAAGTACGACTTAACAATTATTTTTGGTACCAGTTAATTTTTCTATAAACATTACGCTATTTTTTAAACCAAGGACGCGGAAACAAAATTTCCGGAAAAATCAATTTTTAAACCCCGATATCTCTGTAATGCATCGTCTGATTTTAAAACGGATTTCAGTTTTAAATTAAGCTTAATAAAAGCTGCTTTGTTGCTTTGTAATGAATATCAAATTATTGGTCAGAAAAGAGTTATCATAAAAAGACTTAGTAGCCCTTGTACCCCCTAATTTGTGGAGCCAGCCCCTTTTTCTTGATATCAAATAAAAGGTCTCGCTAATATAAACATATTTTGTTCTACAAGTGTTCATGAATTGTAAACCGTTCTCGAGATATATGTACAAATGTGTTTTAGGGGCCGACCCTTTAACCCCTTACCGGGGCCACTAACAACAAATTTTTTGGTTTAATATTGTTCAGAACATTATTTTGAACAACTTTTGTTCTACACTGCTTTTTAAAATATTTCTCCTTTTTCAGATATTAATGATCATAGTTTTTAGTTCTGGCCCCTTGAAACCCCTAATTACGTAATATATGACTTAAGTATGGTACTGTATAGTTGAACAGCTGTACAATGAACATTTTTGCTTCTATAATTAATAACTAAATATTGTTCAGTAAAGAGTTATTGTAAAAAGACATTAGAGCCCTTTTGGCCCCTAATTTGAGAGGCCAGCCCCTTTTTCTTGATATCAAATTTAAGGTCTTGCAAATTTAAACATATTTTGTTCAACAAGTGTTCATGAAATGTTAACCGTTCTTGAGATATCTGTACGAATGTGTTATAGGGGCCGACCCTTTAACTCCTAAATGGGGTCATAAACAAAAACATTTAAGGTAGCATATTGACAAGAACACCATTTTAAGCATCTTTTGTTCTACATTGCTTTTAAAAATATTTCTCCTTTTTCAGATATTAATGATCAAAGTTTTGAACTTCTGGCCCCTTGAAACCCCTAATTACGTAACATATGACTTAAGTATGATACTGTATAGATAAACAGCTGTACAATGAACATTTTTAGGGTCTTCCGTTTCCAACGGAAGACCCTATTGTTTTTCTTCGGATTCTTTTTCATTATTATTATTCTTCCTCTGACTTTTTTTGTGGCTTATATCTCAAAAACTATTCAACCGATTTTCACGAAATTTTCAGAACTTGTTTGGTATCGTAAATACTCGAGGTTATAAAAATTTAAACTTATGACGTCACTTCCGGTTTCAGAAATTGACGATTTTGTAAATTTTTAAGGGTCATTTTGTCCACGCATCTCCTCCGAAACTAATAAAGATAGAAGATTGAAATTTTCAGGGATTGTAGATAAATGTATGTAGATGTACCCCATTGCCTTCACTTATGAAAATTGTGCGTGGCTTTGAAGCTCGCCTGAACCTGAAAATAAGCACCATTTTTTTCCACGAAATTTTTGAACATTTTCTGAAATATCTTTTGATGTATACATATTTTGTTAAATAATGTAATGCAAAAGATGTTTATATTTGCAAGACCTTTAAATTGATATCAAAGAAAAGGGGCTGGCCATTCAAATTAGGGGCCAAGAGGGCTCTAAAGTCTTCTTACAATAACCTTTTACTGAACAATAATTTGTTATCAATCATAGAAGCAAAAATGTTCATTGTACAACTGTTTATCTATACAGTACCATAGCTAAGTCATACATTACGTAATTAGGGGTTTCAAGGGGCCAGAAGTTCAAAACTTTGATCATTTATATCGGAAAAAGGAAAAACATTTTGAAAAGCAATGTAGAGCAAAAGTTGCTCAAAATAATGTTTTGTACAATATGCCTCCTTAAATATTATGTTGATGGCCCCATCAAGGAGTTTAAGGGTCGGCCCCTAAAACACATTTGTACAGATACCTCGAGAACGGTTAACACTCTGTGAACACTTGGTGAACAAAATGTGTTTATATTTGCAAGACCTTTAATTTGATATCAAGAAAAAGGGGCTGGCCCCTAAAATTAAGGGCCAAGAGGGCTCTAAAATCTTCTTACAATAACTCTTTACTGAACAAAAATTTGTTATTAATTATAGAAGCAAAAATGTTCACTGTACAGCTGTTTACCTTTACAGTACCATAGCTAAGTCATATATTACGTAATTAGGGGTTTCAAGGGACCAGAAGTTCAAAACTTTGATCATAAATAATATCTGAAAAAGGAGAAATATTTTTAAAAGCAATGTAGAATAATGTTCTTAACAATATGGCAACTAAAAATTTTTTATTGGTGGCCCCGATAAGGAGTTAAAGGGTCGGCCCCTAAAATAAAGCTGTTCAGATATCTCGAAAACGTTTAACAATTCGTGAATACATGTGAACAAAATATGTTTACATTTGTGTTTACATTTGTGAGACCTTTTATTTGATATAAAGAAAAAAGGGGTGGCCCCTCAAATTAGGGGCTAAAAGGGCTAGTAAGGCTTTTTATGATAACTTTTTTCTAAGCGATAATTTGATATTCTTCATTTAGCAAAAACAAATAACTTGTTATGCTTAATCTAACGCTGAAATTCGTTTTAAAATCGGACCATGCACTACAGAGAAATTGGGGCTTAAAATTTGATTTTTCCGGAAATTTTGATTTAAAAAATAGCGTGAAGTTAAATGTAAAATTAATTCGTACCAAAAATAATCGTGTCAAGTCGTACATAAACACATTCGGGTTTATTTTGTTAAGAAATTCTTGAAATCGGAAAGGTTTTTGTTAAGTCATAGTTAAAATCATTCAGATTTTGTTAAGTCGTACCAAGAATTATTCGAATTTTTTCTTATTGTTTTAGTTACTCTTGTTCTTGGCTTAAGAACTCTGCTTCTTACAGGTACTTCTAGCTTTTCTCTCGACATTAACGGAAGACCCAGTCGTTGCTTTGCAACGAGCTTTGCTCTAGTTGCTTATATAATTAATAACAAATTATTGTTCAGTAAAGAGTTATTGTAAGAAGAGTTTAGAGCCCCCTTGGCCCCTTATTTGAGGGATCAGCCCCTTTTTCTTGATATCAAAGGAAACCTCGTGAAAATTGAAACAACTTTTGCATTACATGTTTAAACAAATTATGTGCACATCGAAAGGTATTACAGAAAATGTTCAAAAATTTCTTGGAAAAATTTGGTGCTAATTTTCAGGTTCAGGCGAGCTTCAAGGCCTTGAGCAATTTTCATAATTGGAAGCATTGGGGTACATCTACAGACATTCATCTACAACCCCTGAAAATTTTAAGCTTCTATCTTGATTAGTTTCGGAGGAGATGCGTGGACAAAATGACCCTTAAAAATTTACAAAATCGTCTATATCTTAAACCGGAAGTGACGCCATCATGCAAAAATTTAATAATATGTAGCGACGATGATGTTCTATCACTCCTGAAAATTTCGTGCAAATCGGTTTGGTAGTTTTTGAGAAATAACGCTCCAAAAAAGTCAGAAAAAGAAAAAAAAAGAATAATAAGAACTAGAGCAAAGCTCGTTGCAAAGCAACGAGTGGGTCTTCCGTTAATGTTGGAAGTAAAGCTGTAAGTTCCTGTAAGAAGCAGAGCTCTTATACCAATAGTAAGAAAAACTAAAATAAAAAGATGAAAAAAATCGAATTAGTCCTGGTACGACTTAACAAAATACGAATTATTTTAAGTACGACTTAACAAAAACCTTTCTGATTTCAAGAACGACTTAACAAAAATAATCCGATTGTGTTTAAGTACGAATTAACAATTTCCGAATTATTTTAGGTACGAGTTAATTTATCTTTGAACACAACACTATTTCCTTAACCAAGAACGTGGAATCAAAATTTCCGGAAAACTCAAATTTTTAATCCCAATATCTCTGTAATGCATCGTCCAATTTTAAAACGGATATCAGTTTAAATTAAGCTTTATAAAAGCCCCTTTGTTGCTTTATGATTTATGATTTTAAAAAGACTTAGTAGCCCTTCAGGCCCTTAATTTGAAGGGTCAGCCCCTTTTTCTTGATATCAAAAAAAAAGGTCTTGCTAATATAAACATATTTTGTTCTAGAAGTGTTCATGAATTGTCAACCGTTCTCGAGATATCTAAACAACTGTATTTTAGGGGCCGACCCTTTAACCCCTTACCGGGGCCACTAACAACAAAATATTTGGTATCATATTGTAAAAAACATTATTTCTAACCACTTTTGTACTACATTGCTTTTTAAAATATTTCTCCTTTTTCAGATATTAATGATCAAAATATTGAATTATAGCCCCTTGAAACCCCTAATTACATAATTTATTACTTAGGTATGGTACTGTATAGATGAACAGATGTACAAACAACATTTTTGCTTCTATATTTAATAACAAATTATTGTTCAGTAAAGAGTTATTGTAAGAAGACATTAGAGCCCTCTTGGCCCCTAATTTGAGGGGCCAGCCCCTTTTTCTTGATATCAAATGAAAGGTCTTGCAAATACAAACATATTTTGTTCTACAAGTGTTCAAGAAATGTTAACCGTTCTTGAGATATATGTACAAATGTATTTTAGGGGCTGACCCTTTAACTCCTAAATGAGGTCATAAACAAAAACATTTAAGGTAGCATACTGTACAAAACATTATTTTGAGCAACTTTTGTTCTACATTGCTTTTAAAAATATTTCTCCTTTTTCAGATATTAATGATCAAATTTTTGAATTTCTGGCCCCTTGAAACCCCTAATTACGTAACATATGACTTAAGTATGGTGTTGTATAGATAAACAGCCCAACAATGAACATTTTTGCTTCTATAATTAATAACAAATTATTATTCAGTAAAGAGTTATTGTAAGAAGACTTTACAGCCCTCTTGGCCCCTAATTGGAGGGCCCAGCCCCTTTTTCTTGATATTAAACGAAAGCCCGTGTAATTTGAAACAACTTTTGCATTATATGTTTTAACAAAATATTTATACATCAAAAGATATCACAGAAAATGTGCAAAAATTTCGTGAAAAAATTTGGTGCTAATTTTCAGGTTCAGGCGAGCTTTGAGGCCTTGAGCAATTTTCATCATTGGAAGCATGGGGGTACATCTACATACATTCATCTACAATCCCTGAAAATTTCAATCTTCTATCTTGATTAGTTTCGGAGGAGATGCGTGGACAAAATGACCCTTAAAAATTTACAAAATCGTCAATATCTGAAACCGGAAGTGACGTCATCCTTTAAAAATTTTATAATATGTAGCGCCGATCATGCTTTATCCGTCCTTAAAATTTTGTGCGAATCGGTTGGATAGTTTTTGAGAAATAGCGCTCCAAAAAAGTCAGAAAAAGAAAAAAAAGAATAATAAAGAAAAAGAAACCGTAGAATAACAAGAGGGTCTTCCGTTGGAAACGGAAGACCCTAATAAAGAAAAAGAAACCGTAGAATAACAAGAGGGTCTTCCGTTGGAAACGGAAGACCCTAAAAATAATCCGAAGAAAAACAAAAGGGTCTTCTGTTGGAAACGGAAGACCCCAAAGAGAAACCGAAGAATAACAAGAGGGTCTTCCGTTGGAAACGGAAGACCCTAATAATAAGGCAGTTCGTTTCAGAAGAAAGAAATTCGTGTAACCTACTTGTACAGAGTCCGTCAAAGATGCATAAGAGTATAGCAAACCTGTGACTATGACAGGCAAGGCAAATGTTTCAGAAATAATTGAAAAAGATGATAGATATACGTGGTTTTGCCAAAGGTGCTTGCATATTGCCATCGAAGGTGTATTTCATTTTGAAGCGTAATTTGAAAGTACGAAAGGTATGTGTCAGATGGATCAGGTGGACACTGCATAAATTTGCGGGTAAAAGTACAAAACGCTAAGCAATTGCTAAAAATGTTTCTCAAATTCAATCAAAGACAATTTGTAGATATTGTAACTGGTGAAGAAACATGGGTTCACTATTTCGAAACAGTAAGAAAAAAATGGAAACGAGATATGGCTAACTGAACAAGGTAGTTGCCACCATTGAACAGAACTGAAAGTTGAACACCTGTAGTTGCCAGACAAACAATAAGCACAACGAAGGTTCTTCTTTGCATTCTTCTCATGTAATGATATAGCCGTACAAATTACGGTGCCGATGTGCAAAAGTGTCGGTATTACTGAGATGTAATACTTAAAATGCTCAATAAATGTTATCTAAAACGACGCCTTCGGTCATGATTTAGGTGCGTTTGTCTACGTCATGATATTGCTCCATCTGAGCCTGTGAAGCATTTTTTAAGTCACCTTTAAGCTATATACGCTGCCTAAAGGTGACTTAAAGGTGGCTTGAAGAAAGCGTAAGGATGGCTTAAAGGAAGCTTAAAGGCGATCTTTATGCGACCTTTAAGCCACCTTTAAGGACAACTTATTGGTCCTAATGTCCAAACTTCTTTAAACCACCTTTTAAGCCATCTTCAAAAAAGTCATAGCAGTCGTTATTCAATATTGTGCTTATTTTAGCAACAAAATGTCATAACTTTAATACAATTTAATCAATTGTGATCAATGGACAAATATATTTCCTTTATGCGAAGTATTTATTTAAAAAACAGCGTGCGTCTGGACAAAAGACACACCTGTTGTGTACATCCTGTATATTCTGTGTTACCTCCATGGTTTTTTTTTAATTTTAACAAACACTAGATTTAAATTAGATGTACACAAAGAAATGAATACATGTCTAGACACAAAACGCATCGATTTTATCAAAAGAGAAAATGATTCTACATGAACATGTACGATAGTTAAGAAAACAATGTATTTTTTATCGCAATTTTCAATGATTCTAAGACAGAAAAAAGTATTAAAAAAGGTTTTTGCGCTAAAAAATAAAATGAAAAAAAAGATAATTTGCCAAAGACGGCGATCGAACCCTGTAGGCATGTTAACGAAAGTTACTTAAGATATGACCTAAGTGTGTTCCTAAGGTATGACTTAGGAAAAAAGTAAGGAACATCCTAAGATCAACTTAGGACACGACTTAAGATTTAGCTCGACAGTAACTTAGGAACATCTTAAGTTAGAATAGCCTAACCTTCTACAACCATTCTTATTTTTCACATTCATTCACACAAATCCAATTTGAGAGACTTTTATAGGGATAAATCATCAAACATGTTGCCAGAGAAAACTGTACGTGTCAGTTGTTAACACAATAGGCCTAAAACCAGTAATTATTAATGTATATATTTTGGAAAAATTACATTTACTTAAATATATATTAGGGAACAATAACAACTCAGTTAAAAATACAAAAACAAAAAACAAAAACAAAACAAACAAAAACAAACATTGAAACAAGATGAAAAACAATTAAACAGCACCCCCGGAAATCCAAATTACTGCTTATTTTCGATGAAGATATTATCAGGACAGAGTTGGCTTACATGCAAGTAATAATTTAAACAACACGTGTCCATTCTTTGAGTGTAAATTAACATTTGATAATCTTGTCATTCAAGTATGTGTTTAACATAAAGATGAGATTTTTATAGAGTTTAACATTACATGTAGAAACACAACTATTTTCCCTTTAATCTGCTATATATATAGAATACACGATAGTAGATAAGAAATAAGTTGTAATATATCTAGAAAATTCAAAAATACAGTTTTTTCAAAATTACGATTTTTTCAAAGATTATTTTCAGAATGAAGTGAAAACAATTCGAATGATCGATGTTTTACTTTTTAGCCAACAAATTTGAATAATCTTATACAAAAGTAGTCAAAACAATGAATGTAACTTACTTAGTGTACATTGTAGATATAACAAATAAGCCAATAATCTTAATTTGTCAAACAGAGACAATATTTGCGGGAAAAATATTTGCTTAATTTGTTAGCCACCAGCAGGCATGTTCACGAAACTTTCCTAAGATATGACCTAGGAAAAAAGTTAGGAACATCCTAAGATCAACTTAGGACACGTCTTAAGATGTAGCTCAACGGTAACTTAGGAACATCTTAAGTTAGGATATCCTAACCTTCTACAACCATTCTTATTTTTCACATTTATTCATTAATATCGAATTTGAGAGACTTGTGTAGGGATGAATCACTAAATATTTTGCCAGAAAATTGTACATCTCGATAGTTAACACAATAGGCCTAAAACCAGTAATTTCTATGTTTACATTTTAAAAATTTACATTTACCTAAATTTATATCAGTGACCAATAACAATTTTGTTTGTTTTTGTTTTTTTTAAATAAAAAATATCAAACGCCCCAAAAAATTCAAATAACTGTACTTTTTTAAACAGAAAATATGTATCAGGACAGAATTGGCTTACAAGCAGATAATAATGTAAGCAACACGTGTGTATTGTCCTTAGATAATTAACATTTGAGAATATTGTCATTCAGGTATATGTAATATACATAAACACGCGATTTTCATAGAATTTGAAACGTTACATGAGGAAAGACATGTACTCTCACAAACACAGCCAATTTCTCTTTAGTCTGCAATATATAGAATACACGAACATGTTAAATAAGAAATAAGTTGTAATATATCTCGAAAATATATACATACAGTTCATTCAACATTACAAATATATAAATACAGTTCATTTAACATTACAATTTTAAAGATTGGGTTTTTTTCAGAATAAAGTGATAAAAATTAGGAATGATCACGCATGGCTTATGTAACCCGATGTAAATTTACTTTTTAGCGGGAGCATTTAAATAACTGTTTTCAAAAACTATTAAAATCAAAACAATGAAAGTAACGCATTAAGTGTACAGTGTAGATAAAAAAAATAAGTGAATAATTTTCATTCGTCAAACAGAGATAGTATTTGCAAAAAAAAATTCTTAAAAATTTGTCAGCTCTCATGCAGGCATGTAGTAACGGGAAAGTGGTGAGAGTTAGGGGTCCCCCTCCACGTCATTTTGTTAAAATGAACACACATGATAGAATAATTGACTATGCCCCCCCCCCCCTCCTCCCGGATTAGGAATTTGATGTTTGTCGAAAATGCTAGAACTGTGGAAAATATTGCTTATTATACCGGTCTTAAGAAAAGGCTTCACAACATCCCAATATCCCCCAAAAAACGTGATTGTATAGCTTTAGGATGGTCTAAGGACAAGGTAGGTGTTGTCCTAAAGTTAGGACAAAGTTATGGCGGTTCCTAAATTTAGGAGAGCTTCGAGAAACAAACTTAAGACTAAGACGTATCCTAAGATGTACTTAAGACGCACCATAGTCCTAAGACAGCTTCGTGAACATGCCTGCAGGCAAGCATGTAGCAACCGTGACACCGGGGAGGGGGTGTTTTAGGGCCACTCTCCAATTTATATTGATAAAATGAACGTACATGATAGAATAAACAACTCTGCCCCCCCCCCCCCCCTCCCTCCAGGATTAGGAATTTGATGTTTGTCGGAAATGCTGGAACTGTGGAAAATATTGCTTTATTCTACCAGTCTTAAGAAAAAGCTTCACAACAGCCCCAATATCCACCAAAACGTTATTTTATAGCCTTAGGATGTTCTTAGAACAAGGTAAGTGATGTCCTAAAGTTAGGACAAAGTTATGGCGTTTCCTAAATTTAGGAGAGCTTCGAGAAACAGACTTAAGACCAAGACGTATCCTAAGATGTACTTAGGACGAACCATAGTCCTAAGATACCTTCGGGAACATGCCTGCTGGACTCTTCGTTTTCTAGCATCAGCTTACTTCCAGTGCGCCACGGGAACTCATGTCTCATAGGGTGTCTATAACCTATATATAATTGGCTATTGAATCCATGTAATGTGTGTGTAATTGATTTTGACTTCCATTTAGTTTGTAACAATCAATTATACCTAATTACACGCATGCATATATTCAAAACGTATTACGGTTCTTAGTTTTCAGTTAAAAAATATATTAAACCTTATTGGTAACTTTTAGGCTTACTAGTACTTAGTTAATAAATTCAAACCGGTTAGATATACGTTCACCTAATTCATTACTATGAAATGCAAGGAAGAAGATAACGCTATTTTTTTAAAATGCATTGAAACTATTAGGGTAATAGTTCTACGCAATATACTGGTTTTCTTGATCACGGCGCCGTTCCAGCACTTAATAATTCTATTAATATTGACTATGATACATTTACAAAAGATGTTTAAATGTTTAATTGTATACATTATTTTTTTCTATCAATTCCATAACAAACAATATCACCAAATAGAGCAGAGCTCGTGACAAAGCCACGAGTAGGTCTTCCGTTGTTGCTGCAAGTTGAAATGATATATGATTTGGTGTCAAATGATTATAATGACTTAACTTTCAGTTCTGTTTTTGTTATAAAATCGTGTTGGGATTGAAAACCTGTATAAAAAAACGTGTTTTGAAAAAGACAGGAAGAAAATGTTTTAGGAAAATTATTTGTCGAACACAGTTTGTGTAATCGTTTAAAAAATTCTTTAAACAATGAAATGTTTAATGGCGAGTTAAATTATAAAGGGGTACATGTAGTAAGCATTGTTATATACGGCATGTACTCATGATTAATGTCAGGAATTATATTTTTAAAAAAAACGAACCCGCCTACAAAACACGTAACCTTTTCTCTAAGATAACTTTTGTATTTAAATCTTTCTAAATGTTTTAAGACTATGTGCAAGTTTGGAATAGTTGCGTGCTGTCAAAATGTAGTAGTTAGTCAAAATTGATGGCGGAAGTGTGTATTGTATTGTATTGTTTTTTAGCTCACCGAGACGAAGTCAGGTGGAGCTTATGCTATACCCTCGGCGTCGGCGTCCGGACATGGTTAAATTTTTTGTTGCAGGTCCTGTATCTAAGCTATTATTTGTCCTATCTTCACCAAACTTGCATGGATGATGCATCTGGACCTACTTATGGACTTAAAAGACTTGGATGCTGAATCTGAGCTATAGGTTTCGGATGCTGGAGGAGATTAAGGTTTTTGGAGCTGGTTAAAGTTTTTGTTGCAGGTGTCGTTTGATAGCAATATCTAAGTTACTGCTGGTCTGAACTTCACCAAACTTGCATGGATGGTGTGTCTTATGATACTGATGCACCAGACAGGCTTGAGTGCTGAATCTGAGCTGTAGGTTTCGGATGCTGGAGGAGGTTAAGGTTTTTGGAGCTGGTTAAAGTTTTTGTTGCAGGTGCCCTTTGATAGCAATATCTAAGTTACTGCTGGTCCGTACTTCACTAAACTTGCATGGATGGTGTGTCTTATGATATTGATGCACCAGGCAGGCTTGGGTGCTGAATCTGAGCTATAGGTTTCAGATGCTGGAGGAGGTTAAGGTTTTTGGAGCTGGTTAAAGTTTTTGTTGCAGGTGCCCTCTGATGATTATATCTTAGTTACTGCTGATCTGTACTTCACCAGACTTCCATGGATGGTGTGTCTTATGATACTGATGCACCAGACAGGCTTGAATGCTGAATCTGAGCCATACGTTTCGGATGCTGGAGCAGGTTAAGGTTTTTAGAGCTGATTAAAGTTTTTGAAACAGGTGCCCTCTGATGATGATATCTTAGTTATTACTGGTCTGAACTTCACCAGACTTCCATGGATGGTGCATCTTATGATACTGATGCACCTGACAAGTTTGAATGCTGAGTCTGAGCCATAGGTTTCAGATGCTGGATATGGTTAAGTTTTTTGGAACAGGTCACATGTTTAATAGATAATAGTACTTTTTCAAACTTGCATAGTTGATTAAACTGTAGTATGAATGAATCACAGAGGAAGCTTCAGATGCAGAGCTTGATCTCCATTATCAAGGATGCTAAAAAATATATCTTAATTATTACAGGTCCTAACTTCACCAAACTTGAATGGATGGTGTGTCTTATGATACAGATGCACATGACAGGCATGGATGTTGAATCTGAGCCATAGGTTGTGGATGCTGGAGCAGGTTAAGGTTTTAATTGCTAGTGCCCTCTGATGATGATATCTTAGTTATTACTGGTCTGAACTTCACCAAACTTGCATGGAGATGCGTCTTATGTAAACTGATGCACCTGACAGGCTTGAATGCTGAATCTGAGCCATAGGTTTTGGATGCTGGATGAGGTTTAGTTTTTTTAGAACAGGTCACATGTTTTATAGATGATAGCTTGCATAGTTGATTTAACTATATAATAAATGAAACGCAGAGGTTGCTTCAGATGCAGAGCCTGATCTCCATTATCAAGGATGCTAAAGAAATCTCCTACTTCACTCAAACCTGCTCGATAGATAGATGTGTTTGTTGATATATGATATAACATGATGCCTATGATATAGTATTGTATGGTATGAAACAATATGGTTTAACATGATACAATATAATATTATATGTAAAATTATAAAAAGTTATATGATATGATATGATATTGTATAGTTTTTTTTTATATTATATGTAATGACATTGTATCATGATATCGTTATGTATAGTATTGTATATTATGATACAATATTGTATAATATTATATTGTGTTATTAATTTATTATTTAATCACATGATACTATTACATAAGATATTGCAAAATATAATACTGTATCCTATGATACTATATTGTATATTTTATAATATTGTATCATACGATTTCGTATAATATGATATTAGTTTCTGTAATATAGAATTATATCACATGAAATTGTATAATATGATACTGTTATATTATATAATATCGTATCATACGATATTGTATAATATGATATTGGTTTATAATATAATGTATTATCACATCACATGAAATTATATTGTATGATATTGTAAAAAATATTGTTGTATCATATGATACAATAGGTATAATATAATATTGTATTATATAACATTTTACTTTATCAAATAATATTGTATCATTCGATATGATACAATGTTGTATCAAATAATATTGTATCATATGATACAATATCATATTATGTATCAAAAATGATACAGTATCATACAATATCATACTATATTATACAATATAATATCATACATTCAGTTCAAGCATATCTTTTACAACATACACCATAGCATAACATAGCATTGGAATCTCATACCATAGCATTGGAATCTTATACCATAGCATACAATCTCATAGAATTGCATTCCTCATATCATACCATAGCATAGCATACAACATTATTTCAACTCGGTTTCAAATGTTTTTATTTGAAAAAATAAATGTTTACATGATAGATTTGTGGTAAAAATTGGCTTCATATTATTTCACTTCGAAATGTGTGGAACTCTTCTGTGTATGGAGGCGTTTTTGTTCCAATCTCATAGCATACCAAGCATAGCATAGCATACCATATCATTAAGGCCTTCATTTCAATTTCTCATAGCATAGCATACAAATCTCATAGCATAGCATACAAATCTCATAGCATATCATTAAAATCGCATACCATATCATAGCATAAAATTGTAAAAGATATGCATGAAATGACTGTATGTTTCAATGTTATGATGTATTATGTAATATGATATTGTAATATAATACTATATTGTTTTATATATTATGATATTGTATTATTTGATCAAATACAATAACGTATAACACAATACAATGTCATATCATACGTTACAATATCATATCTCATTATTGTTAAGGTCTTCCGTTTCCAACGGAAGACCTTTCTATTATTGTGCGGGAAAAAAATTAAGATTATTCTTATTTTTCTTTTTTTTTGGTTTTGTTTCCTAGACGCGAACTTTGAGGCTTCATATCTTGCTCATTTCTAAACGGTTTTTGCTCAAATTTTTAGGGCTAATGTACGTTACAAAACACTATCTTAAGCAATTCATAAAATGTAGAATTCCCTTTCTGTTAAAGAGTTATTCCCCTTTTACTTTTTTTTAGGGCCTTTTGTTTCCAGACAAAGGCTCCGAGACTATGATAGCAGGGAATGGGAATCCAACGAATTTGAATAACAGAGACATTGTAGTTGTGCACATCTGTTTATGTTTTTAGATTACGTTTTCTATTTAGGAAAAGGTAGGGGGTCAAAAAACAGGATTCAAAAAAGTGCAAAAATTTAGACATGTTTTCCTTTATATCTTTTGAACGAAAAAAATTTTGTAAAGACATGTAGAATAAAAGTTGTGCAAAATAACAAGGGCTTTCATTTGACACCAATAAAAAGGGGCTGGCCCCTTAAATTAAGGGCCAATGGCCCCTAAAACATTTTGCTTAATAACTCAAAAACGGTGAGGATTTTGATATGGATGTCGCTGGAAAAGTTGTTTGTTGGGATCTCATGAAGGTCGTTTCAATGTTATTTTGTAAGTGGTTTGTGTAGTATGAGTGTAAAAAGCTTTACATGTTAGCATGTACCTGTTTTTATTTGACAAGTTAACGAAAGACTTTGTGCGTACAACTGGCATGAAGTTACCGCAGAAAGTATGCTGGTTTATACAGGAGGCATTAATTCATAAGAATTTTTTTTTTTAGAATACATGCTTTTTTTAGGAGTTTAAGTCGTTGTTAAGTTCTTATAGTGCACAATCCTTAAAAACGGGAATTGGAAAACAAAACATTCTTTTTCTTTTCTAGTAAAACACAAAATATGGAATGAAAAAATATATGCATTACCTTTTTAATATAAACATCATGCATTCAAAATCTACCTTGAATCAGAGCTGTGTGTGTACCATTACGTAAGCTCTCCCTCGCCCGCGGCCGAGAAAGTCGGTCACCGTGGTCGCGGCTGGACTACCTAGCGGTCAGTGGTTATCTAATACACGAGAGTTGCGTCTCTCATATATGAATTTATTTAGCCGCGAACTCAAGAATTGTTTTAGTTTTGATTACACAAAATCTTTTGTGGATTAAACGATTGGATGTCAAGTAAGAAATACATGTAGTTCATTTAATTAATAAAAGCAATGTCATTCTCTAAAGCAATAATAGACATAGATCAATTGTGGGTTTTTAGTTTAAAATAAAGAACTTCTATTTGATAGAGTAAGGTCATTATACTGCAAACTTTTCAAATCTTCCTTGGTTCTGAGCTGTGCGTTTCTGTGCGTTGTACCTTTACGTAATCCATCCTTCGCCCACGGCCGAGGAGATCAGCCACGGCTGCATTATCTAGCGGTAAGCGGTTATTTAATACACAAGATTCGCACACCGCGACTTACACTTGCATGCATATGAACGTGTTTGAGTTAATATAGCCGTATATACAAGAACTGTTTTGATTTTATGTTATAAAGGTTTGTCCTACTTGTATATATTTAATTAAATATTTGAGTGTAAATGAATATTAATGAACGATATTACTCCATATCGGAAAATCGTTAGACATAAACTAATGGTTGGTTGGTTTATGTAAACTACTTTAAAAACTGTACAATTAATGTTTTAAATCAACACCCCCACCCCACCCCCCTCAAATATTAAACCTTTAAATAATGATCATCCCTCGCACATGGCTGAGGAGATCCGGCGCGAGTGGTTAAGTGATCCGCGGTCGGTTCGTGTTCTTCTACATGTACCTTATGACGCGTTTATGTTTCATATTTTGCACGGACACAACTTTATTTTATTATGTTTTCAACTATTATATTGGTTTAAGATAAAGTTATTTTACTTTTACAGTTGATTAAGCATTGATTTATACGATAGCGTACAAGGTAGTTTAAAAATCAAATCAAATTATAATCAAAGTTCCATGTTACATGTTTGCGGTAGGTGCTAGCACGATAAAGGAATGCCCTGAATTGAGGCATTCGATGATTATTTTAGAAAATATTCACATGAGTTTAAACAACTTTAGATTAGATTCTATCGGTCACATATTAATCACTTCTGTAGTTTCATTGTGGAAGCGAACTCATTGCTGCCCCCCCCCCCCCCCCCCACTCCTCCCGCCCCGCTGACAGGTGCTCGCGCTGGATTTTTTTTTAATTGGAGAAAAGATATCAAGATCTGTCGAAAAACATTTTTGGTGGTTTCTTCTTATGTGTAACATTTTGTTTCACTTTCCCACCCCTTTGTTTATTCGGCCAGTCTGTGTTAATTCAATTGCCGCATGCGATCGAGAATCTTGTGCCGCTTCAGCGCACACAGCTCAGAACATTTATAGCCCCAGGTCATCAATTGTTATGTAATTGAGTAACAGTTGGAAGGGTGATTTTACTACATAAAATAATAAAATCATAATATAATCTATTTTAATTGAGTACCATGCGTATAGATTCCCATAATAATTAAATTTTTTATTTCCTTTCAATGTTTACATTTAATTTTGTTCAAATAATTAATAAATTTTCTATCATTTAAATTGTGTGCTTTATCAAATTCTGATTCCGATTACCTTGAATTCATTATATTCCATTGGCTTTTGACAAAAGAGAGACGCCTGACCATCCAATGAAAACAAATACACAGAGTTTGATTGACAGGTTCAGCCAGGTGCAGGTCTCGCCCGATGTCCGAGGTTATGTGTGCTGCTTGTACACAGCCGAATGGTCTCAGTAAGAGTTATCGATGTAAATAGATAATAAAAATACATGCATATCAAAACATGATCGTGCAAGTTAAAGTTGATTTAGGTTTGTTCCAATAGAAATCATGTTTCGCTAACTGTATTTAATATTTTTTATGTATAGCGAATTTTAATATTGTTTCAGTACTGAAACATCGCATGAAAACGTTAAATATACATGTACTCTGTAACTAGTCGTCTTTTAATACATATACCTTTCTTTTGTTTGTTAAAAATTCGTTCAATTTTGTTAAAGTAATGTAAAACACGCGCGCCATTTTGAAACAATTAACTTGTCAGAGAGTTCCGAATGAAATCTGATGAACGTTTCAAACGGTTCTCGCACGCTTTGCTCGAAACGATTTACACGCTTTGCCCGAAACGCTAAACGGTTTACATGAAACTCTAAAAGGTGTACACGAAACGTTTCTCGCACGTTGGCTGCACGCTTTTTTGGTGTAGTAGTACGTTTTAGGGTCTGTAAATTTTGTCAGCACGCAATTCTAAACTTGCACATAGTCTTCTAAAATTTAGAAATATTTTAATATAGAAGTTATCTTTGAGAAAAGTTTACGTGTTTTGTAGGCGAGTTCAGTTTAAAAAATAAAATACAATTCCTGACATGAATCATGAGTACATACTGTTTAATGTTTATAACAATGCTTGCTACCCTTTGAAAATTTAACTCGCCATTAAACATGATCTCATTTTTTAAACAATGTTTGAAACGATTACATAAACTCTGCTCGACAAATAGTTTTCCTAAAATATTGTCTTCCTTTCTTTTTTCAAAACACGTTTTATATACAGACTTTCAATTACAACACATTTTTATAACAAAAGCAGAACTGAAAGTATAGTCATTATAATCGTAACATATATTTTCAACTCGCAGCAACAACGGAAGACCTACTCGGGGCTTTGCCACGAGCTCTGCTCTAGTTTATTATGGTATTTTATTGTATTATATGATAAATGTTGTAAATATGATAGGATGCAATATTAAATTTTATATTATTGTATTGATTAACATATAAACATATGATTATCATACAATTTTTTAACAGATGATATACGATATTGTGTCAAAACAGAATCCATGAATATCCAAGATCATAAAGTATGATTTTCATTTAATATGATAAAGGTGGTCTCATAAAGGTGAAGTCTCATAAGGGTGATGTCTCGTCTCGGTGAGCTTTGTAATCTGTGATTACCTATGTTTGTTCAACAGCTGTACAGCTTATAGACATTTACAATTATACGCATGTTACAATACATACATTTATACCGGTTACTTGAAAAGGGCAAGTTTATGCATGAAGTGTTCTGATCATAAGAGCATTCTTAATATATCTTAGTTACCCAAATTGCACAAATCCATTACATTTTGTGTTTAAAATAATAGAATTAATTTAAAGACAGAGGGTTTAATAAAATAAAACTGCTTAAGGAAGTTTTCTCTTAAGTTACAGTAAAAAGGACATTTCAATATAAAATGATATTCATCTTCTATATCTAAAGTACATAGAGGACATAAACGTCTTTGTAATGGAGCATTGTTATATCTGCCAATTTACAATGAGATGATAATCTTAATTTACATGTAAGTTTCTTATATTGTAAAGGAATTATTTTTGTTAGATATGACTGCAAGGTACAATGATCAATTAAATATTTATAGATTATACATTTGGAAGAGGCATGTATGTCAGCTGGTAGAGACTGTTTAAAATTATCAAAAATACGCTGCTGGGCGATTGTTAAAATAATTTCTGTCCACTTATATTATTTAATGATACGAATACTAGACGTGTAGATTCAAAATAATAATTAGCTATCAAAGATCAGCGGGAGAGTTTATGCAAACGTGAACATCTAAATTTTACATCAGATGGTGCTGTCTCATAAAGCCACCGCTATGTAACTTGAAAATAAATAACCTTATTCACAGAAATGAATTTTACTTCTCTCGACGATGCAGTAATATCCAAAATCCTTATTTTTATGTCAGAGGATTGACAACTTAACTTGAATAAAACTTCAATTGCGCCTGCGTAAATTGGAATTCTGGGCAGGAATTAGACAGTCCGTGTTAAAGAAATTCGACGAAGTTATGAAACTGGTCAGTTACTAGGTCAACCTGCGCATACATGTAGATGTATTAAAAGATTGTCAATGGGTATCGTCCGTAGCTATGGTCCGGAATCAGTATGTGAAGTCATACTTTGTATGCAAATCGATTGAGAAGCGCATACATTTTGGGGAGGCAGATACATGTATGTCGCTATATTATAGTCTGTGAATATCATGAACACTGTGACGGATAATTATGCCAGTGCCAAGGTGGCATTTTGGCACCCGCTTAGGATGCAGTTTCGGAAAATCCATGTATACCAAATGGTAGACCATTGTCTAGAGAGTATATAACCACTTTTGTGTTCAGTGTGTTTCACCTGGCAGGTGAGATATTTACATTTTAAAATTAAAATCCCATAGGAAAATGATAATTCCCATAGGGGAATTGATTCTCCTACAGGAAATATTGACAAACCTATAGGATTTTTAAAAAGTCCTATAGGAATTATATTTCCTATAGGAGAATGGTATTTCCTGTAGGAATTTGATTCTAGTTTTCCTATAGGATATAAAGATTTCCTATCGGATTTTATCAAATCCTATCGGAATTGAAATTCCTATAGGAAGTTCTTGTATTCCCACAGGAAATTTAAAAATACCTATAGGAATATTGTTTTTCCTATTTTTGAAAGGTAAATATCTCACCTAACAGGTGAGATACAATGATTACAAAAGTGGATGTTAACTCTTTAAACAATGGTCTATAATATGGCATATTTGATTTTTTCGATATATGCAGCTTAAGCGGGTGCAAAAATGCCACCTTGGC
Source organism: Magallana hongkongensis (assembly GCA_015776775.1). Classification (NCBI taxonomy): domain Eukaryota; kingdom Metazoa; phylum Mollusca; class Bivalvia; order Ostreida; family Ostreidae; genus Magallana; species Magallana hongkongensis. Next base: position 20,779,989 of record CM027471.1, read on the forward strand.
ACTGGCATAATTATCCGTTACAGTGTTCATGGTCTTTCAAAGAAATAAGAAAGCTGTCGACACTTGCAGTACTTTGATGATTTTTACGGCGACCGACTGCATTGCAAAATATAGTCGTATTTCATAACTTTTAATCTTAAGAACAAATTTCCTTGGATTTAAAACTTTTAATAAATATATATGATAAATTATTTTGTCCGTACAGTAACTATGGAAGGTTAGCGTGTTCAACAGGTTAATTCATCAGCCACAATTTTCAGATTACGATCTCGCTCCTTTAATATGAAGATGATTGACTTCGACTAATAGTCTTATTGTTTACCAAATGACCACTGTAGAGAAATACCCTTTCAACCGTTACTCGCTTACTTAACAATAAATGACCTGGGGCTATATATGTTCTGAGCTGCGTGCGCTGAAGCGACACACGATTTTCGGTCGCACGTGGCGACTGAATTAACATATACTGACCGAATAAATGAGTTCGTTTCTACAATGAAACGAACGACCATGTAGAATAACTACAGAAGTGATTAATATATGACCGATGGAATCTAATCTAATCTATTTTAAAAAATCATGTGAATAATATTTAACATAATCATCGAATGGCTCAAGTCAGGACATTCGTTTATCGTGCCAGCACATACTGTAAACATGTAACATGGAACTTTGATTATAATTTGATTTGATTTTTATATTATCTTGTACGCTATCGTATAAATCAATGCTTAATCAACTATACAAGTAACACTGGCGTCGGAAGCAAATTGAAAGTGGGGGGGGGGGGGGAGGGGGCTAGACTAATCCTCAGAAATATTGCGAAAAAGTAATTCCCAAAATCATGGAAATCCTAATCCGTGGGGGGGGGGGGGGGGGTGTATACCTATATTTTCAAAAAAAAACCCTACTTACCCAATTTTTGACTCCCAAAATCATGAAACCCCTATTCTGTTGGGGGGGGGGGGGGGGTAGTATGCTTCTCAATCCAACTTCTCAATCTTTCAAGGTAAATTTAGGAACAATAATTTCCGGCGAGAAGAAGTGGGGGGAGGGGGGGGCTGAACCCTCTATCATGCTATATTTCTAATGGTTAGGTATAACATTGCCAAATAAATTGGGGGGGGGGGGGGAGGCTAAGCCCCCCTCTTAGCCCCCCCCCCCCCCCCCGGTCCAGGGCTCACGATAGGATTTTGCCTCTGACAACAGCGGTATTGCAACAAGTCGAGAAACATTCGCACAGTTTGGAGAGTATTTAAGGAATTTTATAGGAATTTAAGGATGTAAGTAGCTACGCTTGATGTGAGATTTTGAAAGATTAGTGCGAATGTTTCTCGACTTGTTGCAATACTGCTGTTGTCAGAGGCAAAATCCTATCGTGAGCTCTGGACCAGTAAATGTCCGAGTAAAAATAAACTTGCGACTTCGAGAGAATAATGACGTATATATCTCCGCTATTTTAAAACCCATCAACTTGAAATTCGGCATGAGACATTACTTTTCCGAAAAATACATGCATATTGCGAGTGTTTTAAAAATTAATTGATTTATAAGGCTTTTGAAGCGAGCTGGTATTTTTTTTTATTTGTGTCAGAGTTCGACCCCTTTCATTATTTATGGTTACATTGAAATAAATGTTAAAACGGGCTTGGCCCCTGTGCTCTCGTGTATAAGATAACCGCTGACCGCCAGGTAGTCCAACCGTGACCACGGTGACCGTCTGATCTGATATGACCTTGACACTTGATCTACAAATATCATTTAAGGTCATTACATATCCTTTGCAATGGTTTGTAATGTAATCGGATTTTAATGCATGTTAACATTTCATTTTTAGCTTATTTGAGCTGAAAGCTGAAGTAAATTTTTCTGATTACTTTTTGTACGGCGTTCGTCCGTCAGTAAACTTTTTACATTGTTGACTTCTTCTCCAGAACCGTTTAGCAAAAAAAAAAGCTTAGCTTAAAGCATCATTGGGAAAATGAAATTAAAATGAAGATCCAAGCCTTCTGCAAAGGAACATAATTAAAAATTATTGAATGATTTTTGGTATTGTCAAGAAATTTCTTCTCAAAAACCATTTGGTAAAAAAGGAGCAACTGGTGTGGAAGACTTCAAAAAGGGATTAATTCAAATTTGTTCTAAACATTATACTCGGGGGAAGGTGGGGCTACCATAAGAAGTCTAATGTTTACTTAGAAATAAATAGAGCAAATTATTCTTCTTAAAGCTATTTGCCAAGAGAAGCTGTAACTTGTGTGGAAGGGTATACGTATTTTCTAGTTCAACTGGGATAGGGTAGGGCCACAGTGGGGGGGGGGGGGGGTTACACATTAATATAATTATAATAACATTTATTTTCAAATATTCTTCTTAAAAAAAATTGTCAAGGAAACCTTTAAATCGTTTAAACTCGTAAACAATTTCAGGTCGTACAGATTCAAACAAGTAAAGAAAAAATCTTAAGATATCTTACAAAAACCAATTGTCAAAAATGTTGTACTTGTGTGGAAGCATCCTCATGTAGTATAGATTTAAGATTGTTTAAATCATGATCCCCAGGGGTAGGGTTGAGCCACAATGGGTGTCGAAGTTTTTCAATTAGAATATAAAGAAAAAATATTCTAAATCTTTTTCTCAAAAACTGTTTGGCTGGAAAAGCTGTTTGGAGCATCCCCATGTAGTGTAGATTTAAGATTGTTTAAATCATGATATGTGTGGGTATAGTGTGGGGCGAAAACGAAACCAACCTCAAATAGTGTAGTTTCAACTTTGTTATAATCATGTCCTATATGGATGAGTTGAGACACATTGGTGGTTTAATTTTACATAGGAAAAAAAAAGATTTTCGAAAACTTAAATGTTGTGATACATGTATATTGTATTACTTACGATCAAATATATTGACATATTGTTGATTCCTGGTTGTTTAGACTGTGTCTTTTTGACAACGATCTTACCCCACATTAAGTTTAATGTTTTATGGAAAGGAATATATGTTAAATATCTTAAGAATGACAATGTTCAATATGTAATATGATTATAAAATCATTCTGTTATATAAGGGGCTCGATATTTAACAAAGAACCAGTGAGAAAAAAATGCAATTTTTTAATACAGGATATATTTTACTACATTGTGCAGATATTTTGTATACGACTCCATAATGCTGATTTTATTAAGGCTATACAGCTCAGGCAAGGTGACCCATGGACATCTCGCTAAATATTTTTTTAAAAAGGTTGACAGTTATTTTCACGGAGTTTACTTTGGACCCAAAATTGCTCATATTGTGTGGGTTCGAACACTAAATCCAGTTTATAAACCAGTTTATCAGTCATAGCAAGATTCAGAACCAAAATCTCGTCTAGATAAATTACCAGTCTCCTCAGTCTATGAAGAAATGCTATGATTGGCAGCATAACCTTTATAATAAAACCAAGATTTATTGCTAAATCGAATGATAGGCTGATGTACTGTAGCGGTCGACCAACTTTATGAGCTTCTTCTGTAAAATTGATGCATTGGTATACTAAAACATGCCTCTTTAAGATCGACTTTGCACATGAATCTCCCTTGATTAGTATGTATTAAAAATAAAATGTTGCATCTTGAAGCATCCGTAAAGAGAACGTGTATTCTTTAAACTTAAAAAGATTAAAAATGGGATATGACCCCCATTTTTCTTGGGACGTACAAACAAAGTGCTCATGATCTGCTCTTGAACTCAGATCTTTGTGTTCACAATATTCATCTCTTTTTTTGAAATTCTTCATGCAACTTCTCAAAAATCTTATACCTCTTATTAAGTAATGTATTTTTATTGCAGATGGTTGTGTGTTTTAACGAGATTTATTGTTCTTTAATACGATCAAAATTTATTTTTTACCCATTTTGAATAAAAACAAAAGCATATTTCAGCCTACCCATTCCACATTGGTATAGATATTGTGTTGATGCCCGAGAACGTTTGACATTTGTTCTACAACTATCGGTTAGTTTATGAGACGATATTGGCTTATTTCTTTGTAAATCCGCCTCTGTCCCTGAAGTTATACCCCTGGCACTTTTCTATTTACCAGATGTTCCAAAACGAACGGGCTAGTGGACAGTCAGTCTGAGTTGTTTTGTTTTTTTTATTTTGGTGATGGCTCCAAATACATTACATAAGATATGAATACGTTACTATTCTGCCAAAAATACTAGATGGTGTTGATTTTCAAGTTACAACATATTTCTGATGTAAAATTCTGGTACGATTGTTTGGAAAGCAGGTTTTCATTACAATACAGATTAAGTTAATATATTTTTGTAACATCAAAATACATTAAATGGCTCAGCATGTAAAACAAAATTCAGTCTAATTTCGAAATCAAAATTTATTCATATTCAATCTAACAACTTAAAAAAGACAACAAATTTACTTCCTTTTTTTCAGCAATTCTGATATTATGAAGAAACCACTTTGCGAACCCTGTTCTACAGAAAACTTACAAGTGCGAGCAACCCACTTTTGCAAAACATGTAACGATCCTGAGCCACTGTGTGATACTTGCGCGAAACAACATACCAAGCAAAGACACGGAAAAAATCACGAAACATGCAAAGATATGGAGGAGTTTCGAAAGCGGAAGCCCGAATTGTGGTATTTCAATAACTAAAGAATATAATTTTCAAAGAATTCGTAAAATTCTTAACGCAGCTAGAACGTTAAAACGTGTTAAATAGTGTAAGCTCAGAGCAAATATATAGAATATAAAGTTTTGCAGTTTTCGCTACTGCAAAATAGCTGCATGGCTATGTTATTGAATTTAGTGAAATTTTAACACATTAAGGGAGCTCGCAAGATTTATTAACTAAAATAATTTTCTATATTATATTTATATACTGAAAGCTAGGCTCTTTTGATGTGTCATTATGCATATTTTGTAGTAAAAACTGGAATTTCTCTCTCTCTCTTTCTCTCTCTCTCTCTCTCTCTCTCTCATGCTTTTAATGTCTGAAAAACGCCAGAGACTGACTGAATTGTTTTGTTGGCGGCTATAAATAAAAATATGTCTCTATAGTAGACAAAAATCAACAGTTACATTGAAATTTGAAACAAGCGTAATTAAATCAACGTTCTTCCCCCAATTACTTCTATGTGCAGACAAACACCAATGCTTTGAAAAGTAGTTCATAAAAATTTATGCGCATTGAATATGTGCCCAAAGCGCATAGTCTTGTTTAAAAATCACGTAATTAATAAGAAAGGGGGGAACCAACGCTAAATCTATTCGTAAACAAATAAAAAACCAATAGAATTGACAAAACATGGCTCTCTGTGTAAATATTTGGTATAGCGGAAGCGTTTACCTTGACACTGCTCGTTTTTTTGGTTTACTTTTGAAGTTGCGCTATTTTTAGTATTATTGGCAATATGCCTGCCAACAGCCAAGACTCTGCATTCAGCAAACCCCGGCTAAAAACCAGAACTATATGTGAATTATACTGAATAGCCAGAATGACACATTCTAAAGGAATTGATTCAATACTATCCCTTTCGCCGTGTTGGGCTGACACAGTTATTGCACGTTTCTATATTTGATACGTTGTGTATGGCTTTGAAATAAAAGTTCCTACATCATGATCAGGTTTGTTTAATTATACTTTTCTCGGTGTGCAGCCGTCGCTAGAGTGTAAATAACAATAAGGTAATTGTATCAATTAAAATTCGAAAATAAACAATTTAGTTATATGTTATATAGAAATGAAAATTTAGACTGAAACTGGAAAGTTCTTCTCTAAAATACAGGTGTAAGCATTTGAGATATGCGACATATAATTTCTGCATGGAACTCTTGTTAATATCTGACGAAAGTTAAACGTTCCTAGACCTAGGAGTCTAGCATATTTAATTACTGAGTATTCAGTTGAAAGTCAACAAAAGGCATCGGTGAATTTTCTAATGCGAATATAAAACATGGCTGTTAATAACATCTAACAGATTTTGATGAAATATTATTTTAGCTAATCTTAGCTGAAAGCATAGAGCTTTTTTGTCACATTATTTTCGTGTCCGTTTAAACACAAAGCACTTATCATGAAAGAATTTTAGTTTGTAAAAACGAAGGGGCATGCCCAATGTAAGGGGGAGTACTTTTATTTCAGAATCATTAAAATTGCTACAATGCACTCTGATGACAAAAATATTTTTAAATGTCACTAGCTAAAAAAAAAACTTTAACTTATGCGGAAACATCATAACGTACCAAAATTTGTCTTTTTTTCAAATTATGATCCCCAGGGGTAAGTTGAGGCTACAATGATGTATCAAATTAGGTAAAGAACAATTTTAATAAAAAATCTTATTATAGCAAAAACGTGTTGTGGCATCCTTAGGAAGTGTAGATTCAAGTTTATTCAAACATTGATCAACAATGGTCAGTGATTTAAATTTCAACCAAACTTGGCACAAATATTTTTTAGTTGAATTTTTAGTTGAATTGACTTAAGTTTGTAAAAAATAAAATTAAAGGTTTAGGCTTTTTTTAACGGCGTTAAAATTTTACTTTTTTTGTTTTATTTTATTTCTTATATATATTTTATCATAACGTCATAAAAGCACAATGGCAACGCTCACCCACTGTGCAACGGAAAAAAACCTTTAAACAATATTATGTTCCTCAAAAATTTAATTTAATCAGTCTGTATTTTCTTTTTTATGTATCATTTTATAAATGATATCGAAAAAAAAACTCATAAAAAGTATAAATACACCGTCTTTTTTAGAATGCGCAAAAACATGCGCATTGAAAACTAAATTAGGTCCCCTAAATGAAATAATACACAATGCTTTTTAAACGCAATACTTTTGCGATAAATGCAAACATTTGCGTTTTTTAAAATCTTTTTTGCGTTTAATCACAATAGTTTTTGCGTTTCAATGCTATTTTTTTGCATTTGCATTGCCATTTAACGCAAAAGATTAGTTATTGCTATTGTTTTCAATCATGGAAATGACATTCTTTGAGATCATATGTACAGCAATTAACAGATATCTTTATTTCAAACTAGTTTTAGGATACATTTTATTGTGACATACAAGGGCATTTTCTATACCGATTGTATTACAAAGTTTGGGGGTTTTCCCCATTTTTATTTAAAGAAGGTCATGAAGAAAAGATGCAGTTGGAATGCATTTCATTTTATGTATAATGTAACAAATGTCGGTAACGGCAAGATGTTATTATGTTTCTTATAGACTAATAAGTCCTACAAGCATTTGCATCTCCTGAATGCAACTATAGGTGTGTTTTGAAATGTTTCAGGCGGTCGGGATTTTTAATAGGTCTTTGACTATTTTTCCTTTAAATATTTGATGAATATGTTGTAGTCCTCTGGAATAATTCTGGAATAATTTAACATAAACTTGACACGATTACACTTGTTATTTTTTTGTAGTTTAATAAATCGGAGCGATCGAGTCTGTCCACCATCACAAGTTGACTATCGACTTCATTACTATAATATTCACATTTGCGTAAATTATCTTTTTTTCCTACCGTTGTTTGAAATATCCCTTATTTGTTCAGCACGCGCGCACGGACATCCAGTCGAAAGGGTATATATATTTTTTTAGATTCAAGGTGGCTGGATTTTTTTTATTTAGGTACATATGTTTGGCAGTAGGTTTACTGTACAGGTCTGTAGAAAGGAACCCTTATTCATGAGAACTATTTACATCTTGGAACTTTATACTGGATCTTGCAAAAATTAGGTCAAGCTGAATGTTTATCATTTGCGATGTTTTTAAAATGTTGAAGGTCAACTTCTGTGCCTGACCAGATTCCAACTATGCCATCGATATATCAAACATAAAATGGGTTGTTTGTTACATTGTACAAACAGAATATGTTCAGATATATATATATATATATATATATATATATATATATATATATATATATATATATATATATATATATATATATATATCCAAATCACAAAAGTATTTTCTCAGTGTCCGGTAAAAATAAAGTAAAAAAAAAGAAAAGCAAAACTAACTGCAAAAAATAAGCGCTTTTTTGTTAAAAATATTTAGACGTTTTACAGTCGTTAAATTTATGACGTAAATTTGCAATTATGTCATAAGTTTTTTACGACTGTAAAGCGTCTGAAGATTTTTAACATTGAAAGTGTTTATGTTTAGCAGTTAGTGTTGCTTTATTTTCTTTAATATATATAAAGTTTTTGCCAAGTTTGAATTCAATAGCAGTTCCATGTGTTTACATATATTGATTGTTGATAAAACTGAAATCAGTTTTTCCAGGACGCCTCCATCATTTTTAAATTGCTATTTGTGGCAACGTCTTTTTACATGTTGTTCATTTAAGGTTTTTGTGTCTTGTCTGGGTAAACTGGGATACAGCGCTTTAACTTCCTTACAAAATTATATTGAGGAATCTGATAATGGTTGATTTGCTGTAGATTTAAAAAAAAAAAATGTAGTGTCTTAAACAAAACTTTTTAACGATCTGTTTTCCTCCTCAAGTTGCAATTCTACAAACTCTGCTCGTTTCTCTGCTGCATGTTTACTATCGTTTTAAATGGATGGTTTTCTTATGAATATTTGGATTTGCCTGTAGGTTTCCTAAGGATATTTCTGTAGGTAAAAGAAAATGTCGTAAGTCAGACGTGATGGATCCTTTTTTATGTATGTTGTTTACTAACTTCTTAATTTTGTTGGTGATTTGTTTGCTTCTATTTTCTTTAACTTCATCATATGATGCACTGCTTATCATTTCGTGATGGACGCACTTATTGTTGTCCATCACTACTATTCCATATTCTTTGTCTGCTGGTATAAAAATTACTTTTTGATCATGCAATAGTCCCCTTATTGCTTTGTCTTCCGAACTAGTAATGCTACTTGAAAATGTTCTATTGAATCCACGGATAACGTCTCCTTTCACTTATATATTCATCTAACCATATGTCCCTTCCTTCTTCTGGTGTCCAATTACTTTTGAATTTTTATTATTTACAGTTCCTACATCTTGTAAAGACATATAATTTTGTTTGTCGATGAAATGTCCCAGAAGCTGTGTCCTACGTTCCCAAGTCTGTAGATCTGTTAACTTTGTGAAATCAATATTTTGTTTAGTTGGTACAAATTTTTAACCTTTTTTGATAAACCCATTTGATCTGCAATAAATTTTTTGGATGATAAATCCATAACTTCCGTGTGTGTGTGTGTGTGTGTGTGTGTGTGTGTGTGTGTGTGTGTGTGTGTGTGTGTGTGTGTGTGTGTGTGTGTGTGTGTGCGTGCGTGCGTGCGTGCGTGCGTGCGTGCGTGCGTGCGTGCGTGAAACTTTGTGTAGTTGTTTATCTACGGTTTAATACAGAAAAGAGCAGATGCCTAGGCCTTTCAATCTGATAGGTAACACCGTGTTTATGTTTTTCAACTGTTTAAAATAAAGAAAAGAAAACTTTTCAAGTGTTAACTGGTTAAATAGTTGTTTTTTTTTTCCAAGACGTTTAACAAAAGCGTTGAAAATTCTTTTAAGATTGACATGTCATTAGAAGATGTGTTTTAATGAGGAACTTGATTGTTTGGTAATATCTTAAACTGAACAACACATATTTGCGAGTCAAACTTCAGTCTATTCGTAATATGTACATATAACGAATTACAAATCAATCACTGTCGTTCATAAGTTGACATAAATATATATAATGAATCCTATAATAAAAAGAAATGGTTTTCAGGATTGCAGTAAGAAATATTAGTTAATATCAGTAAAAAATCGCATATTTTTAATTGTGGAACTATAATTAAAATATATATTTTAACAGAAGTATTCAAATTAATCAAGGGGTAAAATATTAGATTATTGTTTTCTCATTATAAGTAATTCCATTACATGTAACAACCATTACTGGTATTGCAGGAAAAACAAGGACACAAGAAAAGTATGTGAACCCTGCTCAAATGAGAACATACAAACCATTGCAACGCACTTTTGCAAAACCTGTAATGATCCAGAGCCATTATGTGAAACATGTGCAAAACAACATATTCGACAGAAAATAAGTAAAGATCATAAACTCTGTGGCGATATACAGCAATTTGCTCAAAACAAATCTTCGTTCAGGTACGTTATAAAACATTTATATGATTGTTAATCATCTTTGTAAAAAAAAAAAAAGATTAAATACAGTATTGATATTGATGATAACAATAAGAATAATATTGAAAATAATAGGTAGATTTATTCTCGTTGCTGACAACGATTTGGTCTTTCGTTTGATATAGTAGTTTTTTTCTCTTCTTTTTTGTTTGTTTGTTGTTTTGTGGATTTATTTAATTTTCTGCGTAAAACTAACCGGTGAGCCAATCATTACAACAAATGGCATTGAACATTAATAATTTTAAGTCATTTTGAAGTCATTTAATCTTGATTTAAATAAATTTGATTTTTTTTAAAACCACATAAATTACCTAAATTGTCATCAGATTAAATACTGCTTTGACAACTGCTAATGGTTATATTGCAGCAAGAATAAAGATACAGAAAGAGTTTGCGAACCCTGTTCCAATGAGAATGTAAAAGTTTCAGCAACACACTTTTGCAAAACTTGTGACGACCCTGAACCATTATGTGAAGTATGTGCCAAGCAGCATATTCGACAAAAAATAAGTAAAGATCACAAACTATGTGATAACATCACAGAATTTGACAAAAATCAACCTCCTCTTTCATGGTATGTTTGCACAAGTGTAAAAGAAAATGAAATAATGTTAAAATAAAGTTGTATCAATATTGTGTTTCTAATTGCAGACAGGATCAAAAATTATATAGTCCCCTATAATTATTAGAAAATAAAACATAAAACAACATATCTTACTTAAATCAAGTGTACAGAAAATGCATTTATAAAGCTTTTGGTGTTTTGTATATTGTTGCATTAGATATATATATATATATATATATATATATATATATATATATATATATATATATATATATATATATATATATATATATATATATATACAGACCCTGAAACGTACTACTACATCAAAAAAGCGTGCGACTTTCGTGCGAGAACCGTTTCGTGTAAACCGTTTAGCGTTTCGTGTAAACCGTTTAGCGTTTCGTGTGAATCGTGAAGCGTTTCGTGTAAACCGTTTAGCGTTTCGTGTAAACCGTTTAGCGTTTCGGGCAAAGCGTGTAAATCGTTTCGGGCAAAGCGTGTGAGAACCGTGTGAAACGGTCATCAGATTTCATTCGGAACTCTCTGACAATTTAATTGTTTCAAAATCGCGCTCGTGTTAAACATTACTTTAAACTGTTTGGGATTGGCAAAACTCCTTTGAGATATTCTCGTGAAAAAAAATCTTTAAGAAATAATATACTTATCTTTTTACAAAATTGAATTAATTCTTAACAAACAAAAGTACGCGTATTGAAAGAAGACTAGTTACTGAGAATATTCGGCTGTGTACAACCAGTATACATAACATCGGACATCGGTTAAGACCTGCACCTGGCTGAACCTGTCAATCAAACTCTGTGTATTCGTTTTCATTGGATGGTCACGCGTCTCTTTTTTGTCAATAGCCAATAGAAATTTAATGACTTCAAGGTAGTCGGAATCAGTATTTGATGATGCACACAATTTCAATGATAGATTATTTAACATTAATTTGAAGAAAATTAAATGTAAACATACATGTAGAAAGAAAATATACTATTCATTTTTATGAAATGCGGGAAGTGAATTCTTCTGAATCCTGATTAAAAATATTTCTATAAGTTTTATTTTAATTATTTAAACACTGATAACGGAAAACAACAAGTAATTAACACAATGAAATTTTCCTTAAATTTACACATGCAATTAATTATTTTGGGAATCTATATGCATGGTACTTAATTCAAATAGATTATGATAGATATATTGTACGCCGTTATGCGGGGCGCCGGTTATGTATACCAATTTTGAGACAAAAATTTAAATCATTTTTTATTTATTGTTCTTTCCGAAATCCGAAATAGTAATGACAACTTTCTTTATTGTTCAATCAATTGAATTTTTGTGTTATATTATGTACGGAACATTTATTTACGCGAATGATTCGACATAAGAACAAAATTAATCGGTTGTTTTATAGCATTTTTCTAACTTATGTGACTAATTTTTTTTTTACATAACTTTCAAAATTATCAATGTAAATAATTACAGGTTTATTTACAGTTAGTATTTTTACATCGTATTCTCTGAAACCAATAAAAATATTAATGTGAGAAGAAAAAACAAATCCCGCCGAATACTGAAAAACCGATTTCAGTTTGTAATCATACGGATTTTATTTTTGGTATTGAATATTGTGTTACGGTAGCTTTTTTTCTCTGGAATTTTTATTATTTACGGCACTAATAAGAATCATGGATATTTCTTTTGAGCAAACAATATATTCATAGAAGTAATATTTTTGGCTAATTCTGTGAATAAATAATATTTTGCTTTAAATATAAGTAACAAATTAATTTAATTAATCAATTCAATACTTATGTACATATATGTTTGTAATATCAGTATTTCTATTATTTCGTGTTTTCTTAAAATCAATTCTTACTAACAGAGTCAGGGTAAAAATCCGAGAGGGCCCGAATCGATCAGGATAAAAGCGTGTCCAAAGCGTGTGAAAAGCGAGCAAATCGTTTCGTGCGAGAATCGTTTCGTGTAAACCGTTCAGCGTTTCGTGTAAATCGTTTAGCGTTTCGGGCAAATCGTGCAGCGTTTCGTGTAAACCGTTCAGCGTTTTGTGTGAACCGTTTAGCGAGCGTGTAGCGAGCGTGTGGTGTAGTAGTACGTTTCAGGGTCTGTATATATATATATATATATATATATATATATATATATATATATATATATATATATATATATATATATATATATATATATATATAAAAGAAAAAAAGCAACACTAACTGCAAAACATAAGCGCTTTCATTGTTAAAAATCTTCAGAAAAAACGTCTGAAGATTTTTAACAATGAAAGCGCTTATGTTTTGCAGTTAGTGTTGCTTTTTTTCTTTTATTATATTTTTACCGGACACTGAGAAAATACTGTTGTGATTTGGATATATATATATATATATATATATATATATATATATATATATATATATATATATATTACTGTTCAAGCATAGAATTATTGTATAAACTTTGAGTTTATAATATTGCAATAGCAACAGACCAGTGCTTAATTTTTAACAAGTTCAAAACGCGTTGATCTTTAACTTAATTACAGTTCAAAAAATGTATAAATTAAGTAATTGTTAATGCTTGTAGTACATACCTGTTCTTTTAGAATAATTTTACATTAATTCTTATATTATCACATGGATATATCTTTAAACTACTAATTTTCAAATCATACAAACTATGTCACTTAAAAAAATGTCAGAGAAAACATTAATTTATGACATTGCGACCAAGGTCGTAGATAGAGCGATAATAGGGTATTGATGTTTTAAAGGTTACGAATATGCATGTAATCCCCTGTTTTGTTTTTGTTTTTGTTTCTGTTCCTTAAGTGTAAAAGATGAATATCTAGAATTCTGCAGAGAAAAATTAACCATCAAATGATGGCAGAATATTTCAAATTCTATAATATCATTCATTTTCTTATTTGGTATTCTTCCCGTGCATAATGTCTTTTTTACCAGTTTTGATACAATTGACTACTGAAATGTGTTCCTCACCGACAAATTATTAAGTAGAGACCCACTTTAAGTTTAAAAAATTGAATAACTGAGATACATTATATTCCTTTTTTTGCGTGTCATAAAATCGGAATATTGTGTAACTTTTTTCATTTGCGCCAGTCATTTATTTGCAAATTAAATATATTATTATAGCAGCCAATAACGGATAATATATCTGAGGATATATAATATTTTGCAGAGTAAAATGCAGAGTGCTAAAATTAGATCTTCGCATTAATTAAAAGATGTACAGTATTTGTTTAACAAATGTCAATATTGTTCACGCAAAATGAAACCCTTTTACAGCATACATAGAAAGCAATGTGTTATATCCCAATGCCTATGAAAAGTCCATAAAGGATTAATTTTCTCACAAACTTTTTTATCAGTTCATATTCATACACATTTCGATACTGTGATAAAATACCATTTTAGAATGATTATATTGCAGCAAAATCAAAGATATAAAAATTGTTTGCGAACCTTGTTCAAATGAGGACAAACAAATTACGGCAACACACTATTGTAAAACCTGCAAAGATCCAGAACCTCTATGTGAAGATTGTGCCAAAGAACATATACGTCAGAAAATAAGTAAAGATCACAAGTTAAGTGGTCATATAGAAGAATTCCCTCAAACCAAAGCCTATTATTGGTATGTTAAAAACAATCTTCGAGGATGTTATAATCTAAGCTACGAATAACTGAATTTTCTAAAGAATTTTCATTGAAACAAATTTCATTCCAATCAAATGATTTTAACAAAACAAAATTAAACTGCAAAAGTATTTTAATTAAATAAAATCAATATCTTCAATTTTGATTGATTTGGTATAATGGAAAAACGTTAAATGTTATTTTAACTTTTTTGTGTCATCATTTATTATCATTCTCATTTTGCAGCAAAAACAAAGAAACAGGATATGTTTGCGAACTTTGTTTCAATGAGAACAAACAAATTACAGCAACTCATTTCTGCAAAACTTGCAATGATCCAGAGCCTCTTTGTGAAGCATGTGCAAAAGAACATATTCGTCAAAAAATAAGTAAAGATCACAGTTTATCTGACGAGATAGAAGACTTCCATCAAAGCAAAGCCAACGTTTGGTATATATATATATGTTTAATAAAGATAACCATCTCAAATATTATTTTATAAGACACAAAGCCTCGTATGTCCTAAAATTCTATTTGTTTTTAAATTCAAAAACTTTTATTGTTTATTTAATTTTTTAAAATTAATTTTACTTTTTTTAGGGGGGGGGGGGGGGGCAAATGGCAAATTTATAATTTGTAATATAGACAAAAATATACTGAAATAATTCGTCCACACACACACACACACACACACACACACACACACACACACACACACATATATATATATATATATATATATATATATATATATATATATATATATATATATATATATATATATATATATATATATATATATATATATATATATATATATATACGCGGCTATGTTAAGGCTGTCCGATTAATTTCACAGCGATATGTAGAAAGTCACTTGTTTGTTTTTCATAAGATATGACGTCATAGTTAACTTTGACGTCACGATCAGCACTCCTTTCGATCGTTCTTAGGGAATGTATCGTAACTTAATAAGTGATATTCATTGTGCATAATAAAGCCGCTTCATTCCTTTACATAGACACTGTTGTAAATACTAGTGATACTAAATTCAATATCACCGATATGGAGTACATGTATAAACAAATCAACAGTTTTAAAGACTCCCCCTGCTATGTGTAATCTAATGAATGGTGATATGTATATGCATATAAAAAAACGGCTTGGCGCAAGTGAAAGATAAAAACAATCTTAGTATATTTTACGTGAAATCGGGAGAGAAAATAAGTACTAATTGCAATGTGAATCTTGCTGAGGGAACCTACCGATTGACCCGATTTTGTGTAAATCGAGCCTTAAAGGTAAACATGTGCATAATTTCGATGGCCGTGCGAAATGTTTTGAAAGTATTTCAAATAAACGAAATATTTATATGAACCCCCAGCAAGAACTGCACAAAACATTACTTATCGAAGGATTTTTCATAAAAACAAGTTTTGATTTAATGTCATTATTCACTTGCGCCGATGCGATTTTTATAGATTATTTACGTGTTAAAATACACCAATCACGTGCTTAAGAGAAATATATGACGTCACAAAAATCATCAAATATAGTGTTGAGTGTCACTGTTAATTTATGGAATAAAAGTTTAAAGAAACTTGCGCAGTAAAGTATTTTTCAATTATTGAAATAGTATTATTTTTCGATATATATTTAGCTTCGGACAGCCTTAACATAGCCGCGTATATACATTCAAATATCAACATCATTAAATACGGATAACTGTAATCATTTGTTTAAAACTCTTTTAAATAGAATAAGATTACCATTGATATTATAATCTATTAATAATAATAATAATCTTTTTCAAATATATAGAATGGTATAAGGTTTTTAATGTTATCTTCCAGCAGCAAGGATACCGAGTTCTTGTGCGAACCGTGTTTCAATGAGATAAAACAAACACCAGCAACATTTTTTTGCAAAACTTGTGCAGATCCAGAGCCTTTATGTGAAAAATGCGCCAAACAGCATATTCGACACAAAATAAGTAAAGATCACAAACTTTGCAGTGAAATACACAATTTTCCCAAATTCCAAAAGCATCATGGGTATGTTTGTAAAATTGTAAATAAATTAGAAATACAGGGTGTCCCAGAATAGATCATACCATTTACTCTTTGAATAACTTTAAATTAGATTTGATTAACAAAAAAATCAAAGGCATTTTCATTACTGTATATGATGTAAATTTACACTCAACAAATTTCACAAACATATTATATATATATATATATATATATATATATATATATATATATATATATATATATATATATATATATATATATATATATATATATATATATATATATATATATAAGTATATAAGTATTTGAGCGTTGTTAAAAATATATAAAAAAAGAGAGTGCGTCAAAATGACGTATGTTGGTTTTTTTATATTAATTTGATGAGTAAAATTCCTCACAACAAACCCCTGTACGGATTTCATTTTCCCTCATCTCTACACTATCTTAAAAATGTGTTGCTTGTTGAGTTGTATTTCCCAAGAATATTCATATTTCATAATCCGTACAACTCTCTCTAGAGCCTGTGTTTGTAAATACAGTTTTAAAACGTAAGATGCCTGCTCTCTTCTATCATCTTAAATAGTATTTAATTCAGCAAAAAATATATGGTGCAAGTTTTTCACATCATAATTCAATGAATGGCACGTTTTCTCCTAAACGTTTTGAGGGGAAACATTAAACTATTTTACTTTTTATTTGAATCATAATTTACAAGTTTTGGCCAAACATTATTTAATTTACATGAATTTCAAATGATATCATATATTCTTCAACACCCAGTACCTTTAACATTAAACAATGAATTATGGATGTAAATGTGCCTAACAAATACAGCTACCGTAATTATAGTTACATGCTGATCCTTTTTTTTCTTGATTGGATTAATTTTTCAAAACATGTACTCATTGGCTTTTTGAAGCAGAATAACTTCGTTTTTTTCATCAATTTTGATGCGGTTTTTTTGTGTTAAGTTAAACCAGGTAGAGTTTATGACATCGGCAGGGCTGCAGGTACCCTAATATTATATTTTGAAAAAATATATATCTTAAAACCTATTTTTATGTTACAGCAAAAACAAAGACAAAGGGAAATTTTGTTCCCCATGTTTAATCAAGAAAAAACAAATTAAAGCAACAGCTATCTGCAACACCTGTGATTTTCCAGAGCCATTCTGCAAACAATGTGCCGAAGAGCATATCCAACAAGAAAAAAACAAATATCACGAATTATGTGATGAAATACAAAACTGTTTTCCAAAGAAGATCGATAAAGGGTACGTATGCTAATATTTTCATTCAATATCCAATAGGTTTCCTTTTATAGGTGCAGTACTCAAATTTTAATTGCAAATTCGTTTTCCAAAAATCGATTATCTTTACTAGAAAATTTTTAAGGTCGATAATTTAATTAAAGTACTTGTAAATGCAAAGTTTATTTCGCAAAAAACAGACATTGCACATTCTAACAAGATTATAACAATCAAACGTTGTTAATATTTTTGTTAATCTTTCAAAGGATTTTTTTTAATGAAAATTGTTAAATGTACATTCACAATCATACCCCATTACTAATTGCTTTTCTTAAATACTATTTGCAGCCCTGTAGTCACACACGTGAAAAGTGTTTTGAAAGATTTGGGTTTTTTTTTTTTTTTGGGGGGGGGGGGGGGAGGGGAAGGGTGGGAAGAGAACACCTGAAATGTGTAGCATATTAGAAAATGAAAATCGCTTGACCAAATAACATTCAGTTTAAAGAAAAAAAACTGTAAGTGATAAAAAAAACAGGCGAAAATATCCTTTACACTTAAAAAAAATTTCCATTTTTGTCAAGTTGAAAAAATTAAGTATAAGTTGAAATATCTATTAGAAAATAAATTGGTAAAAATAAGAATCCATAGTTTTGGCAATTGACCTTTTTTAAAACTTCTTTAACCTTACTCAATCAACCTTTGCGTGCAACTGTTAAACATCTGAATACTTTCTCTCGCATTCAACTGACAAGCGTCGGAAACGGGCCGTATGAATACCCCCTCTGACTCTCACAAGCATTCATACTATAGAACGCATGGTTGCATCAGCGCCGCAAGTCCAATCGTCTGATCATCGGATCACTCTTGCGATCCTATTGCATTATATAACAGCACTTATTTCCATTGCACAACATTCGCATATAGATGCAAGATATATCACACACTTTTCGCTCTTGATCGTGCTAATTTCGTAAGAATACTTTTTCATACAAATTATAAATAATACAGATTATAAAGAATTCCACTGCAACCTTCTTAATACAAATCGTCCGAATATAGGAAAACTTTGCGCGGGTATGATCAGGCAACTCACAGCGATCAAATTCCTCTGATCGATATGACGTCACAATAAGCAGCATGATGTCATTTTTTACTCAGAAACATGTCGATTTTAACTTTATCTCTGGTTTAAATTATAAAAACTGCAGACACAAGATATCACTAGAAACTCTTATAACTGAATATATCTTCGATTTCTCTCTATTACTTATAATTATCATTGATGACGTCACAAGCATGTTTAAAAGAAAAGATCATGTCGGGAGACAAATTATCGGAATGCAGTGTAAACAATGCCGAAATAAGACTTATTCAATACAGATACCTAAGATTTAGATGAGTGTCAGTTAGAATATAATCAGGATAATACAGGCATGGATATTTTGTTTAATCAGCGAGTGTTATAAGGTAAGCGGATCGACATTTATATGGCTTGACCAGCCTTTCCTCTGTCAGTGTGTACAAAAAATGGCAAAAGTGTAACACTACCCCGGATATTAGGAAAGATGATTTTGGTAAATATCAACGGTATATGACCTAAACTACCTGAAAAGTGCTGCTAGAATCGTGTGCTTTGTTGTTTTAAAAGAAAAATACGTAGTATTTTCAATGAAATTTTAGAAGTTGAGAGGGTTTCCGGTAAATATTTACAATATTTATTTTATGCGATGTACAATAGGATTCTAGCAGTAATACTAATAAACATGCACTAATTGCCAATCGAATTATTGTAGCAAACATACAAATGAACTTCGGGGTAGTGTTACACTTTTTGATTTTTTGTTAAGGTAAAAAAGTGATCTATTTTTAACTGTCACGTGATACCATGGCACGGCAGCTTCAAAGACTGAGTCGATTCCGAAGTAGAAAAATAATATCTTGGTGAACTCTTTCACTTGGTATTAATATCTCGCGCTGTTTTCATAAAAATAAACATTTTAAAATTGATCATAATTCTGACGGTCGTTAAACTCTGAGTTGCCTTAACCTACCCGCGTGGTGTTACATCGTAAAGAAGTTTACCAATTTATTTCCTTAAGTTCGGCAATATAAGCAATCACGAAATTCTCGCAGTAATTGGTAGATCAAACTAGACTCTTGTTGCTATAGCAACAAAAAGGTTTTCCGTTCCTCATGTATTAATCTGTACAAAAGATCCATTTCTCTTGTATACAGAATATGGATATAGTTTATACTGTAAAGGAATTCCCAAGAAATAAACAAAACAAAAAGACAAAACGTCATTTGTTGAGTACTTTCTGTGACACCGTTACGCCGGATCATACAGAACATAGTAAACATATCTTCATACATTGTCTTGTCTTTCCTCGTCGGATGTTCAAGTTTTTGTTAGTTATAATATCTTGTTGAGAAAACGTTTTTGTATTGGGACCGGAAAAGAACAAACGGAAGTGATTGAAAAATTGAAAATACGTATTTCAGTATATTTACCTATGATACGTTATTGTTCATCGCCTTGAGTAAAATGTTAAAAAAATTCTAAAGTTAAAAAAAAAAACCTTGAACACTTAGAGTGAGAACCGGAAGTGACGTACGACCACATGGAACCTGTTAAACACATGTTCATTCAAATGTCCATTATCCATACAAGTTTGTGTCTTGATCTGTCACAGTTTATGAGGTAGTTTGTGTGTAGTTTGTTTTTTTTTTAAAAGAAGGCTACTTGAGATATTTGAGATGTCTCACCGGAAGTAGAACTTTTTATTTTTTTTTTTACCATGTGTACATGACCTTTTGTATTTTTATACCTAGAATGTTGCTTCCAAGCTAAATAACCAACTTATTTTTAAAAAATCAAATAAGGTGTACTTGCTGTGACGACCGGAAGTCACGCCGGATAAAAAATAATAGTGTTAACACATGTTCATACATTGGTCTATCATCCTACAAAGTTTGGTTGTTCAAGTCGTTCCCGTTTTTGAGATCTCGTCAAAATAAGGTTTTATGTCTCGGGAAAGGAAATGGACAAACGGAAGTGTTTAATGAAAATTATTTTTTTTATTTCTTGTTCACTTGCCTATCTTACATTATTTTTTATTGAAGTAGCTAAAACTATAAAATGAAAACAGTTTAACAGATAAACAGCTTGATTTGTTTGAACTCTTCCGGTGTGGACCGGAAGTGACGGAAGAGAATATTAAACTAGTTAAACACATCTTCAATCAAATGTCTATGATTAGTGAAACTTTTGTGTCTTAATCACTTACATTTTCTGAGAACTTGCGGGTACAAAATATGTTTTAAAAAAGCTTTTCGAGATAATTGAGTTATCTCACCGGAAGTAGAATTTGTTTGTTTATTTATCATTGCATAGATGACATATATAAGGATCTATACTCATTTCTTTATTCTACGGAAAATAAATAAAATATATGAAATACCAAAAAAATTGAAGTCATTCCGGTGACGACCGGAAGTTACGCCGAACAACACAAACATGTTTAAACAAATCTACAACTAGTGTTCTATCATCCCTCAAAGTTTTGATGTTCAAGTCTTTATTGTTTCTGAGATCTCGATGTGACAAGCTTTTTGTCTCGGGACAGGAAACGGAAGACAGGAAATGAATTTTCAAAAAATGAAAAAAAACGCCTAGAAATATGATCATTTTCTATCAGTCCTGAAAACTTCAAGTAAATCTATTCAACCATCTCTGAGAAATCTTGTGGACAAAAACTGGGAAAAAAATAATAATAACTAGACTCTTGTTGCAAAAGCAACAAAAAGGTCTTCCGTTTTGATATACCTGGATCAGTTTAACTGTAAGACATTGTTTCTCTCACATAGAAAAAAAAGTGGATGTGATAATTATTGTGAATGATATATCCAGACGTTCCTTACATGTACATGTAAAACAACGAGAATGAAAAAGAATTCCATTTTTGAAGTATTTTCTTTGACGACCGGAAATAACGCCGATCTAAACAAAAATGTTAACCATTTGTACAATCATAAGTCAATCTTTACTCAAAGTTTGGTTGTTCTCGTCTCTGCCAAATCTAAGATCTCTTTGAAACAATTTTTTTGTCTCGTCACCAGAAACAGACAAACGGAAGTGATTAATAAAAACAAAAGCTGGTATTTCTCATACATCACTGTTTATCAGGCTAGATGAAACACCCGAGAAAATCAGGTAAACTGATATTTTCATTTTATGTAAAATGAATAAAACAAACTTTTGAAGTGCTTCCAGTGACGACCGGAAGTTACGCCGAACAAAACAAAATAATGTATACACATGTACATACATAGGTCTATCATTCCACAAAGTTTACACGTTCAAGTCGTTACCGTTTTTGAGATCTCTAGGAATCAAGGTTTTTTGTCTCGGGACAGGAACGGACAAACGGAAGTGCGCAATGTGAATTGTAATTAATAATTTTTTTGTACTTGCCCTTTCTACTTAATTTTCCATCGACTTCACTACTAATATCAAAGGAAAACAGTTAAACTGATAAACAGCTTTATTTGTTTGAACTCTTCCTGTGTGGACCGGAAGTGACGGAAGACAAAACGAAACCGGTGAAACAAATCCTCAATCAAATGTATATCATCCATGAAAGTTTTGTGCTTTGATCACTTATAGTTTCTGAGATCTCGTTTGTACAAAATGTGTTTCAAAAAAGCTACCTGAGATATTTGAAATATCTCACCGGAAGTAGAATTTTGTTGTTGATATAACATTGTTAAGATCACTTTTTTGTAGATTTATGCTTAAATATTTATTCTATTGAAAAGGAATTTCATGCGTAAAAGTAGTTAATTTTGAAGTACTTCCGGTGACGACCGGAAGTTACGACGAACAAAACAAAATAGTTTAAACACATCTACAACTATAGGTCTATCATCCCACAAAGTTTGGATGTTCAAGTGTTTACCGTTTTTGAGATCTCATTGTCCATAGCTTTTTGTCGCGGGACAGGAAACGGACGACAGGAAGTGAATTTTGAAAAAATAAAAAAACGCCTAGAGATATTATCATTTTCTATCAGTCCTGAAAATTTCAAGAAAATCCATCCAGCCATCTTTGAGAAATCTTGTGGACAAAAAAAGGAAAAAAAAAAGAATAATAACTAGACACGATCTCGTTGCGAGCAACGAGGAGGTCTTCCGTTCGATTTTTAGAATGAAATATGACATCATCGACTTTGATTTTCGACAACAAAACATATTATGAAAAAAAGGAGTGAAGTGCTAATGCTTTATTGTATCGCTTTTTATAAGTTCTCTTGCTTTTTTAAATACTTTCTTTCAATTAAGATTGAAAAGATCAAACTTGTTTACCTCTGGTCCCTCAAAAACCCTAATTGGGTAACGCAAGAGAAAATCATTATATTGTTAGGATATATAAACGTATTACACTACTGGCTCTAAAAACCCCTGAGCGTATGAAAATCCCCTGTCTTCCCCTGTCACCCCCTGTGTTTTCACTGTCATCCCCTGTGCATCCCCTGTGTGCCACTGTATACCCCTGTGCATGCCCCTGACATCCCATGTACGGCTTTTGACTGAGTTTTTTTTCAATATCATTTTCCTAATTCAACTATTCAAATCACAGGTGTTATATTTTGAGCTATAAGTCAATATATGCACCAAACAGCGCCGAATCACAAGACACACTGTTATCGTAATTTTAGAAATCACATGCTTTAGTTGATAATTTATTGATACTTCATAAATCATGCTAACAACTAAAGATTTGAGATTCACCGGGTGGTAAATCTCAGGTGAGGGCGGGAATTATGTTTTATATTAGGTGTGCAAGCCCTCAGGGCATGTAGTCCGCTGGAGCTCGGGAACATTGCTACTCCCTAATATTTGAAAAACAGACATAAAAATACAACATAGAGTGAATTATTCAGTTTTTTAAATTGTCTACAGATATATGTTCACTTTACTTATGAATATCTTAAGCCTATGAATCATATGATTCTTGGTAATAAACAACACACTAGAAACTAAGATCAAGCGCGGCACATGGTTTTGTATATACATGTATCTAAACATATAGGAGCGCACTAAAACCAATAAATCAGTCAGAATATAGAATTTATAATCAGCTATGTAATGATAGAGTACACCTTTCTTCTTTTTTCTAACCAAGTTCTTGGTTATACCTTTATTAATTTCCCGTGAATAGTAAAATAAAGCTTCAGTAGGTTATATAAGTTTGTCTACGAAATATTTTAGTATGTTTGTTCAATACGTTTCTGACCGGCTAATTGGACTCTTGAATTGAATTTAAACTGATGTTTTAATCTCATAATCAGTTTCATTAATTTCCAAAATATAATTGTCATATCTCTTTTTACTGCAAAGTGGAAGATATCAAAGATAATTTAATTAATTGCCAGTGAACAGAAATCTGCCGAAAAGGTAAGAAAATGTAAATGTGTTTTCTATACATGTAGGAGGTTTTATAGATATTGAGATATTTTTAAAAAACCCTGATTAGTCATGAGAGAGAGAGAGAGAAAGAGAGAGAGAGAGTTTGCATTGACTGAATTAAATTTATTAATTATATAGTTTACCAGGGAATTAATTTCCTAATAAGTAAACATGCAATCCTAATTTTTATTACCTATTCTTTATCATTCCGCAGCCCTGGTCAGAACATACACAACATAAATGTAAATGTAGAACTAGTGTTTTCTATATATGTAGCCTATGGAGTTTATACAGAGAGAGAGAGAGAGAGAGAGAGAGAGAGAGAGAGAGATTGGATTGATTTTTAATTAAATGTTACTAATAGTTTAACCGGGAATTAATTTCTTAATAAGGAAACATGCAATCCTTATTAACTTTCATAACCAATTTTCTATAATTATATAGATTAACTTAGAGCTGTCAAATTGATTTTAAATTCATCAATGTTTTATAATCCTCCATATCAATTGATCAAAAAACTTGAAGACACATGACTAACAACTTGCTGATTGAAGCTACAGTTTTCAAAGGAGATAATGTTGACATTATTTCACTCGGTCAGTGATTATATAATAGCTACTGTACACAGCCCTTCTTGACAATTTGCAGTTCACGGTAGCGAGGTAGGGAAAAAGACTTGATAGACACACGTGTACACGTATATATACACACACTTCCTCAGATCTGAATGGTCGGTCAGTGATTATATAATAGCTATATACTGTATACAGCCCTTCTTGACAATTTGCAGTGCACGGTAGCGAGACTGGGAACAATGAGGTGACAGACACACGTGTACTTGTATATACAAACACGTCCTCAGGTCCGGATGCTCGGTAATGCTACACAATAATGCAATATGTTGTTTAAACACCCCTTTTTCCCAGTCTGTCAAGTAAAGAAACAAGAAATTGAAAATTTCAATTTTTCAGTTCTGAGAATTTCAAACATGAAAAGATTTAAGAACTTTAAATTCAGAACATTATTTGGTACAGTGATATGAATTAAAACTGTACATTGCTCTTTTATATTTTTCATTTTTAAATGAAATAAAATTTAAATAAATGCCTGATATTGTTCTGATCCGAAATCTGGACCATTGTTTAATATAATGCATGTGTGTATAATTAAATGGTACCCCGTTACCGGCATTTGCATACAGTCATGCATTAAATCATTCATTAACGGTATCATTGCTCTACAGTGTATATACATGTGGACAATTCTATACAATAATGCATATAAATTACTAAACTGGAAAATGCACACTAGCTGATAGAAGTTAAAAGTGTCAATGGACCGGTCTAATCCCCCTTTCCGAAAAAAATCAACTCTCTCTCTCTCTCTCTCTCTCATGATTTATAAAAAACAATACTGACAGCAATTATCAGCGATTTACATGAACTTCATAAAGGCTGTTTAATGCTATGCATCATTACACTGGTCAAAACAGTCAAAATATAGGTGATCATTTCGATCTGTGTGTGGTTATCTGCACGTGCTGATCATGTTGTGTTATTATGCTTTATCTCAGTCAGGTTACATGGCACACAACATTGCAGATTTCACGCACCCCTCCACTTATTTTTCTTTCTTTTTTTCTTTCTATTTTATTTTTACAAATTACAGAACATGGTCATTTGTTTAAATGCATAAAATAAGCGGGTTATCGGTATACAAATATATCTTGATTTGTGTCAATATTAAGTCAAAATTATTCACGCTTGTAATAATATTGCCCTCTATGAAATGCAAAGAAAAACAAGCACCGTCTAAAACATGAATTAATTAAAAGCTATTTATTTACTTAGCGAGCAGTTAAAGACCGTACAGGGGATGTCAGGGGCATGCACAGTGGCAGACAGGGGCTTACAGGGGATGCCAGGGGCTTACAGTGGCACACAGGGGTTGTGTACAGGGGCGCACAGGGGAAGACAGGGTATACAGGGGCTCTGTACAGTGGCACACAGGGGATGTACAGGGGAAGACAGTGAAAACACAGGGGGTGACAGGGGAAGACAGGGGATTTTCATACGGACAGGGGTTTTTAGAGCCAGTAGTGTTATACATAATCTAGCTTTAATAACCTTTCACAAAATGGCTGTCATTAAAGAGCTATAGATAAAAGATTTTAAGCTCTTTTATCCCCTAATTTAAGGGGCAATCCCTTTTTCTTGGATTCAAATGAAAAGACATTTAATTCTGAACACATTTTGTCAACAAGTGTTTAGAAATTCGTTACCGTTTTGGAGATATATGAGAAAGAAGGTATTAAGGGTCGGTCCCTTATCTCCTTTTAGGGGCCGTTTAACGAAATTTTGAAGGTTGCATTTTGTTGAGAACATCATTTTGAACAACTTTTCTTCGTGCTGCATTACAAAATATATTTCCTTTCTGAGATATGGGTGATCAAAGTTTTTGACTTTTGGCCCCTAAAACCCTTAATTACGTAACACATGATAAAATCATTACATTGCTTTGATACATAACTATAAGATAAACACATTTGCTTCTATAACATTTCACAAAATATCTCTCAGTAAAGGGCTACAGATCAAATACTTTAGAGCCCTTTGGTCCCCTAATTTTAGGGGCCAGCCCCTTTTTCTTGATATCAAATAAAAGGTCATTTAATTCTACACAAATTTTGTTCAACAAGTGTTTAGAAATTTGTTACCGTTCTAGAAATATATGAGAAAAAAGGTTTTAGGGGCCAGTCCCTTATTTCCTTCTAGAGGGCGTTTAACGAAATTTTGACGGTTGCATTCTGTTGGGAACATCATTTTGAACAACTTTGCTTCTGTACTGCATTACAAAATATTTTTCCTTTCTGAGATATGGGGGATCGAAATTTTGGACTTTTGGCCCCTAAAAACCCTTAATTACGTAACACATCATAAACTCACTACATTGCTTGAATACATAACTGTGAGATAAACATATTTGCTTCTATAATCTATTACAAAATATCCCTCGGTTAAGAGTTATGGGTAAAAAAAATTTAGAGCCCTTTAGGTCCCTTATTTAAGGGGCCAGCCCCTTTTTCTTGGTATCAAATGAAAGGTCATTTGATTTTAAAGACATTTTGTTCAACAAGTGTTCAGAAATTCGTTACCATTCTTGAGATATCTGAGACATAATGTTTTAGGGGCCGGTCCCTTATCTCCTAATTGGGGCCGCTGAACCAAATTTTTCAGGTTGCATATTGTTAAGTACATCATTTTGAGCATCTTTTCTTTTATACTGCATTTCAAAATATTTTTCCTTTTTGAGATATAGGTGATCAAAGTTTTGGACTTTTGACCCCTAAAAACCCCCAATTACGTAACATATGAGAAAATCGTTAAACTGCTTGGCTTCATATCTGTAAGATAAACATATTTGCTTCTATAATTTATTACAAAATATCCCTTGGTAAAGAGTAATGGGTAAAAGACTTTGGAGCCTTCTAGGTCCCTAATTTGAGGGGCCAGCCCCTTTTTCTTGATATCAGCAGAAAGGTCTTGTAAATTTAAACTTTTTTTACATTACATGTTTTAACAAAATATTTTCCAGAAAAGAGATAAAGAGAGAAAAGCACAAAAATTCACGACGCTTTTTTAATGTTAATTTTCGAGCCATAGCGAGCTTTAGCGCCAGTAGTGCTAAACATACAAAACAACAATCATGCAAAACTTCAATCTTTCCTTTACCTACCGTAAAAATTTGAGCTCAATATCTCTTATAGTTTAGGAGAAAAACAGAAGACAAAATACCCATATAAAAATAAAAAAAACCTCAATATCTCAAAAATGGATGTGACGTCATCAATACAAAAATTTTCCAATCAAGTTCAGACCACTATCTATCACATCCTTAAATTTGATTGAAATCGGCCGAGCCATTTCTGAGAAATCGCGTGCACAAAAAAGGCAGAAAAATAATAATAACTAGACACGATCTCGTTGCGAGCAACGAGGAGGTCTTCCGTCCGATTTTTAGAATACGGAATGACCTTGCTCTTGATCTTCGTCAACGAAACGTATCTGGAAATGGAAGCGGGGTCTAAGAGTAATGGGTGAAAGACTATCTACCCCTTTTGTGTCCCTTTTTTAAGGGATCAGCTCCTTTTCATTCATTTTAGTTAAAAGGTATTTTTGTGTACTGCTAATAAGTGTTTAGAAATTGGTTATCGTTTTTGAGATAAATGTGGAAAATCGTTTCGATATCTGGTCCTAAACTCCTTTTAGGGTCAAGATAACAAACAGTATATGGTTGTACATTGTTAAGCTCATTATTTTGAGTATCTTTTGTTAAATACTGCTTTTCGGAATGTCCTCCATTTTGAGATATAGAGGATCAGAGTTTTGGACTTCTGGTCCCTTAAAATCCCTAATTACGTAACGTAGGAGTAAATGATCATTGCCATGTATAGGTAAATAACGTTAGAATAAAAATAATTGCCTCTATAACGGATCAAAAAATATTTCAAAGTAAATAGTTATCATAAAAAGTCTTTAGAGCCCCCTCAGCCCCTTATTTGAAGGGCCAGCCCCTTTTTTATGATTTCATAAGAATGTGTTTGTCAATTTAAACACATTTGGTCAACAAGTGTTTGAAATTCTGTACCGTTCTGTAGATATCTGGAGAGGGTCGATTTAGGGGCCGACCCTGTACTCCTTTTAAGGACCGTATCACACATAAAATATGGTTGCTTATTGTTAAGCTTAATTTTTTAGCATCTTTTGCTCAATATTGCTTATCAAAATGTTTCTCCATTTAAAGATATTGAGCATCAAAGTGTTGGACTTCTGGCCCCTTATAATCCCTTATTACGTAATATAGGATTAAATGATTGCCATGTATAGGTGAATAACGTTAGAATAAACATAATTGTTTTTTTAAGGTATCACAAAATATTTTACAGTACAAAGTTATCATTAAAAGACTTTAGAGCCTTATCGGCCCCTAATTTGAAGGGCCAGCCCCTTTTTCTTGATCTTATATGAAAGCTCGTGTCAATTCAAACACATTTTGTTCAACAAGTGTTTAGAAATTATGTACCGTTCTGGAGATATCTGGAGAGGGTCGTTTTAGGGGCCGACCCTGTAACTCCTTTCAGGGACCGCATAAAAAAGAAATTATTGTTGCAGATTGATAAGCTCAATATTTTGAACATCTTTTGTTCAATATTGCTTATCAAAATGTTTCTCCATTTAGAGATATTGAGCATCAAAGTTTTGGACTTCTGGTCCCTGAAAATCCCTAATTACGTAATATAGGAGTAAATGATTGCCATGTATATGTGAAAAACGTTAGAATAAACATAATTGCTTCTATGACGTATCACAAAATATTTTACAGTAAAAAGTTATCATAAACAGTCTTTAGAGCCTTCTCCGCCCCTAATTTGAAAGGCCAGCCCCTTTTTCTTGATCTTATATGAAAGCTCGTGTCAATTCAAACACATTTTGTTCAACAAGTGTTTAGAAATTATGTACCGTTCTGGAGATATCTGGAAAGGGTCGTTTAGGGGCCGACCCTGTAACTCCCTTCAGGGACCGCATAACAAAGAACTTATTGTTGCAGTTTGATTAGCTTAATATTTTGAGCATCTTTTGTTCAATATTGCTTATCAAAATGTTTCTCCATTTAGAGATATTGAGCATCAAAGTTTTGGACTTCTGGCCCCTGAAAATCCCTAATTACGTAATATAGGAGTAAATGATTGCCATGTATTGGTGAATAACGTTAGAATAAACATAATTGCTTTTATAACGTATTACAAAATATTTTACAGTAAAAAGTTATCATCAAAAGACTTTAGAGCCTTATCGGCCCCTAATTTGAAGGGCCAGCCCCTTTTTCTTGATCTCAAATTAAAGCTCTTGTAAACATAAATTTTAATTGCTCTACATGTTTTAACAAAATATTTTCTAGAAAAGAGATAATTAAAGAAAACCAAGAAAATTCATTACATTTTTTATATCTCAATTTTCGGGTCCAGGCGAGCTTCGGCGCCTTTTGCGCCAAACGTAAATGGCTCACTTTAGACAAAACTACAATCATTCGTCTACAATTCCTGAAAATTGGAATTTGATATCTTTTATCGTTTAGGAGGAGTTCGACGGACAAGCTGACCCTCTAAAAATCGCTAAAACGTCAATATCTCTCAAACGGAAGTGACGTCATCAAAATAAAAAATTTCCAATAAGGTTCAGATCAATATCTATTAGATCTAAAAGTTTCATGAAAATCGGCCGAGCCATTTCCGAGAACTCGCGTGCACAAAATTTGTAAGAAAAAAAAAACAAAAATAATAATAATAGGGAAGAAGAAACCGAAGAAAAACAATAAGGTCTTCCGTTGGAAACGGAAGACCTTAACTAGACACGATCTCGTTGCGAGCAACGAGGAGGTCTTCCGTTCGATTTTTAGAATGAAATAAGACATCATCGACTTTGATTTACAACAACAAAACATGTTATGGAAAAAGAAGTGAAGTAGTAATGCTTTATTGTATCGCTTTTTATAAGTTCTTTTACATTGCTTTAAATACATGTACTTGCATTTCTTTCAATTAAGATAGAAAAGATCAAACTTGTTTACCTCTGGTCCCTTAAAACCCTAATTGGGTAACGCAAGAGAAAATCATTACATTGTTAGGATATATAAACGTATTATACCTAATCTAGCTTTAATAACCTTTCACAAAATTGCTCTCATTAAAGGGCTATAGATTAAAGATTTTAGAGCTCTTTGATACCCTAATTTAAGGGGCCAGTCCCTTTTTCTTGGATTCAAATGAAAGGACATTTATTTCTGGACACATTTTGTCAACAAGTGTTTAGAAATTCGTTACCGTTCTAGAGATATATGAGAAAGAAGGTTTTAGGGGCCGATCCCTTATCTCTTTATAGGGGCCGTTTGACGAAATGTTGAAGGTTGTATATTGTTAAGAACATCATTTTAAATAATTTTTCTTCTGTACTGCATTTCAAAATATATTTCCTTTCTGAGATATGGGTGATCAAAATTTGGGTTTTTTGGTCCCTAAAAACCCCTAATTACAAAACACATGACAAAACCATTACATTGCTTTGATACAAAACTGTAGGATAAACACATTTGCTTCTATAGCATTTCACAAAATATCCCTCAATAAAGAGTTATAGATAAAAGACTTTAGAGCCTTTTAATCCCCTAATTAAAGGGGCCAGCCCCTTTTTCTTGATTTCAAATGAAAAGTTATTTAATTCTAAACAAACTATGTTCAACAAGTGTTTAGAAATTCAATTCGTTACCGTTCTGGAGATATATGAGAAAGAAGGTTTTAGGGGCCGATCCCTTACCTCCTTATAGGGGTCGTTTAACGAAATTTTCAAGGTTACATATTGTTACATGTAAGAACATCATTTTTAACAACTTTTCTTCTGTTCTGCATTACAAAATATTTTTCCTTTCTGAGATATAGATGATCAAAATTTTGGACTTTCGGCCCCTAAAAACCCTAAATTACGTAACACATGATAAAATCATTACATTGCTTGAATACATAACTGTAAGATAAACACATTTGCTTCTATAACATTTCACAAATTATCTCTCAGTAAAGAGCTACAGATTAAAGATTTTAGAGACCTTTGGTCCCCTAATTTGAGGATTCAGCCCCTTTTTTCTTGATATCAAATAAAAGGTCATTTAATTATGAACACATTTTGTTTAACAAGTGTTTAGAAATTCGTTACCGTTCTGGAGATATATGAGAAAGAAGGTTTTAGGGGCAGTCCATTATCTCCTTTTAGGGGCCGTTTAACGAAATTTTGACGGTTGCATTTTGTTGAGAACATCATTTTAAACAACTTTTCTTCCGTACTGAATTACAAAATATTATTCCTTTCTGAGATATGGGGGATCAAAATTTTGGACTTTTGGCCCCTAAAAACCCTTAATTACGTAACACATGATAAAATCATTACATTGCTTGAATACATAACTGTAAAATAAACACATTTGCTTCTATAACATTTCACAAAATATCTCTCAGTAAAGGGCTACAGATTAAAGACTTTTGAGCCTTTTGGTTCCCTAATTTGAGGGGCCAGCCCCTTTTTCTTGATATAAAATAAAAGGTCATTTAATTATAAACACATTTTGTTCAACAAGTGTTTAGAAATTCGTTACCGTTTTGGAGATATATGAGAAAGTAGGTTTTAGGGGCCGGTCCCTTATCTTCATTTAGGGGCCGTTTAACGAAATTTTGTCGGTTGCATATTGTTAAGAACATCATTTTGAACAGCTTTTCTTCTGTACTGCATTACAAAATTTTTTTCCTTTCTGAGATATGGGTGATTGAAATTTTGGACTTTTGGCCCCTAAAAACCCTTAATTACGTAATACATAACAAAATCAATACATTGCCTTGATACATAACTGTGAGATAAACATATTTGCTTCTATAACATTTCACAAAATATCTCTCAGTAAAGAGCTACAGATTAAAGACTTTAGAGCCTTTTTGTCCCCTTATTTGAGGGGCCAGCCCCTTTTTCTTGATTTTAAAGAAAAGGACTTGTAAATAGAAACTTTTTTTACATTACATGTCTTAACAAAATATTTTTCAGAAAAAAGATAATCAAAGAAAACCAGAAAAAATTACGACGTTTTTTCCATCTCAATTTTCGGGTCCAGGCAAGCTTCGGCGCCTTTCAAGATAGATCAAAATGAAAATAAAATTACAAATCTACAATCTTTCGTCTACTATCCCTGAAAGTTTGAACTCAATAACTTTTATAGTTTAGGAAAACGTAGAGGGACAAGCCACCCCTCTGAAAATCGCTAAAACGTCAATTTCTCAAAAACGTAAGTGACGTCATCAATACTATCAAAAAACTATAAGGTTTAGATCATTATCTATTAGATCTGAAAGTTTCATGAAAATCGGTCGAGCCGTTTTTGAGAAATCGCGTGCACAAAATTTGTAAGAAAAAAAAGAAAAATAATAATAATAACTAGAGCAAAGCTCGTTGCAAAGCAACGAGTGGGTCTTCCGTTAATGGCGGAAGTAAAGCTGGAAGTTCCTGTAAGAAGCATATCTCTTAAACCAATAACAAGAGTAACTAAAATAAAAAGATGAAAAAACTCGAATTATTCCTGGTACGACTTAACAAAATCCGAATGACATTAAGTACGACTTAACAAAAACCTTTCTGATTTCAAGAACGACTTAACAAAAAAATCCGAATGTGTTCAAGTACGACTTAGCGATTATTTTTGGTACGAGTTAATTTTGCATTGAACATTACGCTATTTTTTAAACCAAGGACGCGGAATCAAAATTTCCGGAAAAATCAATTTTTAACCCCCGATATCTCTGTAATGCATCGTCCGATTTTCAAACGGATTTCAGATTCGTGTTCAGCATAACAAACTCTACAAACCTCGTAAACATTTTAAATTAAAACGAAAAATTCGAAAATTCGAAAATTTTAAAACACTTCCGGTTTAGACCGGAAGTGACGGAAACTAATTTCCAGTCTTATGTCCAAATAAAAACGATCATTGCTTCAACACACAAAATTCCAAGTCTTTATCTTGAACAGTTTTTGAAAAACGCCCTGGACAAAATTACTTTTTTAAAATTTAAAAATTGACGTAACGTAAAAACGGAAGTGACGTTGTAGTTGACAATTTTAAAACTTTGAGGCACAATAATGCTTTATAATCCCTGAAAGTTACATGTAAATCTGTTGAAAACTTTTTGAGATATTAAGCTTTGAAAAAGTCAGAAAAATAAAGAAAAAGAAAAATAATAATAACTAGAGCAAAGCTCGTTGCAAAGCAACGAGTGGGTCTTCCGTTAATGTCGGAAGTAAAGCTGGAAGTTCCTGTAAGAAGCAGAGCTCTTTAACCAATAACAAGAGTAACTAAAATAAAAAGATGAACAAAATCGAATATTCCTGGTACGACTTAACAAAATACGAATGATTTTAAGTACGTCTTAACAAAAACCTTTCCGATTTCAAGAACGACTTCACAAAAAAAATCCGAATGTGTTCAAGTACGACTTAAGTATTTTTGGAACGAGTTAATTTTACTTTGAACATTTCGCTATTTTTTAAACCAAGGACGCGGAATCAAAATTTCCGGAAAAATCAATTTTTAAACCCCGATTTCTCTGTAATGCGTCGTTCGATTTTCAAACGGATTTCAGTTTCGTATTCAGCTTCACAATCTCTACAAACCTCATAAACATTTTTAATTGAAACGAAAAATTCAAAAAAACGAAAATTTTAAAACAGTTCCGGTTTGGACCGGAAGTGACGGAAACTAAATTCCAGCCTTATGTCCAAATAAAAACTATTAATGCTTCAGCACAGATAATTTCAAGTCTCTATCTTCAAGCGTTTTAGAAAAACGCCCTGGACAAAATCACTTTTTTAAAACTTAAAAATTGACGTTACGTAAAAACGGAAGTGACGTTGTAATTCAAAATTTAACATCTTTGAGGGACAGTAATGCTTCATAATCCCTGAAAGATTTATGTAAATCCGTTGAAAACTTTTTGAGATATTAAGCTTTAAAAAAGTCAGAAAAATAAAGAAAAAGAATAATAACTAGAGCAAAGCTCGTTGCAAAGCAACGAGTGGGTCTTCCGTTAATATCGGAAGTAAAGCTGGAAGTTCCTGTATGAAGCAGAGCCCTTAAACCAATAACAAGAGTAACTAAAATAAAAAGATGAAAAAAATCGAATTATTCCTGGTACGACTTAACAAAATACGAATGATTTTACGTACGACTTAACAAAAACCTTTCTGATTTCAAGAACGACTTAACAAAAAAATCCGAATGTGTTCAAGTACGACTTAGCGATTATTTTTGGTACGAGTTAATTTTACTTTGAACATTACGCTATTTTTTAAACCAAGGACGCGGAATCAAAATTTCCGGAAAAATCAATTTTTAACCCCCGATATCTCTGTAATGCATCGTCCGATTTTCAAACAGATTTCAGATTCGTGTTCAGCATAACAAACTCTACAAACCTCGTAAACATTTTAAATTAAAACGAAAAATTCGAAAATTCGAAAATTTTAAAACACTTCCGGTTTAGACCGGAAGTAACGGAAACTAAATTCCAGCCTTATGTCCAAATAAAAACGATCACTGCTTCAACACAGAAAATTTCAAGTCTCTATCTTCAAGCGTTTTTGAAAAACGCCCTGGACAAAATTACTTTTTTAAAATTTAAAAATTGACGTAACGTAAAAACAGAAGTGACGTTGTAGTTGAAAATTTTAAAACTTTGAGGCACAATAATGCTTCATAATTCCTGAAAGTTTCATGTAAATCTGTTGAAAACCTTTTGAGATATTAAGCTTTGAAAAAGTCAGAAAAATAAAGAAAAAGAAAAATAATAATAATGAAAAAGAAACAATAGAATAACAAGAGGGTCTTCCGTTGAAAACGGAAGACCCTAATAATAATAATAAAAAGAAACAATAGAATAACAAGAGGGTCTTCCGTTGGAAACGGAAGACCCTAATAAAAAGAAACAATAGAATAACAAGAGGGTCTTCCGTTGGAAACGGAAGACCCTAATGAAAAAGAAACAATAGAATAACAAGAGGGTCTTCCGTTGAAAACGGAAGACCCTAATAATAGGGAAAAAGAAACCGAACGAAAACAATAAGGTATTCCGTTGGAAACGGAAGACCTTAATAATAGGGAAAAAGAAACAAAGCAATAACAAGAAGGTCTTCCGTTGGAAACGGAAGACCTTAATAAGAAACATTACAATCACTATAAGGTCTTCCGTTGGAAACGGAAGACCTTAATAATAATAACTAGACTCTTGTTGCAAAAGCAACAAAAAGGTCTTCCGTTTTGATATACATGAATCAATTTAACCGTAGACATTGCTTCTCTTACATAGAGAAAATAGTTGATATGATAATTATTGTGAATTATATATCCAGACGTTACTTCCATGTAAAACAACAAGATTGAAAAAGAAATCAATTTTTGAAGTACTCTCTGTTACGACCGGAAGTACAGCCGAACTAAACAAAACAGGTTAAACATTTGTACAATCATAAGTCAATCTTTCCTCAAAGTTTGGTTGTTAACGTTTCTGTCAAGTCTGAAATCTCTTTGAAACAATAGTTTTTGTCTGGAGACGGAAAAAGGACCAACGGAAGTGATTAATAAAAAAGCTGGTATTTTTCGTACATTTGCTTAGCGTACATCACTGTTTTATCAGGCTAGATGAAACACCTAAGAAATTCAGTTAAACTTGTTAAAAATATTATTTATTCGAATCCTTCCGGTGAAAACCGGAAGTGACAGTTGATAAAATAAAACCAGCTAAACATATCATCAATCAAATGTCTATCATTCATGAAACCTTTGTATCTCAATCACTTACAGTGACAACAATTTTGCGGGCATCAAATTTGTAAAAAGGAAAGCTACATAGAGATATTTGAGATATCTCACCGGAAATAACAGTTATTTAAAAATTTAACATTATAAGGATGACACATCTAAGATTGTATACTGATATATTCATTCATTGTAAAAGAAATAAATAAAGAAAAAACATAATTTTTGTAGCGATTCCGGTGACGACAGGAAGTTACGCCGAACAAAATAAAATAGTTTAAAAACATGTACATATAAAGGTCTATCATCCCACACAGTTTGGTTGTTCAAGTCGACACCGTTTATGAGATCTCGTCGAAATAAGGTTTTTTTGTCTCGGGACAGGAAACGGACAAACGGAAGTATTGGATCAATGTAAATTGCATTAAATATTTCTTGTATACTTGCCTTTTGTACACTAATGTTCATCGAGCTCACTACAAATATCAAAGGAAAACAGTTAAACTGATAAAAAGTTCGATTTGTTTGAACTCTTTTTGTGTGGACCGGAAGTGACGGAAGACAAAAGGACACCAGTTAAACATATCTTCAATAAAATGTCTATCATCCATGAACGTTTTGTGCTTTGATCACTTATAGTTTTTGAGAACTCGTTTGCACAAAATGTGTTTCAAAAGAGCTACCTGAGCTATTTGAGATATCTTACCGGAAGTAGATATAACATTGCATTGATAACCTATGTATAGATTTATACTTATGTATCTATTCTATGGCAAAAGAATTTAATGTGTAAAAGTAGTTATTTTTGAAGTGCTTCCAGTGAGGACCGGAAGTTACGCCGAACAAAAAAGAATAGTGTAAACACATGTACATACATAGATCTATCACCCCACAAAGTTTTATTGTTCAAGTAGTCACCGTTTTTGAGATCTCATCGATATAATGTTTTTTGTCTCGGGACAGGAAACGGACAAACGGAAGTGCTTTATGAAATTAATTTTTTTTTTATCTTGTTACTTTCCTATTTTACATTATTTTTCATCTAAGAAGCTAGAACTATCAAATAAAAACAGTTTAACGCATAAACAGTTTGATTTGTTTGAATTCTTCCTGTGTGGACCGGAAGTGACGGAAGACAAAATGAAACTGTTTAAACACATCTTCAATCAAATGTCTATGATTAGTGAAAGTTTTGTGTCTTGATCACGTACAGTAGGTACAAAATATGTTTTAAAAAAGCTTTTTGAGATAATCGAGATATCTCACCGGAAGTAAAATTTTTTTGTTTATTCAACATTGTGTAGATGACATATGTAAGGATCTATACTAATATCTTTATTTTATGGAAAATAAATTTATTACGTAAAAACAAAATGTTTAAAAGAGCTTTCGGTGACGACCGGAAGTTACGCCGAACAAAACCAAAATGTTTAAACACATCTACAACAATAGGTTTATCATCCCTCAAAGTTTGGATGTTCAAATCTTTATCGTTTTCGAGATCTCGATGTGACAAGCTTTTTGTCTCGGGACAGGAAACGGACGACAGGAAATGAATTTTCAAAAAATGAAAAAAACGCCTAGAGATATGATCATTTTCTATCAATTCTGAAAATTTCAATTAAATCTATCCAGCCATCTCTGAGAAATGCTGTGGACAACAACTGGGAAAAAAATAATAATAACTAGACACGATCTTGTTGCGAGCAACGAGGAGGTCTTCCGTTCGATTTTTAGAATGAAATATGACATCATTGACTTTGATTTTCGACAACAAAACATGTTATGGAAAAAGGAGTGACGTACTTATGCTTTATTGTATTGCTTTTTCATAAGTTCTCTTGCTTTTTTAAATACTTGCATTCCTTTCAAATAAGATAGAAAAGATCAAACTTGTGTACCTCTGGTCCCTAAAAATTCTGATTGGGTAATGCAAGAGAAAATCATTATATTGTTAGGATATATAAAGTATTATACCTAATCTAGCTTTAATAACCTTTCACAAAATGGCTCTCATTAAAGGGCTATAGATAAAAATTTTTAGAGCTCTTTGATCTCCTAATTTAAAGGGCCAAGTCCCATTTTCTTGGATTCAAATGAAGGGACATTTAATTCTGAACACATTTTGTCAACAAGTGTTCTACACAAAATTTGTTAAACAATGTTTAGAAATTCGTTACCGTTCTGGAGATATATGAGAAAGAAGGTTTTAGGGGCCGATCCCTTATCTCAATATAGGGGCCATTTAACGAAATTTTGAAGGTTGCATTTTGTTAAGAACATCATTTTAAACAACTTTTCTTCTGTACTGCATTTCAAAATAGTTTTCCTTTCTGAGATATGGGTGATCAACATTTTGGACTTCTGGCCCCTAAAAACCCTTAATTACGTAAAGCATGATAAATCATTACATTCTGTTGATACATTATAATAAGATAAACACATTTGTTTCTATAACATTTCACAAAATATCCCTCAATAAAGGGTTATAGATAAAAGACTTAAGAGCCATTTGGTCCCCTAATTTTAGGGAAAAGCCCCTTTTTTATGGATTCAAATGAAAGGACATTTAATTCTGAACACATTTTGTCAACAAGTGTTTACAAAATCGTTACCTTTCTAGAGATATAAGAGAAAGAAGGTTTTAGGGGCCGATCCCTTATCTCTTTAAAGGGGCCGTTTAACGAAATTTTGAAGGTTGTATATTGTTAAGAACATCATTTTGAACAACTTTGCTTCTGTACTGCATTTCAAAATAGTTTTCCTTTCTGAGATATGGGTGATCAAAATTTTGGACTTTTGGCCCCTAAATACCCCTAATTACAAAACACATGACAAAACCAATACATTGCTTGGATACATAACTGCAAGATAAACACATTTGCTTCTATAACATTTCACAAAATATCTCTCAGTAAAGGGCTACAGATTAAAGACTTTAGAGCCCTTTGGTCCCCTAATTTGAGGGACCAGCCCCTTTTTCTTAATATCAAAAAAAAGGTCATTTAATTCTACACAAAATTTGTTAAACAATGTTTAGAAATTCGTTACCGTTCTGGAGATATATGAGAAAGGAGGTTTAAGGGGCCGGTCCCCTATCCCCTTTTAGGGGCCGTTTAACGAAATTTTGACGATTGCATTTTGTTAAGAACAACATTTTGAACAACTTTTCTTCTGTTCTGCATTACAAATTATTTTTTCTTTCTGAGATATGGGTGATCGAAATTTTGGACTTTCGGCCCCTAAAAACCCTTAATTACGGAACACATAATAAAATTATTACACTGCTTGAATACATAACATTGAGATAAGCATATCTGCTTCTATAATCTATTACAAAATATCCCTCGGTAAAGAGTTACGGGTAAAAGATTTTAAAGCCCTTTAGGTCCCTAATTTGAGGGGCCAGACACTTTTTCTTGATATCAGCCGAAAGATCTTGTAAATTTAAACTTTTTTTACATTACATGTTTTAACAAAATATTTTCCAGAAAAGAGATAAAGAGAGAAAAGCACAAAAATTTACGACGCTTTTTTAATGTCAATTTTCGAGCCACAGCGAACTTTGGCGCCAATAGTGCTAAACATACAAACCAACAATCATGCAAAACTTCAATCTTTCCTCTACCAACCGTAGAAATTTGAGCTCAAAATCTTTTATAGTTTAGGAGAACGGCCGCAGACAAAATACCCATATAAAAATTAGAAAAAATCTCAATATCTCAAAAACGGATCTGACCTCATCAATGCAAAACATTTGCTATCAAGTTCAGACCACTATCTATCACATTTGAAAATTTGATGGAGATCGGTTGAGCCGTATCTGAGAAATCGCGTGCAAAAAAATGGGAAGAAAAAAAAAGAATAAAAACTAGACACGATCTCGTTGCGAGCAACGAGGAGGTCTTCCGTCCGATTTTTAGAATAAGGAATGACCTTACTCTTAATCTTTGTCAACGAAACTTATCCGGAAAAGGAGGCGGAATCTATGAGTGTAACGGGTAAAAGATTTTCTATCCCTTTGGTGACCCTTATTTGAGAGATCAGCTCCGTTTAGAAATTGGTTACCGTTTTTGAGATATCTGGGACAAATCGTTTAGATATCCGGTCCTAAAACTCCTTTTGGTGTCCAGATAATAACAATATATGGTTATACATTGTTAAGCACATTATTTTGAGCATCTTTTGTTAAATACTGCTTTTCAGTATTTTCCTCTATTTCGAGATATTGAAGATCAAAGTGTTGGACTTCTGGCCCCTTAAAATCCCTAATAAAATAACATAGGAGGAAATGATTACCATGTATAGGTAAATAACCTTAGAATGAACATAATTGCTTCTATAGCGTGTCACAAAATATTTCACGGTAAAAAATCATCATTAAAAGACTGTAGTGCCCCTCAGCCCCTTATTTGAAGGGCCAGCCCCTTTTTCATGATTTCAAATGAAAGCTCTAATCAATTCAAACACTTTTTTTTCAACAAGTGTTTACAAATTTTGTACCGTTCTCGAGATATCTTGAGAGGGTCGTTTTCTGGGCCGACCCTGTAATTCCTTTTAGGGACTGCATAACAAAGAAATTATGGTTGCAGATTGTTAAGTTCAATATTTTGAGCATCTTTTGTTCAATATTGCTTTTCAAAATTTTTCTCCATTTTGAGATATTGAGCATCAAATTGTTGGACTTCTGGCCCCTTAAATCCCTAATTATGTAACATAGGAGTAAATGATTGCCATGTGTAGGTGAATAACGTTAGAATGAACATAATCGCTTCTATAACGTATCAAAAAATACTTCACAGTAAAAATTTATCATTAAAAGACTTTAGAGATCCCTCAGCCCATTATTTGAAGGGCCAGCCCCTTTTTCATGATTTCAAATGAAAGCTCTTATCAATTCAAACACATTTTGTGCAACAAGTGTTTACAAATTTTGTACCGTTCTCGAGATATCTTGAGAGGGTCGTTTTCGGGGCCGACCCTGTAACTCCTTTTAGGGACTGCATAACAAAGAAATTATGGTTGCAGATTGTTAAGCTTAATATTTTGAGCATCTTTTGTTCAATATTGCTTTTCAAAAATTTTCTCCATTTTGAGATATTGAGCATCAAAGTTTTGGACTTCTGGCCCCTTAAAATCCCTAATTACGTAACATAGAGGAAAATGATTGCCATGTGTAGATGGATAACGTTAGATCAAACATAATTTCTTCTATAATGTATCACAAAATACTTCACAGTGAAAAGTTATCATTAAAAGACTTTAGAGCACCCTCAGCCCCTTATTTGAAGGGCCAGCCCCTTTTTCTTGATGTCGCATAAGAGCTCTTGACTTTATAAAGATTTTTTGTTCTATATGTTATAACAAAATACAATCGAGGAAAGAGAT
Source organism: Magallana hongkongensis (assembly GCA_015776775.1). Lineage (NCBI taxonomy): Eukaryota > Metazoa > Mollusca > Bivalvia > Ostreida > Ostreidae > Magallana > Magallana hongkongensis. The sequence continues at coordinate 20,821,949 of CM027471.1, forward strand.
ATTGAAAGAAAATCACGAAAAATCACAACGCTTTTTTAACTGTTATTTTCGAGCTCGGGCGAGCTTCGGCGCTTTTGGTCACAGGAAAATATATATACCACATGTCAGATCTACACCTTTTTGTCTACAATCCCTGAAATTTTGAACTCAATATCTTAAATCGTTTAGGAGTTTACCCCTGGACAAGCTGACCCTCTGAAAATCGTTAAATTGTAAATAACTCAAAAACCGGAAGTGACGTCATAATAAAAAAAATTTCCAATAAGGTTCAGATCATTATCTATCAGACCTGAAAGTTTCATGTTAATCGGTGGAGTAGTTTTAGAGACATCGCGTACACAAAATTGGTTGGAAAAAAAAAGAAAAATAACTAGAGCAAAGCTCGTTGCAAAGCAACGAGTGGGTCTTCCGTTAATGTCAGAAGTAAAGCTGGAAGTTCCTGTAAGAAGCAGAGCTGTTAAACCAACAACAAGAGTAACGAAAATGAAAAGATAAAAAAAATTGAATTATTCCTGGTACGACTTAACAAAATACGAATGATTTTAAGTACGACTTAACAAAAACATTTCCGATTTCAAGAACGACTTAACAAAAAAATCCGAATGTGTTCAAGTACGACTTAATAATTATTTTTGGTACGAGTTAATTTTACTTTGAACATTACGCTATTTTTTAAACCAAAGAAGCGGAATCAAAATTTCCGGAAAAATCAATTTTTTAAACCCCGATATCTCTGTTATGCACTGTCCGATTTTAAAACGGTTTTTAGTGTTAGATTCAGCTTAAACAGCTCTACAAAACACATATTCGTTTTTGATTCGATCAGAAAATTTATTTTTTCGAAAAATTTGTTTCACTTCTGGTTTCGACCGGAAGTGACAAAATAATTTTTTCTGTACATTTGCCATAAGTCAATCCGCAGATTTACAATCACAGAAAATTTCAAGTCTTTATAAACATCCGTTTACGAGAAAAGTGCTGGACAAAATCACTTTTTGAAAATATTTAAAATGACGTAACTAGAAACCGGAAGTGACTTAATGACTAAAAGTTTAAAAGCTTCAAGGGACAAGAAATTAAAATAATCCCTGAAAATTTCTCGCAAATCGGTTGAATAGTTTTTGAGATATAAAGCAAAAAAGAAGTCAGAAGGAAAAACAAGAAGAATAATAATAATAAAAAAAAAACATAGAAAAACAAGAGGGTCTTCCGTTGAAAACGGAAGACCCTAATAATAATAGAGAAAAAGAAACCGAACGAAAACAATAAGGTCTTCCGTTGGAAACGGAAGACCTTAATAATAACTAGACACGATCTCGTTGAGAGCAACGAGGAGGTCTTCCGTTCGATTTTTAGAATATGGAATGACCTTACGCTTGATCTTCGTCAACGGAACGTATCCGGAAAACGAGGCGGGATCTATGAGTGATGGGTGAAAGACTGTCTATCCCTTTTGTGTCCTTTAATTGATGAATCATCTCTTTTTCATTCAGTTTAGTCAAAAGGTATTTTTGTGTACCACTAATAAGTGTTTAGAAATTGGTTACCGTTTTTGAGATATCTGGGAAAAATCGTTTTGATATCCGGTCCTAAAACTCCTTTTAGGGTCCAGATAACAAACAATATAAGGTTGTACTTTGTTAAGCTCAATATTTTGAGCATCTCTTGTTCAATATTGCTTTCGAAAGTTTTCCTCCATTTTGAGATATTGAGCATCAAAGTTTTAGACTTCTGGCCCCTTAAAATCCCTACTTATGTAACATAAGAGTAAATGATTGCAATGTATAGGTAAAAAACATTAGAATGAACATAATTGCTTCTATAATGTATCACAAAATATTTCACAGTAAAAAGTTATCATCAAAAGACTTAAGAGCTCCTTCAGCCCCTTATTTGAATGACCAGCCCCTTTTTCATGATTTCAAATGAAAGCTCTTGTCAATCCAAACACTTTTTGTTCAAAAAGTAATTACAAATTTTGTACCGTTCTCGAGATTACTTGAGAGGGTCGTTTTAGGGGCCGATCCTGTAACTCCCTTTAAGGACTGCATAACAAAGAAATTATGGTTGCAGATTGTAAAGCTCACTATTTTGAGCATCTTTTGTTCAATATTGCTTATCCAAATGTTCCTCCATTTTGAGATATTGAGCATCAAAGTTTTGGACTTCTGGCCTCTTAAAATTCCATATTATGTAACATAGGAGTAAATGATTGCCATGTATAGGTAAATAACATTAGAATAAACATAATTGCCTCTATAACGTATCACAAAATATTTTACGGTAAAAAGTTATCATTAAAAGACTTTAGAGCCCCCTCAGCCCCTTATTTGAAGGACCAGCCCCTTTTTCATGATTTCAAATGAAAGCTCTTGTCAATACAAGCACTTTTTATTCAACAAGTAATTACAAATTTTGTACCGTTCTCGAGATATCTGGAGAGGGTTGTTTTAGGGGCCGACCCTGTAACTCCTATTAGGGACCGCATAACAAAGACATTATGGTTGCAGATTGTTAAGCTGATTATTTTGACCATCTTTTGTTCAATATTGCTTATCCAAATGTTTCTTCATTTTGAGATATTGAGCGTCAAAGTTTTAGACTTCTGGCCCCTTCAAATCCCTAATTACGTGACAAAGGAGTAAATGATTGCCATGTGTAGGTGAATAACGTTTGAATAAACATAATTGCTTCTATAACGTATCACAAAATATTTCACAGATAAAAGTTATCAATAAAAAACTTTAGAGCCTTATCAGCCCCTAATTTAAAGGGCCAGCCCCTTTTTCTTGATCTCAAATGAAAGCTCTTGATTTAATTAAGTTTTTTTGTTCTACTTGTTTTAACAAAATGCTTTCGAGAAAAGATATATTCAAAGAAAACCAAGATAAATCACGACGCCTTTTTAATCTTAATTTTCAAGCTCGGGCGAGCTTCGGCGCTCTTTGACATAACGATGATTAATGACCATTAGACACTATTTCAGTCTTTCGTCTATCAGCCCTGAAAAGTTCAACATCATATCTTAAATGGTAAAAGAGGAACTCTCCGTACAAAATACCCCTATAAAAACAGTTAAATCCACGATATCTCAAGACAGGAAGTGACGTCATCAACAAAAAAGAATTTCCAACAAGGTTCAGATCAATACCTATCAGAACTGAAAATTTGACGTAAATCAGTTGACCGTTTCCGAGATATCGCGTGCACAAAATCGGTTAGTCTTTTACGGCCTGAATATGAAAAAAAACCTTGTTTAAAAATGATTAGTTTTATCGTGCCCGCACCTACCGTAAGCATGTTACATTGCCTTATCTCAAACTGTTTTTAAATATATTTAAACTTGTGCTCTCTCTCTCTCTCTCTCTCTCTCTCTCTCTCTCTTAGCTCATAAAAAGATTCATATATTTTGTTAGCCAAATGAATCATCACATATTACAGATACTTACGATGTGTGTGTTGGAATAATCATTTTGTGAATATCGCCTATATTTAGTTGAAGTAGGTAATGTAATGCAATAAATTCTCAGCACGAGAAGCATGTGTCCGAGCCTACAGCAAATCGGCTGTCCACTAGCGCGGTATCTCCTCGGCCCGTGCTATGTAAATGTACACCCAACGTGGTGGGTTTGACATGTTTGCAGTCTGATAACTGAATTTCATTTTCCAACATGATATTATTTCATGACATAGACAAAATCACAAAGAACGCATTATTTCAATGACAGTCATACTATTTTTTTTCAATTACGATACAAAAACAGCATTACTTCGTAGGTAATGGTATAATCGTTTTTCTTTTACTCTTTGATATCGTTAAAATCGGAATTCTTTGTGTTTTTGCATCTACATGAATAAAGCCACGTGTGCATTATAACAAGGCGCAAATCTTGTGCATTGGATAACGGTAGACCGCTCGCTTTTAAGTCCAGCCGCGACCTATTTCCTCGGCCGCGGGCAAGGGATCGGATACGTATAATTGTTTACATACATGCAGCTCGAAATCCAGCTAGATTTTAAATGCGACTCAAATGGATTGCATAGGTAGCAAGGGACAGTTTCGAATAAAGTACCCGTCAATATTTTTGTAAAATTGAGAGTTGCTGTACTTGAAGGCTTATGAGTGTTGCTAAAATTCATGAAATGATTTTAAATGATTATCATTAGTTAGAGGGGTGTCTCTTGTTGAAATTGATATGCAATATGTAGGCCCCTTATGTTAGGTACATGAGAATCAGAAGTAAAATGCGAAACCTGCGGCTTTGACTGTTGTGCTGACTTTACACAGTGAAATTGCAAGTTACAGACGGGAGGTAAAATAACACGAAAAGTAGGTGGATGGGACATTGTAAACTATACACCGGTAAGTTTCTGACATGTGATAGTGCAGCATGCACGCAGTACGGAAGGTCAACCCTCTGCAGGGAATTAGCTGGGGGAGGTCTAAAAAGCTGAAAAATCATGAAAATTAGCAAAATATGAAAGGGTCAAAATCTCATAAAAACCAGTATGTAGAGAATTTTACAGGTTTTGATTAGCAATTTTCTTCAGAAATTGGTGATTGGCCTTATAAAGAGTGAATTAAAGGTATTTGTGCTGAATGGGAACTGAGGAAATTCTAGTTACAGAGTTCCGAAGACATGCATCCCTTGGCTACAATGAATTGGATCAAAAAACTGTCCCCTGCCACCATAGAAACAATTCTTTTATCCATAATGAGTTTCCCTAGATTAGAATTAAACTGTTTACATACTTTCCGCATGTAACCTGGTACACTTTATATGGTAGTAAGTAAAAGTGTAATCTCTTTTATTTACTCACTTTATATGGTACATGTATACGTAGTAGGAAAACGTGTAATATTTTTTATTTACTAAAAAATCGGAGTTTTTGTGTTTGAAGTTACATAAATAAACACGTGTGTGCATTACAGCAAGACGCAAATTTTGTGTATTAGATAACGGCAGACCGCTCGCTAGTCCAGCCGCGACCTATTTCCTCGGCCGCGGGCAAGGTTGTTCACATACGCAGCTCCGAATCCAGCTACATTTTAAAATGGACTCAAAGGCATTGCAAAGAATGAGTTCTTTTATCAATAATGTGTTTCACTAGGAAATGATTTAAATGTTTAAACACTTTCCGTATGTAAACTGGTGCCCTTTATGTCAGTTATACGCAAAAACACCCCGTTTATTTGCCAAATAAAACACTAATAAATGGTAATAAGTCTAGCTTTTTACACTCATATTACCCAATACCCGAACAAAATATGAATGTCACGACATTAATAAGATTAAGATCATAATGAACAACTTTTGCAGCGACAGTCATATCGAAATCTTAACCACGTTTGAGTTATAAAGCGATAACTTTTAAGACCTCTAGGTCCCTAACTTGAGGGGCCAGCTCCATTTTCTTGATGTCATATGAAAGCTCTTTTAAACATAATTTTTTTCTGTTCTACATGTCTTAACAAAATATTTCCGGGAAAAAAGATAAACTAAGAAAACCATGCAAAATCACAACGCTTTTTTATCTCATTTTTTGAGTCCTACCGAACTTCGGCGCTTTTTGCGCTGAAAAATTATAAATGCTTTATTACATATCTACAATCTTTCATCTATCATTCCTGAAATTTTGAACTCAATATCTTTTTTAGTTTATGAGAACCTTCGTGGAAAAGCCGATCCTCCAAAAATCGTTAAATCGTTAATATCTCAAAACCGGAAGTGACGTCATCATTAAAAAAATTTGCAATAAGCTTCAGAGCAATGTCTATCAGATCTGATAGTTTCATGTAAATCGACCGAGTGGTTTTTGAGAAATCGCGTACACAAAATACGTAAGAAAAAAAATAATAGGGAAAAAGAAACCGAACGAAAACAATAAGGTTTTCCGTTGGAAAACGGAAGACCTTAATAATAATAAAAAAACCTTACAGTCACTATAAGGTCTTCCGTTGGAAACGGAAGACCTTAACTAGACAGGATCTCGTTGCGAGCAACGAGGAGGTCTTCCGTCCGATTTTTAGAAGAGGAAATGACCTTGCCTTTTATGTTTATCAACAAAACATATCAGGAAATGCAGATGTGATCTAAAAGATCGATGGATAAAGGATTATACACCCCGTTGGATCCCTAATTTGAAGGACCAGCCCAATTTTATTTCCTATTAAATAAGAGGTCTTTTGACCTAATAACAGGTCTAATGACCTGTGATAAAAAGATATCGAAAAAAAAAATAGGGTCTGCCTTTGTGAACGGATGACCCTAATAACAATAAGAATAGAAGGGTCTTCCGCTGAAGACGGAATACCCTAATGATAAAAAAATCTTTAATTGAAGAGTGTTTTTCAACTTGTATTATAGTCCCACAACCCTTTTATGTTGAATATTTTAGTTAGAAAATTTAATAAAAAAGAGAGAAAGAAATAGAGAGAAAGAACAAATCCTGGCTCTGGCGAGATTAGAATACATGCCTCAATTTAAACATGGCTGACGCAAAACAATTCCCGAATTTGTCTTTGAATTTTGGGCGTTTCCGCCCGGGAGAGGAGCTGAGTTTTTGTATGAGATGAATAACAACGTGTAAAATGTCTGACTATTCAGGTTTGGTAACAGTGCGATGTCATTTGAAATATTGATGCGTGTTTGTGTCTGGAGGGGGGGGGGGTGAAAAGACCCGAGCTTGATTTTCGTCTTAAATAAATCGAAAAATAGAATGTTGAGGTGTGGATCTCGGATTCGGTTAACAACAATTAGGGGAAGTAATAAAACAATGACGGATGCATTTTACCCATGTATTTCAGTGTTGAGAATTTTTTTTTCGTGTCGTTTACTATTATGTTTGACTGTTCTCTTTCAGCAGGATTGATAAAATCTTTATAAATGTAGAAATAACGAAATCAGTAACACGTAATTTTATTCGGTAAAAATTTGATGACAGTAATTTCCACAGTTCTAACATTCATAAGTAGTTCACACGCTACCGTAGATACAGATTAAACGGAAAACAAGAAATATACATGCAACAGAAATATCACGCGGCTGCTTACATCCCATGTACTGGGTAAATTTTAAGTCCCCGTACAGTCTATACCCGCCGTTTGATCTCAGGAATTTCTTCTTAATTGTTCAATCCGCTGCATATTTAGCAGACAATAAGAATAGGGTCCGAGGTACATTTACACAAAATTTCATTAGGATTGAGTAAGGGGCTCGGGAGTTAGAATTTTTTTCTACAGTACATGTCACGCACGCCAATCGAAACTCAAATGCCCAAAAATTCATATCTCTCATAAAAATGAACGAATTGGTCTGGGCATTAGTACAGTAGTCTAGAATTGAACTAGGTTTAAAATAAGGGTTCAAGATGAAAGATCCAGTAAAATCAGGCCACAAAAACTAAATGATTTTGTGAATAGGAAGGGGGGGGGGTCGATGTGTGTACTGTGTAATTTTTTTTTCCACGTATAGGCAATAAGCACCGTTTAATCTCGGGAATTTCGTCTTGATTGTTCAATCCGCTGCATATTTCACAGACAATAGGAATGGGGTCCGAGGCTCACTTTCACGAATTTTCATTAGGATTGAGTAAAGGGCTTGGGAGTTAGAATTTTTTTTTAGTACATGTCAAACACTACGATTGAAACTCAAATGCCAAAAACATCATAACTCTGTTATTAATGAACGAATTGGTCTGGTAATTAGTACAGTAATCTAGAATGAAATGAAAGGCACAAGATCAAAGATCAAGTTAAATCGGGCCAGAAAAACTAAATAATTTTATGAATTGGGAGGGGGGGGGGTCGGTCGGGACTTCTATATTAAACGTAGAATATTAAACTCTAAATACCATATATTACAAAATTTCTAAATAAAATTCATATGTTAGAACAATGTATAAGCGTTGTTTGAAAGATGTAAGTATTGATTTTTTTTTTTTACATCTATTTATTCTTAGGCTTAAACACTCATAAACGGGTGGTCAGTTTTTAAACCTTGTCGCAGTCACACGTTCTTTTGCATAGTTACGTGTATAAACTTCGTAGGTTTTTCCTTAATCCCAGACAGGCAACAGATTTGTATCAGTATATAGACATGCACAAAAAAGGAAAAAGTACACCGTTTATAATAAAAATGACTTTTTAGCGTTGACTTCCAATCAGTAAGTAGACAATCATTAAACAATGAATTTCAAATTATTTGAATCCATAGACATTATCTCGTAACTTGAAATAAATACATGTATAATTTTTGGACGCCAATGCACATTACTGCATGTTACCTGAACTAGTTCTTATTCAAATGCTAAAACATTTGTACTTAAACGTAGGTGCATTGCTAAATATTGTGTGTGTCATTGAGATGGCGGCATTTCTTTGATGCCGACAAAGCAACCCAGCGCACTGCAGGGGTACTTCGAAGATACGTCTTTGATGCCTGCGATGCGACGAGCGTTTGAATTTAGCGAACTGCTGACAGAAACAAGCTTTCTATTTGTAATAAAAAAAAAATCTTCTATTACTCTTATTTACAATAAATATAAAACGGAAAAAATTAAAATCCATCATTTTAAAGATAAAATCGTTAAACAAACCTCACTTAAGAAAGAAAAAAAACGTTCGACACTCGGGAACTGAACCCGGGTGGCCTGGGCACAAGTCCACCACTTTAGCGACTGAGCTACGCGGACTCTCGCTTCAAGACTTTGAAGCTTAAAATCTCAAGAATGCGTGGATCGATTTTAAATCGGACTTCATATTCTGAAGTTATTTATGTGTCTCTATCGAATAGTAACAAAAAAAATTCAAAAACAAAAAAATTAAAAAATGACTTTTTTGTTTCCTTCCGGTGACGACCGGAAGTGACAGCGGACGTTCGGATATCCGTAGTACATTGCGGCTTGACACTTTCTACCATCCCTGAAATTTTAAAAGCTCTATCTTAAATACTTTTTGAGAAAACTCGTGAACAAGCAAAAACATAAAATCTTTAATATCTCGGCACCGGAAGTGACGACCAAAAAAATCCTACGTACTTTTCTTACAAATTTTGTCATAAACAAGACCTGAAAGTTTTATTAAAATCAGCTGAAATGTTTTTGAGAAAACTTGGGAGAAAAAACAAGAATAATAATAATAGAGGAAAAGAAACAAAGCAATAAAAATAAGGTCTTCCGTTTTGATATACATGTATCAATTTAACTGTAAGACATTGCTTCTCTTACATAGAAAAAACTGGATATGATAGTTATTGTGAATGATATATCAAGACGTTACTTACATGTAAAACAACGAGAATGAAAAAGAAATCAATTTTTGAAGTACTTTCTGTGACGACCGGAAGTAACGCCGAACTAAACAAAAATGTTAACCATTTGTACAATCATATGTCAATCTTTCCTCAAAGTTTTGTTGTTCACGTCTCTGCCAAATCTAAGATCTCTTTGAAACAATATTTTCAATATACATATACATATACATGTTTATCAGGCTAGATGAAATTCCAAGAAAGTCAGTTAAACTTGTTAAAAACAGGATTTGTTTGAACCCTTCCGGTAAAAACCAGAAGTGACAGTTGACAAAATTAAACCCGTTAAACACATCCCCAATCAAAATTCTATCAATCATGAAAGATTAGTGTCTCGATCACCTACAATGACGAAAATCTCGCGGACATCAAATTTGTAAAAAGGAAAGCTACATAGAGATATTTGAGATATCTCACCGGAAGTAAAATTTATTTGCCAATTTAACATTATATAGATGACATATGTAAGATTGTATACTGATATTTTCATTTTATGTAAAATGAATAAAACAAACTTTTGAAGTGCTTCCAGTGACGACCGAAAATTACGCCGATCAAAACAAAAAAATGTATAAACATGTACATACATAGGTCTACCCACAAAGTTTTATTGTTCAAGTCGTCACCGTTTTTGAAATGTCAAGGAAACAAAGTTTTTTGTCTCAGGACAGGAAACGGACAAACGGAAGTGTTCAATGAAAGTGAAAGTTAGTATTTCCTAATTATTAAACAACAGGAATTTATTGGCTATCAACATATTTTATATTGTCAAACAAAAACAGTTAAACTCCTAAACAACTTGAATTAATTGAACTCTTCCGGTGTGGACCGGAAGTGACGGTTGATAAAAAAAAGAGCGGTTAAACACATCTTCTATCAAATGTCTACAAGCCATGTAAGTTTTGTGTCTTGGTCACTTACAGTTTCTGAGATCTCGCTGTAATAATATTTGTTTTAAAAAAAGTACCTGAGATATTTGAGATATCTCACCGGAAGTATTTTTTTTTGTTTATAAATCATCGGATAGATGACATATGAAAGTGCTTATACTTATATTTCAATTTTGTGTTAAACAAATAAAATGCGTAAAAAATAGTTTTTGAAGTGCTTTCGGTGACGACCGGAAGTTACGACGAACAAAACAAAATAGTTTAAACACATCTACAACTATAGGTCTATCATCCCTGAAAGTTTGGATGTTCAAGTCTTTATCGTTTCTGAGATCTCATTGTCCATAGCTTTTTGTCGCGTGACAGGAAACGGACGACAGGAAGTGAATTTTGAAAAAATGAAAAAAAAAGCCTGGAGATATTATCGTTCTTTATCAGTCCTAAAAATTTCAAGAAAATCAATCCAGCACTCTCTGAGAAATCTGGTTAAACTTTTAAAAAACTTGATTTGTTTGAACTCTTCCTCTGTGGACCGGAAGTGACGGTCGACAAAATAAAACCGGTTAAACACATATTCTATCAAATGGCTATCATCCCTGTAAGTTTCGTGTCTTGATCACTTACAGTTTCTGAGATCTCGGGGTTCAAACTTTTGTTTTAAAAAAGGTTACGTGAGATATTTGAGATATCTCACCGGAAGTTGAATTTTTATGTTTAGTTAACATCGGAAAGATGCAATATGTAAGCATTATACTTAAATTTCAATTCTCCGAAAATATATTAAATGCGTAAAAGCATAATGTTTGAAGAGCTTCCGGTGACGACCGGAAGTTACGCCGAACAAAATAAAATAGTTTAAACACATCTACAACTATAGGTCTATCATCCCTCAACGTTTGGATGTTCAAGTCTTTATCGTTTCTGAGATCTCATTGTCCATAGCTTTTTGTTGCGGGACAGGAAACGGACGACAGGAAGTGAGTTTTGAAAAAATCAAAAAAATTCCTAGAGATATTAAATTTTTCTGTCAGTCCTGAAAATTTCAAGAAAATCCATCCACCTATCTCTGAGAAATCTTGTGGACAAAAAAAGGAAAAAAAAATAACTAGACTCTTGTTGCAAAAGCAACAAAAAGGTCTTCAGTTTTGATATACATGTATCAATTTAACTGTAAGACTTTGCTTCTCTCACATAGAAAAATAGTGGATGTGATAATTATTGTGAATGATATATCCAGACGTTACTTCTATGTAAAACAACCGGAATAAAAAAGAAATCAATTTTTGAAGTACTTTCTGTGACGACCGGAAGTAGCGACGAACTAAACAAAACATGTTAACCATTTTTACTATCATAAGTCATTCTTTCTTCAAAGTTTGGTTGTTTGCATCTCTGCCAAATTTGAGATCTCTTTGAAACAATGTTTTCTGTCTCGGGACCGGAAACGGAAGAACGGAAGTTTTAAAAAAGGCTCGTATTTCTGGTACATCTGCTTAGCGTGCATCACTGATTATGAGGCTAGATAAAACATACAAGAAGGTTTGTTAAACTTGTTAAAAACATGATTTGTTTGAACCCTTACGGTGGGAACCGGAAGTGACAGTTGACAAAATAAAACCCGTAAAACACATTTTCAATTAAATGTCTATCATTCACGAAAGCTTCGTGTCTCAATCACTTACAGTGACAAATATCTCGCGGGCATCAAATTTGGAAATGAAAAAGCTACATAGAGATATTTGAGACATTTCAACAGAAGTAAAATATATTTGTTAATTTAACATTATATTTATGTAATAACTAAGATTGTATACTGATATATTCATTCCATGTCTTATATATAAATTTAAAAAAAAAATTGTTGATGTGCTTCCGATGACGACTGGAAGTTACGCCGAACAAAACAAAATAGTGTAAACACATGTACATACATAGGTATATTATCCCACAAAGATTGATTGTTCAAGTCAATACCGTTTCTGAGATCTCGTCGATATAAGGTTTTTTGTCTCGGGACAGGAAACGGACAAACGGAAGTGCTCAATGTAAATTGCATTAAATATTATTTGTATAATTGTCCTTTGTACTCTATTGTTCATCGAGCACACTACAAATATCAGAAGAATGAAGTTAATTTGATTAACAGCTCAATATGTTTGAACTCTTTCTGTGTGGACCGGAAGTGACGGAAGACAAAACGAAACCGGTTAAACACATCTTCAATCAAATGTCTATCATCCATGACAGTTTTGTGCTTTGATCACTAATAGTTTCTGAGATCTCGTTTGTACAAAATGTGTTTAAAAAAAGCTACCTGAGATATTTTAGATATCTCACCGGAAGTAGAATTTTGTTGTTGATATAACATCGCATAGATAACTTATGCATAAAATTTCATACTTATATATTTATTTTATGAAAAAGGAATTAAATGCGTAAAAGTAGTTATTTTTTATGTGATTCCGTTGACAACTGGAAGTTACGCCAAGCAAAACAAAATAGTGTGAAGACATCTACATACATTGGTTGATCATCCCACTAAGTTTTATCGTTTAAATTGTTAACGTTTTTGAGATCTCGTCGAAACAAGCTTTTTGTCTCGGGACAGGAAACGTACGAACGGAAGTGCTCAATGTAAATTTTATTTAATATTTCTTTTGTACTTGCCTTTTCTACTTAATTGTTCATCGACTTCGCTACAAATATAAAAGAAAAACAGTTTAACGGATAAACGGCTCTATTTGATTGAACTCTTTCTGTGTGGACCGGAAGTGACGGAAGACAAAACGAAACCGGTTAAACACATCCTCAATCAAATGTCTACCATCCATGAAAGTGTTGTGCTTTGATCACTTATAGTTTCTGAGATCTCGTTTGTACAAAATGTGTTTTAAAAAAGCTACCTGAGATAATTGAGATATCTCACCGGAAGTAGAATTTTCTTGTTGATATAACATCGCATAGATAACATATGCATATATTTATACTTATATATTTATTTTATGGAAAAGGAATTTTATTCGAAAAAGTAGTTATTTTTGAAGTGCTACCGGTGACGTTCGGAAGTTATAACAAAAAAAACAAAATAGTTTAAACACATTTACAGCTATAGGTCTATCATCCCACAAAGTTTTGATGTTCAAGTTTCTACCGTTTCTGAGATCTCGTTGATACAAGCTTTTTCAACGCGGGACAGGAAACGGACGACCGGAAATGATTTTTGACAAAATGAAAAAAAACACCTCGAGATATTTTCATTATCTGTCATTCCAGAAAATTTCCTTTAAATCTATTTAGCCATCTCTGAGAAATCTTGTGGACAAAAAAAGGAAAAAAATAATAATGATAACTAGACTCTTGTTGCTATAGCAACAAAAAGGTCTTCCGTTCCTCATGTAGCAATCTGCAAATAAAAATCCATTTCTCTTTTTAAAAAAAATTGATACAACATAACTGTAAAACAATTTTCTTAGAAATCATTTGTATAGTTAAACAAAACAAAAAGACTAAATGTCAATTTTTGAGTACTTTCCGTGACGACCGAAAATTATGCCGGATCATTTAGAACATAGTAAACATATCTTTATACATTGTTTTGTCCTTCCTCAAGGATTGGATGTTCAATTTCTTTTTCTAAGAAATTATTTCTATACTTAAACAAAACAAAAAGACTAAATGTCAATTTTTGATGAACAGCTCGATTTGTTTGAACTTTTTCGGTGTGGACCGGAAGTGACAGAAGACAAAATAAAACCGGTTAAACACATTTTCAATCAAATGTCCATCATCCATTAAAGTTTCGTGTCTTGATCACTTACAGTTTCTAAGATCTTGCGGGTACAAAATGTGTTTAAAAAAAGCTTCCTGAGATAATTGAGATATCTCACCGGAAGTAGAATTTTTTTCTTGATATGACTTTGCATAGATAACATTTGCATAGATTTATACTTATATATTTATTCTATGGAAAAGGAATTGAATACGTAAAAAGAATATTTTTTGAAGTGTTTCCGTTGACAACTGGAAGTTACGACGAACAAAACAAAATAATTAAACACATTTACAGCTAAAGGTCTATCATCCCACAAAGTTTGGATGTTCAAGTGTTTACCATTTTTGAGATCTAGAGGTGACAAGCTTTTCGTCGCGGGACAGGAAACGGACAAACGGAAGTGAATTCAGAAAAACTTAAATCAAAATCTTCTAGATTTTTTTAATTTCAATCATCACTAAAAATTCTTGGAAAATCTATCAAGACATATCGGAGATATTCACGATACAAAAAGGGGAAAAAAATAATAAGAAGAAAGAAAGAAAAAACCTAACAATCACTATAAGGTCTTCCGTTGGAAACGGAAGACCTTAATAAGAAACATTACAATCACTATAAGGTCTTCCGATGGAAACGGAAGACCTTAATAACTAGACTTTTGTTGCAAAAGCAACAAAATAGTCGTCCGTTTTGATATACATGAATCAATTTAACCGTAGACATTGCTTCTCTTACATAGAGAAAATAGTTGATATGATAATTATTGTGAATGATATATCCAGTCGTTACTTCCATCTGAAACAACGAGATTGAAAAAAATAATAAATTTTTGAAATACTCTCTGTGACGACCGGAAGTAATGCCGAACTAAACAAAACAGGTTAAACATTTGTACAATCATAAGTCAATCTTTCTTCAAAGCTTGATTGTTAACGTTTCTGCCAAGTCTGAAATCTCTTTGAAACAATAGTTTTTGTCTGGAGACGGGAAACGGACGAGGGGAAGTGATTGATAAAAGAGGCTGGTATTTTTCGTACATTTGTTTAGCATACGTCACTGTTTATCAGGCTAGATGTTACACCCAAGAAATTCAGTTAAACTTGTTAAAAATATGATTTGAATCCTTCCGGTGAAAAGTGACAGTTGACAAAAAAAAACCTGCTAAACATATCATCAATCAAATGTCTATCATTCATGAAAGCTTTGTGTCTCAATCACTTACAGTGACAAAAATCTTTTGGGCATCAAATTTATAAAAAGGAAAGCTACATAGATATATTTGAGATATCTCACCAGAAGTAACAGTTTTTTGAAAATTTAACATTATAAAGATGACACATCTAAGATTATATACTGATATATTCATTCCATGTAAAAGAAATAAATAAAGAAAAAAACATAATTTTTGTAGTACTTCCGGTGACGACCGGAAGTTACGACAAAGAAAATGAAATAGTTTAAAAACATATACAATCCCACAAAGTGTTATTGTTCAAGTCGACACCGTTTATGAGATCTCGTCGAAATAAGGTTTTTTTGTCTCGGGACAGGAAACGGACAAACGGAAGTTCTCAATGTAAATTGTATTAAAAATTTCTTGTATACTTGATTTTTGTACATTATTGTTCATCGAGCTCACTACAAATATCAAAGGAAAACAGTTAAACTGATAAAAAGTTCGATTTGTTTGAACTCTTCTTGTGTGGACCGGAAGTGACGGAAGACGAAATGAAACTGGTTAAACATATCTTCAATAAAATGTCTATCATCCATGAACGTTTTGTGCTTTGATCACATATAGTTTCTGAGAACTGGTTTGTACAAAATGTGTTTCAAAAAAGTTACCTGAGATATTTTAGATATCTCACCGGAAGTAGAATTTTCTTGTTGATATAACATTGCATTGATAACCTATGTATAGATTTATACTTGAATATATATTTTATGGCAAAAGGATAAAATGCGTAAAAGTAGTTATTTTTGAAGTGCTTCCGGTGACGACCGGTAGTTACGCCAAACTTTTCTCAACTGCCACTTCCGGTTTTCACCGGAAGGATTCAAATAAAATGCATTTTTAACAAGTTTAACTTAATTTCCTGGGTGTTTCATCTACCCTGATAAACAGTAATGTACGCAAAGCAAATGTACGAAAAATACCAGCTTTTTTATTAATCACTTTCGTTTGTCCGTTTCCCGTCTCCAGACAAAAACTTTTGTTTCAAAGAGATTTCAGACTCGGCAGAAACGTTAACAACCAAACTTTGAGGAAATATTGACTTATGATTGTACAGATGTTTAACTTGTTTTGTTTAGTTCGGCATTTCTTCCGGTCGTCACAGAGAGTACTTCAAAATTTGATTTGTTTTTTAATCTCGTTGTTTTACATGGAAGTAACGTCTGGATATATCATTTACAATACTTATCATATCAACTAATTTCTCTATGTATGAGAAGCAATGTCTACGGTTAAATTGATTCATGTATATCAAAACGGAAGACCTTTTTGTTGCTTTTGCAACAAGAGACTAGTTTTATTTCTTTTTATGTTTTACAACAAGGAGTCTAATAGTAGTGAACAATTATTCCCAATTAAACATTATAATGTATAAATCACATGTACAGTATGTTAAACTATTTTAGTTCGTCCTTATTTTTAACACAATTACCCCAGTTTCAAAGTATATGTGTATATCTTGTAATTATATGTGTAATGTCAATTTTACTCGGTAGGCTTAGACGATTAATCGGAGCCTTCAGTCGAGCGATGGTCAGGAACGCGTTGATTTTTTTAAAACTGTGTGTCCTTTTTAAATCAAATAGTTTAACTGTCACACACACACTGTAGCTCAAAAAGCATTAAAAACTTAATATGTACTAAATGTTTTTTTGGAAATAAATTAAAAATCAGTACTTCATCTATCTATCTATCTATCTATCTATCTATCTATCTATCTATCTATCTATCTATCTATCTATCTATCTATCTATCTATCTATCTATCTATCTTAATGTCTGTCTGTTTGTTTTTATAATGATATCCGATCCATTTAGGACCCAATTTTCTAACCATTTCGAACCTCGAATATCAATCAGGTATTTAATATTCTGATATTAGTTTAAAGCATTTCAGAGTTAAAAAGGTGTTTCCAAGAGGAGTTTTATGATATTACCTAACCAGGAATTATTTAATGATCTTTGCATTTAATCTATAGAGACATCAAACAAAATTTTGAAAATAAAAAGTAAGTACAAAGAATATCAAGAAATAAGTTGGTGGAAAAATTAATCATTATAATTAAAAAATAATTTTAAAAAAGCATATTTTTTTTCACTCGTATGATTTTTAAAATTGATTTTTATATCTTATAAGAAAAGGGGATAACTCTTCAAGAACAGATTAAAGAACACTTATTTGGACACATTTTTTCTCACATATTGATACTTATACATGAGAAATATGTCTAATTGTAGCGAGGGACGCATTTTTGTTGATATAGTTACCTCTCTTAGTTGTATTGATTGACTTAATTAAATGCTTGTTAACAATCTCCAATCATTAATATATTATTAGATCTTCTTTACCATAATAATCATTGTACATGTATATAAATAGTTAGATTGAGAGATAACATAGGCTTCTGTATAATACAGGTTGTATTATTTATTTAAAATATGGCATAGGTGAAACTAAACACCCATTTTTTGTTTCGAATGGTTCATTTATAAAATGCTCTTTCGAGTGTGTTTAGGAGAGATTGTATATGTGGTTATAACATGTGTACGTCTCTTTGAAACTCTTGTATATGAGTACTCTGCGAGTTAAAGTTTTGGTCATTTTGTTAGCTGTTACGTTCTCGGAGGAGGTAGGGGTGTTGGCATCCACTATTGTTAGCTACAGCTCAGCAGAAAACTAGGGAGGCTAAACACGGGCTCAGATAGGAGAAGTGTTGGCATCTTCTCTGGGGTATCGGGCTCTTCGAGGTGTTGGTATCTTAGGTTGAGTATTTTGGCTACGAGGATTGTGGTATCCTCTATGGGAAACTGGGGTATACGACGCGGGCATGTTAAGGCTTCCCGATGCGATATGTAGAAAGTCACTTGTCTGTACTTCATACGATATGACGTCATAATTAACTTTCACGTCACGATCTGCATTCCTGTCGATAGTTCTCAGGGAATGTATCTTAACGTTAAAAGTGAATTATATCAAACCAGTATAATACCGCATGTTTCCTTTATACAGATGCTGCAGTTAATTCTAAACGTACAGAATTCATTCATATTAGAAACCAGTATCAAATAATCGGCAGTTTTAAAGCTTCGTTTTAAGTAAAAGACTATTTATAAACTAGTGGTTTGGAGACTCTCCCTGCTACGTGTAAACAACTGAATGAAGAAATTTTAATGCATGTAAAACCAGCTTGGCGCAGGTGAAAGATCAACACAATTTTAGAATATTTTACGTAAAATTGGTAGAGAATATAAGTACCAATGTGAATCGTGCTGCGGAAACCTACGGATTTACCCCAATTTTTTGTAAATCGCTTTTGATTAGTAAAAATGTGCATTATTTTGATGATTTTGTGGAATGTTTCAACAATATCTTCTATAAACGAAATATCTATTTCTTTCCCAAGCAAGAACTTCAAAGTTTATGACTTAACAAAGGATTTTTCTTAAAAATATGTATGATTTAATGTCATTAATCACCTGCGCCGATGCGTTTTAACTAGATCATTTGCAATATTAGGATTCGCCTGTCACGTGATTACGAAGTACATATGACGTCACAAAAATGCATCAAATATAATGTTTAACATCGATGTCAATAAATGTAACATAGATTTAAGGAAATATTCCCGGTAAAATTATTTTTGCCATTAATCAAATAATATCGTTTTCCAGCCGTATTTTAGCATCGGGACGCCTTAACAATGCTGCGGAGGGGTTTAAACCTCTGTTGTATATACATAGTAGTAGTGCAGATACCCTTGTTACTGAGAAGTAACCTGTGAAAGACTCACCAGCTAGCAATAGTCTAGTCAATCTGTCAAAATTTCAGCAAAACCTCAAGAACATTGCTACAAAGCTAATTACCACTGAAATCAATGATGTTTGTATATACAAATGACAGATTAAAAATATACATTTGTGTGATATGCAGAAAATAGTTTGTTTTTTTTTTTTTGGTAAAAACATGCGTTTTCATTGAAAAATCGCGGAAATCTGGAAAAAATGATGCCCAAATTAAATCAATGAGTATCAATTTATGCTGTTATGAAATGAAATGAGTTCTTATGTACAACTGATTAAAACGCATTTACAACAAATATTGATAGTATTTTGGGGTTAAAAAAATAGCAATTTTATGAAAAAATCGCGAAAATCTGAAAACATTTTATAAATTGATATCAGCTTATTCTAAACTCCATTTTAAGTTTTTTTTTTGTCCGAGTAATACATGTAAAACAATTTCAGGAGAAATATTTAAGATTTTTTGGGGTCAAATATTGCTTCTTATTTATTGTTATTAAAAAAATGTGGAAATGTGGAAAAAAGTAAAAACAATATCAAATCAATTTGTACCGGCTTATCTTCACTCCAAAATTACAGAATAGTATTTGTACAATTGAAATAATAACATAACATGCTGTTTTTTTTAATCATGGTAATAAAGAAATAATTAATAACCAAATCAAATCAATATTGTATCAGCTTATTTTAAAACCTGATAACAAGATTGGATATGTAAAATTGAGGCAAATTGTTTACATCACAACCATGAAAAATAAAATGGAAATGGTATTAACATCTTTTTATTGTGAAGGAATATAACAGTTTTCTAATTTTGAATTCCGTTTTCACTCTCGTCATCAGACTCGTGAGTATTTCTTGAATTGGGACAAATGATTCCTCTACATTCTCCACATCCACCTGAACACGCTACGCCATTTTTTTTTCAACAGCTACATTTCTTATTGTTGCAGTTGGTTTTACAATTGCAGTGGATTATTTTCAAAAGAAAGTCGGGTGCAGGTGGTTTGGATATTTCAATAGGTAGAAGTTTGCCACCTGAGAAACCAAGAAGCGTTTCAAACGATCTCACTAAATAAAAGCCATAATTTTGCTGTTTGAGATTGTTTGATTTCATTTGTTTTGTCTCGAAAGTGCTTCTCCAATGCAGTGAACTCAGGATCATCAATGGCCTGCTTAACAACACAGGCGATTGTATAACTCATCTGCTTTGTCCAAAATGGGATTTGCCTCCTCAAAGTCACTTTCAACTTCATCACACTGATTCATATCGAATATATGTTCGTTAAGTGTGCATTGCATCGCAGTGTCTAAAAGCATCATTGCTTGAACTGCACGGGAAACTGCCTTCCCGCTTAACATATGACTAATAGCGTTTGGGGCACATATGAGTTGTAGTATTTCTCCAAGCCCAGAGCCTGACATAATTCTACCGATGCTGCCAATAAAACTCATCTTTGCGAGGAAAACTCCCAGACGTACGACAACGTTGCTTCTTTCCTCACTACTTGTCATCAAAACTGCTTTCCAGTATAAGGGTTGATCAGACGCTATGATTGGAGTTCGATTATATCGTGAAGCTTCTTTGGAAACAAACATCAACGTGGAAAAGATGCAATTTAAATATTTTAATCACTTGGGTTCAAATCAATCATGGGCAAAAACGTTATATCTGAAACCCCTTGATTATTGCCTTCTTAAGGTATCCCACTCCTCAATGTTGTTGTATCAAGATTTTCTTGAGAAGTATATCATTGAAATCTGTAGACAAAACAAACTTAAAAAATACAAAGATAATGGGGGATCAGTATCTATCCCTCTGAGTTATGGCCCATTTAATTTGACCTTTTTGCACCTAAAATGCAATTCCATCCTGATTAGGATTTGTTTTCAGTATTTTTGATTAAGCAAACTTATTTCTTCAAATATCGTTTTTAATTATGCACAATGGTCACACTGAATAGAGGGATTAAGAAAAAAAATTGTACACAGCTGCATAAATTTTATTGTGACCTTTTTGCACTTAAAATAAACAATTTCTATAATAGTTACAATTTGATTTGAAATAAAAACTTCTTGAATATCAAGAATTTTATAAGATTAATCCAGTTTGCCTTAATATGTATTTAGTATCATTTTGACATATTATAACATTGGGGTCAGTGATGTTAAATCTTAGATATAGGGCTTCAAAGGTAAAATTCTCGCAAAATTTGGCTTAAAAAAATTCAGACATGTTCTATATATATGCATGATTTTATGCTAAACGGCTATCACATTCTCAAGATTTGATGTTGAACATGTCACACAGAACCTATAAAATATGTTACAAACCAATCAAATGTTAAAAATGTGAATAACGAATAAAGTATAATAAAAAGAAAAGTATATTGAAAATTCATAAAATTGCTTGTTTCTGTTATTTTCGTCTAAAAAACCTTCCGCACGAAAAAATAGTTCCCCAAAATACTTGTTTGTTTCTTGAATTCAAATGGACTTTCTTTATGAATGTTGTGTAATTATGAAATAATAATCTATCTGTCATGATTAAATAAATAAAATCATATTCATTTTAAATATAATGGTCATCTGCGCAATGAAATCAAAACATGAGGAGTGAGATCCCTTAAACCATTTGCATCATCCCAGACCAACCAGTCAGAGGTGACCCAAAAGGCCATAGAGCATTTCTCAAGGTGTCGATCTTCCAAGAAAAGTTCATGCTTTTAAGATGTCTCAGCTCCTGGAGTTTAAGTTGCGTGAACTTCTTATGTTTTTCCGCATTGAAGTAAAATAAGCTGATATGGCCAGAGGCAATTAAGTCATCAGTAGTACCATCCAAGCGTTGAATGCTTAGAGGGTTATTCTCTAACCCGGGAGACAAACAAGATTTAATCCCTATACCATGATAGGTGTTATTTCCATCAATGGTTTTGATGTTATGGTCTATATTATATGCTACAAATTGTAGACAATGTGATTCGTCTAAAGGGCATGTATCTTGCTTTGATGAAATGACAGCAGATGATTCGAATTTCTTTACTTCAGACCAAAACCCCATACTGTTTAGGGTATCTATAAGAAACCTTGACCCACACATATGATGCAGTTGCACTGCAAGTCCAATTTGAAGAGGTTTTATCACTATTTTTGGTCTTGTGGCTTGTATGATAGCTTGACCAATTGAATTAATTTTGGTTGATGAGACATTCTCAGAAGTTACTACTTTTAGAAATGATGATAAACTGTCTGGTAAATGACCCTCTTTTGACAGAATATCCTGAACACTTGGATAAAATGCTTTATATGTTACGTATATCATTCTTGATAAGTGTTGCCACTGTTTAAATCAGAAACCTTTTATTCTCTTCGTCAGACTTAAGAACTGATTCCTTATAGAAAGTATACAGTATGGTTGCGGCATACTGGCGAAATGTAACTACATTTTCTTTGCCGTTAAATTCAGTTATTATGATTGAATTACCATAATGTTCCTTTAATTATATTTTCATATGTTGATTGGAATATGCCTATTAGTAATCTTCTGAAAGATTTTTCATGTGGTCTACTAGATCTTTGATTGTTGTCTGTTCGTCGTCATTTTCTTCCAAGTATGTTGTCACTTGTAAGAACAATATGTGGCTAGTAATTGGTCGACCTCGTGAATAAGATGCATTTTCCTTACGATTTGAAAACACCTCTGGCACTTTTTTCCCTGATCGAAAATTACCACTACAGATTCTGTGATAAAAAGCATCAGCCGCATGAAGGTCCCTAGCAAATTATATCCTACCCTTAACTTCAACTGCCCATTCGTCGATTCTATCATTGCTAATCTGTTCTTAAGTTGATTGAAACTGAGTTGTTTGAACCGAGTGTACACCATGTTTTTTCGTTTTGCATTATCATGTACCGGTTTTTCGCAAAATAGACAGTCTTCTTTAAAATTAAATTGCATTTTTGATCTAAGTGATTTGGATTGAATAGGGATTACCGGTGATGTTGACTTTCTTTTTAAACTTTTTATAACTATAGGATTGACATAAGTGCGTCGGCATTCCTCATGAACGACCTGTCCAGCCCTAGTAGATATAGAATAACCTCTTTCAGAGTTTGCATTGTTAACACCAATGCTTCCCTTTTGACGTAATTCAATTGTTTTCCCTTTACCTAGATCTTTCTTGCAGAAACACACACATCCATTTTCTACATTCTCTACATTCTACATTTTCTACTACATTTATTCAATTCATAGTGTTTTGAGTTTTTAAATCACGTGAATCGAAGAATATTATTTTTAAAATATTGGTTTCTCCATGTATGTGCATTAATTTTAAATATTAGGCTTAAAGAATTATAAATCAAACTGAATTTCAAAAACTGCTTTAGCATTGTACTGTTTGCCTTGTTTGCGTATAGAATGCATAAAATTGCCACACATGGCTTACAGTAGATAATTTTTTCAAACAAATGAAGGCGATTTCCCGCTAAACAAGAAAATGTTGTTTTGGCATCTGCTTTGAAATATTTGATTTCAGTTTATAGAACTTATATTAATCTACTGGCAAGAATCAAGATTCGGGCACTGGGCGATTGTTCTGGTATGCAAGCTTAGCTAGTCTCCTACTTGGCCTGAATTTATGTCGTTACCTACTTACGCAAAGCAGAAAATAAAATATAAGTTACCTAAGAACCCAATTTTAATGTACTTATGTAACAGGAATGATCATTGCATCTGATCTATCATCAATGACGATGTTTTCACAGCGTCTCAGTGACTTGTGAAGTAATACGCCACTGTCTTTTGTCATCAGGACGTCATATGTTGGTAGAATTTTTACAAAGAAAAAACAATAGAGAAAAATCTTCGAAAATCTTTAAAAACGAAAACAACAAGAGAATCTGAGTGATGCCTAACGGAAGGATATGTGGAGGAATTTACTTTACTTTACTCTTCTTTACTTGTTTGTCATGTTATTTTCCACTTGACACCTGATTAAATAGTCAGTGATGCTCAGATAAGTAATATAGTTCCTGGGCCTCTTGAAACACAACATAGAAATTATAGAACTTTATTTTTGATTTCATCTGGTATATATAATGAATTTACAAGAAACGTTGGACTTTCCTTGTAGTTTAAAATAAAATCTTGAAACGCTTTTTGTACTTTGCAAGCAAATTTTTGTGATATTGATACTTTTTTGTTAAATTTATTATCCAAATTACTTAAAACGAACAATTCATTTCTCTATATTCATTCATTTGATTTCTATGACAGTCGGCAAATAAAAATCGGAGCTTATTGAAAAGCAAAAGTTTTTTTTCTTTCCATACGCAGTTTAAAGGCAAGACAAAAATTATTTGAAAGATTAGGATAAATATTTTACGAACAAAAGATGTGAAAATACAATGGGGGTCAAAGTAACCTGATAAAGTCAAATATTGGTTACTTATAGTTCAATCTGTTTTCTAACACAATTTTGTGGGTTCGGAAGGTGCTAAAAGTTTGATATAGAAACATATAGGGGAGAATGTGCAGAATCGCAATGCTATAATGCATAACATTACTATGCAAGCAGTTGATACATCTACAGTGTGGGTTCTAAATTGTTCAAATTGACCTCCAGTCAAAACTTGGACGAAAAGGATAGGTTTAAAAATAAATATAGGAATATAGTGTATATTCAAAGTTTTAAAACAATATTCTTAAAAGTACAATTAGGGTATAAGGAGAGGTTAAAATATCATTATACAATGCATTGAGAAACATCTTTATACAAATGCAATGCTACAAGTTGTACTATTATCTAATTTACATAATTCAACATTCCTGATAATATAAAAAAGTGATATCCACTTGCATGAAATAACTAAAAATTGATCAAAGTTTCAAAAATGGGTTATGATTGGTTATCATCGTCCTGTCGTTCTATTTATTTGTCACTTAATCATATATTAAAGCAAACATGTAACTGCTTTTATTATTTCAATGATTAAGTTACCCTCGGAGTATAATATTTACCCCCCTTTTCATGATCGACAAATATTGTAAATCGAGGGTAGCTAAATCATCGTATTGACCCCAAATAAATTTTTAATTAAGGTCTTCCGTTTCCAACGGAAGACCTTTCTATTATTGTGCGGGAAAAAAATTAAGATTATTCTTATTTTTCTTTTTTTTTTTGTTTCCTAGACGCGAACTTTGAGGCTTCATATCTTGCTCATTTCTGAACGGTTTTTGCTCAAATTTTCAGGGCTAATGTACTTTACGAAACACTATCTTAAGCAAATCATAAAATGTAGAATTCCTTTTCCGTTAAAGAGTTATTCCCCTTTTAAATTTTTTTAGGGCCTTTTGTTTCCATACAAAGGCTCCGAGACTATGATAGCAGGGAATGGGAATCTAACGAATTTGAATAACAGAGACATTGTAGTTGTGCACATCTGTTTTTGTTTTTAGATTACGTTTTTTATTTAGGAAAAGGTAGGGGGTCAAAAAACAGGATTTAAAAAAGTGCAAAAATTTAGACATGTTTTCCTTTATATCTTTTAAACGAAAAACATTTTGTTAAGACATGTAGAATAAAAGTTGTGCAAAATATCAAGGGCTTTTATTTGACACCAATAAAAAGGGGCTGGCCCCTTAAATTAAGGGCCAATGGCCCCTAAAAAATTTTGCTTAATAACTCAAAAACGGTTAGGATTTTGATATGGATGTCGCTGAAAAAGTTGTTTGTTGGGATCTCATGAAGGTCGTTTCAATGTTATTTTGTAAGTGATTTGTGTAGTATGAGTGTAAAAAGCTTTACATGTTAGCATGTACCTGTTTTTATTTGACAAGTTAACGAAAGACTTTGTGCGTATAACTGGCATGAAGTTACCGCAGAAAGTATGCTGGTTTATACAGGAGGCATTAATTCATAAGAATTTTTTTTTTTTAGAATACATGCTCTTTTTTTAGGAGTTTAAGTCATTGTTGTTAAGTTGATAAAGTGCACAATCCTTAAAAACGCGAATTGGAAAACAAAACATTCTTTTCTTTTCTAGTAAACACAAAATATGGAATGAAAAAATATATGCATTACCTT
Source organism: Magallana hongkongensis (assembly GCA_015776775.1). Lineage (NCBI taxonomy): Eukaryota > Metazoa > Mollusca > Bivalvia > Ostreida > Ostreidae > Magallana > Magallana hongkongensis. The sequence goes on from CM027471.1 coordinate 20,848,044, forward strand.
TTTGTTATAAACACCATGCATTCAAAATCTACCTTGAGTCAGAGCTGTGTGTGTATCATTACGTAAGCTCTCCCTCGCCCGCGGCCGAGAAAATCGGTCACCGTGGTCGCGGCTGGACTACCTAGCGGTCAGTGGTTATCTAATACACGAGAGTTGCGTTTCTCATGTACGAGTTTATTTTGCCGCGAACTCAAAAATTGTTTTAGTTTTGATTACACATAATTTTTTTTGGATTAAACGATTGGGTGTCAATTAAGAAATCGTTCAGTTAAGTAATAAAAGCAATGTCAATCTCAATCTAAAGCAATAATAAACATCGATCAATTGTGGGTTTTTAGTTTAAAATAAAGAACTTCTATTTGATAGAGTAAGGTCATTATACTGCAAACTTTTCAAATCTTCCTGGGTTCTGAGCTGTGCGTGTCTGTGCGTTGTACCTTTACGTAATCTATCCTTCGCCCACGGCCGGGGAGATCAGCCACGGCTGCACTACCTAGCGGTAAGCGGTTATCTAATACACAAGATTTGCACACCGCAACGTTCACTTGCATCCATATGAACGTATTTGAGGTAATATAGCCGTAAATACAAGAACTGTTTTAATTTTATGTTATAAAAGTTTGTCCATCTTGTATTTTTTTAGTTAAACATTTGAGTGTAAATGAATATTTACGAACGATATTTCTCCAAATCAGAAACATCGTCAGACATAAATTAATGGTTGGTTTGTTTATCTAAAATATTTTAAAAACTGTACAATTGTTGTTTAAAATCAACACCCCCCCCCCAAAAAAAAAATTAAACCATCTCTCGCACATGGCTGAGGAGATCCGGCGCGAGTGGACAAGTTATCTGCGGTCGGTTCGTGTTCATCTACATGTACCTTATCACGCGTTCATGTTTCATATTTTGCACGGACACAACTATATTTTATTATATTTTCAACTATTATATTGGTTTAAGATGAAAAGGTAATTTATTTTACTTGTACAGTTGATTAAGCATTGCTTTATACAATACCGTACAAGGTAGTTTAAAAATCAAATCAAATTATAATCAAAGTTCCATGTTACATGTTTGCGGTAGGTGCTAGCACGATAAAAGAATGTCCTGAATTGAGGCATTCGATGATTATTTTAAAGAATATTCACATGAGTTTTAAACAACCTTAGATTAGATTCTATCGGTCACATATTGATCACTTCTGTAGTTTTTCTACATGGTCGTCCGTTTCATTGTGGAAGCGAACTCATTGCAGCGCCCCCCCCCCCTCCTCCCGCTCCGCTGACAGGTGCTCGCACTGGATTTTTTTTTAATTGGTGAAAAGATATCCAGATCTGTCGAAAATCATTTTTGGTGACTCCTTCTTACACATGTATGTGTAAAATTTTGTTTCAATTTCCCACCTGTTTGTTTATTCGGTCAGTCTCTGTCAATTCAATCGCCACGTGCGACCGAGAATCTTGTGTCGCTTCAGCGCCCACAGATCAGAACATATATAGCCCAAGATCATCAATTGTTATGTAATTGAGTAACAGTTGGAAGGGTGCTTTTACTACATAAAACAATAAAATCATCCAGAAAAAAGTTACCGGAACTCAATAGTCAATACCTAAAATAAAATGCGTATGATTACAAACTGTAATCGGTTTTTCAGCGTTCGGCTGGATTTGATTTTTCTTCTAACATAAGTACTTTTATTAGTTTCAGAGAATACGATGTAAAAATACAAACAGTAAATAAACCTCATATTTTTTACATCGATAATGTTGAAAAATATTTAAAATTAAATTAGTCTCCATCGTTAGAAAAAAAATGTTATACTAACAACCAATAATTTTTTTCCTATGTCGTATCATTCGCGTAAATAAATTTGTTCTGTACATATTCATGTACCTCAGAGAAAATTCAAATGATTAAACAAAATAGAAATTTGTAATTACTATTTCGGATTTTTTTTTTCAAGTTATTTAACCTTGTATTGAAAAGAACAAGATGTAAAAATGGTTTAATTTTTTACTCAATATTCGTATATATTACCGGCGCTCCGTATAACGGCGTGTAGTGTATAGATTATCATAATCTATTTGAATTAAGTACCATGGGTATAGATTCCAATGATAATGACATGTAAATGCACGACTGTGTACATTGTAGGAAAATCCCTGTGTGTTAATTTCTTCCAAGACTTCTTGTTTTCTGTTAACAGTGGTTTAAATAATTAAAATAATTACTTCTAAAAATAGCTATAAACTGGATTCCAAAGAACAGTATATTTTCTTTCTATGTTTACTATTAATTTCGTTCAAATAATTAATAAATATTCATTTAATTTGTGTGCTTCATCATATACTGATTCCGATTACCTTGAGGTCATTAAAGAGACAGTACAGCTGAAAACACATATGTGAATAACTTCAGATTTACCTATTGTATCGTTAGGGAATAAGAAATAACGTTTATTATAATAGTTGAAATACATGAAAATCCCTTTCACATATTTAATTAACGTAATTATGAGCTTCCGGAAATTCAAGGGCCGTACAAACCGGAATAATCTTATATCATTTATTTGTACCACGTGAAATTTGATTGACAGTAATTGACACGTGCTGAAAACTACAAGATCTTCGTCCCACTACAGTCATCATGGAAAACGAGGTTTAAGCGATTCTCTAAATGAAACACATCCTTACTTACTCGATAATTTATAAATGGTTTACCAATTTAGGTTCATTTTAAAATGAATAGACATAAATATGTCAATTAACCCCTCAAGGGGCCTCATTTATAAAAATAGATTTAGGTTGTAGCAACTCCTATGATAAACACGAAAAATACATGTACATGCTTACAAGATAATAAATGTGGTTGTTTAAAAAACTTTGAACAGTTATTACCTATGAGAAGTAGAAAAAAAACATATTTTTATCAACAAACCTGTCCAGAAGATTCTTCGCGAGCCCTGCATGTGTTTTGTTTACAGTAAATACGCATGCGTAATAGTATAGAAGGCTGAACCCCGAACACGTTGCGATGTATTTATGTGATAGGTTATACATAATTATTAATTTTAATGAAATAATTAGATTTATTGCACGGAGAACTTTGTAATTTTCTAAAAGTTTATACATTCATGAGTAGTACAAAAATACCGAACCCGATCGGAAAATTTGCTCAAGTCGGTTTTTCGATAAGATGCGCCGTACTGTCTCTTTAATTTTCCATTGGCTATTGACAAAAAAAGAGACGCTTGACCATCCAATGAAAACAAATACACAGAGTTTGATTGACAGGTTCAGCCAGGTGCAGGTCTCACCCGATGTCAGAGGTTATGTGTGCTGCTTTTACACAGCCGAATGATCTCAGTAAGAGTTATCGATGTAAATTAATTTTAAAAAAATACATGCTTATCAAAACGATCGTGTAAGTTAAAGTTGATTTAGGTTTGTTCCAATAGAAATCATGTTTTGCTTACTGTATTTAATATTTTTTATGTATAGCGAATTTTAATATTGTACCAGTACAAACATCGTATAAAAACGTTATATATACATATAGTCTGTAACTAGTCGTATTTCAATACATATACATTTCTTTTGTTTGTTAAAAATTACTTCAATTTTGTAAAAAGATTAGTATATCATTTCTTATATATTTTTTTAATAAAAATACCTACAGAAGAGTTTTGCCAATCACAAACAGTTTAAAGTAATGCAAAACACGGGCGCCATTTTGAAACAATTAAATTGTCAGAGAGTTCCGAATGAAATCTGATGAACGTTTCACTCGGTTCTTGCACGCTTTGCTCGAAACGATTTTCACGATTTGCCCGAAACCCTGCACGCTTTGCCCGAAACGCTAAAGGGTTTACATGAAGTGTTTCACGATTCACACGAAACGCTAAACGGTTTACTCGAAACGTTTCTCGCACGTAATTTGCAGCTTTTTGGTGTAGTAGTATGTTTCAGGGTCTGTAAATTTTGTCAGCGCGCAACAGTTCTAAACTTTCACATACATGCAGTCTTAAAAAAATTTGAAAGATTCAAATATAGAAGTTATCTTAGAGAAAAGGTTAAGTGTTAAGTAGGCGGGTTCGAAAAAAAAATACAATTCCTGACATGAATCATGAGTACATACTGTTTATAACAATGCTTGCTAACCTTTGAAAATTTAACTCGCCATTAAACATCTCATTTTTTAAACATGTTTGAAACGATTACATAAACTGTTTTCGACAAATAGTTTTCCTAACACATTTTCTTTCTTACTTTTTCAAAACCCGTTTTATATACAGGCTTTCAAATAAAACACGTTTTTAAAACAAAAGCAGAACTGAAAGTTTAGTCATTACTATAGCATTGAGCCATGATTTTTTGAAGTATATAGTCTTATAATTGCAGCGGTGTGTGCATACAAATTGAGTAACTCGCGTTAGCGCATTATGAAAATTTGTATGCAAACATTGCTGCAGTTATGAGACTGTATACTTTAAAAAATCATGATTTAATGCTTATATTTACATTATTTCAACTTCATGCCTTGTCTGCAAATGTGATTTATACCTTAAAATTCCTATCTTATTCTAAGGGTTAGTTCATATTAATTGAAGAGCCACAGTAACAGCTGCAAGTGTGAACTTTGATTTTCGCTTGTGACGTTGCAGTTAACAGCGTTCAACGTTTGTGACGTCATAATAAAACTCGTCATTTTAATCTTTGAGTACCCTGTGTGCATTACAGTGTTAAAACTGCCGTAGCTTTCAGCACACTTTACAAGCAAAAAATATTTTGAATATAAATAAAATCGTTTGACACCATATCATATATTTCCAACTCGCAGCAACAACGGAAGACCTACTCGTGGCTTTGCCACGAGCTCTGCTCTAGTTGTATAATGTAATTAGTCCCTAGGGGACTTTAGTTTTCTTCTGCGTCCGTCTGTCTGTTCGTTTATCCGTCCATCCGTCCGTCGTGTCGATCTGTCCGTATGTATGTCCCAGTTCAGCTTTTAAGATGTTTGTTTTCTTTTGCGTTTGGGAAATAATATAAAACTTGCAAAACAGCTTCAGATAAAGTTTACACTTTTGAAGAGTGTGGTCGACATAATTTCGAGAAAATTATTTTTTTACTCTTCAATATTTTTTAATGATCCGGTTCGTTATCGGGTTCGAAGCGTACTAAATAAACGAGGCCAGTGTGTGGTTAGTAATAACATCGTGCATTTCTTGTATCATTACTTCAAATTTATCATTTCTAACAAACAAAAAAGTTCTGTAAAATATCGTCAAGTATTGTGTTGTGCATTTTATCGGCTCGTTGTTTTTATACATATTATCACAAATGGGTTCGTTATCGGGTTTATGTTTGCTTTGCTTCAAATAAGTATTTTTAATGGTTTTTTTTTATTGTTTGCTGTTTGTTGTAATTATTTTTCATAATTTCATTCTATATTATAATTCTTAAAATGTCTTCATTTTTATGGGAAAGATTTAATATACAGGGCCTCAAAATTTTGGCATTCTCAGCCAAAGGAGTTTCTGGTAAGGGACGTGAATTGCATTTGCAATACTACCAGAATTCTTCTTATGTACAGGGTCAAAACATCCTACTATAGTATGAGTCTAAATTCTGAATTGTACACTGCTGTTCAAAAGGTGATCAATATTTTAAGGAAGAATATTTGAAAAAAGTAAAATATATTATAAAAGAGATACTCTGTACAAAATTATTATAATAGATTTATGGTTGATTCCAAAAAGTCGCTTTTTTTAATTATGTGCATTGTTGCTAAGATGCGTGATGTGGCTTTTGTGTGTCTTGTTACATATAGTGATGAAAGTACTACCTTACTTATCATTTGATGAGATGTGCAATATTGTTTTTTTGTGCGCGTATGCATTTTGGACTGTTATTCCTTCTGTTATTACATATATAGCCTGTATCTAATTAAATTAATCTTCAATTATTAACACATAATGTAATACCCAATATTGATAACGAATAATTATGATTCATTTTTTTTTGATTTTGTTTAATTCTTTGCAGATACACTTCTGATCCGTTTTTTTTTTTGCTTAATTTCTCTATCTAATTTACCACTGCTAACACATTTTTGTTTATATTCAACGATACATTACCAAAAGAATACCATACTTCAGAAGTTAATGATACAGATGATGAATTATGTTCGGAATGAAGTCTACATCTCTTTGCATTTAATATATTTTCAGACTTTTAAAAGATTGAATGTTGACCGAACGTTGGCATGAACAGTTTTCTTTTGCCGTTATTGTTTTTTGTTTTTTGTTTTGTTTTTTAGGGGGGGGGGTTCTAACATCAAATGTATAAAGTCTTTCGATTAGTACAAAGTACATTCTATCTAAAAATTTTTTTCAGATATGCGAAAAAGCCAATAAAGCCAGCTGAAGATGAAAAGGTTGTTTTTATCATTATATTTATCCATGTGTATTCTTTTTTTCGGGTTCCGTTTATTGATTTATTAATTTACCTATTTATTTCATAATAAGTGAAATTGACGACATATTGGTTTGAATGGCAGCTAGTGTCATCACAATGTGATTAAAAGTATAGTGTAAGTATATATAGGATGTTTAGAAAATGCAGACATCCTTGCACAAATCGAAATTTGTTTTTGATAAAAGAGGTTGAAAAGAGAAGGGTATCATCGCTTTGCAGCCGGCATTTACTTCAAGCTTTAACACACAAATGTACGCGGGTAGGTTAAGGAAACATTTAACAATTTTGAGTCTTATTTTGACTGTTCTATATAAAATTGTAATATTTAAAGCCTTTTTTTAAAGCAAACCTAAAACTTATTATTTTCCGATTTTGCAATTGATTTGGGTAGTAGATTACTGCAATCTCGGTGCATTATCACGTGATAACTATAAATAGCTTTCAAATATTCCTTAATTTACAATAGGATAGAACAACACTACCCTGCGTTTTCCACTAAACAATAAACGTATCAAGTAAATGCAAAACATTGCAGTTTTATAAAAACTATTGCTAAAATCCTATATTCTCTTTGAATAAATAATTATTCGCCCATTTCTCTAAAAACCTTACCAACTTTTATACAGTTTGCAAGGAAAACGGCATGCTGCAACAAAGCAACAAATAACACGGGATTCTAGCAGCACATTTCAAGTTAAACATTGATTAAACTATTGATACGTATTAAATGTGAACTTGAAAATACGTCGGGTAGTGTTGTTCTAGTCAGATGTTTATATCATAAACAATGACATAGGAAAGCCTGGCCGAGAAAAATTAGCATAAGTACACCCCTTTTGGCGAATATTTCATAAAGTTAACATATATTTCAATATTCTCTTGTTCAATTCTCAACAAATCACACCGAAACACTTTATTATAGTTCTTAAATTTGTTTATTTTGAATCTGTTTACAATACTTTCCGATCAAATTTACACGACATTCCACTTTCACTTTTCATCAAAGTGTAAATCTACATAATACAGTCTAAGCCTAATTGATGAAAAAAAATTATCAGGTATTTTTTATTTCATTTTGGTCGACGAATTCTATTCTTATGAAATATACTAAAATTGAACACATTTTTCTTCCACAAGGCAATTGCACTTCTTCTATTATTATAAAGGATGCTGAATAGAAAATGCGAAATCTTAAACAAAATAAGACGTGACAGCGTCAAAATTTCTAAGTTTTATTCATATCAAACTTAATGATAGAAAATGTCAAAGAAAACTAAGCTTTTACCAGGATATAACTACAATCTATGGAAACAAAAACATGGCATGAACGTTGTTTACATTACAATGAAATGTGAGATATATATATATACATCGCCTTTAATTTTAAAAACTGGAGTCATCATGTTGACTGAACATTGGTGATACTTTGATTAAGCATTGTAACTATCAAAGATAATAAGAGTTGAATTTGAAGAAATCTCTTTAATAGGAAGAGGCGCAAGTGTTAAAATTTTGGTTTTGTAAAGCATGCCATTTTCCGAAAAGACATGAACGATCCCTACTTTATTCATAAAATATTTAAAACGTTTTATTAGATAAGACTTGAAAAGAGAGAGAAAAATGTCAATCAATGTTATTCATGCAAGGTTCAGAGCCGCTTTTAACGATATATATGATAACTATCAAATGTGTTTTTAGATCAATCTGAATATAATCAGAGATATAATCCGCCCTAACAATAATACTGTTATGTATATTTCTAGAAAAATGATATGTAACAAAGTTTGGCTTATGACCATCTACCGCATATGTGAATTCCGTTTACGTTTGCACTCCAGCCAGCATTTGATGCATTTGTCTCTATATACGTATCATTATGTTTAGTATCTTATCCATTTACCATTATTTAGACATTGTCAATCCACCACAAAATTGCTACAAACTCTTTACGAAAAATCAGCATGTAATGTAATCATATGTGGACTTTTTCCCTATCTAAGTAACTAAAATACAATACTAAGTCTTCTAAATTTTATTTCATGAAATGATGATGGGAGAGAACCAATGAGTTTCGCCCTTTCCTTAATGAACTATTTTTCCTGTTTTTCAATACTGGTTCATAATTCATGATACCATTTATTCCTTTTCTTATTTATAAGGCAAACAAAATTGTAATTCTATTGAATAATCAATTTCTCCTAAAAAAAACAATTTTTTAATAGTTTCAACAGATACATTTATTTATTTATTTATTTATTTATTTATTAATTTATTTATTTATTTATTTACACTTCATGTAAGACATAAAAGAAAACCCAAACACTGTGTCAGATATAACAAATAGTGCATGTGTCTACTGAATGAACTGAGAAGAAGCATATCAAATTCGATGTTTATATTTTCAGACACCTGGTAAGCCTTCTTCCACAGAAATCAATTCAAACTCCCTGACATTGGTTTGGGATAAATCGGTCCAAAATGTTACCTATTATCAGGTTCGATACAAATGTTCAAAGAAAGGAGAAAAATGGAAATTAACTGAAACTGATTCAAACCAAAACTGTTTGGTCATTACCGGACTTATGGCAAAAACAGAGTATAAATTTCAAGTTCGGGGAGTGTTTGGTGATGTTGAAGGTCCTTATAGTCCAGTGAGTGGAACAATTGTGACAAAAGAATCTTTGGCAACGCATATATTAGGATTTTGCACACGTTTGACGGCGGGTCATCCCTCTAAACATCGTCTTCCTGCAGAAGAAAATATCAAAGCAAGAAACGAAAATGCTAGGACGAGACAATTGATATTCGGTATTATACTTTTAACTCTTTTTTTCATTTCCATAATCAAACAGTATTGCTATTTGAAACTGAAAGTAAATATATAAAATTTGAAGGAAAAGCCCCTCCTGTACCCGACGAAAAAACTATTCTGCTAGTTGGTGCAACAGGTTCGGGAAAAAGCACTTTAGTGGATGGTTTTGTAAACTACATCATGGGAGTGAGCTTTGATGATCCATTTCGATTTACAACAGCTATGCTAGAGGATGAGGAAATGAAGACACATAATCAGGTACACATTTCATGCATTATGTTAATGTTTAAGTGAAAATCAATGTATTATCAGAATTTTATTACATGTCATCAAGTTATTATCATACTTGTATACGGTGGTGGTGGAAAGAGCGCAAGCATGGCATTGGCATACCTAATTGAATATGCGGTAGCCCATCATCTTAACTCGACTAGATATGAATGTATTATGTATTACTTTATAATACATTCCTGAAAACATGGTGTATTTAGGTACATGTACATCTGTAAGAAAACTCTAAATAAAAACAAGAATGAAGCGATTTTTTTGGGTGTCCATAATGTCTAATATGTGACAAGGACTCACAGAAATAAGGTTGATTTCCTTTAAGAAATGATATGAGAAAAGACCATTAATATAAGTGAGATTCTTACTAGCTAGAATTCCAGAAAACGTTTTAATTAGTATCCAGTATCAAAAATTGTTCAATATCTAGTTGTTGTTTAGTTGTCATTAAGGTACGGTAATGTGATGTATTAAAATCATTAGGACATGGGCTTGACATCACAGGCTGAAATAATTTGATTAACTATTCTTCTAAAATAACATACATTCTAAACAACCTTGAGTCTGGAAATAAAAATTATGCCAAATGGCCGTTTGATTCAAAAATGTCTCAAAAGCATAGACAATTGATTTTTGATATTGTATTTAAACCCTAAATGGTAATATGATCTATTGCAAAACACAATTGAATTGACGTAGAGAGGAGATGAATTTCCCGAAAAAATCAATTTTGAAAATTAAAGTTTTTTTTGTATTTTCTATCGTACATAACTATAAATTTTTCGAAGTTGCATTTTGAACCTATCAATTTGCTTTTGCATTTTTATTATTAATCTTCAAAGTTGGCTAAAACAGCATTTTCTTGCTAAAATTTTATATTTCTGCATGGTTTTTGGCCTAGATATCCTTTGGAAAGGCTTGCTCCTAAATAGTCTTAAATATGTTGATAAGTTTTGTTCAAAGGAATAAATTAAGATACAATTTTTTAGGAACACCCCGGCCCTGGGGTCGGGTTTTGCAAAAAAAATAAAACCCACAAATTTCGAAAACTGATTTCTATCATTTCTTTTTAAATCTAATGGCATTAATAAACATCGTTTTATCTTTTATGCAGAATCGTGCATTTTGTATTTTAAACTTTCATCATTTTTCTTAAATGCCGTTTTGCTCTTTGAATTATAAATATCGATGGAAAAAGTACATACTTCACTATATGTTAGAGCAATCAACCGGAACTATACCTTAGTTTAAGCACGCTTTGTTTGAGGACAAGAATCATTCACTCTCTGTTACTCCAGACATGTACTACGTAAAAAAATACTGCCGAGCAAAAACTGTTGCGTTTGCCTTTCAAGAACATCTATTAGAAATAGTACAATAGTGGGAAAAGTACTGCAAAGTAGATGAAGTTTGTTATTTGCAAAGAACGTGCACATTGATGACATTTTAAGCCAAAAATGAAGGAAGACGGTTTTTTGATTTGAAAATAATCGGGGGTTGGTCAGTTAAAGTTTTACGTCCCCTTGCTATTCCGGCGTCAGGTACGTCACCTTATACGAAGGATGCAACTGTTAATATGAAAAAGAGTTCAGTTGAATGTACAGTGAATGATGATAGTGTTCGAACGATTCTTAAAAATCCTTTTACATCTACAAACATCACTCTTCTTGTTATTTCTGTTGAAACAACTAAGGCGACGAGCATTTTTTGTCGCAAGCAGTCAAAGGATTTGCGACCTTTGAAATCGCGTCACGCGAGACTTTCGATAGTTGTTGCGCAGCACAGTTAAGGCTGTCAATAAACTCCGTTCATACAAAAAGTACGGGAAATGTGCATTATGACATCACAGTATATTACAAACCTCGAAAGTACTTATTAATCTATTTATTAGTAAAATTAACTAATACTAATCTTTCAATTAAAAACAACAAATGCTATTACTTACAATTTTGATGTCCGTTATATCCTACACACTGAAATATAAGCGAGATGTCGTTCTCGCTGTACTACAAAATATGACGTCATATGCTCCAAAATGACGCATTAAGTTAAATCATTGAAGGCTATCGTGCAGTTTTATAGCGAAGAAAAATAAATGTCACATTAACGGAAAAGTATAAATGAATATTTTGTTTAAAATTATTATTAGTAGAATGCTACCTATATAGTCTTATTTTCATTTTGTTAAAAGTATGCATCGTATAAAGAAGCCACCTCGGTTTTGTATAAAATATCGTATATCTAAATCCTGAGTACCTAAATAAATCACTTAATTGCAAGGGCATACACTTACCTGATCCCGACAAACTTTTACATGTGAATTTGAAATATGCTATGTAACTTAAAAACTTCTACGATCCTTGTAAAATCTTACAAATTAATTACTTTTTAATGAAATTAACCCTGTGACCTTCAAAATTATTCAACATATGCATTATAAATTACGGTTTCTACTAACAAATATTCTTATCTTAAAAAGTTCGCACCGTTTTTCAAAATCTACGATATAACATCAAGTTATTTCATCATTCAGTTGTGAATTTTGACATGATTATGCCCTTGCAATATTGAATTTTTTAAATGACCTCAAAACCACAAATACATCTGCTTGTACCATGCGACTGCCATATCACGTGACCACTATGAACATAAAATATTGTACTGTTATATATATATTTTAGAAATATATTGCATTTGAGTGACTGTTATTGATTTTAAAAAGGACATGCCAGTTTAACTAAAGTATACGTGTTTTCATCACAAACATTTGCCAATATTTTTATTGACCGCCTTAACTGTACTGCGTGGTTGTAAATAATCGCATATAAAGAACATGTGAAACTTTTTACCCCTTCATTATACATTATGAGAACTAGAACCTTAGAGTTTACTGTGTATGACCTAAAACCAGAAGTGAAACGGAAATCGATATATTTTTTGTAAAGTCAGATACTAATACCGGTCCTATAAGTCAATTCAGTCGTTATTTGCAATAGATACTTTCATACTATGAATGTTTGATACAAATTTTTGTGGTAACTAAATACGATCTTGTTATGAGGAACGAGTAGATATACTGTGCAATTTCTTTTTTAAATCATAACATGAATAATCGATACAATTTCAGAATTACCCCCCCCCCCCTCCCTCTTTGTATAAATATATAATGTATAAAAATCCCTTATTACGCAGTAAATGGGCAAGCAATGAGTTGTCCAGATAAATAATTTTACGATCAACAACGTTGCTTCTATAATGCATTACACAATCTTCATCGTTTTTATGTTCTTTGTAATCTACTTTACGAGTCGCTTTGCCCATAATTAAAGGAGTCAGCCCTTGTTCTTGATTCCATACGAAAGGTCTCAAAAATACTAACATGTTACGTTCTTACAATCATCTAAAATTGTTGTTTATTTTTGAGACACAATTGATTGAATATTTTAGGGGCCAGTCCTCAAGATCCTTAATGGTCACAGACATTGATGCTTTGATTAGTGGAATCGATTAGATTCATCAGTACAAGGATATGCTTTTGTATAATGCTTATCAAATTATGTCTCCTTCTTTAGATATATTGCGTTGAAGTTTGAAGACCTTTGGCCCTTAAAAATCCGTAATTACCTAATAATTGGTTGTAGCAATTAGTTCTTAGAACATATATTGTTACGATTAACAAGATTGCTTCTATAACGTATTACAAAATATTAATCGTTTTTATGTTATTATCACATATTTTACGAGTCTTGTGGCCGCTAAATAAAGAGGACAACCCCTTTTTTGATTTCATATAAACAATTATACGAACACTAACATTTTTTGTTCTTACACTTATTTAAAATTGTTGGTTATTTTTTAGATACGAATGATTGAATATTTTAGGGGCCAGACCTGTAGATACAGTGATGTCTTGATTGGTGGACTCGATTAGAATCATCAGTACAAACATATGCTTTTGTACAATGCTTAACAAAATATGTCTCATTCTCTAGGTATACTGTGTCAAAGTTTGAGAACCCTGGCCCCTTAAAACCCATAATTACATACATGTAATACATGGTTGTGGCATTTCCAGATAGATATTGTTACGCTCAACAACTTTGCTTCTATAATGCATTACACACAAAATCTTTATCGTTTTTAAGTTTTTTGTAATAGACTTTACGAGTATCTTGACCGCTAAATACGCGGGTATGATAAGGCAACTCTCAGCGATACAAATTCCTCTCATCGATATGACGTCACAATAAGCAGCATAATGTCATATTTTACTTAGAAACATGTGCATTTTAACTTTATCTCTGGTTTAAATTATAAAACTAAAAACGTAAACTGTCACTAGAAACTCTTCGAACTGAATATATCTTCGATTTCTCGGTTTTACGTATAATCATCATTGATGACGTCACAAGCATGTTTATTAGAGAAGATTACTGTCGGGAGACAAATCATCGGAATGCAGTGTAAACAATGCCGAAATAAAACTTATTTAAGACAGATACCCAAGATTTAGATGATTGTCAGTTAGGATATAATCAGGATAATACAGGCATGGCTATTTTGTTCTATCAGCGAGTGTTATAAGGTAAGCAGATTGACATGTATATGGCTTGACCGGACTTTCCTAGGTCAGTGTGTACAAAAAAGGCAAAAGTGTAACACTACCCCGAATATTATGAAAGATGAATTTGGGAAATATCAAATGCATATATGACCTAAAATACTTGAAAAATGCTGCGTGAATCCTTTCCTTTGCTGCTGTAAATGAAAAATACGTAGTATTTGCAATGAAATTGAAGAAGTTGAGGAGGTTTCCGATAAATAATGACAATATTTTTTAATGCGATCAACAATAGGATTCTAGCAGTAATAATAATAAACATGAACTATTTGCCGATCGAATTATTGTATCATACATACAAATGAACTTCGAGGTAGTGTTTCACTTTTTGATTTTTTTAAGGTAAGAAAGTGATCTGTTTTCAACTGTCACGTGATATCATGGCACTGTAGCTTCAAAGATCGAGTCGACTGCGAAGTAGAAAAATTATATCTTGGTGAGCACATTCACTTGGTATAAATATTCAACACTGTTTTCGTTAAAATAAACAGTTTTTAAATTGATCGTAACTTTGACGGTCATTAAATTCGGAGTTGTACCTTAACCTACCCGCGTAATGGGGTCAGACCCTTATTCTTCATTTTGCTGGAAAAACTTAAGATTTTCTACCACCTTTGTTATGTATGTCCTAACACATTTTCAACTATTAAAAAGATACAGATCAAAACGTATGAAAATTTTGAAAGAAAATCTGTACCCAATTTTGCTGCCTAAACAAGAACCAAGAAATGACAATACTGGCGTACCACAACATAATAGTTTGCAACGTCAAAGTATAGACTACCTATCCTAAAAATTTCAAAGTCATAGCTTTCATAGTTTCTAAGATCAACTCTGCACAAAATAGGTCGTAAATATTCACAAAATGGCCGATAAATCGGTACAGGCAGTGACGACAGGTAAACTATCACAGTTTTAAGTTCACATCAAGTCAAATCTTCTAGATCTGTGAAAAAAAAGTTGAAATCGGTCGAATAGTTTTTTGAAAAATCGCGTGCAAAAACTCTGTAGGGAAAAAATGATACTAGATTTTGTTTTATGTGATATGATGAAATATCAATACTCTCTGCCAAATCTGAGATCCTGGTGAAACTAGGTTTTTTGTCTCAAGACCGGAAACGGACGAACAAAAGTGATTAATGAAAATTAAAGCTAGTATCCCTTGTATATTTGCCTAGCGTACATCACTGTTTATCAAACTAGATGATACACCCATGAAAATCTGTTAAACGTGTTAAAAACAGGAATTGTTTGAACCCTTCCGGCGAGACCGGAAGTGACTGTTGACCAAATAAAACACGTTAAACGCATCTTCAATCAATTGTCTCTCATTCATAAAAGTTTACTGTTTCAATCACTTTCAGTGATTAAAATCTTGCGGGTATCAAATTTATAAAAAGGATAGGTATCTAAGAAATTTGATATATATCTCACCGAAAGTAGAATATATTTGCTTATTTAACATAGTTAACATATATAAGATCGTGTACTGATATATTCAATTCATGTAAAAAACAGGTATATAAAATAAGGAAAAAATAATTTTTGATTGCTTCAACTGACGATCGGAAGTGACGACGAATCAAACAAAATAATGGAAACACAGATGCATATACTTAGATTTATTATCCAACAAAGTTTGCTTGTTCAAGTCGTCACCGTATTTGAGATCTCGTGGAATCATTGTTTATTGTTTCTTGACATGAAATGGACAAACGAAAATGTTCAGTGAAAAAATTAGTATTTCTTGAACATTAGACAACTGTACGCTATTGTTTTTCATTTTTACTAATTTAAAAACTGTCAAAGAAAAACAGTTAAGCTTTCAAACAGCTTGATTCAAACAGCTTGATTTTTTTAACTCTTCCAGTGCGGACCGGAATTGACGGTTGACAAACTGAAAGTGGTTAAACACATTTTCTCTCAAATGTTTATAATCTATCTTAGTTTCGTGTATTGATCGCTTGACTTTCTCAGATCATGTAGGCAAAACATTTATTTTTTTTAAAAAGGCTGATATATTTGTGATATCTCACCGGAAGTAAATTTTTTTTAATTTATTTAACATCGAATAGATAACATATGTAAGAATTAATACTTATAGTTCAATTCTATAGGATCAAAATTAAATGCAAGAAAAAAATGAAGTGCTTCAGCTAACGACCGGAAGTTATTATAAAAAAAAATAGTTATAAGACATCTACAGCTATTGATTCATAATCCTACAAAGCTTGAATGCTCAAGTCCTTATCGTTTTTGAGGTCACAATGTCACAATCTTTTTGTCAGGGGACAGGAAACGGACGACAGGAAATGAATATTGGAAAAAATTAAATAAATTCCTGAGGATATAATTATTTCTATCACTCCAGCCAATTTCAAGAAAATCTTTCAAACCATTTCTGAGAAATCTTGTGGATAAAAAATTCGTACCCAATTTTCGAGCCATAGTGAGCTCTTCAGAAAAGCGCCACTGGCATAAAACAAAAACAATGTGCTCAAACTCATACTATGGTCTACTTATCCTAAAATTGTTATATTCATTGCTCTGATAGTTTCAGAGTTTTAGTGTGCACAAAATAGGTCGTAAAAATGAACAAAATGGCCGATAAATTGGTACCGGAGGAGACGACAAAAAAATTATCAAAAATGTATAAGGATCATATCAAGTCTAATCATTTGTGAAAAAAGTGTAGAAATCGGTCTAAAAGTTTTTGAGAAATCGCGTGCACAAAATCTCAATAACTTACAGTAACTTAAATCTCGCAGGTATCAAATTTGTAAAAAGGATTGGTAGAGGACAGATATTTGATATAACTCACCGGAAGTAGAATATGTTTGCTTATCTAACATATATAAGATCGTGTAATGATATACCGATATTCATTCCATGTAAAAAAAAAATAAGGAAAAAAAAATGTTTAAGTGCTTCCGATGACGACCGGAAGTGACGACGATTCAAACAAAATAATGTAAACACGGATACATACTTAGGGCTATCATCCCGCAAAGTTTAGTTGTTCAAGTCATCACAGTTTTTTTGAGATCTCGTGGCGTCATTGTTCTTTTTTTTGTCTCTTGACAGGAAACGGACAAACGTAAATGCTCAGTGAAAAAAAAGTTAGTATTTCCTGATCAATAGACACTTGTACTTTATTGTTTATCAATTTTACTAAAATTGTCAAAGAAAAACAGTTAAACATTCAAACAGCTTGATTTGTTTGAACCCTTCCGGTGAGGACCGGGAGTACGGTTGCCAAAATGAAAGTAATTAAACGCATTTTCTATCGAATGTCGATTATCTATATAAGTTTCGTGTATTGATCACTTTACTTGATAAGATCACATGGGTAAAACATTTATTTAAAAAACTCTTTCTGAGATATTTAAGATGTCTCACCGGAAGTAGAATTGTTTGTGTTTATTTAAGATCGGATACATGTCATATTTAGGGGTTATTACTTGTATTTCAATTCTATATGAAACAAATTAATGCAAAAACAAAAAAAAAATTATAAAGTGCTTCCAGTGACAACCGAAAGTTATGACAAACAAAACAAAATAGTTTAAAGACATCTACAACTATAAGTCTATAATCCAACAATGTCTGAATGCTCAAGTCATTATCATTTTTCAGATCTCAATGTCACAAGCTTTTTGTCTCGGGACAGGAAATAGACGACAGGAAATGAACTTTGCAAAATTGAAAAATGGATTTTAGAGATATTATTTTTTTTCTATCACTCCTGAAAATGTCAAGGAAATCTATCAAACCATCTCTGAGATATCGTGTGTACAAAAAAGGGGAACACAATTTGTATCTAATTTTAGAGCCAAAATGAGCTCTTAAGAATGGCGCCACTGGCATGAAACAAAAACAACAGGCACAATTTCGGACTATGGTCAACTTATCTTGAAAATATTCATATTTTTGATAGTTTTCGAGATTAAGCGTGCACAAAAAGGGTCATAAAAATTACAAAATCAGCGATAAATCAGTACCGGAGATGACGACGCAATAAAATAGTAACAAAACTAGATCTCGTTACGAGTAACGAGTAGGTCTTCCGTCGGATTTTGTTTGATGTGATGCAATGAAATATCGATACTCTCTGCCAAATCTGAGATATTGGTGAAACTAGGTTTTTTGTCTCGAGACCGGAAACGGACGAAAGGAAGTGGTTAATGAAAATAAAAATTAGTTTTTCTTTATACATTTGCCTAGTGAACGTCACTGTTTATTATCCTAGATAAAACACCAAAGACAATCAGTTAAACTTGTTAAAAACATGAATTGTATGAACTCTTCTTCTGAGTACCGGAAGTGACGGTTGACAAAAGAAACCCGCTAGACAGTTCTTCAATCAATTGTCTATCATTCATAAATGTTCGTGTCTCAATCACTTACAGTGACTAAAATCTCGCAGGTATCAAATTTTTAAAAAGGATAGGTACCTAATATATTTGATATAACTCACCGGAACTAGAATACGTTTGCTTATTTAACATATATAAGACTTCAAGAATATGTTTGCTTTTTTACATATATAAGATCGTGTAATGATATACTGGCATTCATTCCATGTAAAAAAAAGATAAGGAAAAAAAATATATTTAAGTGCTTCCGGTGACGACCGGAAGTGACGACAATTCAAACAAAATAATGTAAACATGGATACATACTAAGGGCTATCATCTCACAAAGGTTGTTCAAGTCATCACTGTTTTTGAGATTTCGTGGAGTCATTGTTGTTGTTTTTTTTGGTCTCTTCACATGAAACGGACAAACGGAAATGCTCAGCAAAAGTAAAAACTTAGTATTTCTTGAACATTAGACACTTGCTCTTTATTGTTTATTAATTGAGCTAAAATTGTCAAAGAAAAACAGTAAAACTTTCAAACAGCTTGATTTGTTTTAACACTTCCGGTGAGGACAAGAAGTGACGGTTGACAAATTGAAAGCGATTACACGCATTTTCTATCGAATGTCTATTATCTATATAAGTTTCGTGTATTGACCACTTTACTTTCTGAGATTTCGTGGGTAAAACATTTATTGAGAAAACGCTTTCTGAGATATTTGAGATATCTCACCGGAAGTAGAATTTTTTGTTTTTATTTAACATCGGATACATGACATATGTAAGGATTATTACTTTTATTTCAATTCTATATGAAACAAATTAAATGCAAAATTAAAAAAAAATTGAAGTGCTTCCGGTGACGACCGGAAGTTATGACGGACAAAACAAAATAGTTGAAAGACAACTGCAACTATAGGTCTATAATCCTACAAAGTCTGAATGCTCAAGTCCTGATCATTTTTTAGATCTGAATGTCACAAGCTTTTATGTCGCGGGACAGGAAACGGACGACAGGAAATAACTTTTGAAAAAATTAAAAATTGGATACTCCAGATATAGATTTTTATATCACTCCTAAAAATTTCAAGAAAATCTATCGAGCTATCTCTGAGAAATCGTGTGTGCAAAGAAGAAGAACAAAATTCGTACCCAATTTTCGAGCCGTAGTGAGCTCTTAAGAACGGCGCCAATGGCGTAAAACAAAAACATTAGGCACAACTTCAGGCTATGGTCTACCAATCCTGAAAATTTCATATTCATATCTCTGATAGTTTTCGAGATGAAGCATGCACAAAATGTGTCGAAAAAGTTACAAAATCAGCAACAAATCGGTACCGGAGGTGACGACGGCAAAAATATTAGAATCAAAATAAATTCAGATCACTTCCTATCATCTGTGAAAAAATGGTGTAAATCGGTTGGATAGTTTCTGAGAAATCGCGTGCACAAAATTTGTGGAAAAAAAAATAATAACTAGATACGACGTCGTTACGAGTAACGAGTAGGTCTTCCGTCCGATTTTTTTTTAGTTTAAATGATACCATGAAATATCGATACAATTTCAAAATCCCCCCCCCCCCCCATTTGAAGAAAAAGAATAAAAACCGTAATTACGTCAAACATGGGCCTGACGATGCCTTTTTCAAACCGATAATATAGAGATCAACAACTTTGACTTTATAATGCATAACAAAATATTTATCGTTTTAAAGTTATTCGTAATAGACTTTAAGAGTCTCTTGGTCCCTAATTAAAGGGGCCAGCCCCTTTTTCTTGATTTTCTAGGATAGAACTTTTAATTTTCTACTACTTTTGTTCTATATGTCTTAACAAAATATCAACTGATAAAGAAATACTGATCAAAACATATGAAAATTTTGATTCGAAATCTGTACCCCATTTTCGTGCTTAAGCGAGCTCCAAGGAATAGCGCTACTGGTGCAAAATAACTAAATAGTGCACAACTTCAAACCATGCTCTACCTATCCTGAAAGTTTCAAAGTCATATCTCTTATAGTTTCTGAGATCAGCTCTGCACAAAATTGGTCGTAAACATTGACAAAATTGACCGTTATTCCGGACCGGAAGGAACGACGACAAAAAATTCATGACATATAAAATTCAGATAAAGTCCCATCATCTGTGGAAAAAATGTTGAGATCGGTTGAGTAGTTTTCGAGAAATCGCGTGCGCAAAATTTGGAAAAAAAATAATAAACAGTACGAAAACAATAAGGTCTTCCGTTGGAAACGGAATACCTTAATAAATGCAGATCACTTCCGATCATCTGTGAAAAATGGCGTAAATCGGTTGGATAGTTTTTGAGAAATCGCCTGCACAAAATGTTTGTGAAAACAATAATAACTAGACTCTTGTTGATATAGCAACAAAAAGGTCTTCCCTTTCTCATGAATTAATCTGTTAGAAAAATGCATTCCTCTTGTAATAAGAAAATGAATGTTATATATTCTGTAAAGAAATTTTCCAGTAAATTTCTAAGTAAAACAAAACAAAAATAATACAAAAAGTTAATATTTTAGTACCTTCTGTGACGACTGGACGATATGCCAGATCAAACAGAACATAGTAAACATATTTTCATACATTCTTCTGTCTTTCCTTAAAGTTTGGATTATCAAGTTTTTGTTAGTTATGATATCTCGTAAAGAAAAGGTTTTGTCTCGGGACCAGAAATGGACAAACAAAAGTGAATAAAGAAATTAATAGTAGACATTTTGGTACGTTTACTTATGGTACGTTACTGTTCATCTCGCACTGAGTAAAATATAAACTTTAAAAAAAAACTCGTTTTCCTTGAACGCTTCGAGTGAGAACCTGAAGTGACGGACGACCAAATAAAACCACCTTAACACATATTTAATCAAAAGTCTATCATCCATATAAGTTGTGTATCTTGATCTCTGACACTTTTTGAGACCTCGCGGGTACACATTTTTTATAAAAGAAAGCTACCTGAGAATCATCTCACAAAGTTTAATTGTTAAAGTCGTTACTGTTGAAATCTCGTTAAAATAAAGTTTTTTGTCTCGGGACAGGAAACGGACAAACGGAAGTGCTCAATGAAAAGTAAATTGATCATTTCTTGTTTACTTGCCCATCTTACATTATTATTTATCGAAGTAAATAAAACTATGAACTGAAAACAGTTAAACGGATAAACAGCTTGATTTGTTTGAACTCTTCCTGAAGTGACGGAAGACAAAATGAAACTATTTAAAAACATCTTTAAGGTATCCGATCCATATTAGGACCAAATTTTTCCAACCTTAAATATTCATCATGTATTTAATACTTTGATATTTAAATAAAGCATTTAAGAGTAGAAAAAGATTAACCGAGAGAAATTTTCAAAAATATTATTAACTAAGCAGTAATTAATTAATGAAGATTGCATTAAGGTCTATGGAGACAAGCACATTTTTTAAAATAAAAAAGTAATTACCAGGAATATCAAAAAATGCTTTGGTGGAAAGATGTATTTTATCATTAGGAATACAAACACTAATAAAAATAAATTTTATACCGTGTATATTTATTTAGAATAAATTTGTATAGAATAAAAGTAAAGGGGGACAACTCTTCAAAAAAAGGAAAAGGTCATTAATTAGCACACATTCCACTCTTACATATTAATACTTAAATTGGAAAATTATGTCCAAGTATACTGAGTATTAAGCCCATACATATCTGTTATGCACCCAGATTCATTGAATCTGAGGCTTTTATGGATCGGATACCTTAATCAAATGTCTATAAACAGTGAAAGTTTTTGTGTCCTGATCACTTACAGTTTCTGAGATCTTGCGGGTACAAAATATGTTTTAAAAAAGGTTCCTGAGATAATCGAGATATCTCACTGGAAGTTGATAGTTTGTGTTATTAAACATTGCATAGATGACATATGTAAAGGTTTATATTAATTTCTTTATTCTACGAAAAAATATATTAAATGCGTAAAAACATATTTTTGAAGTGTTTCCGGTGACGACCAGAAGTTACGTCGAGCAAAACGAAAAAGTGTAAACTCATCTACATACAGTACCGATTAGACCCAACCTAACAGAAAGTAAACCCCAACTAAACCCTGGGTTTACTTTCTGGGTTTACTCTGGGTTTCAGGTTTACTAGAGTGGACCCAGAGTAAACCCAGAGTAAACCTAAAGTAAACCCAGAGTGGACACAGAGAGTAAACCCAGTCAGAAATATACCCTGAAAGCAGACGCTAACTGCGTATTCGGAATATACATGTACAAAGGGTAGGAATTACATGCAGTACAATGGTAAACAAATACTAGTCTGCTTCACACTACAGTGCACACAGTTGACCTCAAACGCAATTTCAAAGTAAACCCAAAGTAAACCCCTAGTAAACCCAAAGTAAACCCCGAGTGGACCCAAATTTTCAAAAAGTAAACCAAGAGTAAACCCCAAGTAAACCCAAAAAGTAACCCGGGGTTTAGCTGGGGGTTACTCTAGTGTTAGGTTAGGTCTGAACGGTACTGTACATAGATCTTTCATCCCACAAAGTTCAATTATTAAAGTAATTACCGTTTTTTTTAGACCTCGAGGAGTCAAAGTATTTTGTCTCGGGACAGGAAACGGACAAACGGAAGTGCTCAATGTTTCGAGTTCTCGTTGGAACAAAATTTGTTTTAAAAAGCTACCTGAGATATTTGAGATATCTCACTGGAAGTAGAATGTTTTTGTTAATTTAACATCTCATAGATGACACATGTTAGAATGTATACTATGATAATCATTCTATGTAAAAAAAAATCGTTAATAAAATAATTTTGGAAGAGCTGCCGGTGACGATCGGTAGTTGCCACGAACAAAACAAAATAGTTAAAACACATCTACAACAATAAGTCTATCTTCCCACAAAGTTTGGATGTTCAAGTCTTAATCGTTTTTGAGATTGTGATGCCACAAGCTTTTCGTCGCGCGACAGGAAACGGACGACCAGAAGTGAATTTTGAATAAAATGAAAAAGAATCCTCGAGATATTATCATTTTTATCATCCCTGAAAAATTCAGGGAAATCTATTCAGCCATATCTGAGAAATTCTGCCGACAAAAAAGGAGAAAAAAAATAAGAAAGAAAGAAAGAAAAAGCACTGCAATCACTATAAGGTCTTCCGTTGGAGCTTTCAGTCCCCTAAGAATCCCTAATTACGTGATAAATGGGTGTGGCAATGAGTTTTTCAAACATATATTGTTACGGTCAACAACTGTGCTTCTAAAATGCATTACAAAATCTTAATCGTTTTTTTAAATTTACCAGTCTCTTGGCTCTTGATTAAAGGAGACAGCCCCTTTTTCTTCTGGATTGCATGAGACAGGTCTTAAGAATACATTTTTTGTTTTTGCACCTATCTAAATTGGTTGTTCATTTTGAGATACAAATGATTAAACAATTTATGAGCCAGCCTTGTAGATCCTTAATGGGGACAGACATTGGTATTTTGATTAAAGCAGTTGATTAGAATCATCAATACATACATTTTTTTCTTCTACAATGCTTAGCAAGATATGTCTCTTTCTGTAGATATACTGCATCAAAGTTTAAGGACGTTGGCCCCTAAAAACCCGTAACTGCGTATTAAATGGGTATGTCAATGAGTTTTTCAAACAGATCTTGTTACGATCAAAAACTAAGCTTCTATAATGCATTACAAAATCTTTATCGTTTTTAAAGTTTTTTGTAATATAGTGTCTTGGCCACTATTTAAAGGGGCCAGTCTCTTTTTCTTGATTTCATAAGAAAAGTCTCATGAATTCTAACATTGTTTGTTCTTACAACTATCTAAAATTCTTGTTCATTTCTTAGATACAAATCTTTAAATATTTAAGGGGTCAGTCCTGTAGATC
Source organism: Magallana hongkongensis (assembly GCA_015776775.1). Lineage (NCBI taxonomy): Eukaryota > Metazoa > Mollusca > Bivalvia > Ostreida > Ostreidae > Magallana > Magallana hongkongensis. The sequence goes on from CM027471.1 coordinate 20,872,496, forward strand.
CCTAATGGGGACATACATTGGTGTTTTAATAAACGGAATCTATAAGAATCATTAATGCAGACATTTCTCGTCTACAACGCTGAACAAAATGTGTTTTCTTCTCTAGCTATATTGAGTCAAAGTTTAAGGACTTTGGCCCTAACAATCCTAAAATACGCAATAAAAGGGGATGACAATGAATTGTTTAAAACAGATATTCTTACGATCAACAACTTTGCTTCTATAATGCATTACAAAATTTATATCGTTTTTTTTAATTTATTAGTAATAGAGTTTACAAGTGTTTGGGCCCATAATTAAAGGGGTCAGCCCAATTTTTTTGAATTTCTTGGAAAGAACTTTCTATATTCTACCACTTTTGTTATATATGTGATAACAAATATCAACTGATAATAAGATACAAATCTAAACGTATAAAAATTTTGATTCAAAATTCGTACACAATTTTCGTGCCCAGGCTAGATCAAAGAAACGGTGCCACTGGCGTAAAACAACATATTAGTGCACAACATCAAACTATGGTTTACCTGTCCTAAACATTTCATAGTCTTATCTATGATAGTTTCTGAGATCTGCTCTGCACCAAATTAGTAAAAAAAATACAAATTGGACGTAGTTCGGGACCGGAAGTAGCGATTTCAAAAATTCAAATAACGTCTATAATTATGACCTTTGGCAATCATCTGTGAAATAATGAACAACATCGGACCAAATGATTTTGAGAAATCACGTGCACATAATTTGTGAAAAAAAAAATGATGATAACTAGATTCGATCAAGTTACGAGTAACGAATAGGTCTTTTATTCAATTGTTTTTTGAATGACACAATTAAAACGCAGCACTGTTGAGGTTACATATGCTCAAATTACTAAGAAATATGTCATCAAAAAGGATCGACTACAACTGTGATGGTCGAACTAATCAAAACTCGCATACAACTTTTTGCATTATTCTTTAATCTTAACTCTAGTGATCCTTGTGTTACGACACACATGTGCATTTTGAGTCATCACATGCCTATCACGTGACATCGATATTTATAAACATTTTATCATGTCACACATATTTTTCAATATCGCAAGGGCATACCCCTGTTGCACATTGATTTGTTTTGCATGTATAATTTAAATGCGATCTTCTTCACCCAAAATCACTGCTGTTTTTTTGGAATTGAGTTAATAACAACGCCATATCCAAAAATACACTCCACAATCCATCATTTACTGGGGTATCACGTCATTTTTTATCAACGAATAAGAAAGATCCGGAGAATAAAACAAAGCAGCAGCATTTTTCAGTTACCTCAAAACCGTGTTGATCACTGTGTAAAATATCAAAATTATTTATGCAGGGTTTGCCCTTAGCTTGCGAAAGTGCGTTAAATATGATAAACATGTTTTTTCCTTAGCTTAACGCCCTTTTTATTCGCAATGCCGATCTAGATTTTGGCAAAGGGAAATAACTCTGTAGATATCGTGTTGCGGGAAATTTGCTGGGGGCAAAATTGTATCTTCAGTATAGATAAATATCATACATTTATTAAATTTCAAGTGACGGCGTGGATCAGTACTTCATCAACAGGAAAAAACATGAGAGATAAGTACGACACGCTTACCTCTTTATATTCCATGCGCAGATCCAGAAAGTTTTTCAAGGGGGGAGGGGCGGGGACAACAGTTATTTGAGTTTGCCAGGGGAAAGGGGTCCAAGGTATAATTTTGGTGATTTTAGAATGTAATTTAAAGAAATTTGAATTTTTCAGGGGGGGGGGGGGGAGGATCCGGACCACCCCCCTCCAACTGACCCCCGTCTTAAACCGTGCATGTATTCAGCGACAATCAACAAGCCATGCATTTTTCATTTATTTTTATACCTGCTTTGCCAATTAAATCAATAACTGGTGAATGACATATATTTTATAACATATTATTCCTCAAAATTGCTGTTTATTTTTGTGTAGCGATCTGTTAGGAGCGGATCAAGGATCTAATTTTAATTAGATTGCGGTTAATTCAAAGTTCTAGTAAACAATAGTGAACACAAAAGATGCCAAGATGGACACACAGTTACATAGAAGAACGGTTGGAAATGCCACTTGGGCATTTACATGAACATGTATTTTATGTTCTTTCTTCCTAAATTTTAATTTTTTTTATATAAATATATATCATTTTTTTAAATTACAGATTTTCTTGTGACAATTTACAAATGTTCCTAATATACTGAAGAAAATCAAGAGTTAACTTAATACTCCAATCTGACTTAGGTATAAATGTTTACAATAGCAGAAAGAACCCCCCCCCCCCTAAAAAATCTTTATCATCAAGGAATAATGCTAAGCAATCAATGTTTGTGATATACATGTAGTGTAATACTCTCACAGCAAGTTTAATTACATTTAAGGCAGAATGAAAACATACAAATAAATGCAGGGTAGTATCCGCCCACAGAATATATATGTAAGGCACTGTATTTTTAAATCTTACCAAAAACACGTTAAACGCATTTGGATAAATTCAACTTAGGGGCTGAAGCAGTTGATTGTTAAGAGTCACTGGAGCATACAACACATGGAATCAAACACCAAGACATGGGTACTCCGCACCTTCACATCTTGTACACAACACAAGTAGTATAGGGGTCTACACATGAAGTACATGTATAAGCTATGGCGTAAATGACATTATCAAAATACCAGTTATTTAGACTTGAACTCAAATTTAATGCAGCGATACAAGTAATAGCTGATCAGTATGCCGGTCTTTGAGGCTGCCGATCAGCTAATAATTGTGTGAAAGACAAAAATTAGCACCTCCTATTTTGAAACCTCAAAGCTATCACTTTTTTCTTTCTAGGTTATGTATTCCGGCCAATTTAAACAAATAAAGTCAACATTTACAGTGCACTACATAAAAGCTTTGAATCGGCATAGTCGCGCTAACTCCAGATAAGTTTCAACGAAATGTTTTGACTGAACCCCGTCATTGAAAGCAAAGTGTACGGTAATTGCATGATGCGAGTTGAATTAAGGTGATGTTAATCTTGCTGTACCTATTAACAATGTAATGCTACCTAACAAGGATAATTGTATTGCTTTAAAAAATGTTTTAATTATCTGCAAGGAGAGTCAACGAGGCTGACAAATAATTTCTTTTAAAAAATATTCTGATAAATTGAACATGTTAAAGAACTGAATCATGTTGATATTTAAGACAGGTAATACGGGGCGCTCTCTCCCGTATAGGACTAATACTGGGCCAACCGTGAGCTTATTCTCTTGTTGTGGGACCCAGCCTCATAAAACCTCCAACAAGCCAACACGCGTTTTAGTTTTCAGACTTTTATATAGATTTTACATGAAATATACTTTTACGTGAGTTTGGTATGCATCAGCACCGAAGGTCTGATTCCAACTGACTATAATTTACAATTCATAATAATATATAATGAACAATGGAACAACACAATGAAGGATTAACATAATAAGTACAGATGTAAGTAAATCAATTATCAAACAGCTATTGAGTAACTCGGGACATTTTAGCAGCATGTACATAAAAGGATTAATAAGATGAAAGAAGCTTAAGTGTCAATAAACATAAACAGAAGTCAATTAAAAGATTAGTTGTCCATCACTGATTGTGCCTCAGGTGGGATTAATGCTGCGCGGAATTTATAACGTTTATAAAACAGTTGTCGAAATAGATGAAAAGTTTTTGTAGCAATTAACACAAAGTCCGAAAAAGTTAATTTAGACAATAATTAAAAATAGTCCGAAAGATTGAATTTCACACCGTGACACATGCTTCCCGTCCGCGTAAAACACGTCCTCGTGTTTTGAATTTTATAATCGACGGTAGCCGCGTTGTTGTCTTCTTTGCTGCCTGTGTGGTTGAAATCGGCGGTCAAGTTGTTTATCATGCAACACGGCCTCTAGATGTTCGTTATCACATTCCAATACCCAAATGGTCTGTAGCAGGGCGTTGTTTTGTTCCCTCAGCTGTTTGACTGTATCGTCAGCCTTTGTCTGAACTTTCATTACATATTGAGAATGTTCACTCCCGATATCTTTTAGTTTCCTCTGCATTAAATCCATGAGTACTTTATCACCGTGTGCCTCTGCTTCTAATTTTTGAATTTTCTTCACATACATATCAATGTCAGAACGTTTCGAGTTTTCTTTGAGCTTCGTTCTCAAATCCGTATTTTCACTTTGAAGTCTTGCGTTCTCAGACTCAGCACTTTGTAGATTTTCAGCCATACTCTTCGTAAGTTGATCGGACTTGCGTAGCTTAATCTTAATGCTGTGTAGCTCAGTTCGTAGAATACTTGAGGTATCAAACAAAGAATGAAATTGATTGTTACGAATTGAATTAAACGGCAATTCTCTCAAAGTACGTTTGTTTTCAAGATATTTGCACAGTCGTTTCATGTCTCGCGTCTTTTTACGACCCAAAACTGCTTCCTTTTCAACACATTTTGTTGGTTTCTTCATCTGTGTAAAACACATTCTGGAATAATGTCCAATTCTGTGACATCGGTAACACTTCTGGTTAAACGCGAAACATAAAACGTTGGGATGCACGTTTCCGCACCTTCCGCACACTGGACGCTGACTTGAGGGGAAGCTGAACTTCTTCTGTCTCCACTGCAGTCGGAAAGAATATTCCATGTTGAATCTAGTTTAAATCGTCTTCTTCATCTGTAGACTCTGAATCTGGGGAAACTCGCTAAACTGTTGTAGAGGTCCAGGATCTGACTACTACAAAATACATGTAGCAGTCCCGGGTGTCGTTACCCTTAGGTTTATCCACCAAATATTACGGGGCGCTCTCTCCCGTATAGGACTAATACTGGGCCAACCGTGAGCTTTTTCTCTTGTTGTGGGACCCAGCCTCATAAAACCTCCAACAAGCCAACACGCGTTTTAGTTTTCAGACTTTTATATAGATTTTACATGAAATATACTTTTACGTGAGTTTGGTATGCATCAGCACCGAAGGTCTGATTCCAACTGACTATAATTTACAATTCAGAATAATATATAATGAACAATGGAACAACACAATGAAGGATTAACATAATAAGTACAGATGTAAGTAAATCAATTATCAAACAGCTATTTAGTAACTCGGGACATTTTAGCAGCATGTACATAAAAGGATTAATAAGATGAAAGAAGCTTAAGTGTCAATAAACATAAACAGAAGTCAATTAAAATATTAGTTGTCCATCACTTATTGTGCCTCAGGTGGGATTAATGCTGCGCGGAATTTATAACGTTTATAAAACAGTTGTCGAAATAGATGAAAAGTTTTTGTAGCAATTAACACAAAGTCCGAAAAAGTTAATTTAGACAATAATTAAAAATAGTCCGAAAGATTGAATTTCACACCGTGACACAGGTCTGCAAAACAGTACAATATTAGAGATAATAACTCTCACAGCAATTAACCTATATTGTATCATCTTATTTTATTCTATACCATAATTTTACATATACTGGTAATATAACGAATTATGACACACTGTTATATTGAAATCAATTCTAAATAAATATCAGAGACTTATTATTATTATTATTATATATGTCTCTGTAAATATTAAGGCTCCTTAATTTCAATGTAAACAAGCTGAGGCCACATGGATCAGCAGTCAGAAGAGATACTTTAGAGCAATTTGTCAGAGTAAAAATGATTTCTATTTATTAATTGGTACACATGCAGAAAAAAAACCAAAACATCGATCATAAATATACCAACACAGTCTAACACAGTGGAACTACTTACAGTCGGTTCAAGCATATCTTTTACAACATAAACCATAGCATAGCATTAAAATCTCATAGCATAGCATTGAAATCACATAGCATAGCATACAATCTCATAGAATCGCATTCGTCATATCATATCATAGCATAGCATACAACATAATTTTAACTCGGTTTTAAATGTTTTTATTTGAAAAAAATAAATGTCCTCATGATAAATTTGTGGAAAACCTTGGCTTCTTAGTATTTTACTTCAAAATGTGTGGAACTCTTCTGTGTATTGAGGCGTTTTTGTTCAAATCTCATAGCATACCATAGCATAGCATACCATATCATTAAGCCCTTTATTTCAATGTCTCATAGCATAGCATACAAATCTCATAGCATAGCATACAAATCTCATACCATATCATCAAAATCGCATACCATAGCATAGCATACAATTGTAAAAGGTATGCATGAAATGACTGTATCATCTACATTGATACATGTATGGTGTCGCTGATTAAATAACCAATGTGGAACTGGAAGGTTGTGCATTCAGGTAAGATCTAATGTCTGATGGGGAAAAGCTGATAAATCGTCATCGCCATTTTCTTTGTCCAAGACGTTTTCAACAAGAGCGATTTAAATACTCTAAAAATACTCTTTAAAATTATAAATTATTTCCAAATAAAGTAATGATATATTATCCTTTGTGTAACACAATGATATGCTAGTGCGTTAGTTAAGTAATAAAACTTCATAATTATTTACAACATGTGATGTGGTCGTAGGAAAACACATTTCGATCCGTACATCACTTTGTGGTTACAGCACACACTAAGTACTGTGTTTACATTCTTTATCATACTGTTTGCGTTAGTTTATGGAATGATTTGTCCAATACTTACCATATCTCCTGCATAGTTCGACATCCACACGCATAGTATCAATCCACACCATCTCGGCGCACATGTTTACATCCATGCCTGTCATTTTGCTAGCAGCTAAAAATAGTCGACGCGTCACGGATCGATAAAAGCGTCGAAAGGGAGCGGATCGGAACCAAACGACAATTAATGTTTTCATTGAAAATAAGTAAATAATGATCACTATTGCACAATAAGGGTTTTGATATTTGATTTAACTCTCTTTAACGAGAAATTAAATTCAAAAGGTAATCAACTACCATTAATAGATGTCATAAAAGTTAAATTACATATCTATGAGTATTCATCAGTTCAAAGTTTATCAAAAAAAGCCCCACCTCCAAACTCCAGCCTTAATTGTGCTGCGAATATCAATGAAATTTTAGACCTCCCCCTCAACCCATCCCTTTTAAATAATGTATACGATTGTCAATATCATTTGCAATGCTTAAGAAAGTGTGTTTGCTTTTGCATACATGTATTCAGCACATTTAAAATTTAATATTTTAGTCCCCTAAAATCTCTCATTACGTCATCAATGGATGTAGTTATGAGTTTTATAAACTGATATTGTTACGATCAATCACTTTTTGGATCCCATTGGGGATAGACATTGGTGATTTGATTAATTGAATCTATTAGAATCACCAATGCAAACATTCTCTCCTCTACAATGCCTAACAAAATAAGTCTCCTTCTCTAGATATATTGCGTTAAAGTTTAAGGACGTTGGCCCTTAAAAATCCCTACATACATAAAAATGGGCGTAACAATTACTTTTCCTGATAGATATTGTTACGATCAACAACTTTACTTCTATAATGCGTTACAAAATCTTTTTCATTTTTTAGTTATTTGTAATAGACTTATAGAGTGTGTTGGCCTCTTAATAAAGGGGCCAGCCCCTTTTTTCCCTTGTTGAAAAGAAGTTTTTATTTTCTACACTTTTGTATTATATGTGATAACAAATTGTTAACGGATAAAAAGATACAGATCAAAACTTTTGAATGAAAATTCCTCATGGCGAGCTCCAAGAAATGGCACCACTGGCGTAAAACAATATAATCGTGCACAACTTCAAGCTATACACTACGTATCCTGAAAAATTCATAGTCATGTGTCTGATTGTTTCTGAGATCAGCTCTACACAACATTTGTCGTAAAAATGTCAAAATCGGCCGTTAATCGGGACCGGAAATGACGATTTCAAGCTTTCCAAAGATATTTAGACATATGACCATTAACAATCATCTGTGAACAAATAAACAAAACCGGTCCAATCGTTTTTGGGATATCGCGTGCACAAAATTTGTGGAAAAAAAATAATAATAACTAGAACAAACCTCGTTGCAAAGCTACGAGTGGGTTTTCCGTTAATGTCAAAAGTAAAGTTTGAAGTTTGTGTAAGAAGCAAAGATCTTAAATCAATAAACATGATAAACTAAAACAAAAAGAAAAAAAATCGATTACTTCTTAGTAACGAGTTAACGAATTTGAATGATTCTGAGTACGAATTAATAAAAGCCTTATTGATTTGAAGAATGACTTAGCAAATAAAAATCCGCATGTGTTTTAGTACGATTTAACAGTTATCGAATTAGTTGATGTACCAGTTCAATTAACATTGAACATTGCACTATTTTCTTAACCAAGAACGTGAATTTAACTCATCCGGAAAATCAATTTTTTAACCCCTACTTGGGAGCCTTCCCGGCCTATAATTGGAGGGGTCAGCCCCTTGTTCTTGATTTCAAAAGAAATGTCTTATAGAAATAAACATATTTTGTTCAACAAGAGTTCACGAGTTGTTAACTGTTTTAGAGATATCTGAACAACTGTGTTTTAGGAACCGACCCTTAAACTCATTACCATTGCCACCACCAAAAATGTTGAATGCATGTGATTGTTGAGAACGTTATTTGGAGCAACTGTTCTTCAACAATGTTAGTCAAAATATTTCTCCTTTTCTAGATATTAATGATCAGAGTGTTCGACTTCTGGCCCTTTCAAATAAACCACCACATGTATTTACGTAACATATGACAAAGGTTTGGTACTGTATATATAAACAGCTGCACAGTGAACATTTTTGCTTTTATAATTAATAACAATTATTTTTTCAGTACAGATTTGTTATAAAAAGACTTTAGAGCCGTGTTGGCCCCTAATTTGAGGAATTAGCCCTTTTTTCTTGATATCAAATAAAAGATCTCGTAAATATAAACACATTTTATTCAACAAGTGTTCAGAAACTCTTGACCGTTCTAAAGATATCTGAACAAATTTGTTTTAGAAGCCAACCCTTAAACTCCTTACCGAGGCCACTAACAAATTCTTTTTAGGTAGCATATTGTTGAGAACATTATTGTAAGCATTTTGTGTTCTAAAATGCTTTTCAAAATAGTTCTCCTTTTTAAATATTAATGATCAGAATTCTGGACTTCTGGCTCCTTGATACCCGTAATTACGTAACATATGACTAAGGTATATATAGATAAACAGCTGTACAATGAACATTTTAATTTCTAAAATTAATAGCAAATAATTGTTCAGTAAAGTGTTATTATAAACAAAACTTTTGAACCCTCTTGGACCCTAATTTGAAGGACCAGCCCTTTTTCGATATCAAATAAAAGATTTTGCAATCATAAACATATTTTGTTCAATAAGTGTTCATAAATTGTTAACCGATTTGGAGATATCTGAACAACAACGTTTTGGGGGCCGACTCTTAAACTCCTGACTGGGGCCATAAACCTAAAATTTTAAGGTTCCAGTGTTCCTAAGAACATTATTTTAAGCGACTTTTGTTCAACATTGCTTTTCAAAATGGTCCTTTAAAATTTACATTATCTTAAAAATCTTAAACCGGAAATGACGTTATCAGCTCAATTTTTTTAATTGCAAGCACGTTTAATGCTCTAACAGTTCCGTAAATTTGGTAAAAATCGACAGATTAGTTTCTGAATTATAGCGCTCGAAAAATGTCAGAAGAAAAATATTATAAAACTATAGCAAAGCTTTTTGCAAAGCAACGAGTGAGTCTTCCGTAAATGTTGAGAGGAAAGCTAGAAGTACTTGTAAGAAGAAGAGTTCATAAGACAATAACAAGAGTAACTAACACAATAAAAAATAAACAGAATAACTCTTGGTACGACTTAACAAAACCCGAATGATTTTAAGAACGACTTAACAAAAACCTTTCCGATTTTGATAACGTATAAACAAAAAAATCCGAATATGTTCAAGTACGAGTTATTATTAAAAGACTTAGTAGCCCGTTTAACCCCTAATTTGAAGGGCATGCCTTTTTTCTTTATATTAAATAAAAGGACTCGCAAGTATAAACATATTTTGTTCAACATGTAATAACGAATTGTTAAATGATATCGAGACATCTGAACAAATGTGTTTTAGGGGCTGACCTTTTAACTCCTTATTGGGGCCACGAACAAACGAAAATTTAGTTGCTATATTGTCTTAAGAACATTATTCTTCACATTTTTTGCTCTACATTGCTTTTCAAAATAGTTCTCCTTTTTCAGATATTAATGATTTGAACCTCTGGCTCTTGACACCCCTTATTACGTAATATATGACTTAGGTATGGTACTGTAGAGATAAACAGCTGTACAGTGAATATTTTTGCTTATATAATTGATTACAAATTAGTGTTCAGTAAAGAGTTCTTGTAAGAAGATTTTAGACCCCTCTTGGCCCCTAATTGAGGGGCGAGCCCCTTTTCCTTTATATCAAATTAAAGGTCTTTCAAATATAAACATATTTTGCCCAACAAGTGTTCACAAAGTGTAAACCCGTTCTGGAGATATCTGTACAAATGTGTTTTAGGGCCGACCTTTAAACTCCTAATGGGGCCATCAACAAAAAAAAAATGGCATATTGTACAAAACATTATTTTGAGTAACTTTTGTTCTACATTGCTTTTCAAAATATTTCTTTTCCGATATAAATGATCAACAATTTAAACTGTTGGCCCCTTAAAAACCCTAATTACGCAGTATATGACTAAGGTATGGCACTCGTAAACAGTCGTAAACAGTCGTACAATAAACGATTTTGCTTTTATAATTGATAACAAATTATTGTTCAGTAAAGATTTATCGTACGAAGAATTTAGACCCCTCTTGGTCCCTAATGTGAAGGGCCAGCCCCTTTTTCTTGATATCAAATGAAAGCCCGTGCAAATTAAACAACTTTTGCGTTACATGTTTTAACAAAATATGTACACATCAAATGGTATTACAGAAAATGTGCAAAAAATTCGTCGAAAAATGTGGTGCTAATTTTCAGGTTCAGGCGAGCTTCGAGGCCTTGAGCAATTTTCATAATTGGAAGCATGGGGGTACATCTACAGACATTCATCTACAATCCCTAAAAAATTCAAGCTTCTATCTTGATTAGTTTTGGAGGAGATGCGTGGACACAATGACCCTTAAAATGTATAAAACCGTCTATATCTGAAACCGAAAGTGACGTAATCATTTTAAAATGTCACAATATGTAAAGACATAGAATAAAAAGATATAAAAGAATAACAGTTTTGATTTTCAGAAATATTTTTTTTACCAAAAAATTGACCAGACAATTTTTGGCCTGCATTTATTCATTGTTATAATATCCATTAATTGACATCAAGTTTAAGCTCTAAAATGCTCTGTTTGCCGTCAACACATTTTTTTTTTAATTTCATTGAAAACATATAAAACATTGATATAAAATGATTGAAAAACGATATTTGTCTCTGTTTTCTGATATCATATTTCATAAAGGAGTCTTTGTCGATCTATGGAATAAAATGTTGGTGTGTCGAGGAACTTTAATAATGAGATGCATCATCGAACAGTCATTTCTCATTAAACTAACTTTAAGGTACATCAAGGTTTTTTCTCCGTTATAGAGGCTTGTTAGATGTTATTATTTTAAGAAATTAAGTGTTTTACACGACTGCATAGTCAAAATTGTTATTGTTGTCTTATGAAAGCTTTGAATACTGATATCCTTATGAATATTTTATTTCTTGTAGGCTGTGTCGCAGACGGAGTGGATCACTGTTTATAAACTTCACCCAACGACTGGAAGTCGGCTCAACTACACACTCAACATTATTGATACACCGGGTTTTGGGGATACCAGGGGAATAGAACGCGATCATGCAATTGTTGATCAAATTCGGCATTTGTTTTGTTCACAGGAGGACGATGGTGTTTTATATATTGATGCAGTATGCTTTATTGTCAAGGCTCCTGATGCACGTCTTACAGTAGTGCAAAAGTATATATTTAGTTCAATGATGGCTTTGTTCGGAAAAGACATAGAATCGAACATTTGTACGTTAATTACGTTCGCTGATGGTGCTGAGCCTCCTGTACTTGCCTCACTTAAAGAGTCAAAACTTCCGCACAATACGACATTTACCTTTAACAATTCGGCTTTGTTTGCTGAAAACGAAGGTTTAGCTCATAATACATTGTCTCCAACGTTTTGGGAAATGGGCTGCAGAAGTTTAGAACGATTTTTCGAACATATAAAGGAACTAAAGGCAACAAGTCTTAGTCAAACGAAAGACGTATTAGAAGAAAGGGAGCAATTGAAGTTTGTTATATCTAATATAAGACCACAAATAACTGCAGGGTTATCCAAATTATCAGAACTTCAGCAAAAATTAGATATTTTTCAGAGATGCAAATCTGAAATAGAAAATAATCAAAACTTTGAATACACGGTTGAGGAAACAAAGCAGCAGTTGTTAGAACTACGTCCTGGCCAGCATGTTACAAACTGTCTACATTGCAATGCCACATGCCACGAGAATTGCGGTATTCCTGATAACGAACAGAAGAAAAGTTGTGTGGCAATGGACAAGGATGGAAACTGTAGGATTTGTCCTGAAAAATGCGTCTGGACAGAACATAAAAATACCCCATACGTCATTAAATATGTAACTGAAAAGGTAACTAAGACGTATGCTGAAATGAAAGAAAGATATGAAGAAGCCATAGGGAAAACAATCACGCACGAAAAATACATTGAAGATTTGACATATTGTGTGGACGATATGTTTGAAGAGATTAATGCAATGATGAATGAAATGAATCGCTGCAAAACAAGATTAAAAGAAATTGCTTTAAGACCGGATCCTCTGTCCGCAGTAGAACATATCGACCTAATGATTCTATCCGAACAAGAAGAAAAACAACCAGGATATCAAAATAGGGTGAAAATGCTCAAGGAGTTTAAAAGAACGGCCCTCGTGGGTCAAGACGTTGAAAAACTAGGTAAAGATATAAAAGATGCTAGAGAAAACATCAAGTCAGTCATGGGAAAATCTTTCGGAAGAGATAATGAAACAAAGGGAGCAAGAAATATCCTTGCCCGTGGATATCGATACATTAAAAATCTATTTTGAAATGGAAATAAAGCTACAACATATTCTTTTATGATACAATACTTCAAGAAATGTTAATTACATTTGGGGTAAGAAATCACGTGCACGTGCATATCATATCAACTTTTTAAGGTTTGAAAGATTCAACTGACAAAAAAGTCTAATTCGCAATTATTTGAAAATGTGGTTGTGAAAAAAAAATATTGGAGATGGATTGCAAATAGATAAAAGAGTGAAATCACAGTTTATTTGCTCAACCTGTGAACATTCCATTGTATTCTGCTTTTTATAGGTCAATAACGCATATAAATGAATTTTTTAGCGAGGTTCGTTTCATGAAATTATTATCCTTAAAAAGAAGGACGTTTGGAGCGTTTGGACACAAAAACAATGGTTAGGAACTTTCTTCATTTTTGGAAACACTATATCTTGATGTTTGATTTGTTATTAACTACGTGTTTATTGTAAACAATAATTAAATTATGTATAAAAACAATATGAAACGAGGTAACATGAATAAGAATGACAAATACAGATTGTCTAGTATGCTAAGTTTAACAATCAATTCAAAATCAGGATATTTGTAATTTCACTTAAAACAAATAAATTAAATCATCCTTATGCAGTGATTGCTACCAAACAAACCACAGGTGATAAAGACCTGCATATAAATCTTAAATGTTAAAAAAGTTTCTCGTGAGCATATATTGATATGTTAAAACTGCTATTTATCTTTGAAAAAAAAAAATCAATTCTATGTAAAAAAAAAAAAAAAAAAAAAAAAAAAAAAAAAAAAAAAATTAAAAAAAATGTAAAAACAAAAATAAAAATAAAAAATAATGAATCTAAAAAGCAAAAATAATTCTTTTAAACCCAAATAAAAACCATTCTTTTCGTTGTTTGTAAAAAGCAGACTAGAATTTATATAAAATGTACTCAAACAATTTTATGCACCATAAACTACTGTTGCTGAGAAATTACTAAACCAAAACAATCATTCTGAAATTTTGAATTGTTGAAAACTTGATACATTCAATTCATATTTCATAAACTATGAGGACGTGCTTGGTCATTTAAATCAATCTATTTTAAAGTATAATAGTGAGAGTGTGAATAAAAAAATCGTTAAAGTATCTAAAGTTATACCGGATTTTAGTAATTTTAGGCTGTATACCAAATATGGCAACATAATTCAATTTTGATGTATGTTGTATGCGGATTTATTATTTTGCAAATATTGTTAATTTAAAAAAAACTGTATATTATTATTTTGGAAAGTTTATTTAATGACAAATTGGATACTTTTAAACTATTCATTTTCCCAAGAAAAAAATGTAGTATCTGAACATTCATAATAAGATGCATTTGATATTTTATTTTGCATAACTGAAACTTCTGAAGTGACTTACATAGTCTGTACTGAATATAGGTTACACTGACAATTTTTCAATATCGTCATTCTGTTACCATGGAAACCATTAAACTTGTCTCGCAGTATTATTTCCTAATGTATATAAGATAATGAAAATAAATAACATTGGATAGTATGCATTGCCATCGAATTTTAATAATTTTATTAAATCGATCTTAAGGTGTTTCGTTTCTAAGATTTTTGAATACACAGCACAACAATTCCCATCAAAAGGCAAACGGTGCCGTTTACATAATATCTAAAGGATATTATACAATTTATAGATTTATTTATTTAAAATGTATAGTTTATTTTTTTTTTTTTGAAATTCAAATTGTAAAAAAACAACAACTGCATATACTACAATTAAACAAAAATTGTATAAAATAACTAGAAAAATATGAACTAGTACGAAATAAATTACGACATTAACAGAATATTATACAGCGCTGGTTTTCGTTACGTATGATAATATACAGTAGCAGATTGTGAAAATATAAATTTAATCTATTTCTAATTTAACTATTACTAATTGATTGGTCCGACAGTTTTAACGAAACGGAAGAAAATTACACATATTGTCTCGTAGGAAAATTTTATGCAGCATTGTTCGTATTCATGTTATGATCATTAAATGAGTGATATATCGAAGGATGGACATTTATCAGCCAGATTCCTAAAATTATTTATGTGTCTTTTTTTTGGAATTCGATTGTTATCGATGAAGTTTTAATTGTTATTGTCGGTACAAACTAACTTATTCTCATATACATTTTCAAACACAGATAGTATCTGAGAGTTGAAAATAAGGTAAAAAGACAAATGAAGTTACAGTCAAAATCCATCATTTAAAGATTGCCAAAAAACAAATATATGTACCCATGTGCTATGATTTAAATTTAGATCACTATATCAAAAAAAGATCGTGTACTCTTTTTTATTTCTAGACTTTTTTTCAAAAAAAATATTGTTCTACATTATTCGACTATTCGTGTATAGAAAAAAACAATGCTAATTACAGGTAAGATTTTAGTAGGGCTGTAAAAGAGACACATATGGGTTGAAATGTTAACACATGTATATGAAAAGTAAATTAACAAAAATAATATGAAAATGGAAAAAAAAAGTTTATACCCCTCACACATATAAAAGAGAGTCAATATTTTGTAAATTTCCTAAACATAATCTGCGTAAAAAAGCGAGATTCACTGATTGTATTATTTCATTATTATTCTAACAGCTGTTAACTATACGGAAATATATCATTGGCTCGATGTTCGTGATTTTATACTGACGCAATTTGATACAAAACGGCGGATTTGCGAAATTAGTACACGTGTACTACACGTGAGTACATATTCTCAAATTAAATAATTATAACAATCATTCAGGTTATTTTTTTCTCTCCTTTGAAAAAAACAGATTAAGTGCAGTCACAATAGTCTTTTTTCATTTGCTACAATCTCCACGCAGCACAAACTATAATTTATTTCAAATTATAATGTGAATTTTTTCGACTGCAATCTTTGGTTATCTTGTGTATTTTAGTGAAAATACTATCTTTTTGTATAATTGTGTACTTCATTGCAAACACGAAAAGAGGTTTGATGTTTTTACGAAGTTGCAGTGAAGGGTGTTGTTTACTCAGGGTTTGCGTTCTCAAACTCGGATTGTTATAAAGTTTAATGTCATGAGTAAAATTTGTTCTAAACACAAAAAAATATTTATTAAATGAATTATTATTGACATGACATTCGATATTTCTACTATATTACGGAATTAGGCTCAAACAAAAATAGACTTTTAACCAAACAGGAGAAATTCGGCCTAAATTTTGCATATTTTGTTTTCCGCTAAAACATTTTTGGCAGTTATCTCATATTAAAAGTTAAAATTTTATATGCTAGTCTATGTAATTTTGCATATTTTCTGTTGGTTTTATTTCACTTATTCATTGACATAATCGTATGGCACGAATTGCAAAATATTTAAAAATGCTTAAAAACGATAAAAGACACCATATCTCATAATTTTGATCATTGACCTCATATAAATTTTATACTAACAGAATAAGGTCAGTATAAGTTGCTTAATACTATTAATGTTTTTGTATTATCATCATTCAATTTTTTGTAAAATTGGATCAAAAATGGGTAGGGATTTGATAACTGATAGAGGAAATTCGGACAAGAATATTATTTAAAATTGTTCCTGAAATTGTAATGCTATGTATCTATTTAGTGCCACTAACATTTATAAGCTGTATTTCATTTTTTTAAAGTGTTTAATTATATGTAATATATCCACAATTAATAAAACCTCAATCGTAGTGTAAAATTTTTTGTGATTTTTCTTAATTTTTCAAAATATATTTAATGGCCATTAACTCCAAAAGTAGGTCATTGACCTACTTTTTTGAAAGAGAAAAATTACCCTACAATCAAAGGTCTATAACTTACAATAGATGGCTTTTCATTATCATCAGTGGATTTTTTTTTTCATTCTGAGTAAACGTCATCCTTAAATGACCAATGTTATAAAATTGATCTAAACTTACAGCACAAAAGCAGATCCAAATAGCCTTAACATGTATAAAAACATTGAATTAAAAGCCACTCTCAACAAATTTAAAAAAAAAAATAAACGGAAAAAAATGTGGCTATAACTGTAAAGAAGTAGGACCGAGACTGAATTTTATTTATATATAAAGTTTACAATTAACAAAATGTCAGCTTTAATTACAACGACCGTTTAGGTTTAAAACTAATTTAAAACTATTTAGACGTTTTTAACAATAAGTGCTTCGTTTTACATTACCTTTCTAATTTGAATAATGTATTTATTCAGTGAACACGGAATTTATAGGTCATCTTTACAAAAGTATTTAATATATGATTATCATGATAATGTGACTCTGTTTTAGATGTGATAATTTAGATACATATATGTACATCTTATCGGTTAATTATTACGCTGCTTGCTGTCATCTATTACTCGCTTTTAATTTTCTATATACATAGCTTATGCTTTATTAAAAAATGTAAATGATGAGAACAAAATTATTAAAAGAAATGATACATTAGAAATTTAAGGAAAAACATTAGTTAAAACTGATTTGTTTTATCTGTAGTTAGTATTCAAATTGTTATAATGACTTCACTTTGCATCTTGTGTAATAAATGTTTGCCACAATATGTTTGTGACTATTCATTTTAGGCCATGTGTTAGTGTCTAAACAATTTCAGACATGCGCGGGTATGTTAAGGCAACTCCGAGTTTAACAACCGTCAAAATTATGATCAATTTAAAAAATGTTTATTTTTATGAAAACAGCGCGGGATATTAATACCAAGTGAAAGAGTTCACCAAGATATTATTTTTCTACTTCGGAATCGACTCAATCTTTGGAGCTGTCGGGCTTTGATATCACGTGACAGTTAAAAATAGATCACTTTTTTACCTTAACAAAAATCAAAAAGTGTAACACTACCCCGAAGTTCATTTGTATGTTTGTTACAATAATTCGATTGGAAATTAGTTCATGTTTATTAGTATTACTGCTAGAATCCTATTGTACATCGCATAAAATAAATATTGTAAATATTTATCGGAAACCCTCCCAACTTCGAAAATTTCATTGAAAATACTACGTATTTTTCGTTTAAAATAATAAAGCAAAGGATTCTAGCAGCACTTTTCAGGTAGTTTAGGTCATATACCGTTGATGTTTACCAAAATCATCTTTCCTTATATCCGGGGTAGTGTTATACTCTTGCCATTTTTTGTACACACTGACCGAGGAGAGGCTGGTCAAGCCATATAAATGTCGATCCGCTTACCTTATAACACTCGCTGATTAAACAAAATATCCATGCCTGTATATTCTAACTAACACTCATCTAAATCTTAGGTATCTAAATTAAATAAGTCTTATTTCGGCATTGTTTACACTGCATTCCGATAATTTGTCTTCCGACATGATCTTCTCTTTTAAACATGCTTGTGACGTCATCAATGTTTATTATACGTAATAGAGAGAAATCGAAGATATATTCAGTTTCAAGAGTTTCTAGTGATATTTTATGTCTGTAGTTTTTTTATAATTTAAACCAGAGATAAAGTTAAAATCGACATGTTTCTGAGTAAAATATGACATCATGCTGCTTATTGTGACGTCATATCGATCAGAGGAATTTGATCGCTGTGAGTTGCCTTATCACACCCGCGTGCTCTTCTCTGAAATTAATATGGTTATCTTAATCAAATGTCGTGTTTGCATTAATAAGAGAAGAAAAACAAAAGTTGTGAAATTGATAATCCCCACTTCTAAGACGTCATAACCTTAGGGTAAACACTGTACACAATGTTGTAATTTTTAAGCATCCGTCTCTCTACAACAAAACATTCAGGGGACAAATTTACAGGAATTTTACAAATTTACTACCGCAGGGTAAGGTATTCTGGTGTTATGGTGAAGTAAACATAATATTAACGTTTGTAAATAAAAAAATCTTTCTACGTCCAGCTCATACAATTCAGCAAACCGAGTGCATATCTTAGGTGATCAAATACCATTATTTTGTGAAATTCATGACCGGCAATGGTTACTGATTTTGTGTTGGCGGTGTTAAGTAAAGAGGAAGGTCTAGACTTGCATATTGTGAATGTCAATATTTTTCAGAGTCTTTTTTATTGATTGAAATCTAAGAGAAAATCTAAAAACATGGTAGGGATAAGCGAGTACTAGTATGCTAATAGCAAAGTATTTTCGTCCATGACCTCTGTGTTAAAGCTCGTGTTTGGCACCGGAAGATAATGATCAAAAAGTAAGTATGCAAATGTCCTCTAGAATTTTTCTAATTCTCTGGCATCACTTGTATCAGGCAAACTAAGTGCATGATTTGAAATGGGCCTCTACTAAAATGGTTAATTAATGACCTTTGGGTGAGTAATGAAGGGGGAGGAGGGACAGGGCAGATTGTCTTTAAATATCATTAAAAAATGTAAACATGAGACATTGCATCTATTAAGTTTGAGGTTTATTAGGGTTTTCCGTTTCCAACGGAAGACCCTCTTGTTATTCTATTGTTTCTTTTCTTTATTATAGAGCTATAACTCAAAAACTATTCGGTCGATTTTCATCAAATTTACAGGACTCATAGAACATTAAACGTGCTTGCGATTGTAAAATGTTGAGCTGATAACGTCACTTCCGGTTTGAGATTTTGAAGATTTTGTGAATTTTTAAGAACCATTTTGTCCACGTAACTCCTTCGAGTTGGATGTATGTAGATGATCCTCTGTATTTGACATTGTGGAAAATGCACAAGGCGCCAAAGCTCCCCCGAGGTCAAAAATTAGCACCAACATGTTTGGCAAAATTTTAACACGTTTTGTAAAATATCTATTAACCTGTAGATAATTTGTTAAAACATGTAATGCAAAAGTTGTTAAGATTTACACGAGCACTTTTTAGGACCTCCGGTAGTGGCAGCGAGCGACAGGTGCGTGTAAACACAAGCTCCGCAATTTTACAGGCATATTCTTTATATTGCCTTGCTTTTGACTGAATGGAATAATTCAATCAACGATATTTAACAGTGATTTTGTGTAAATTATCTACAATCTGCAGTTATCGGTAGTCGTTGAGCACTAGTCGAACACTCTTACGTAACGCCTTTGCATGGATCAGAGAACACGGGCTGCGAGTAAATCTGCCCAAGTGAAATCTCCTGTCCAGTTATCTACGGAAAACTCACTGAATAAAAGCATGGGCAACGAAAAGAAAACTTCGAACTCTCAGGATGATGTATTGAGAAATATAGTAAGTTGCGGAATTGAAAAACTTAAAGGAATGTGTCGGCAAGACAGTAAAAAATGATGAATTAAAAACAGTCATAACATCGACAATAAAAGATATTTTAAATGACCACAAAGTGGAAATGGAAGAGTTGTGGGACGAACAAAATAAAGCACTCATCGATATCATAGATGCCCCAAAGAATGAAATTGAAAACTTAAAATCAAAAATTAATGAAATGACAACAGAAAATGAAGAGTTAAAAAAAATGGCACAATCCGCAATGAGTAAGGCCAATTGGAACGAACAGTATTCGCGGAAAAACAACATTAAAGTCCATGGGGTGAAAGAACAAGCGGCCGATAATACCAAAGCTGTTGTGCAATCTTTGATCAAAGAAAATACGAATGCGACCCTGAATGATTAAGACATCATTGCGATTCATCGTATCCCAGGAAGAAAAGGCTACGATCGACCGATTTTAGTAAGACTGAAGAACAACAATTCAAAATCGGCTATAATGAAACATCGATCGGAGATTAAAAGGAAATCTAAGGGTGCATATCGTCTCAGTGATGATGTAATGAAACTTAACTCCAATCTCATCAACATATTGGCAAAGAATGACCAAATATCCTCCGCCTGGTATTTCAATGGACATGTTTATGGCCTGGTTGGGGGGAGGGGGGGGGGAGGGGGTTAAAGTCATCTTTGACATTTATGACGATGTGGAAGCAAAAATCGGTGACATTATGTTCCGTAAGAAATCCGGATAAAAGTGTTCCGTACTGATGGGCCGTCCGATTAGTGACACATGGTGACTTCCGGTAACATTCTACATATATTATTTTGACTGATAATATGTTGCCTGTATATATGCAGGAGCGTGTGTGCTGTCATCACACTAAATATGCCTTTTACTTACCCTTTCCCTAATATACCTTTTCTTTATCCTCTTTTCTTAATCTTTAATCTTTTCTTTCAATTTCAAATGCATTCGAGTCCCGGTTCCGGTGAGTATCATTTATCGAATTTGAAGAATCTCTTATTTTTGCTACCTAATGGCTAAGATAATATCCGTTAATTGTCAAGGGCTTGGCTACGTTGCAAAGCGCAGGGATGTTTTTAATTATTTGAGATCATTGAAATATAATTTATATTGTTTGCAGGACACTCATTTTACAAAAGATAATGAAAATGAGGTCAGAAATTTATGGGGATCTCAATGCTATTTCAGTTCCTTTTCTCCGAATTCTAGAGGAGTTGCTGTCCTTGTAGTTACTAATTTTGATTTCAAGTTTCTCGCTGAAAAAGGTGATACTGATGGGAATTTTTTATTACTTAAGATATCTATAGAAAGCCATGATGTATTATTATGCAATATTTATGGTCCAAATACGGACACCCCACAATTTTATGAAAATATACAAATGCACATTGATGATATGCAATGCCAGAATGTTATCTGGTGTGGAGATTTTAATTTGGTTTTAGATCCTACTATAGAGTGTTATAATTATAAGGGTATAAATAACCCGAAAGCTAGAAATAAGGTTTTAGATATGATGGAGACTTATGCATATATAGATCCTTTTAGACAGTTACATGAAGATTTACGTAGATATACATGTAGGAAACGATCCCCTCTTATGCAAAGCAGATTATATTTTTTTTTATATCTGAATCATTGTTGTCTAGTTTAGAAACATGTACAATAGAATCCAGTTACAGGTCAGATAATTCGGCCATAAGCATGTCACTTGTCTTTAATGATTTTAAGAAAGGAAGAGGGCTGTGGAAATTTAATAACTCATTACTTTATGATAATGATTATTTAGAGTGTATTAGAGATTTTATACTTCAAGTTAAGAAACAATATGCTTTACCAGCTTATAATATAAACAATTTACATTAGTTGCCAGATGAAAATATTCTCTTCACCATTAAAGGACATATCGAATGTTTTTCAATATTCGGAATTTTTTAAATAAAATCATTCTATACTCATTAAAAATGAAGTTTATTAACGTTTTTTTTTTAAATATTCTGCCTAATTCGTGAGTTTGAAAGCGATTAGATTCAAATGTCGCGATATGCATATTTTCTCTCTCGGTCTACCCGCCATGATGTGTGACGTCATATGCGACCTCGAGCGAGAAAGTGCTGTTAGCCATCTTTGTAATTGGATTAGATTGAAACGACAATTAAACTAATTATCACCTATTAAATTGCCGTTAACGGGACATGATGATGTTCTGTGCCTCCTGCGGGTGAATTAGCCACCGAAAATGGGATTTGGACTGTTGTTTTTTTAAGTTTCCCTTACGAAAAGTATGCGGAAATCTTGTGACAAATAGGGGTCTATCTGTCGACGAGAGGATTTATAAATAAACATTCATTTCATATATTATTAATTATATTGTACATTTTTGTAATTATAGTTTCATAAATAAATCGTATTTATTTCTCAAAAAGAAAAAAAAGAGAAGTTTATGCACAGGGGCATGTGTATAAAATGCAAGTTCATCGGGGAAAAATAACAAGAGGGGACGCCATTTAGGATACCGCCTCGCTTCATAAGCTGTTTTCTTTTTATTATTGTTAAACTATACGTTCATGTATGCATCGGTTTTGTATACATGATTTCTTCATTCATACATGTAGCTCACCTCTGCAGAAATCATAATTTTAGTACGGTAGGTGAGATTTCTGTGAGTTTTATTTTTTGTGGGAGAAGTCATGGATCGAGTTGTCGATATTGATTGTTTACGCGAGAAATAGACAAAGTTTCTTGATATACATTTATACGTAAATGGATAAAAAAAAAATTTGGAGATGGGATCTTACAGAAATAAACAATAATTAAGGAAAACGTTCTTGCGTGCTTTTATAACCCAGTGTAATATAAAGTAAACAACCTTAGAAAGTTGTGATCAGTTACTTCCGAAGAAGAAAACTTCTTGTGCACCACAGTTTTACAATAATGAACATTCTGAGTCGTTAGGAACGCCAAAAACCAAGACTGTTGTAGATTTTAATAAATAAACACCTTAAACATCGTTTTTTATCCGTACTAGTAGCTTAAACATGTACGACTGAATAATAAGATTCTTTTAATTTAGTCAGCATGTAAAAAAACAACTTACATGGTGAATGAATGTCAAAATGTAAAGAAGATAATGCTAATCCTACAATCTGTTTACATTCAGCTGTTCGAAGAAGGTCGCATGTGACGTCACTGTACCACGTGACACGCTATCTAATCAACGAGTTTTTAAACGATCGGGGCTATAATTTAAATTGATATTATGGCTAATTACCGCTTTTATACCGTTAACAAACTGTTAGGAGTAATTATTAGATACACAAGGAAGCCAAAAAATGTAAAATGTCGTATACTTTAGAAACATGCGATATGTCCTGTAATGATCAGTTATTTCTTGAAACATTGTAAATGGAAATACGAGGTAAAACTATTTCTTATTCATCATATATTAAAAAGAAAAAAGATGAACAGGAAAGAGAATTGGTGAAAGAAATTAAAGACATTGAGAAGAATTTTTCTGAAAGCAATGTAGATTTACTATATAACAAAAATAAGGAATTAGAAAAGCTTAGAAAACATAAATTACAGGGCAATTATATAAGAAGTTGAGCAAAATGGACTGAAGAAGGAGAAAAACCATCAAGTTATTTTTGTAAACTGTGGTCCAGGAACTTTATTAGTAAGATTATACCAAAATTGGAGTTAGATTCAGGGGAGGTAATATATTACCAGACAAAAATCCTGACTGAAACTAAAAGCTTTTATACAAAATTATATGAAAACAAGTTAGATAATGTCAACTTTGGTTTAAATAATGAATTAATATATGCTGACATTCCTAAACTGTCCGAAACGGAATCAGATTCTTTAGAGGGTGAAGTTACTTTTAGTGAGGCTTCAAAAACACTTTCTAGTATGAAAGCTAATAAATCACCTGGATCTGATGGTTTTTCTTCAGAATATTTTAAGGTTTTTTGGAAATACATTGGTGTTTTTGTTGTTAGATCTATAAATTATGGATATAAAAATAATATATTATCAGTCACACAAAGACAAAGACAAGGAATTAGAAAAGCTTAGAAAACATAAATTACAGGGCAATTATATAAGAAGTTGAGCAAAATGGACTGAAGAAGGAGAAAAACCATCAAGTTATTTTTGTAAACTGTGGTCCAGGAACTTTATTAGTAAGATTATACCAAAATTGGAGTTAGATTCAGGGGAGGTAATATATTACCAGACAAAAATCCTGACTGAAACTAAAAGCTTTTATACAAAATTATATGAAAACAAGTTAGATAATGTCAACTTTGGTTTAAATAATGAATTAATATATGCTGACATTCCTAAACTGTCCGAAACGGAATCAGATTCTTTAGAGGGTGAAGTTACTTTTAGTGAGGCTTCAAAAACACTTTCTAGTATGAAAGCTAATAAATCACCTGGATCTGATGGTTTTTCTTCAGAATATTTTAAGGTTTTTTGGAAATACATTGGTGTTTTTGTTGTTAGATCTATAAATTATGGATATAAAAATAATATATTATCAGTTACACAAAGACATGGTGTAATTACTTTGCCAACTAAAGGTGACAAAGCTAGACACTATATTAAGAACTGGCGTCCTATAACTTTATTAAATACTGTTTACAAAATTGCATCTGGGTGTATTGCTGCTAGATTAAAAAAATATTTACATAAACTTATAAATCCAGATCAAACTGGATTTATGTCTGATAGATATATTGGAGAAAACACAAGGTTAATATATGACATAATGCAATATACCGAAGATGAAGAAATTCCCGGTCTTTTATTGCTTCTCGACTATGAAAAGGCTTTTGATACCTTATCTTGGAATTTTATGCAACAAACTTTAGATTTTTTAAGTTTGGTCCCACTATTAGACAGTGGGTTAAGATTTTTTATACAAACATAACATCTGCGGTTAATCAAGGTGGCAATCTCTCTGAATTTTTTAATATTCAGAGAGGGTGTAGACAAGGAGATCCATTATCCCCTTATATATTCCTGATTTGTGCAGAAATTTTGGCGATACAAATTAGAAAAAATGAAAAAATTAAAGGTATAACAGTTGGTAATATAGAAAAAAAGATTTTGCAACTTGCAGATGACACCTCGATTATCCTGGATGGAAGTGAAGAAAGTTTATCAGAAGCCATTTCTACATTACATAGATTCTCGGAAATGTCCGGCTTGTGTATAAATTATTCAAATCCAAAAAATATAGTAATGATATACTTATTCCTAACAGCAAGTTGAATTGGGGATCTACTAAATTCACTTTGCTTGGAATAAATGTTGATGCTGATTCGCTAAATATGCCTAGTATTAACTATGATCCAAAACTGGTTAGAATTAAGTATATCCTTAAACAGTGGGAGAAAAGACATTTAACTCCCATTGGCAAGATTACAGTTATCAAGACATTAGTGCTACATTTGTTGAATCATATACTAATGTCTATCCCAAACCCATCTGTCTTTTATTGTAAAGAATTAGAAAAGCTAATCTTTTCATTTATATGGAATGGCTCAATTCACAGAATAAAGAAGGATGTTCTTGTTCAAAAATATGAAGAAGGTGGTCTTAAGATGATAAATATCAAAACATTTATATCCTCTATGAAATTATTCTGGGTGGGACAGCTTATTGTTACAAACAGGGGGTTGAGTCAATTCATACTTAATTTTAATCAAAATAAATTTACATCATGTGGTATTGAATACATTAATATACTTTTGAAATCATTAACAAACAAGTTCTGGATAGATGTGTTTAAGGCATGGGTTGACCTGCATAATATATTAGAGTATGGCACAACTGCAGACTCACCTTTATTTTATAACCCTTTGATCCATATTGGAGGGAAATCTTTTTTTAATAAACAACTATTTGATAATATTAATAATATTAGATACATCAATGATATCATTGAGGAAGATAGTACTTTTCTTAGTTTTGATAAGTTGTGTGATATGTATACGAATGTAAAGGTCAACTTTTTAGAATATGCAAGTATAATCTATGCTGTAAAGACATACATCAGAACATTGGGTGAAAACCAAACTTTAAGAAAATTAGCAAACCCGCTTATTAGAGAAAACATACATAAAGTTATGAAATGTAAAAAGTCAAAGTTTTTTTTATGATATTTTAAACAATAATACCTCTGTGACAACAAGTAAAAGAAGGTGGAATGAATTATTAGATGTAGAGGACATGGAATGGAAATTAATCATTAAACTACCTTTCATAATAACAACAAACTGTAAACTTCAATGGTTCCAATACAGAATAATTAACAAAATTTTAGCAACAAACTTTTTTTTTATTCAAAATTAAAAAAAATAAACTCAAAAATGTGTACCTTTTGTCACAGAGAAGAGGAAACTATAGAACATATACTGTGAGATTGTGAATGTGTTCAATCTTTTTTAGAAAATTCTAAACATTATTTAGAAGAAAAAATCAATTTTCAGGTTACATTTACCAAGGAAACTTTCATTCTAGGCATCATTGGTTAAAGCAAAGATATCCTTAATATCATTTTTGTTTTTGTTAAAGTACTATATTTACACAGCAAGGTGTACCGAGAAACAGTTGAGTGTTTCTTATGCAATGTCGTCTTTAAGGCTCTTCTATGAAACACAGAAATTTATTTCTTATAAAAATGGTGAAAATGAGATATTTGATACTCATTGGAACATCTGGAATCCAATTTTTACTTGAATTTTCCTTCTCTCTCTCTCTCTCTCTCTCTCTCTCTCTCTCTCTCTCTCTCTCTCTCTCTCTCTCTCTCTCTCTCTCTTTGAATTATTATATTTAAAGCATCATAATCATGCATTGTAAGTCTGCAGAATGTGTGAAATAAAAAAAAAAAAAAAAAGATTTACACGAGCTTTTGTTTTGTTTGAATAAAAAGGGGCTGGCCCCTTTAATTAGGGGCCAGGGGGCCTCTAAAGTATTTTAATGTTAACTCTTTACTGAGCAATAATTTGTTATTAATTATAGAAGCAAAAATGTTTATTGTACAGCTGTTTATCTACACTTTACCTTACTTCAAACATATGTTACGTAATTAGGGGTTTCAAGGGGTCAGAAGACCAAAACTTTGATCATTAATCATCTTGAAAAGGAGAAATATTTTGAAAAGCAATGTTGAACAAACGTTGCTTAAAATAACGTTCTTAAGAACATAGTACCTTAAAATTTATGCTTTATTGCCACAGTAAGGAGTTTAAGGGTCGGTCCCTAAAACACTCTTGTTCAGATATCTCCAAATCGGTCAACAATTTCTGAACACATATTGAACAAAATATGTTTATATTTACAAGATATTTTATTTAATATCAAACAAAAGGGGCTGGTCCCTCAAATGAGGGGCCAGAAAGGCTACACAGTCTTTTTATAATAACTCTTAACTGAAAAATAATTTGGTATTAATCATAGAAACAAAACTGTTCATTGTACAGCTGTTCATCTATACAGAACAATACTAAAGTTATATGTTACGTTTTTAGGGGTTTCAAGGGGCCAGAAGTCCAAAACTTTGATCATTATTATCTTGAAAAGGAGAACTATTTTGAAAAGCATTGTGCAAGAAAAGTTGCTAAAAATAATTTCTTAACAATGTGATAGATAAAAAATTTT
Source organism: Magallana hongkongensis (assembly GCA_015776775.1). Taxonomy (NCBI): domain Eukaryota; kingdom Metazoa; phylum Mollusca; class Bivalvia; order Ostreida; family Ostreidae; genus Magallana; species Magallana hongkongensis. Next base: position 20,900,516 of record CM027471.1, read on the forward strand.
CGTTGGTGGTCCCGGTAAGGAATTGAAGGGTCGGCCCCTAAAACACTGTTGTTCCGATATCCCTAGAACGGTTAGCAATTTGTGAATACTTGTTGAACAAAATGTGTCTACATTTTCAAGACCTTTCATTTGATATCAAGAAAAATGGGCTGACCCCTCAAATGAGGGACCAGAAAGGGTACACAGTCTTTTTATAATAACTTATTTTTAGCGATAATTTGTTATTAATCATAAAGCAAAAAATAAGAGCTTATTAATCGTAATATAAAACTGAAATTCGTTTTTAAATCGGCGATGCATTACAGAGATATAGGGGTTTAAAAATTCGATTTTTCCGGAAATTTTGATTCCACATTCTTTGTTAAGAAAATAATTTTATATTCAGAGTAAAATCAACTCGTACCTAAACTAATTCGATAATTGTAAAATCATACTATTACATCGGATTTGTATTTGCTAGGTTGTTCTTGAAATTGATAAGGGTTTTGTTAATTCGTACTTAGAATTATTCGGATTTTGTTAACTTGTACCAAGAATAATTCGATTTTTTTTCTTTTTGTCTTAGTTACTTATGTTTATTGGTTTAAGTACTCCGCTTCTTACAGGAATTTCTAGCTTTACTTTCAACATTAATGGAAGACCCACTCGTTGCTTTGCAACGAGCGCTGCTCTAGTTTTTTTTTTTTTTTTTTTTTTTTTTTTTTTGCTTTTTTTCGAACGCTATTTCTCGTGAACTACTCAACCGATTTGCATAAAATTTACAGGGCGTATTGAGCATCAAATGTACTTGATATTATTAAATTTCTGGCTGATGACGTCACTTCCTGTTTTAGATTTTGAGGATTTAGTGAATTTTTAAGGACCATTTTGTCCACTTAACTTCTCAAAAACTAATTGCGATAGAAACGTAAAACTTTCAGAGATGGTAGATGAATGTCTGTAGATGATCCTATTTATTTGAAATTTTGAAAAATGCACAAGGCGGCGAAGCTCGCCCGGGCTCAAAAATTGGCACCATTTTTTTCACGATATTTTCGCACATTTTCAGCACTAGCTTTTTATGTGTAAATATTTTGATGAAACATGTAATGCAAAAATTGATCAAATTAAATAGGACTTGCGTTTGATTTCAAAACAAAGGGGCTGGCCCCTCCAATTAGCGACCAAGAGGGCTTTAAAGTATTTTTGCAATAACTCTTTTCTGAAGAATATGAACAATTATAGAACCAAAAATGTTCATTGTACATCTGTTTATCTATACAGTATCATACCTAAGTCATATGTTACGTAATTAGGGGTTTCAAGGGGCCAGAAGTCCAAAACTTTGATCTTTAATATCTAGAAAAGGAGAAATATTTTGATAAGCATTATAGAACAAAAAATGCTTAAAATAATGTTTTTAACAATATGCTACCTAAATAATTTTTGTTGGTGGCCCCAGTTAGGATTTTGAGGTCAGCCCCTAAAACACATTTGTTCAGATATCTTTAGAACGGTCAACAATTTCTGAACACTTCTTCAGTTAAGGCCAGACTTTCGTCCTTAACAAAAAATTCATGCACATGCACATACGTATCATAAACGTAAAGAGAGAGAGAGAGAGAGAGAGAGAGAGAGAGAGAGAGAGAGAGAGAGAATACTATACAATCCTTTATTTCACTTTGTAACACAGTTTCAAATGTATTCGTTTTACTATTGTACTTGTATACACGACTTAAAGAGCATTATAATATACAATCTAAGATTTATTTTCAATCTAAATATAGTTCAACGTTTTTAAGTTTCTATTTCGGACCTCAAAAAAATATTCCAATTAATAATAAAGAAGAATTTGTGTTCTTTTCCATATATCTTTTTGGAAACAAAGATTTGCTATTTGCAAAACTGTCGTCATGAGTGAAAAACGAGGAAAAGAAAGCTGTATGGGAAGACATCACAAAGCAGTAACGAATTTAGCTTTAGGTTTTAAGAATTTTATAACGATCAACAAATATATATTAAATTCAACTCCGATATGATTAAAAACAAATTGTTTATGTCGACATGTTACCAATAATTTATAGTTATAGTCAAAAACCTAACTTCATTGAAAAAAATAAGACTGTACTGTAGGTTTTGTGTTTATTTGTGTTTTTTTTTTAATTTCTAACACAAATATACAAATACAGGTAGATTAAGGATTCAATTTTTTATATATTGATTTATGATTGCAGAATAAATTCTTCTTCTGTCTTTTGCAAGAGGGGAACAGAAGAAATAAAAAAAAAAGAAATGGAAAAATGCGAGACCTGTTATAAAGAAGAAAGATGCCAATAGAGGATTTCAGATGAAGAAAACAGGCGGAGGGCTTCCCCCCGGAATCTGTATTTAAGCCCTGGAAACTTGACGTATGTGTTTTCAAATACATGTATATACCTGAAATTGATATAATTATATTTATTCGACAAAAAAATCTTCGTTGCAAAGATGATTTTCCGATACTGATATAATTAATTTTTCCATAAATGTTTTTTTTTTTTTGCATCTTTTAGGTTAATTTAATTAAATTGAAAAAGGCAACTGCATTAAAAACATTTCCAGTGTATTGCTAGATGTTGTCAATAATGCCGGATAAACGTATCACTGCATTGACGGTGCAGTTCATAATGCCTTTTCCAGTAATTCTGAAACAAGTACTATGTATAAAAACATGGTAGTGTACACTATATTTTCACTACATATATTTATATCATCCTCTTAGTGTTACCTTCACGACTTTTGCTTCATATACTATTTGATTAACCATGCTTTATTTATTTAGTATTGTCCACATGTACATTGTAATATACAATAGTAATTGTATTAATAATAATATCAATTAAAATATATGATATCTAATTATTACTTTGTAACAGGTAATTTAGCCTCAACATGTACTGCGGCCACATCGGATATTGCGGTTGGAATCCCATCCTTCATTGGTTTGTAGATGTATGTACTATGTAATATACTTATAAAAATTTAAACTATTATTATATACTGTCAAATTTGATATGCATGATTTTCACAAGCAGAACATTCAAGTATGTATATTTAAAATGTATCACTTGTATGTTTGTTTGTAGTAGAAGAAGCTGACATTCCGGAGGAAGCCCCACGTGTGTATGGGCCCTCCAACAACTCATACTTCACTTCAACTTCGTATAGATCCAAAGGTAAAAAAATAATACGATTTAAATTACACGATAATTGATAATGCCAACCCTACATGTATAAAAATGAATTAAAAATGTATTTAAAATTCCTTTTTTTATTTTTTTTAATTTTGGCGTAATTCTACGCTTGTAAAGAAAAAAACCCATAGTGATCTATTTCAACTTCAATCATGCAATTTGAACTATTTATATAACACATATGAGAATTTCATTTGCATTTATTCTATTTCAATTGACGTTTTCCTAATTTTAAAACTTTTCATTGAAAATAAAGACACGGCCAACGACACAGACGATGAGTTCATGGTCAAACCCATAGAGGTAAAGGAAAGAAGAGCTATTGCGGAGGAAAGGAAAGCTGATGCCCTAGAGAGGAAAGCGGTGGCATTTGAGAAAAAATTTCGTATTTGATAAATTTAAAAACAAAATTATAAAAGTAGTCATGTTCTTTATTAAGTGTTTGATTTAATAAATCTATACTACTATATTAAAAAAATAGATTCGATTTTTTTAGCTTTAATACCGAGAAATCGAAAGACTACTGTCTTTTGTTTTATATATTTTAAACATCATTGGTACTTGATTACCAATTTGTTTTTATTTTTTCCCAATCAAGCTTCGCTAATTAATAATCAACGAAATTTCCTTTCAAAAATCCGGATATTCATCAATTTTTTGGATTTTACAATCTTGCGCATGCGCTTTACATTCACGCTAAATTACGGGATGCGCCTTAGTTTATGTTTCCATAATACCCCATTTGCATGTATAAACTCAGAAACGATATTACAAATACGTGAAAACTTTCATTGAAAATTTGTTATATATTTATCGAAGGAAATGCGGGAGAGTTATTTTCAATGCATCTTCATTAATTTTCTCCAAAATCGTTTCGAAGCGATTCTGCAATTTTTGCTACATTACGGGTGTACATATCGGAGGCGTTTTAACCATGGTGAAGGCCTGTCCCGAGATTTTTAGGTATTTCCACCTTTCAGGTGATAGACCTTTTGTATTCCATTTGTTTCCAACGGAAGACCTTATTGTTTTCGTACGGTTTTTTTCCCTATTATTATTAGTTTTCTTTTGTTTTTCTTACACATTTTGTGCCCGCGATTTCTCAAAAACGGCTCGGCCGATTTTCATGAAATTTTCAGATCTAATGGATATTGATCTAAACTTATAAAAACTAAAAGATATTGAGTTCAAACTTTCAGGGATTGTAGACAATAGATTGTAGATGTGCCATTTGGCATTCATATCTGTCATGCTCAAAAGGCGTTAAAGCTCGTCTGGTCCCGAAAATTGAGATGAAAAAAGCGTCGTAATTTTCCATGGTTTTCTTTGTTTATCTCACTTCTGAAAAATATTTTGTAAACACATGTAATGTCAAAAAAAGTTTATATTTACAAGACCTTTCATTTGATATCAAGAAAAAGGGGCTGGTTTCTCAAATTAGGGGACCAAAAGGCCCTAAAGTCCTTCATCTGTAGCCGTTTACTGAGGGATATTTTATGAAATATTATAGAAGGAAATATGTTTATCTTTCAGTTATGTATCCAAACAATGTAATGATTTTATCACGTGTTATGTGATTAGGGGTTTTTAGGGGCCAAAAGTCCAAATTTTGATCACCCATATCTCAGAAAGGAAAAATATTTTGAAATGCAGTACAGAAGAAAATTTGATCAAAATTAATAATATGCAACCTTCAAAATTTCGTTAAACGGCCCCTGTAAGGGGATAAGGGATTGGCCACTAAAACGTTCTTTCCCATATATCTCAAGAACAGTAACGAATTTCTAAATATTTGTTAACAAAATGTGTGTAGAATTAAATGTCCTTTCATTTGATTTCTGGGCTGGCCCCTTAAATAAGGGGATCAAAGGGTTCTAAAGTCTTTTATCTATAGCCCTTTACATAGAGATATTTTGTGAAATGTCATAAAGCAAATATGTTTATTTCACAGTTATGTATCCAAGCAATGTAATGATTTCATCATGTTTTACGTAATTAGGGGTTTTTCGGGGCCAAAAGTCCAAAATTTTGATCACCCATATCTCAGAAAGGAAACTATTTTGAAATGCACTACAGAAGAAAAGTTGTTCAAAATGATGTTCTTAACAATGTGCAACCTTCAACATTTCGTTAAACGGCCCTAAAAGGAGATAAGGGATCGCCCCTAAAACCTTCTTTTTCAGATAACTCCAATAAGGTAAACAATTTCTAAACACTAGTTGAACAAAATGTGTTAAGGATTATATGGCCTTTCATTTGATTTTAAGAAAAAGGGGCTGGCCCGTTAAATCAAGGGACCAAATAGCTCTAAAGTATTTTATCTATAGCCCTGAACTGAGATCTATTTCGTGAAAGGTTATTACAGCTAAATTAGGTATAATATATTTATATATCTTAACAATATAACGATTTTCTCTTGCGTTACCTAATTAGGGGTTTTAGGGACCAGAGGTAAAGAAGTTTAATCTTTTCTTTCTTAATTGGAAGAAATGGAAGTATTTAAAAAGCAATGTAAAAGAACTTATATCATACCATATCATATACCATATCATGTTTTGTTGTCGAAAGTCAAAGTCGATGATGTCTGTTTACTTCTAAAAATCGGACGGAAGACCTTCTTGATGCTCACAACGAGATTGTGTCTAGTAAGGGTCTTCCGTTTCAACGGAAGACCCTGTTGTTTTTCTTCGGATTCTTTTTAGGGCCTTCCGTTTCCAACGGAAGTCCCTCTTGTTATTCTACGGTTTCTTTTTCTTTATTCTTATTATTCTTTTTTTTTTCTTTTTCTGACTTTTTTGGAGCATCATTTCTCAAAACATTCCCAACCGATTTGCACGAAATTTTCAGGAGTGATAGAACAACGTTGCTACATATTTTTAAATTTTCAAATGATGACGTCACTTCCGGTTTCAGATTTAGACAATATTGTAAATTTTTAAGGGTCATTTTGTCCACGCATCTCCTCCGCAAGTAATCAAGGTAGAAGCTTAAAATGTTCAGGGATTGTAGATGAATGTCTGTAGATGTACCCCCATGCTTCCAATTGTGAAAATTGCTCAAGGCCTTGAAGCTCGCCTGAACCTGAAAATAAGCAACACATTTTTTCACGAAATTTTTGCACATTTTCTGTAATACCTTTCGATGTGTACATATTTTGTTAAGACATGTAATGCAACAGTTATTCCAATTTACAAGGGCTTTCATTTGATATCAAGAAAAAGGGACCAAGAGGGCTCTAAAGTCTTCTTACAATAACTTTTTACTGAACAATAATTTGTTATTAATTATAGAAGCAAAAATGTCAGCCATATGATAGGTAATTAGGGGCTTCAAGGGGCCAGAAGTTCAAAACTTTGATCATTCATATCTGAAAAAGATGAAATATCTTTAAAAGCAATGTAGAACAAAAGTTGCTCAAAATAATGTTCTGTACAATATGCAACCGTAAATGGTTTTGTTTATGACCCCATAAAGGAGTTAAAGAGTCGGCCCCCAAAACACATGTGTACAGATATCTCAAGACCCGTTAACATTTCGTGAACACTTGTAAACGAAATATGTTTATATTTTCAAGACCTTTCATTTGATATCAAGAAAAAGGGGCTGGCCCCTCAAATTAGGGGCCAAGAGGGCTCTAATGTTTTCTTACAATAACTTTTAACTGAACATTCATTTGTTATTAATTATAGAAGCAAAAATGTTCATTATGCAGCTGTTTATCTATAAAGTACCATACTTAAGTCATAGATTACGTAATTAGGGGTTTAAAAGGGGCCAGAATTCAAAACTTTGATCATTAATATCTGAAAAAAGGATAAATATTTTGAAAAGCAATGTACAACAAAAATTGTTCAAAATAATGTTTTTAACAATATGATACCAAAAAATTGGTTGTTAGTGGCCCCAGTAAGGGGTTAAAGGGTTGGCCCCTAAAACACAGTTATTTAGACATCCCAAGAACGGTTTACAATTCGTGAACACTTGTAGAACAAAATATGTTTATATTAGCGAGACCTTTTATTTGATATCAAGAAAAAGGGGCTGACCCCTCAAATTAGGGGTCAGTAGGGCTACTAAGTCTTTTTTATAATAACTGTTTTCTGACCAATAATTTGATATTAATCATAAAACAGCAAAGAAGCTTTTATTAAGCTTATTTTAAAACTGAAATCCGCTTAAAAAATCGGACGATGCATTACAGAAAAATTGGGGTTTAAAAATTGAGTTTTCCGGAAATTTTGATGCCGCTTTCTTGGTTTAAAATATAGTGCAAAATTCATATGAAAGTAACTTCTACTAAAAATGATTCGTACTGATCATAAAACTTGATAAGAAAACATAAAATTGAATGCATATTGTAGAGTTTGCAAAGCTAAGTACAAACTGAAATTCGTTTTAAAATCGGATCATGCATGGCAGAGATATCGGGATTTAAATATTGATTTTTGCGGAAATTTTGATTCCGCGTCCTTGGCTTAAAAAATAGCGTAATGTTCAAAGTAAAATTAACTCGTACCAAAAATAATTGTTAAGTTGTACTTGAACACATTCGGATTTTTTTTAAGTCGTACTTGAAATCAGAATATTTTTGGTAAGTCGTACTTAAAATCATTCGGATTTGGATAAGTCGTACCAGGAATAATTCGATTTTTTTATCTTTTTATTTTAGTAACTCTTGTTGTTGGTTTAAGAGCTCTGCTTCTTACAGGAACATCCAGCTTTACTTCCGACATTAACGGAAGACCCACTCGTTGCTTTGCAACGAGCTTTGCTCTAGTTCTTTATTATTATTCTTCCGCTGACTTTTTTGGTGGCTTATATCTTATAAACTATTCAACCAATTTCCACGAAATTTACAGGAGTAATAAAGCATCATCGGCGCTACATATCATTAAATTTTTAATTGATGACGTTACTTCAGGTTTCAGATATTGTTGATTTTGTAAATTGTTAAGGGTCATTTTGTCCACGCATCTCCTCCGAAACTTATCAAGACAGAAGCTTTAAATTGTCTGGGGTTGTAGATGAATGTATATAGATGTACCCCCTTGCTTCCACTAATGAAAATTGCTTAAGGCATTGAAGCTCGCCCGAACCTAAAAATTAGCACCACATTTGTTCATGAAATTTTTGCACATTTTCTGTAATACCTTTTGATGTATAAATATTTCGTAAAAACACGTAATGCAAAAGTTCCACTGGCTTTCATTTGAAAGCAAGATTAGGGGCAAAGAGGGCTCCAAAGTCTTCTTACAATAACTCTTTACAGAACAATAATTTGTTATTAATTTAAGAAGTAAAAATGTTTACTATACAGCTGTTTATCCATACATTACCATACCTTAGTCATATATTACGTAATTAGGGGTTTCAAGGGGCCAGAAGATCAAAATTATGATCATTTATATCGGAAAAAGGAAAAATATTTTGAAAAGCAATGTAGAACAATATTGCTCAAAGTAATGTTCTATACAACATGCAACCTTCAACTTTGTAGTTTATGGCCACATTAAGGAGTTTAAGGGTCAGCCCCTAAAACACATTTGTACAGATATCTCGAGAACGGTTAACACTCTGTGAACACTTGTTGAACAAAATATGTTTATATTTGCAAGACATTTAATTTAATATCAAGAAAATGGGACTGGCCCCTCAAATTCGGGACCAAAAGAGCTCTAAAGTCTTCTTACAATAACTCTTTACTGAACAATAATTTGTTATTAATTATAGAAGCTAAAATGTTCACTATACATCTGTTTATCTTTACAGTACCATACCTAAGTCATATATTACGTATTTCTGGTTTCAAGGGGCAGAAGATCAAAATTATGATCATTTATATCGGAAAAAGGTAAAATATTTTCAAAAAAGCAATGTAGAACAAAAGTTGCTCAAAGTAATGTTCTGTACAATATGCAACCTTGAATTTTGTAGTTCATGGCCCTATTAAGGACTTTAAGGGTCGGCCCCTAAAACACATTTGTACAGATATCTCGAGAACGGTTAACACTCTGTGAACACTTGTTGAACAAAATATGTTTACATTTGCAAGACCTTTGATTTAATATTAAGAAAAAGGGGCTGGTCCCTCAAATTCGGGACCAAAAGGGCTCTTAAGGGTGTATTCTTGTCATCAATTTTTACCCCAAGTGGGTCTCCATACATGAACATGTCGTAAAATTCAAACTGTTACAATTTTCAACAAAACTTCTAAAAATAAATAAAATGAATCATATTTTACACGATAAACCCTTATTAAATGCATAAATGACAAAGGAATAGGTAAAATTATGTCATTTACGACATACCATAGTCGGCGCGAACAACAATATGGAGAGGGAAAGGAGAAAGGAGAAAGGGTCGCTTCGTTTCAAAGCGATGTGAACAGCAGTACGAGTCCTCCGAAAATGACAACAGTTACTGAGAGATGAGGAAAGATGGGGAAAAATTCAAACAAAATAATCGCCAACACAAATTTTTTAGAACTGCAACTAACGAGCGAAATGAGTCGGAGGAAATTCCAGTAGAGAAAATCGAGATAGTTTACAGCAAAAATGTAAGTCGTCAGTGCTTTTATACTTAGTATAGTTAAAATGGCAACGTTTACGTTACACAATGCCCATCATTTAATTTTTTTCAAACTGAAGTATCGCATAAATATGATCTTATAGATCAAATCATCACGATTACAACAAGCAGGCGATACATGTGTGTATGGCGGTCCATACGGTTACCGAAATGGCAATTTTATGAGAAACACAGAATTTAAATGTTTATAACTTTATATAGTAACTATTTTCATTTTATTTTAATTGTCGGCAAGTCAACAATAGAAATAAACCTTGCTAATAAACAGGAGATCATAGCTGGAAAGTTATTCTTCAGTTTTATCATTTTTAATAGTGTCAAGTGAAATGCAGTTAAACAAATATGAAAGGGGACAGCTTTTCTACAAATCAGTATTGATTTATTGAGGTTTTTTTTAAGATGATCCTCTTAATATATTCTAGCCAGTCAATAGTTTAAAATAAATCACTGGTCAATATTTTTTCTGAGAATCTTACATTTAAATTATAATTGACTGTCTATTTTCATGTAGAGGTACATTTGTACCGGTATATATATTTATAGTAAAGAGATACAACAGAGTCTAAGAAATTAAAGCATTGTATGTATGCACTATACTTTTTGCAGCACTAATACATTATAAGTCACAATAAATATTAAATGTGACAATGATTAATTGGTTACACGATTGCATGGACATTTAGCCTTTAAAATGTAATTTTTTTCTGCATATCTAGTCTAAAGCAGAAAACTAGCAAGTTAACCATATTAAATTTTGCTTATTATGTATTAATTTTTGTTTAACAGGTGGTAATTGCCACATTATCCAGATAGCTGCAGCATGATGAGAAGATCACTGGCACTGTTTTGTCCAATCAAAATTTCCAATTTCTTCCTCTGCATCTGAAGTGACAGTCATAACTGTGAAAGGTGGTCAATGTTCCACAGAGGCAAACCTGTTCAATCCAGCAAATTTCCTCTGCTTTAGAGTACTTCGTTGACTTCATTGACAAGGAAATTGGGCCATCCTTACTGGGCATAGCATCAAGTCTTACTGGGCATAGCATCAAGTCTTAAGACAGCCATGTTTTAGTCAACACCATGTAAGCAATTGGAAAGATGGATGCTTTAAAAAACATGTTGCAGGATTTGTTGATACAAAGCTTTTGTTGAGGTCACAATTCCCAAGGTTGCCATCCTATACCCAACAGACTTTAGTTTCATCTTCTTACATTGTAACTATGCTGCTCATGATGCTTTACAAGATGGCATATCCCTTCAAAGACTTGATCAGTCAATTTTGATTCACAGAATAGTTAGAAGGCATCATTCTATTTGCTAAATGCAACTTTTTCACATGAAAATTTGTCAATGAAGAGAATCACGAAGTGTATGGATAGAAAAAAAGCTGCCAGTGACTTGAACTATGCAGTTCTAAAGCTAGCATTTAGTAGAGGAAGAGGGCACACAACAAGTTTTATCAAAAGAGTGTGGAAGTGGACCAAGAGTAACAAAGTCATCAAAGATCAGTACATTCGCTTGCTGAACATTTTGGATATACTTTTATCAGTGATAGTTAAAGCTCATTATATCAGAAGTGATGGTTAAAGCTCATTATATCAGAAGTGTATATACTGCCTTTGATTTTCATTATTCCTGAACTAGTTATTCGTTCATGTACATGTATGTACTGTATGATGTAACACATCACAACACCCCCCCCCCCTCCAAAAAAAATAATCCTGATAAAGAAAAATTGATAAATTCTACTGATAGTATATTTCACTCATCGCTATGAAGTGTTCAATTTATGTCTATATTCTAGCTACCTGAACAGAATGATTTTGTCATTCAGGGAATTTTCATAAAACAAATGTTTTTCAACTGATCAGAAGAAGTAATGTGCAACTTCTTATATCAATAGACAAGACAGTATTGTATTGCAACCATATATTGATGTGTGTTCATTTACTATATAACTTAACAGTTTATTAGAATTTGTTATACTTTCATGTTAAATACTGAAATCTGATTGGTTAAGACGCAGTTAATAATATTTACTATTACCCTCAGCGTTAGCAACGCACTTGGCAACGGGTAACAGTAAAAAATGTTACATGCGCGAAAATTATGCGCGTACGGTTCGCTGTAGAATTCACGTTATTCCTATATAAAAGCAGTAAAATTTTCTTAAAAATTTTAAAAAAGACATTCAGTATAACAAAATAAATAGTGCCTGTTTGGGAGGATAACAGTTGAAATTGACACCCCTCGAAAACCATTGTCAACCTCCGCTTCGCGTCGGTTGACAATGGTTTTCTCGGGGTGTCAATTTCAACTGTTACCCTCCCAAACAGGCACTATTTATATAATATCATACATGTAATTGTATGTATATGAACTATCAATATATGCTCTGACCTAGAACGCATATATACTGGTTAAAACTTATTGATCAGACATCAATCCATTTTGAAGTTGCAGTTTTTTCATTCCATGTCATTGCTTGCATTCATTGAGAAAACACTGTCAATCAAAATCTATGCATCTAGCTGTTTTTTTTCTTCAAAAAAATATCAAATGAATTTTTAATTTCATAATTATAACATTCTTTTAAAAACTTTGATGAATTAGAACATATAATTAGCAAGAAATACCTAATCTTATTCCATGTTATTCACACCAAGGTCAAGGTCACACCCAGAAGATGGTTTATAAGCACTATTTTTTGATTATTTTAAAGTTTATTTTGTTGTATGTCTACTATATATTCTTGAAATACTTTTCTTTACATAATTACAATTGTTATTGAAAATAAATACACCAATTTTAAAATTTTGGTGAATAAAAGTTTATGTTTTGCTGCAAATATGGCTTATTTCGTTACCATAAAATGCTTCAATGGTAATAGGGGGTGGGGATGTAACCAACAATATTTTTTTCTTATATGCACACTAACCCCCACTTTTTATGCCTTCAGTTGGAACCATAATATGTAAAGAAAGTATACAAATACTTTCATAAAAAGTTAAATTCTAGAAACCTGTCTAACTTAAGTTTATTTACCATATTTGCAACGAAAAACATGCTCTAATTTTACTTGGGGAACACACTTTTTTGGGCATAACTTATCAAAAAAGTTATTTCATAGTTTTAGATTTGTCTAAAAATAAACTCCGAGATGTTTTTAAGTAAGCAAAACTACAAATGTCTGAAATCTGCCTTTATTTTCTAAATTAGAGGGAATTTCTGGTCAAATTGCACTTTCTATGAGAATTTCAATGCACTATTTTTGGCCCATGTTCTGGGGGTCGGATCTCTCTTAAATGAAAACGAACATACACTTTTCTTGTTTTCAATTTATTCCTTAGGAATAGTACTTTTAAAAAATCATAAGCATCTAAAAAGTTTAATGTAGGGTTTTTTCGTGAATGAGCAGAATACACCCTTAAGTCTTCTTACAATAACTCTTTACTAAACAATAATTTGTGATTAATCATACAAGCTAAAATGTTCACTGTACATTTGTTTATCTTTACAGTACCATACCTAAGTCATATATTACGTAATTAGGGGTTTTATGGGGCCAGAAGTTCAAAACTTTTATCATTAATATCTGAAAAAGGAGAAATATTCTGAAAAGCAATGTAAAACAAAAGTTGTTCAGAAAAATGTTCCTTACAATATGGCAACTAAAATGTTGTTGTTTGTGGCCCCTATAAGGAGTTAAAAGGTCGGCCCCTAAAACATATTTGTTTAGATATTTCGAGAACGGTTTACAATTCATGAACACTTTTTGAACAAAGTTTATATTTGCGAGACCTTTTATTTGATATCAAGAAAAAAGGGGCTGACCCCTGAAATTAGTGGGAAAAGGGCTATTAAGAGCATGTCTACGAGAAAACCATGCAAAAGGTGGTGGGAGCAAGGTTCTCTGATCAACTTCATATTTTGTGTGTAACAGTGTGCATCTATATGAATTAATTTGCCATAAAAAAAATTTTGATGTGGTCAGTCTAAACTTGGTTCTGCAGCACTGTTACTAAAAATAGCATTTTGACCCTTTTAAGAATAAAATGTTGTATAATTCACCAAATTATTGTTAAGAATTCTGAGTTTAGTTTAAATATTAATTCAAAAAGTCATTTAGAGTTAACACTAACAAGGTACACTTGTGTAATTCATTTTGTGAGAATTCCCATATATTCTTTCTGTTAAGTGCAGATAGGTCACGAATCTGGCATGTTTCCAACTTTTTGTAAAATTGTGAAAATATACATTTTTTAAATGCTTAAAAGTCAGAAAATGGCACTTTAAATTCACTAAATCTGTTTCTAGTTATAAAAGGACATTTATCTTTACAATATATCAAAAATCTGTCATTGGACTCTCAATAATATTGCAAATATATTGTCTTAAAGTTGGACATTTTTCTACTTTTGAAACTCTCCAGAATCTGTAGTTTGGCATTAGCTTTACATTGTAACATGTATATTATGGGGAAAAAACCAGACGTATTCGCGAGCCAAACAATATTTAACTGAACTGAAGGATTGCTTCAACACCTTTCAGGTTGTTTTTTTTAAATCAATGTCATTAAAACACGAGAACTCATGGGAAAATGCGAATTTGAATATACATGTAAGCTGAAGTGGACTTATTTGCCAGTGCTACACATTAAGACAAGCAGAGTGCCCATGAGATACACGAATGAATAATTACAGGTGCAAAACTACAAAATTCAAAGTACTGAAATACTTAAAGCCGGGCTCTTTTGGTGTGTAATTTTACATATTGTTTACCACAGATTGACAATCTTTCCTCCCCTCTCTCTCTCTCTCTCTCTCTCTCTCTCTCTCTCTCTCCCTCTCTCTCTCTCTCTCTCTCTCTCTGCATGTATAAATAATTGATCTTTTCATTTTTTTATACTTGAACTAGTGATTTTTTAATTCAGGAAGTAGGACCAAATTTCAAAGCCCCCCCCCCCCCCCCCCCCCCCCCCCCCCCCCCCCCCCCCCCCAAAAAAAGGAAAAAAACCCAAAACAAGCAAACAAAAAAAAACAAAAAAAAAAACAAAAGGATCACCTCCATGAAAAAAAAAATGATTAAACATATCTTTGTTGAATTTAACAGAATATTTTTTAAAATGTGGAAGTGTTGTGGTATCAATTGCCAATAAATGTCCATCACATTAAATGATCATAGAATAAGGTAGATTTGGTAATTATTTTTGTCCGACAGTATAAAGAATTGACCTTTTATTGTTTGAGGGGTAGAGGGACCCAATATCAAGCCTGAAAAAATGTTAATAAAAAATATGATACATCATAAATTACGCTTAAAATTAGTAAATATCACCGTAATATAATATAGAGACACATTTTATTAGCATTTCATTTTTTCAATTTTTTTAATCACAAGACAATAAGAGAGTGTAAAAATTTTGACTTTTTTATTAGACTGCTTCATAACTCTGGGACCAGGTTTTCTTATGATGGGTTATAATTAAATAACATCCCAAATAACAATCCCACAAAAACAAGTTATGATGTCTATTTTAATATTTGGGATAACTTTTTTATACCGGTAGTTTATGTTTATATTCATATGTGGTTTTCGCAGGCTGAGATCCCCGGGGGAAAGGGTAACCTAACACCTCATTTTTTCCTTTACAACTATATTCTAATTTTAAGAAAAGGTACAGTCGTTTTACCGGTAACGAATCAGTATGCGGTTTCGTCGTGCATGCGACTATTATTATAGGAATTTCAAATGTTTTTATTTTTGTTTAAATCACATTTCTTTGTCCTTCTAAAATGTAGTATCAAACTTCTGAAAATATAAAGGATGAATTACGGAGATAGTAATTTCAACACCCCCTCCATTTTCCTAGTTTCGAATTCGTTTTCCAGTATCGAATCAAGTGCCCTCTATTACTTCTGACCGAATATTTTGAGGCGAGTTAATTTCAAAAATGTACTAGAGGTACACGTCTGATAAATGAAGAAAGACAAATAATTGTGGGAATACGTCATTTAAACAAATAATATGATCGTTATTTTTATTATACCGTTTTCCCGTCAAATTGAAACTGGACTTAAACAGTTTTCATTTGCGCTACTTTATGAAATTGAATTTTCATGAAAACACTCTATAATAGTAATTGATGATAAGTAATTGTCATTTGCCTTTGTTTTGCCCTTTTATCTATCAATATATCCAGCGAAATAATGCCTTTATTGCAGTCAACCGAAACTAGGAAAACTACACGTGGTTCTATTTGAGGTCGTAATTTCATTCAAAGATTCATTATTATTTAATATGATGTATTATCTTATTAAATGGATTATAATTACTAATTATCCACCAAATAGGGGTCAATAACAAACTTATTTTCATAGTTAGGTTTATTTGTTTTCACACTTTCGTTTTTTCTGCCTTGCATTTCAGGCAGCTCATACCTGGGTCACCTTTTTAATTTGTAAACAATTCGGTAAATAATTGTGCAAATGTCAAACAACTTCACACACTGATAGAATATTTTTTTCTGTATTATAATTACCTAGCTAGGGTTTTTTAAAAGCTTAACTTCGTCTTTTAGCAGTATTTTTTCTAAAAATTATTCGATACTGGCAAATATTCGTTACCGGTAAAACGACTGTACAAACTTTAATTTTTTCCAAGAGGAGATCAACTGCTAATAGAGAGGTAGGGAGTATACCTCTCTATTAATTTCACATGTACTTACTGTGTTACATTCTCAAGAACTTAAAAAACCCTGGCCCCCTCCCCGTCATTTCAAGATTCCATGAAGTCTAACCTTAACATCTAAAGGGTAGTTTTTAGATGGCCAGTGAAATGTACACGTATAGAAATGTGATGTCTATTGCAACAGACTCCGATGATAACGATGAAAAATTGCACGAGGCATTCCTAATGAATTCCGAATTATTTCAACATAGAAAGAATAATCTTAGCGTGACCAGGCTACGCTCAGGTCATACCCCATTATAAATTAAATCTTTGTAAGAAATCAGTTCTCGTTTTTGTGGATTTTTTCGAGTAAAATATGATAATCTGTGAATGAGATTATCTTGGAAAATTTCCATTTCATCTATTTTAATTGTACTTCTATCACAAGTTTGTATATTTTGATTAAAATTTCGTCCAAATGTGCTGTTTAATTATATCGGGACAGAAAATAGCAGTTTATAGACTAGATACAAGTCTCCATTAAACTTCAATATCTGATATAGTGAATAACACTAACAAGATGGGGCAATTTTTTATAATTTTTATAATTATCATTTCTTGGCATCCTGCCAACATTTACACCCTTGGGACTTCATGGTGTAAATAGATATATGAACAAAAATATGCAACGATTTAAGGTTTGAACTTCCTCTTTAAGAATATAGTCTTATTTTGTTCAAACATTGTTTATACATTTTGTAATTAATTACTGAATTTGACAATTTTTCTCTTAACTTTTCTGGATTTTAGAGGCTAATTAACCAGAATGCAATACTGGCCGTAACTATAAATAGAAACATCCAGTGCAAAAACAAACATCATATATCTGACCCTAGATGGGTATCCTTTAAATCTATGATAAAATTCTGTTCATTCTTGAGACTTGCTGCCGCAGCTTTTTTCCATATTTGCATGGTTTTCTCGTAGACATGCTCTTAAGTTTTTTTATAATAACTCTTTTCTCCGCGATAATTGATATTAATAATTTAGCAAAAACAAAGATCTTTTTAAGCTTAATTCAACGCTGAAATCTGTTTTGAAATTGGACGATGCACTACAGAGAATTTGGGGATAAAAAAAATGATTTTTCCAGAAATTTTGATTCCGCGTTCTTGGTTTAGAAAATAGTGTTATGTTCAATATTGAATTAATTCGTACCTAAAATATTTCATTGATTGTTATATCGTATTTAAACACATTCGGATTTTTTATTTGTTAAAGTCGTTCTTAAAATCGAAAATAGGTTTGTTAATTCGTACTCAAAATTAATGTGCAAAATACTCAAACTCGTGCCAAGAATTTTTCGATTTTTTGTTGTTTAAGTTACTCATGTTATTACTTTGAGAACTCTGCTTCTTAGAGGTACTTCTTGCTTTACTTTGGACATTAACGGAAGACCCACTCGTTGCTTTGCAACGATATATGCTCTAGTTCTTATTCTTATTGGAACTTTTACCAATGTCTTCATTACACTTAGAGGGTTCTTCAATCTTTTTATAACGAAAGGATCTGAGCCCCCTTTTCTAGTAGTTATTGCCCCTGAAAGTATTCACATTTTCATAATATCACTTCCAACTTTTTTATTATTTGTCATGGAGACTTTGGACCACTTGGGATGGAGACGTCTACTTTGGCCAAACAAAATGACATAAAGGTCAAGGTCATTTGGAAATCTCATAATTAATGAGATTTTAGTTCTCTTTTGTATAGGGTGGTAGAGAAAAACTTTTACATTGATGTAGTAGGATATCATAAGACATTTTAAAATATAATCCTTTGACCCTTACCATGTAACAATTATAGAGTTATTGCCCCTATAGTACAAAATGCTTGGTATCGCTACTCCTTATTAACCCTTAGAGATAGAGACTTGAAACTTTTACTAATGTATTCAGTAGACTTCGACGCTCCTTCATTATATTCAAAACAAAAGGGTCCAAAGTCCCTTTCTAGCAGTTATTCACTGGATGAAAAATCAAGTTTCAGCAAAACTGAAACTATATGGAAACCTTGCTGAAACTTGAAGTTGAAGTTTCATGTATAGTTTCCGCAATGCGGAAACCATTATATCGATTCAGCAAGTATCCGTTAGGTTTCAGTCAGCAGAAACTTTAGTCTAAGATTCCTGATGGTTTCCGCAATGCGGAAACTAAATTTAAATCATGTGAAAAGTTGTCCAAATTATTATGGAAATATCAATCAGTTTCAGAACATTTCCACTAAGTTTCAGTATGCTGAAACTTTAAGTTAAGATTCCAAATGGTTTACGCATTGCTGAAACTATTACTTAAATTGATTTGAGTTTAATAGTGATATCATTTATTTTCAACAGGTTTAAGTTTAATTCTAGCCTAATGATAATGAATCCGTATATACTTAAATGTATAGTAAGGTTTCAGCGTGACTGAAACTATATGTATACATTTATCTATCTTCAAATGTGGAAAAAAGGCGATTAAGAACCTTACTTAGTAATTAATTGAATTTGAAAAGAAAAACTGATGTCTGATTTTGTTTAATGCATATGCTGAAATCATTAATCTTAGGTACTCGGGCACGTGTATACATGTGTATACATTCTTGTCCAGGTGACCTCCTTTGTGATTTTCCTGTATATTCTGTGTGGATTGCAGGGTTTTTTCTGTCAGGAGTGAACAAAAGACTGTTACATAACATATACACAGTACGAAGCGTGAGTTTATAACTGGAGCCCGGCAGGAATTTTTTTTTCAATTTGTGTGTACCCGAGTTAGTAAAACTAAAAAGTAAATTATAATTATGTTTAGTAAAAAAAATCTAGCTAGTTGTATATCTCAAACAGTGTATGAAGAAGTATTTTACTTAATACACTCAATATAAATTAATATACCTATTTTGTAAGACTCCTTCTTAAATCCTTCAGTTATCATTTGAATGAACCTTGAGGTACAGTAACTAATTAAGCAAACAAATTAAGGTAAAGTCGTCGTAAATTTTTACAAATCATACCAAATATTCGTACAACCTGAAGTTTAGAGCTAATTCATTTCTTTTTTAATACCACGCCAACACATGTACACAGGAATTTTTTTTATATAATTCTACAGATGATAATAACAAGTAAAACCCTCTTGGAGTTTGAGTCTAATATAATAATTGTTTATTTACATGCAATTCAGACTTTACTACATGTATGACTGTATCATGATTCACTGGCATCGGAAGCAAATTGAAAAGGGGGGGGGGGGGGGCTAGACTAATCCGCAGAAATATTGAGGAAAAACCCTAATTCCCAAAATCATGAAAATCCTAATACTGGGGGGGGGGGGGGGTATACCTATACTATATACTTATATACTTCCGAAAGTAAATTTCCCTACCCAAATTTTTTTCCCCAAAATCATGAAATTCCTAATCCGTGCCGGGGGGGGGGGGAGGGGGGAAGGGGGGGGGGGTCGGCCGATCACTATTGTGTCCATATGAGGCATCCGGCAAATGCTTCCATGTGCGCACACATTCCGCTTGCATTATATACGTTATATTACAAAATTAGTTTAAAATCCAGCACTAGCCATATGGTGCACGTGATTTTAATCCCATTTTTTAAATTTTATTATACATTCGTATACCTTTGACGTAGAAAGTATACCAAATAATCAAAATTATGTTTTGTTTATATATCAGTCCGACGTGTACGTCTTATTTCCCGGCTTTTGTATTTTAATTTCATAAGTATTCTAAACGTACTGTTCATCGTATGACCAAACTGTAAAATAATTGCCATCAATTCATCGTAGTTGTAAATTGACCGTACGGGTGAACGCTGTTTACCGGACCCCGTTAATTGATCGGCATCTAATTATATTTGTGATTTCTGTGTGTTCATGCAGAACCTGCTCTGTGATGAACATAATATTTTCACACCTCTGTATTTTGAATAAGAATATGACTGTGCTTAGAATCGCGGTGAAAATTGGACAAGTGAAGACTAACTTGTCAGTAAACTATATATGGCTATCATATTTAGTTTGGCAAAATCATCAGTACATGTAAATAAAAAATAGTTAAAGACAAAATCTGATACATATGTCTCATTAGAATTTTATTAATTTCATTAGACATTTGTAAACAAACGGTCGGCCATTTTTTTTGTTAATCACGTGTTACAAATACAATTGTAACAAACACACGCCAATACTTTGTTGTATTTAACCAGGAAATACTGACTCCGACAGTTCTTATTTAAAATAAATATACATGTAAAAAGTATACTATTCGGTAAAAAATGATAATTTTGATTAAACATTATTTATTTTAACCCTTTAACTACCAGAGATTTAATATTTTATATTAAAAACTGACAACTTATTTTCAGGTCAAATTTATTATGTTTTCTAGCTACTTTTACATAATATAACATATATATATTCTGAAAGGTAAAATCTTAAAGTATCAAATTATGCAAAGTTACATGACGTCTCTGTTGCCATAGCAACTAAAGACGTGCTTAAATAGAAACGAAGGTTATTTTTCTCACTTGTGTCCATATAATATATTTAAATTGCAAAACAACTTTAATAAAGTAGGAAATTTTAATTATACCCTGTTTACACGAGTCTGTTTAGACTTTAACTAAGACAACTTCAATCTGGTACATATGTAATACTTCAATTCTAACACCTCCCCCCCCCCCCCCCCCAAAAAAAAGGAAAGATTTGGGAGTTACTTGTAAATCAACTGGTCCGCCTGTTTGTCTGTGCAATCGTGTCTGGCCAATATCTTTCTTATCGAGAATCACTGGAAGTTCATACTTCACACAAATATTGTTATGACAAAAATATGTGACATGACCTTTCACTCAATGTCATTTGGTCATGTTCAAGGTCACTGACAATATAAGTTCATAATTTGTGTCAGGTGCATATCTTTACTATGGAAAATCACTGGAAGTTCATACTTCACATAAAGATTGTTATTACCAAAATAAGTGACATGACCCTTGACTCAAGGTCATTTTGTACTGTTCAAGGTCACTGACAAAATAAGTTCATAATTTGTGTCACTTGCATATCTTTACTATGGAGAATCACTAGTAGATCATACTTCACATAAAGATTGTTATGACAAAAATAAGTGACATAACCCTTGACTGAAGGTCATTTTATACAAGTCAAGGTCACTGACAAAATAAGTTCGAAATTTGAGTCAGGGGCATATCTTTGCTATTGAGAATCACTAGTAGATCATACTTCACACAAATGTTGTTATGACTAATATAAGTGATATTACCCTTGACTCAATGTCATTTTGTACAGTTCAAGGTCATTAACAAAATAAAACAAATTCATAATTTGAGTCAGGTGCATATCTTTGCTAGGGAGAATCACTGGTACTTCATACTTCACACAAAGATTGCTTATGACCACAAAAAGTGACATGACCTTTGACTCAAGGCCATTTCGTAGAGTTCAAGGTCACTGACAGAAAAAAGTTCATTAATTGTGTTGCCTTTATCCTTCTTAAGAGAAACTGTAACAGTTTTATTTTACAATACGACTTTTAGAATGTGTTTTTGCAGGGGTGGGGTGTTATTCGTGAACTTGCTTATGGTGCATCTAGTTTTGGTTTAATTTTAAATGAAACAACAACAATCTGTTTGAAATTTAAGAATTTTGTAATCAGTGATCATGGTTAAGGAATCATTGATAAAGTACAAATTTCAATGTTTACTTTTTAGAAAAATGAATGTAACACAATGACAGTCATAAAGACATCATCATTGACAAACATGTAAATTGCATATGTTCTTGCGTCAACAAATTTACATAATTTTTATTTGTATTCTAATTTAGTACACTGATACACAAAGGGTTTCTGTCTAAAGATTTTTCTTTCATTTCTAAAACCAAGTACTACTGTATACAGGGAAATATTTCCTATTCAATTTTCTACCCTTTCACCCTTGGTGTCAGCAGTCAATTTAAAACTGGGGGAATTCCAATATTTGAAATATCTCTCTTTGAACACAATTATGTCTGGGCGAATTTAAGATGGAGCGAAACTGTTTGCAAGTGAATAATTGTAAAAATAACATGGGACAACAATTACCCTGTATACAATAAATAAAACCAAAAAATGGTCATTACACACACATGCATATCAGATTGTGAAGAGTAAAGCAATAAGTTACAATGTCAGTGTAAAATTAGCCAAGAAAAATTATCTAAAGAAGGATCTTCAAAACATAAATTTTATTTGTTATGGTCACTGAATAAATTACTAAAAACATGATGTAAACAAACACATTGAAAGGTTTGGTACAAATAAATCAGTGGTGTCCGAAGCAAATTGAAAGTGGGGGGGGGGGGGGGGCTAGAGTAATCCTCAAAAATCTTGACAAGCAAAACAAACAAAAAACTTCATTTCCAAAATCAGGAAAATCCTAATCTGGGGGGGGTTGGGGTTGGGGGGGGGGGTGTTGGGGGGGGGTGTACATATACTTCCAAAAAAAAATTCTCACCTACCAAAAATTTTTCTCCACAAAACTTGAAATTCACAAATAAACCGTTAGGGGGGGGGGGGGGGGGGGGCTAGTGCCAGTATACCTGTGACTCCAATTTCTCAATGTTTCCATCTTTTCAAGGTTAATTTCGGAACAATTATCTTTCCTCCGAGAAAAAGTTGGGGGGGGGGGGCAGGGCGGGCTGAATCCTCTATGATGCTATGTGCCCAATGGTTACGTCTAACTTTGCAAAAAAAGTGGGGGGAGGTGCATTCAAGTTCCTGTTAGTTACATTTACATACAGTGTATACACAGAGGTATAGCTAAATACACATACAAAACTGTGATTATACAAAATCATGTAAACCTAATGTATGTACAACTAATCATGAGGTAATTGATTGTGAATGTGGTACATTTGAAAACAGGCACCTCTACACAAGTAGATGTTGCAAATATTACAACCAAATATAGTTTCATGTCTTTGACCTTGAGAACTGCACCATCTGCATCGCCTCTTTTTTTCACCAAGTTTAACATTTGCGTGTCTTGAAATAATTTTCCAGGCACTGGACCAAAGGAATTGAAGTGAAAAATCTGCAATTTGTAATATAGTAAGTTGTAAAATAGTTCAAAAACATAATTTTTTTTGCAAGAAAGCTAGATATCAATCCTGGTAAGCAAACAAAGAAAGGATGCGTATATTGTAATACAATTTATACAAACCTGTCAAAAAACACATGATGACCTTTCCATTTAATGTCCTTGCACAAATGTTTCACAACTCTCTCGCCCAAGCTTTGTCCTTGCATCTCATCAAATTTTCCAAGGTAGAGCCGATAATCATGGGTGTAGCCATTTGGCTCACAGCGCATCCATATCTTATGAAAATTCAGAAAAAGTTTTTAAAAATTATATATTTAATATGAAAACTGTCTTCCATGTATGGATCTGGATGAAGTATGAAATCAGGTTTATTTATTTATTTATTTATTTATTTATTGAGAGAGAGAGAGAGAGAGAGAGATAGAGAGAGAGAGAGATATTTAGAGAGTTAGAGATTTAGAGAGATACTTATAATAGAGAGAGAGAACGAGAGAGAGAGTACATAATCATCAGATATATTTGAAACTCCTAATCAGAGTATTTAATACTATTGTTGCAAATTAGTAATTTCAATAATTTTTGATCATATATTCTAATTGTTTCACTTATTATACATGGTTTATGAACAGGCACACACAAATAAAGAGCTACATTTATTTTAAAATTTCAAATTCGTGTTTGATTTGACAATCAAAATAAGCCTTACATATAATATAAAAAACTGAAATATTGTAAATAAATTATATATAAACATTTTTTGGGGTATAATATCAAATTATCAATACCTTTATACCCCTTTTTATTGGCTTGCATGGAGTATATTGTCGAGCAAAATGGTGACCCTTGTATCTCACCATTCCCTCATCAATACTTTGGCATTTTCCTGGTTTATAATATTTTTTGAATGCTTCCCTTGTTGACGTAATGAGGGGTCGAATCTTATGCAGTCTAGAAAAACAAACCAAATAATATTATGATATTGCAATACTGTTATTATGAGAGTGTAAAAAATATAGTATGTGTAGTACACCTGTCCAGTCAATCTTTCACTGTATCTGGTCAAGGTTCTCAGACGAATGCTCGACATACTAAAATGAATGATTTCAAACAAGCTAAGTTCACTCGCTCAGAAGAATCACATAAACTGAAAGAAAGTATGTACCTGTCATACTGTGGAGACCCAGGAGCTCCCTGTGTACTATTGTCATTTACATGTAAATAACGAGACAGCATGGTAAATCTATTTCTTGTCATGCAGTCTTTAAAACCTTGGTTTCCTTTACAAATTAGAAAAATCACAGTAATTCAGATAAATTTGTTTACTAGGTAACTCTATTAGAACATAATGAATACAATCTTCATAATATAATATCTGTGTGTTGATATATAAATATGATTGTTCGTGCATATACATAAACTGATTTGCTTTTGATCTTTATATTATCTGAATTGAGAGGTGGACAGAGAACGCAGATTGATCTCTCTCTCTCTCTCTCTCTCTCTCTCTCTCTCTCTCTCTCTCTTTTGCTCTCTCTTTCTCTCTCTCCATACAGGGGGGGGGGGGGGGCAGGGGGGGCTAGACTTAAAATAGAAATCTTGAAAAAAAAATTATGAAATTATGGTTATGTTATGTCTATATCATGCTATGTCTAACTTTGAAAAAAAGTGAGGGGGCTATGCCAACCCCCCCCCGGCTCCTATGACATGAGAGCTAAATCACAAAGATGTAATTTCATTCTTATAATATCTACTTATGAATACATATTATACAATTCAATAAATAATTTTTAAAATACTTACCAATGTATTTGTTATCAGACCAGTACATATGGATATCTGGTAATTGGTTTATCCCCATAAGAATCCATAGACCAAAGTATGCCCTGACTTCAGTTTCATCTGTTGGAACCCAGTCAGGGTCGGGCTGCCCTGTACTTTCCGCCGTCTGTGCTGCATATTTGTTGGTTTCCTCGGCTATCTTCCCGAATATGGCTGATGGCAGCATTAGCTGGAAATACCGGTAAACGTGATCTTTGGGATCAAGAGTATGACATGGGCCATGAACTTCTCCAAACTCCGCTATTTCCACATCAGGAAGGTCACTAGACCAGAAATCGTCACCAATATCGCTCAACTGACTGTCCAATGTGCACAGCGATGATTGTGTTTCTTGTGAATCGGATTCACTGTCGGTGTCAGATGAGAATCCCTCGTTATCTGAAACGTTTACATTGATGTCTGATCCATCAGAGAGGGAACCGTCCGAGTCACTGTCTGCGCTTTCGTCCATTATGTCGATAAATTTTCGCGCTGTTTACATGAAAGTCATAGCAACCAGGCCAAGGGAGCTAAGTCTTTCGGACAACGCGGCAAGTGTAAAATAATGTGGTCATTGTGGATCGAGTTGATAAACAAAAATAATATTCCTTTTATAAACATTGGAACTAATAAAAACAATTTTGAAATAAACTTTTTTGCAGAACATTTTGTTTCATTGCAAATCCCCAAAATCAAAAATAAAAGTGATGTACATATATATATATATATATATATATATATATATATATATATATATATATATATATATAAATATATATATATATATATACTGCAATATATTGATTTACCCTGCAATTCGTATACTTTCATGAATTGTCATACAAAGTCATATACTGAATATCGTCTTTTCTTATCGTTCTTAAAAAAAAAGACCCAGATCGTTAACTTTATCTCTTAGTTTTACTTAGGAAAAAAAATTGACTTGATTCAGGCGCATGAATAATGTCGCGCTTTGTACTCGCAGGCACGGTCTGACTCAAAGCAATTTTTAACGAATTTTAGTACAGAATTTTAAGTTAAATATTTTATTTTTATATCAAATATTCTAAATTTAAAAAATATTATCGCATTTACTGGATTAATTTGCGTTATTGTCAATTTAATATAAGATGCGTAGATTGTTTATACAGCGTGAATATGTCAACCTGAAAATGGCGTCATTTTTGTTTGACTCTAAAACACCGAAATTCCCATAAACAAATAACACATTAACACTTATTTTTATGTCGAAATGCTTGTAGAGACAAATGTAGCAAACATTTCAAGCTTTCAAATTTTGATAAAAAGATAAAAGGCTGAAATTTTCAGAGATGATAGATCTAGCGTTTTTCTGGTGAACCTCGGTCAAGAGAATGTCCGCCGTCACTTCCGGTCGTCACCGGAAGGAAATTTGAAAAATTGAATTTTTCGACTTTTTTATTTTTTAATATTTTTCTTTGAAATTTTTACACCTTATAGTGACCCTGAGTCCGAGTAGCTCAGTTGTTATAGTCGTGGACATGGCCCAGGCGACCCGGGTTCAAGCCTCGAGTGCCGCAAAATTGTTTTCTCTTTTTTTCGCTAAGATCTACGATTTTATCTTTGAATTGATAAGTTTAATCTTATCTATTCAAAAATTAGACGGAAGACCCACTCGCTGCTCGCAACGAGATCGAATCTAGTTAGGGTCTTCCGTCTTCAGCGGAAGACCCTTCTTTTATTCTATTGTTTCTTTTTCACTTTTCTTATTGTTATTATTAAGGTCTTCCGTTTCCAACGGAAGACCTTATTGTTATTCTTCGGTTTCTTTTTCCCTATTATTATTATTTTTTTCTTCCGTTTTTTGTGCACGCGATTTCTCAGCAACGACTCGGCCGATCTCCATCAAAATTTCAGATGTGATACATATTGGTCTGAACTTGATAGCACATTTTTTGCATTGATGACGTCACATCCGTTTTTTGCGATATTGACGTTTTGACGATTTTTATATGGGCATTTTGTCTGCGGCAGTTCTCCTACAGTATAAAAGATATTGCGCTCAAATTTCTACAGTTGGTAGAGGAAAGATTGAAGTTTTGCATGGTTGTTGTTTTACATGTCAAGCACTACATGCGCCAAAGCTCGGTAGGGCTCGAAAATTGAGATATGAAAAGCGTCGTCAATTTTCGTGCTTTTCCTCTTTTATCTCTTTTCTGGAAAATATTTTGTTAAAACATGTAATGTAAAATTAGTTTGAATTTACAAGACCTTTCAGTTGATATCAGGAAAAAGAGGCTGGCCCCTCAAATTAGGGACCTAGAGGGCTCTAAAGTATTTTGCCCATAGCTCTTCACCGAGGGATATTTTGTAATAGATTATAGAAGCAAATATGTTCATCTTACAGTTATGAAGCCCAACAGTATAATGATTTTCTCATGTGTTACGTAATTACGGGTTTTTAGGGGCCAAAAGTCCAAAACTTTGATCACCTATATCTCAAAAAGGAGAAATGTTTTGAAATGCAGTATAAAAGAAAAGATTCTTAAAATGATGTACTTAACAACATGCAACCTTCAAAATTTGGTTCAGCAGCCCCAATAAGGAGATAAGGGACCGGCCCCTAAAACATTCTTTCTCAGATATCTCAAGAATGGTAACAAATTTCCAAACAATTGTTGAACAAAATGTCTTTAAAATCAAATAACTTGTCATTTAAAAGGATTCCAAGAAAAAGGTACTGGCCCCATATTACTGGATGTTTCATTTTGGACCTTTTATTTCAACCCCAGTACCATTCTTGATTTTTGTACCAATGGCCAGACCAATTCGTTCATTTTTAAGCGAGTTATGAGTTTTTGGGCATTTGAGTTTCGATTGGCGTGCTTGACATGTAATGTAGTAAAAAATTCTAACTCCCGAACCCTTCGCTCAATCTTAATGAAATTTTGTGTAAATATACCTCGGACCCCATTCTTATTGTCTGCCAAATATGCAGCGGATTGAACAATTAAGAAGAAATTCCTGAGATCAAGCGGCAAGTATAGCCTGTACGAGGACTTAAAATTTACACAGTACAAGGGATGTAAGCAGCCGCGTAATATTTTTGTTGCATGTATATATCTTGTTTTCCGTTTAGTCTGTATCTACGATAGCGTGTGAACTACTTATGGATGTAAGAACTGTGGAAATTACTCTCATAAATTTTTTACCGAATAAATTTACGTGTTACTGATTTCGTTATTTCTACATTTATAAAGATTTTATCAATCCTGTTGAAATACAACAGTCAAACACAATAGTAAACGACACGGAAAAAAATCACAGCACTGAAATACATGTGCAAAATGCATCAGTCATTGTTTTAGGACTTTACTTCCCCTAAATGTCGTTAACCGAATCCGAGATCCACACCTCAAAATTCTACTTTCGATTTATTTACGACGAAAAGCGAGATCGGGTCTTTTCACCCCCCTCCAGACACAAACACGCATCAATATTTCAAATGACCTCGCACTGTTACCAAACCTGTGTAGTCAGACATCTCACACGTTGTTTTTCATCTCATACATACATTTAGCTCCTGTCCCGAGCGGAAACGCCCCAAATTCAAAAAGAAATTCGGGAATTATTTCGCGTCAGCCATGTTTTGACGTGAACCTTCGCTGAAATACTGTTATGACACCGGCAAAGTCTGTGTGTTCTAATCTCGCCGGAGCCAATTTCGTTTTTTTTCTTTTTTTGGATTTTCAACATAAACTATTCAACATCAAGGGGTTGTTGGATTGTAGTACATGTTGAAAATACACTTCCATTAAGATTTTGACAGATACAGTCTTTAATTTTTAGGGTCTTCCGTCTTCAGCGGAAAACCCTTCTATTATTCTATTGTTTCTAATTCACTTTTCTTATTATTAAAGTCTTATTGTTATTCTTGCTTTTTCCCCCTATTATTAAGGTCTTCCATTGATGTACTTAACAACATGCAACCTTCAAATTGTTGTTCAGCGACCCAAATAAGGAGAAAAGGGCCCGGTCCCTAAAATGTTTTTCTCAGATATCTCAAAAACGGTAACAAATTTCTGAACAACTGTTTATCAAAATTTTTTTAAAATTAAAAAACCTTTCATTTGATACAAAGAAAGTGGTGCTGGCCCCATATATAAGGGACCTAGAGGGCTCTAAAATCTTATAGCTATAGCTAATCGCCTAGGGATATTTTGAAATGGATTTTAGAAGCAAATATGATTATCTTGCAGTTATAAAGTCCAACAGCATAACGATTTTCTCATGTGTTACGTAATTAGGGTTTTTTGGGGGGTGCAAAATTCAAAACTTTGATCACCTATACCTCCAAAAGGAATACTATTTTGAAATGCAGTATAGAAAAAAACATGCTCAAAATGATATACTTAACATAATTCAACCTTCAAAATTTGGTTCAGTAGCCTGAATAAGGAGATACCGAACCGTCCCCTAAAACTTTTTTCTCAGATATCTCAAAAACAGTAACGAATTGACATTAAATGACCTTTCATTTGATACCACGAAAAAGGGGCTTACCCCATATAATAAGGACCTAGAGGGCTCTAAAATCTTTTATCTATAACTCTTTACCGAAGGATATTTTGTAAAAGATTATAGAAGCAAATATGTTTATCTTTCAGTTATGAAGCCCGAAAACATAACGATTGTTTCATGTGTTACGTAATTAGGGGTTTTAAGAGGTCAAAATCCAAAACTTTGATCATCTTTATCTCCAAAAGTAAAAATTTTTTGAAATGCAGTATAGAAGAAAAGATGCTCAAAAAATGAACCTAAAATCATGCAACCTTCAAAATTTGGTTTAGTGGCCTTAATAAGGAGATAAAGGACCGGCCCCTCAAACTTTTTTTTTCTCAGATATCTCAAAAACCGGTAACGAATTTTTAAACAATCGTTGAACAAAACGTCTTTAAAATTAAATGACCTTTCATTTGATACCACGAAAAAGGGGCTGGCCCCTAATACATGTATTAGGGACCTAGGGATCTCTTTACCGAGGTATATTTTGTAATGTATTATAGAAGCAAATCTATTTATCTGAAAACCTTAATCTTGCAACCTTCAAACTTAGGCACAGTGGCCCCAATAAGGAGAAAATGGACCGGCCCCTTAAACGTTGGATATATCAAGAATGGTTACGAATTTGCAAACACTTGTAGAACAAAGCTCTTACACCTGAAACAAAATAGTATCTTGCCCTTCGAATGTACACCCTGTTTTTATATTCTTAAACATGTTTAGTTGTTCACAGCAAAATCAAGATCGAACATATATCTCAAATTCTAAAATCAGACGGAAGACCTCCTCGTTGCTCGCAACGAGATCGTGTCTAGTTATTATTCTTTTTTTTTCTTACCGATTTTGTGCAGACGATTTCTCGGAGATTGCTTAGTCGATTTCGCTCAAATATTCAATACAAACGTGTTTTTATCTAAAGCTGATATAAAAAAATTTTTTTTTGGAAAAAAAACTTCCGGTCAGAAGTTATCGTCCGTTTACGATTTTAAAAAGTCAATTTTGTCTGTCGGGTTTCTCAAAAACGAGTAAAGATAAAAGGCTGAAATTTTCAGAGATGATAGATCTACCGTTTTTCTAATGTACCTCGGTATAGAGAATGTCCCCCGTCACTTCTGGTCGTCACCGGAAGGAAATTTGAAAAATTGAATTTTTCGACTTTTTTTTTTTTAATATTTTTCTTTGAAATTTTTACACCTTATAGTGACCTTTTCACTGATTAAGAATATGTAATTAGTTTTAAAATCGATCAAGGCAATCTCGAGAAATTAAGCGTCAAAGTTCTGAAGCGGAGTCCGAGTAGAGCAGTCGTTATAGTCGCGGTCATGTGCCTAGGCGACCCGGGTTCGAGCCCCGAGTGCCGAATTTTTTCCCCCCTCTTTTTTGTGCTTAGATCTGATTTTTTTATCTTTAAAATGATGGATTCGGTTATTTTCCGTTTTGATTTTGTAAAAGAAAATACAATTATAGCGTTTTCCCCGTATTTGAGTATTGAGATCCATAGCTATGTATTCATACTGAAATAAAGTTAACATGTTGAAAAAAATCAAAAGTTACATCTTTAAAACAACGCTTATACATTGTTTTAACATATGTATTTTGTTTAAAAATTGTGTAATATGTGATATTTAGAATTTAATATTCTCCGTTTAATATAGAAGTCACTGACCGACACCCCCCCCCCCCCCCTCCCCATTCATAAAATCATTTAGTTTTTCTGATCCGATTTTACTTGATCTTTGATCTTGGACCTTTAATATCAACTTAGTATCATTCTAGATTACTGTACTAATTACCAGACCAATTCGTTCATTATTAACAGAGTTATGAACTTTTTGGCATTTGAGTTTCAATCGTCGAGTTTGACATGTACTGTACAAAAAAAATCTAACTCCCGAGTCCTTTACTCAATTCTAATGAAAATTCGTGAATATAAACCTCGGACCCCATTCTTATTGTCTGTAAAATATGCAGCGGATTGAACAATTAAGAAGAGTCAAACGGCGCTTATAACCTATACGCGGAAATAAAATTTACACACTACACGCACCGACCCCCCCCCCCCCCCTATTCACGAAATTATTAAGTTTTTCTGGACTGATTTGACTGAATCTTTCATTTTGGACCTTTATTTTCAACCTAGTACCATTCTAGATTACTGTACTAATTACCAGACCAATTCGGTCACTTTTAAGAGAGTTATGAATTTTTGGACATTTGAGTTTCGATTGGCGTGCTTGACATGTACTGTAGAAAAAAATTCTAACTCCCGAGCCCTTCACTCAATCCTAATGAAATTTTGTGTAAATGTACTTCGGACCCCATTCTTTTTATCTGCTAAATATGCAGCGGATTGAGCAATTAAGAAGAAATTCCTGAGATCAAACGGCAAGTATAGCCTGTACGAGGATTTAAAATGTACACAGTACAAGGGATGTAAGCAGCCGCGTAATATTTCTGTTGCATGTATAT
The DNA here is from genome assembly GCA_015776775.1 of Magallana hongkongensis. Classification (NCBI taxonomy): domain Eukaryota; kingdom Metazoa; phylum Mollusca; class Bivalvia; order Ostreida; family Ostreidae; genus Magallana; species Magallana hongkongensis. The sequence goes on from CM027471.1 coordinate 20,932,964, forward strand.
TTCTTGTTTTCCGTTTAGTCTGTATCTACGATAGCGTGTGAACTACTTCTGAATGTTAGAACTGTGGAAATTACTGTCATCAAATTTTTACCGAATAAAATTACGTGTTACTGATTTCGTTATTTCTACATTTATAATGATTTTATCAATCATGTTGAAATAAAACAGTCAAACACAATAATAAACGACACGAAAAAAAATCTCAACACTGAAATACATGTGTAAAATACATCAGTCATTGTTTTAGGACTTGACTTCCCCTAATTGTCGTTAACCGAATCCGAGATCCACACCTCAAAATTCTACTTTCGATCAATCAAGCTCGGGTCTTTTCACCCCCCTCCAGACAAAACCACGCATCAATATTTCAAATGACATCGCACTGTTACCAAACCTGTGTAGTCAGACATCTCACACATCGTTCCTCATCTCATACAAAAATTCAGCTCCTCTCCCGGGCGGAAACGCCCCAAATTCAAACAGAAATTCGGGAATTATTTCGCGTCAGCCATGTTTTGACGTGAACCTTTGCTGAAATACTGTTATGACACCTGCAAAGGCCTCGCCGGAGCTAATATTTCTTCTTTCTCTCTATTTCTTTCTCTCCATTTCTTTTTTTTTTTTTTTTTGATTTTCTAACTAAAATATTCAACATAAAGGGGTTGTTGGACTGTAGTACAAGTTGAAAACACTCGTACATTAAGATTTAGACAAAAACAGTCTTAAATTATTAGGGTCTTCCGTCTTCAGCGGAAGACCCTTCTATTATTCTATTGTTTCTTTTTCACTTTTCTCATTCTTATTATTAGGGTCTTCCGTCTTCAGCGGAAGACCCTTCTATTTTTCTATTGTTTCTTTTTCACTTTTCTTATTGTTATTATTAGGGTCTTCCGTCTTCAGCGGAAGACCCTTCTATTATTGTAATGTTTCTTTTTCACTTTTTTAGGGCCTTCCGTCTTCAGCGGAAGACCCTTCTATTATTGTAATGTTTCTTTTTCACTTTTTTAGGGTCTTCCGTCTTCAGCGGAAGACCCTTCTATTATTCTTCGGTTTCTTTTTCAATTCTATTATTATTAGGGTCTTCCGTCTTCAGCGGAAGACCCTTCTATTATTCTATTGTTTCTTTTTCACTTTTCTTATTGTTAGGGTCTTCCGTCTTCAGCGGAAGACCCTTCTATTATTGTAATGTTTCTTTTTCACTTTTCTTATTAGGGTCTTCCGTTTTCAACGGAAGACCCTCTTGTTATTCTTCGGTTTCTTTCTATTATTATTATTATTAGGGTCTTCCGTCTTCAGCGGAAGACCCTTCTATTATTGTAATGTTTCTTTTTCACTTTTTTTTTTTCTTTTTCCTTTCTTTACAATTTTTGTGCAGAAGATTTATCGGAGATGAATGGTCCGATTTTTGTCAAATTTTCAGCATCGATTTATTATTATATAAACTTGATACGCTTTTATTTATTTTGTAAAAATCACTTCCGGTTCGGACTTATCCGCCATTTTGTCATTTTCTAAAAAACGAGCAAAGATAGGAAGCTGAAATTTTCAGGAATGATAGATAACATGAACATCTAGCCTCACGAGGAAAATCATTGTCCGGAAACTCCGAATACGGAAGCTAGCTGGGGTCAAAATATAGGACACGTTTTTTACGAATTCTCCTTGTCCACACATTTCCTCAAAAACAAGCAAAGATAAGAAGCTGATATTTTCATAAATGATAGATGACATGAACATCTAGCCTTACGAGAAAAATCATTGTCCGGAATTTAAACTCATTTAAATCGCGTTAAAATGACATCAGACTAATTTTAAAACATGATATCTAAGTTGTGCTTAGAATTCTGCGTCCATTGACATCCTTCTCGAATTGATTGGATGAATTTAAAAATTTTCAAAAAATTTAATTTTATTTAAATCGCGTTAAAATGACCTCAGACTAGTTTTGAAACATGATTACTAAGTTGCACTTACAATTCTGCGTCTAATGACATCTTTGTTAAATTGATTGGATGGTTTTTAAATTTTTTGAAAATTTTAAATTTAATTAAATCGTGTTTAAATTACCTCAGACTAATTTTTAAACATAATATCTAAGTTGCACTTAGAATTATGCGTCTAATGACATCTTTCTCGAATTAATTGAAGGAATTTTTAATTTTTTGAAAATTTTAAATTTAATTAAATCGTGTTTAAATGACATCATTCTTTTTATTTTTTTTCTGACTCCTTTTCGGCTTTATAACTCAAAAAGTTTACAACCGATTTTAATGAAACTTTTAGAGATTATGTGCAATTATACTACCTCAAAGTTTATGAAGTTTCTTTGAAAACATCACTTCCGTTTTAACGTTACGTCATTTTTAAAATTTTCAAAAAGTCATTTTGTCCGCTGCGTTTCTCAAAAACGCTTTAAGATAGAGGCTTGAAATTTTCAATGGTTATGATTTGGTCGATTTACCTCTGTAATAAGGCTCGAAATGAAAATCTGTCACTTCCGGTCGAAACCGGAAGTGAAACAAATTTTTCGAAAAAATGAATTTTCTGATCAAATCAAAAATGAATATGCGTTTTGTAGAACTTATTAAGCTGAATCTAACACTGAAAGCCGTTTTAAAATCGGACGATGCATTACAGAGATATCGGGGTTTAAAAATTGATTTTTCCGGAAATTTTGATTCCGCGTCCTTGGTTTAAAAAATAGCGTAATGTTTATAGTAAAATTAACTCGTACCAAAAATAATTGTTAAGTCTTACTTAGACACATTCGGATTTTTTTTGTTAAGTTGTTCTTAAAATCAAGAAGGTTTTTGTTAAGTCGTACTTAAAATCATTCGGATTTTGTTAAGTCGTACCAGGAATTATTCGATTTTTTCATCTTTTTATTTTACTTTCCCTTGTTACTGGTTTAAGAGCTCTGCTTCTTACAGGAACTTTCAGCTTTACTTCCGACATTAACGGAAGACCCACTCGTTGCTTTGCAACGAGCTTTGCTCTAGTTATTATTCTTTTTTGTCTTACAAATTTTGTGCAGGCGATTTCTCGGAGATGACTCGTTCGATTTCCTTCAAATTTTCAGGGGTCATGCCTAGTCATATGAATTTTATACCACAGGAAGAATTCTTAAAAATTCACTTCTGGTCGGAAGTTATCGTCGTTTTACGATTTTTAAAAGTCAATTTTGTCGGCGATGTTTCTCAAAAACGAGTAAAGATAGAGAACTGAAATTTTCAGAGATGATAGATCTAGCAATATCCTCGTGTACCACGGTCAAGAGAATGTCCGCCGTCACTTCCGGTCGTCACCGGAAGCAAATTTAAAAAATGAAAATTTTCAACTTTTTATTTTTATATATTTTTTCCAATTAGATGATAGTGACCGTTTTACTGATTCAGAATATGTAATTTGTTTTAAAATCGATCAAGGCGTTCTCGAGAAATTAAGCGTCAAAGTCCTGAAGCGAGAGTCTGAGGACATGGCCCAGGCGACCCGGGTTCAAGCCTCGAGTGCCGCAAAAATTTTTTCTCTTTTTTTTCGCTTAGATCTACGATTTTATCTTTGAATTGATAAGTTTAATCTTATCTATTAAAAATTGGACGGAAGACCCACTCGTTGCTCGCAACGAGATCGAATCTAGTTAAGGTCTTCCGTTTCCAACGGAAGACCTTATTGTTATTGCTCTGTTTCTTTTTCCCTATTATTAAGGTCTTCCGTTTCCAACGGAAGACCTTATTGTTTTCGTTCGGTTTCTTTTTCCCTATTATTATTATTATTATTATTATTTTTCTTTTTTTTCTTACAAATTTTGTGCACGCGATTTCTCAGAAACGGCTCGACCGATTTTCATGAAACTTTCAGATCTGATAGATAATGATGTAAACCTTATAGGTTTTTTATTATATTGATGACGTCATTGACGTTTTTGAGAAATTGACGTTTAAGCGATTTTTAGAGGGGTCGCTTGTCCCTCTACGATCTCCTAAACTATAAAAGATATTGCGTTCAAACTTTCAGGGATTGTAGACAAAAGATTGTAGATTTGTAATTTTATTTTCATTTTGGTCTGTCTTTAAAGGCACCGAAGCTCGCCTGGACCCGAAAATTGAAATGGAAAAAATGTCGTAATTTTTTCTGGTTTTCTTTGATTATTTCTTTTCTGAAAAATATATTGTTAAGACATGTAATGTAAAAGAAGTTTCTTTTTACAGGACCTTTTCTTTGAAATCAAGAAAAAGGGGCTGGCCCCTCAAATAAGGGGACCAAAGGGCTCTAAAGTCTTTAATCTGTAGCCCGTTACTGAACGATATTTTGTGAAATGTTATATAAGCAAATATGTTTATCTGACAGTTATGTATCCAAGCAATGTAATGATTTTTCCATGTGTTACGTAATTAAGGAATTTTAGGGGCCGAAAGTCCAAAATTTTGATCACCCATATCTCAGAAAGGAAAAATATTTTGAAATGCAGTACAGAAGAAAAGTTGTTCAAAATGATGTTCTTAACAATATGCAACCCTCAAAATTTCGTTTAACGGCCCCTATAAGGAGATAAGGCATCGGCCCCTAAAACCTTCTCTCTCATATATCTCCAGAACGGTAACAAATTTCTAAACACTTGTTGAACAAAATGTGTTAAGAATTAAGTGACCTTTCATTTGATATCAAGAAAAAGGGGCTGGCCCCTTAAATTAGGGGACCAAAGGACTCTAAGGTCTTTGATCTATATCCCTTTACTGAGGGATATTTTAAAAAATGTTATAGAAGCAAATATGTTTATCTCACAGTTATGTATCCAAGCAATGTAATGATTTTATCATGTGTTATGTAATTAAGGGTTTTTAGGGGCCAAGAGTCCAAAATTCTGATCACCCATATCTTAGAAATGAAAAATATTTTGAAATGCAGTACAGAAGCAATGTTGTTCATAATGATGTGTTTAACAATATGCAACCCTCAAAATTTCGTTAAACGGCCCCTATAAGGAGATAAGGCATCGGCCCCTAAAACCTTCTCTCTCATATATCTCCAGAACGGTAACAAATTTCTAAACACTTGTTGAACAAAATGTGTTAAGAATTAAGTGACCTTTCATTTGATATCAAGAAAAAGGGGCTGGTCCCATAAATTAGGGAACCAAAGGGCTCTAAAGTCTCTAATTTATAGCCCTTTACTGAGGGATATTTTGTAAAATGTTATAGAAGCAGATATGTTTATCTCACAGTTATGTATCTAAGCAATGTAATGATTTTATCATGTGTAATGTAATTAGGGGTTTCTAGGGGTCAAAAGTCCAACCTTTGATCACCCATATCTTAGAAAGGAAATTTCATTAAACGGTCCCTATATGGAGATAAGGGATCGGCCCCTAATACCTTCTTTCCCATGTATCTTAAGAACGGTAACGAATATCTGAACATTTGTTAACAAAATGTGTTTAGAATGAAATGACCTTCCAATTAATTTCAAGACAAAGGGGCTGGCCCCTTAAATTAGGGGACCAAAGGGCTCTAAATTCTTTAATCTATAGCGTTTTACTAAGAGCTATTTTGTGAAAGGATATTTAAGCTGAATTAGGTATAATACGTTTATATATCCTAACAATATAATGATTTTCTATTGCGTTACGTAATAAGGGGTCTTTAGGAGCCAGAGGTAAACAAGTTTAATCATTTCTATCTTAATTTGAAGAAATGCAAGTATTTAAAAAAATAATATAAGAGAAGTTATAAAATGTGATACAAAAAAGCATTAGTTCTCCACTCTTTTTTCCATATCATGTTTTGTTGTCGAAAATCAAAATCGATGATGTCAAATTTACTTCTAAAAATCGGACGGAAGACCTCCTCGTTGCTCGCAACGAGATCGTGTCTAGTTATTATTAGGATCTTCCGTCTTCAGCGGAAGACCCTTCTATTATTCTATTGTTTCTTTTTCACTTTTCTTATTAGGGTCTTCCGTCTTCAGCGGAAGACCCTTCTATTATTCTATTGTTTCTTTTTCACTTTTCTTATTGTTATTATTATTAGGGTCTTCCGTCTTCAGCGGAAGACCCTTCTATTATTCTTCGGTTTCTTTTTCAATTCTATTATTATTATTATTATTAGGGTCTTCCGTCTTCAGCGGAAGACCCTTCTATTATTCTTCGGTTTCTTTTTCACTTTTCTTATTATTATTATTATTATTATTATTATTCTTTTTTTGTCTTACAAATATTGTGCAGGCGATTTCTCAGAGATGGGACGATCGATTTCTCTCAAATTTGCAGGACTGAAGCCTCGTTATCTGAAATTTATACCGCTGAAACAGATTTTGAAAATTCACTTCCGGTCGGAAGTTATCGTCCGTTTACGATTTTAAAAAGTCAATTTTGTCGCTCAGGTTTTTCAAAAACGAGCAAAGATAGAGAGCTGAGAATTTTAGAGATGATAGATCTATCGATTTCCTGGTGCACCTCGGTATAGAGAATGTTCGCCGTCACTTCCGGTCGTCACCGGAAGCAAAATTAAAAAATGAAAATTTTCAACTTTTTATTTTTATATATTTTTTCCAATAAGATGATAGCGACCCTTTTACTGATTCAGAATATGTAATTTGTTTCAAAATCGATTAAGGCGTTCTCGAGAAATTAAGCGTCAAAGTCCTGAAGCGAGAGTCCGAGTAGCTCAGTCGATAGAGTCGTGGACATGGCCCAGGCGACCCGGGTTCAAGCCTCGAGTGCCGCAAATTTTTTTTTTTACTATTTTTCGCTTAGATCTACGGTTTTATCTTTGAATTGATAATTTTGATCTATTCTATTCAAAAATCGGGCGGAAGACCCACTCGTTGCTCGCAACGAGATCGAATCTAGTTATTATTCTTTTTTTCCTTACACATTTTGTGCAGAAGATTTCTCGGCGATTACTCGTTCGATTTCTTTTAAATTTTCAGTAAAGATGCCCCGCCGTCCGAAGTTTGTACCGCCGGAAATTTTTTTAGAAATTCACTTCCGTTCGGAAATTATCGTCATTTTACGATTTTTAAAAGTCAATTTTGTCTGACAGGTTTTTCAAAAATGAGTAAAGATATAAGGCTGAAATTTTCAGAGATGATAGACCTACTGTTTTTCTGGCGCAACACACTCAAGAAAGTGTCTGCCGTCACTTATTTTTGTCAAAGGAAAAAAATTTAAAAAATTAAATTTTTCGACTTTTTTATTTTTTAATATTTCTTTTTTATATTTTAACAGTTGATAGCGACCCTCTTACTGATTCAGAATATGTAATTTGTTTTAAAATCGATCGAGGCGTTCTCGAGAAATTAAGCGTCAAAGTCCTGAAGCGAGAGCCCGAGTAGCTCAGTTGATATAGTCGTGGACATGGCCCAGGCGACCCGGGTTCAAGCCCCGACTGCCGAAAAAAATTTTTCCTATTTTTTGGATAGAATAACAATTTCGTCTCAAAAGTCTCACGGAAGACCCACTCGTTGCTCGCAACGAGATCGAATCTAGTTATTATTCTTTTTTTTTCTTACCGATTTTGTGCAGACGATTTCTCAGAGATGGCTCAACCGATTTCAATCAAATTTTCAAGATTAACGCGATGTTATCTGAAGTTTATCGTTTTTTATCCATTTTTGAAAATACACTTCCGGTCGGAAGTTATCGTCCGTTTACGATTTTAAAAAGTCAATTTTGTCGGTCGGGTTTCTCAAAAACGAGTAAAGATAAAAGGCTGAAATTTTCAGAGATGATAGATCTACCGTTTTTCTGGTGCACCTCGGTCAAGAGAATGTCCGCCGTTACTTCTGGTCGTCACCGGAAGGAAATTTGAAAATTTGAATTTTTCGACTTTTTTATTTTTTAATATTTTTCTTTGAAATTTGAACACCTTATAGTGACCCTTTTACTGATTAAGAATATGTAATTAGTTTTAAAATCAATCAAGGCATTCTCGAGAAATTAAGCGTCAAAGTTCTGAAGCGGAGTCCGAGTAGCTCAGTCGATATAGTCGTGGACATGGCCCAGGCGACCCGGGTTCAAGCCTCGAGTGCCGCAAATTTTTTTTTCATTTTTTTCGCTTAAATCTACGATTTTATCTTTGAATTGATAAGTTTAATCTAATCTATTCAAAAATCGGACGGAAGACCCACTCGTTGCTCGCAACGAGATCGAATCTAGTTATTATTCTTTTTTTTTCTTACCGATTTTGTGCAGACGATTTCTCAGAGATGGCTCAACCGATTTCATTCAAATTTTCAAGATTAACGCGACTTTATCTGAAGTTTATTGTTTTTTATCCATTTTCGAAAATACACTTCCGGTCGGAAGTTATCGTCCGTTTACGATTTTTAAAAGTCAATTTTGTCTGTCAGGTTTCTCAAAAACGAGCGAAGATATAGAGCTGAAATTTTCAGAGATGATAGAACTACCGTTTTTCTGGTGCACCTCGGTATAGAGAATGTCCGCCGTCACTCCCGGTTGTCACCGGAAGGAAATTTCAAAAATTGAATTATTCGACTTTTTTATTTTTTAATATTTTTTTTTGAAATTTTTACATCTCATAGTGACCCTTTCACTGATTCAGCATATGTAATTTGTTTTAAAATCGATCAAGACATTCTCGAGAAATTAAGCGTCAAAGTTCTGAAGCGAGAGTCCGAGTAGCTCAGTCGATAGAGTCGTGGACATTGCCCAGACGACCCGGGTTCGAGCCCCGAGTGCCGAATTTCTTTCCCCTCTTTTTGAGCTTAGATCTGATTTTTTAATCTTTAAAATGATGGATTCTGTTCTTTTCTGTTTTGATTTAGTAAAAGAAGTTACAATAATATCGCTTTTCCCCGTATTTGAGTATTGACATCCATAGCTATGTATTCATACTGAAATAAAGTTAAGATGTTGAAAAAAATCAAAAGTTACATCTTTAAAACAACGCTTATACATTGTTCTAATATATGTATTTTGTTTAAAAATTGGGTAATATGTGATATTTAGAATTTGATATTCTCCGTTTAATATAGAAGTCACTGACCGACCCCCCCCCCCCCCCCATTCATAAAATCATTTAGTTTTTCTGACCCGATTTTACTTGATCTTTGATCTTGGACCTTTAATTTCAACTTAGTACCATTCTAAATTACTGTACTAATTACCAGAACAATTCGTTCATTATTAACAGAGTTATGAACTTTTTGGCATTTGAGTTTCAATCGTCGTGTTTGACGTGTACTGTACAAAAAAATTCTAACTCCCGAGCCCTTCGCTCAATTCTAATGAAAATTCGTGAATATAAACCTCGGACCCCATTCTTATTGTCTGTCAAATATGCAGCGGATTGAACAATTAAGAAGAATCAAACGGCGCTTATAGCCTATACGCGGAAATAAAATTTATACACTACACGCACCGACCCCCCCCCTCCCTTATTCTCAAAATCATTAAGTTTTTCTGGACTGATTTGACTGAATCTTTCATCTTGGACCTTTATTTTCAACCTTGTACCATTATAGATTACTGTACTAATTACCAGACCAATTCGTTCACTTTTAAGAGAGTTATGAATTTTTGGACATTTGAGTTTCGATTGGCGTGCTTGACATGTACTGTAGAAAAAAATTCTAACTCCCGAGCCCTTCACTCAATCCTAATGAAATTTTGTGTAGATGTACCTCGGACCCCATTCTTATTATCTGCCAAATATGCAGCGGATTGATCAACTCACTAAATATTCCTGAGATCAAGCGGCAAGTATAGCCTGTACGAGGACTTAAAATTTACACAGTACAAGGGATGTAAGCAGCCGCGTAATATTTCTGTTGCATGTATATTTCTTGTTTTCCGTTTAGTCTGTATCTACGATAGCGTGTGAACTACTTATGAATGTTAGAACTGTGGAAGTTACTGTCATCATTTTTTTACGGAATAAAATTACGTGTTACTGATTTCGTTATTTCTACATTTATAATGATTTTATCAATCCTGCTGAAATAAAACAGTCAAACACAATAATAAACGACACGAAAAAAAATCTCAGCACTGAAATACATGTGTAAAATGCATCAGTCATTGTTTTAGGACTTTACTTCCCCTAATTGTCGTTAACCGAATCCGAGATCCACACCTCAAAATTCTACTTTCGTTTTATTTACGACGAAAATCAAGCTCGGGTCTTTTCACCCCCCTCCAGACAAAAACACGCATCAATATTTCAAATGACATCGCACTGTTACCAAACCTGTGTAGTCAGACATCTCACACATCGTTCCTCATCTCATACACAAATTCAGCTCCTCTCCCGGGCGGAAACGCCCCAAATTCAAAGAGAAATTCGGGAATTATTTCGCGTCAGCCATGTTTTGACGTGAACCTTCAATGAAATACTGTTATGACACCTGCAAAGGCCTCGCCGGAGCTAAAATTTCTTCTTTCTCTCTATTTCTTTCTCTCCATTTTTTTTTTTTTTTATTATTTATTTTCTTACTAAAATATTCAACATAAAGGGGTTGTTGGACTGTAGTACAAGTTGAAAAACACTCTTCCTTTAAGATTTAGACAAAAACAGCCTTTTATTATTAGGGTCTTCCGTCTTCAGCGGAAGACCCTTCTATTATTCTATTGTTTCTTTTTCACTTTTCTTATTAGGGTCTTCCGTCTTCAGCGGAAGACCCTTCTATTATTGTAATGTTTCTTTTTTATTAGGGTCTTCCGTCTTCAGCGGAAGACCCTTCTATTATTCTATTGTTTCTTTTTCACTTTTCTTATTGTTATTATTAGGGTCTTCCGTCTTCAGCGGAAGACCCTTCTATTATTCTATTGTTTCTTTTTCACTTTTCTTATTGTTATTATTATTATTATTATTATTATTCTTTTTTTTTCTTACCGATTTTGTGCAGACGATTTCTCGGAGATTAGTGACTCGATTACGCCCAAATTTTCAATATAAACGTGTTTTTATCTAAAGCTGATATATAATTTTTATTTTTTGGCAAAACACTTCCGGTCAGAAGTTATCGTCCGTTTACGATTTTAAAAAGTCAATTTTGTCTGTCGGGTTTCTCAAAAACGAGTAAAGATAAAAGGCTGAAATTTTCAGAGATGATAGATCTACCGTTTTTCTAATGTACCTCGGTCATGAGAATGTTGGCCGTCACTTCCGGTCGTCACCGGAAGGAAATTTTAAAAATTGAATTTTTCGACTTTTTTATTTTTCAATATTTTTCTTTGAAATTTTTATACCTTATTGTGACTCTTTTACTGATTAAGAATATGTAATTAGTTTTAAAATCGATCAAGGCATTCTCGAGAAATTAAGCGTCAAAGTTCTGAAGCGGAGTCCGAGTAGCCCAGTCGTTATAGTCGTGGACATGGCCCAGGCGACCCGGGTTCAAGCCTCGAGTGCCGCAAAATTTTATTCTCTTTTTTTTGCTTAGATCTACGATTTTATCTTTGAATTGATAAGTTTAATCTTATCTATTCAAAAATAGGACGGAAGACCCACTCGTTGCTCGCAACGAGATCGAATCTAGTTATTAGGGTCTTCCGTCTTCAGCGGAAGACCCTTCTATTATTCTATTGTTTCTTTTTCACTTTTCTTATTGTTATTATTATTAGGGTCTTCCGTCTTCAGCGGAAGACCCTTCTATTATTGTAATGTTTCTTTTTCAGGTTTTTAGGGTTTTCCGTTTTTCAACGGAAAACCCTTCTGTTATTCTACTGTTTCTTATTATTATTTTTTTTTTATCCGCAAATTTTGTGTAGGCCATTTCTCGTACATTTGTTGTCTGATTGTTATGAAACTTTCAGGGTATGTAGACAATGTTAAGGTCTAGGGACGTTTTTTTCAAATTTTTAAAATTCACTTCCGGTTATGAGTTATTGCCCTTTAATTGAAATTTGGGGGGTCTTTTGTCCAGAGTTGATCTCGGGAACTACAGATGATAGATGCATGAAATTTGGCGAAATTGTCGGTAACATTTTATAGTTATGCTGGCATGAAAATTTTGGTAATTTCTTTGTTAGTTTTTGATCTATTTGTCGCCAAAGTTTAAGATTTTTTCGGGGCTGAAATTTTGTTGCTTTTTGTATTATAACCTTTAAACTAAAAATATTTTGTTAATACATATAGAACAAAAGTTGTTTAGAATAACGAGAGCTTTCATTTAAAATTAAGAAAAAAGGGCTGGCCCCTATAATAAGGGGCCAGCAGCTCATACACGTATTTTTCTGATAGCAAAAATCGTTATCATTTTATGAAAAAAAATTAATTCAGTTATTGTTAATATATTAAATAATGTCATTTGGTATCAAATTAAACAAGTTCTGTGCTATATTTTTTTTCAAATTTCATAAAACAAATATGTGAGAATCGTACATGAACGAGTTAATATGTCTACATAGACACACAAGCGAACAAATGCCACATTAAGGCCCAGGAATTTACTGCATTACGTTGTGTTGCGTCTTAGATAAATTGTTGTGATTCAATTTCATTTTTTTCATCTATATCATTTATGAATTCAATGAACACACATTATTTAAACGTTCTATGTGCAACTATTTGTCGGGGCGCCCCTGTTTGTAACCCCCGCGCGCGCGCCGAATGTAAACAGTAACGAACGGCATATTGTAGAAAAGAGAGAGCCGTAATGCAGAAGAGAAGTTGTGTATTCTTTCGGTGTACACATGCATTTTCAAGTTACTGTGAAACATATGAACATGCACAGGGAACAATACTACATATTTGTATAAGGAGGGATATGTTCTCGTGTGAATCGTTTACGAGGAAATTCTGACAGCCACACTTCTGTCGACGATCAGCCGTCGATAAGCTACGAGTAATAAAGGAGAAAAGATGGACATTAAAGTGTGTGATTTATGTGGATGTTACTGAAGAAGGTGAGGCTTTTACTCCTTTTAAAGTTTCTTGTTAACTGGTTAAAATTTAGTATATAGTATAGATGTACATGTAAGTACGTGCACACTGTTAGATGTTTTTGTTATGGTGTGGGTATTTGTTTACTAACGTGTAATTTTTACATGTTTCATGGATGTTTAGACTCGCTCGAGGTTCATGGGGGACTGGAAAGGGTAACTGAATTTATCTATTTAAAAAAATAACAGATTGTGAATTTTCAACTCAAAATTCAAAGCAGGGTCTAATTAGAAACATATCATATATTCTTGTGCAGAAGACTCCAAATGTAGTCATGAATACCCTGTAGACATAACTTCAAGTAAATAAAATTGTATACTTCAGACTTCAGAGTTAAAACATGACTTTAATATCTTTATGATGCTGATCATTGTATCATTAGAGAGGTTTAGCAGACCAACGGGTACCCGGTACATGTACTTGTACATGTAGGTTACAAGTTAGAACTATGCCTACCATTCTACCAGTTCACATAATTTTTCTTGTTTAGCAGTTATGATGTGTACTTAAATTGTCCTTGTTAATGTTTTAAATGTAATTTTTTATTCTCTTTTTTTAATCTGACTACTGGCAGTACTGGCGTGCGAGCAGTTCTCGCCGAGGACCATTTCTCGCTGTTGCACTGTTACAATATTGGTGTTGTGACCAACCCCTGGAACTAACAGGTTAACTCGATCCTGCCAGGGATGATCTTCGAGGGTGAAGATCATTTAAGGGGGAGGAATGTGACGGTCAGACTGGTTTGAATACCGGTGCCAGATACATGTAGCTCAGTTGGTAGAGCACTTGACTAGAGATTCAGAGGGCCAGGTTCGAATCCCACTTTGTTCCGTCGTTATTTCTCCCATCTTTTACATATACATGTATATCAGATATATGACAGATGATTAAGGTCATCACATGTTTTGCAAGATGCAATAAGTGTTAAAAACCTTTACTTTACAACACAATACATTTAAGTGAATATTTATGTTTCTTGTTATTATTTGGTGTGGTTTTCTTGACAGTGTCGCATAAACAATTTACCCGCTCCTAAAACACAAACTTTCTTTTTGTGGATTCGGCTTACCGCTGATTGGCTGCTGTTGCAGCAGACAAATAAGATATGCACGCACAAAACACAATGAACTTATCAGAGAATGAGTTGAGTTTATTTAAACTGTTGGAATTTGGGTATTTTTTTTTTTAAATGTATACTTGTGACAAAACATATATGTGGTACATGCAGCTGTAGCTTTATGAAGAAAATTTTGGTTAGACCATATATACCTATCGTGCAAGTAAATGATATTTACAAAAAACTTGCAATTTATGGCGCACGAAATATACGCTAGTTATATAAAGATTGACATACATGTAATGTACCACATTCTTTGAAAAATAATCTATTAAAAATTCTTCATTAAGTTTACTCTTACATGTTTTATGCTTATTACACGTAGTATTGTTTTTAAAACATGTAATTTATAAGAAAATAAACAAAAACCCTCGCTAAATTTATTTGCAAAAAAAAAAACACAGTAGAATTGATAAAAAATGGTATACCAGAAGCTAATACCAGTACATGTACTTTGACGCTGTTCGGTGGGTAATATTCGTTTGTAATTTACGAATTGAAATATTGACTGTTGCACTACAAGTACGGTAATAAACTCTCTCTCTCTCTCTCTCAAACTTTCTCTCTTTCTCAATTTGATAAGTGTTTATACCTATGAAAATTTTTTAATATTATATTATGACTTGATATGCAAATTTTTGATCTTGTACTGCCTAAATGTTATGTCATGTATTGGGATATGTCATACTTATTACACTGCATGGTCAGTGTATTTTTTACAGAAATACTATGCATATGTTAATGTAAACACAGCTATTACTAGTACATGTATGTAAACACAGCTAATTATTTTTTTTATTTATTTCAGCTCAAAACAGACTCTTGTTACCACATGGCTTTTACCGGTACCTGTTGATTCTTGTGGGTCAGCTCCTGAGATTAACCTGTCACCTCTATCCACATGCATATTCCTTGTGTTCTACAGACTATTTACCGGTAATTCAAATTAAATCCGATAATGCATGAACAATTATAATGGAACTTGAAGAAAGCATCATGCCATGTTGTGGTTTGTGTTTGATAAGAAATTATGAAAACAAATTTAAGGCTGTTTAAAGAAATTCATAATTGCTGTGAAAAAATGTTTTTCAATAAAAGTATACAATTATGTTTCCTTTATTTTTTATTTCATAAAGATATTTAGATGTGTTTACATAATTGAAACCCCCCCCCCCCTATTTAATTGTCTGCATTAAGATTACATGTAGGATATGTAAATGTACATTTGACTTTGAAATAACATCTGCTATGATAATTACTTTTGAAATGAACAAGAAACAACCTATTTCTACCTTTTTAAGGTATATATGCATAAAAAAGTAGAAAAACATGTCAAATTTGAACATTTTTCATTGAAATCAACTCTGTCTCCAGCTACCTGGGTGTGTTTGAATTTAATTCTAATTTAAGGCAGATGTCTAACTTGTAGGTTGTAACTTACTGTTTTAGCATGGTTAGAAGAAGACTAGAAATCAGAATAGATTAGATATTCACTAAATATGATTGTTAGCTTACTTTTTTCATGAAAACAAGAAATCACAAGCAGGACAGCTGTCTATTTGTTAATTAAAATGGTACAAATCATACAATAAACAAATAAAGATCAAATTTTAGAATCATTGATGATTGTTTTCAAATATGTGTGAGAAATGACTCAAGGAAATTGCCACACGTTTCATAAAATTAGGCAAAACATTTCAAACCATGACTTTTTATGAAAATCAAAAGATTGGGGGGGGGGGGGTATACATGTAAGGGTATTTCTAAGTGATGTGAAGCTTTTATCATGATTATATCATGTAGGCATATGTTGTATTGAATAAGGTTTCTTTTTAAAGGTGGTTGAACAAAAGTTGACCTCTAAAAGGTCAGGTAAAGATGTTTTACTATGGAGAACCCTGTAAATCTGTGTTTACTAAAGGAAATTGGAATTGGTGGGTTCACTTAAATGGCCATATTTTTATTAAACCTCAATGGAATTGGCAATATGTGGTATTCTTTTTCTCAGAATTGCATTAGCTTTCTTATTCTAAGACAAACTGTCTTTTCATAAAAATGTTAGTGTACTAAGTTAAAGATACAAGGAACAGTTTCGGATAAAGTACCGTCAATATTTTTGTAAAATTGAGAGTGACTGTACTTGAAGGTTTATCATTGTTGCGTAGATTCTTGAAATGAATTTTAATGATTATCAATAGTTAGAGGGATGTCTCTTGTTGGAATTCAGGTAAGCAATATTAAGGCCCCTAATTTTAAGTACATGAGAAGCAGAAATAAATTGTGAAACTTGCGGCTATGACAGATATGTTGACTTTACAGTGAAATTGAAGGTTACAAACGGGAGGTTATATAACATGAAATGTAGGTGGATGGGATATTATATGCCTATTTAGTATTTACTGGGTATGAGGACAATAGCAAGTTTATTGTCCCCCAAGACAGCAACTATTTAATGAGGCAAAGCCAAGGGAAATAGTTGCTGTGGAATGGGACAATAAACTTGCTATTGTCCGAATAGTCAGTTAATTGGTATTTCATTATACAGAAAACTTTATTTGTCAGGGATGCAGAATTTCTTGATGATAAACAAAGTAGAGTTAAATCAAACTTTGTATTTAATGCGGCGATCTTATTAGGTCAGAGGTGTTCCGAGTTTAAGGTGATATGGGACACTTCCATGTTGTGACGTATTGTTTATCGAAATAAACAATAAAATAAAGTGTAATTATATAAGTACATGTAGTTTCTTTTCAAAAATGGTCACCTAACTCCTTAGCACAGTGGGTTAGAGGGTTTACTAGGAACCTGTAAGTCATGAGTTCGAATCCCGCTGGGGTTTTTACAATTTTTACCTTTTCAAATACTTTTAAAAGCTATTTTTTGGTTAAATATTGTAAAATTTGTAAATTCTAAACCGGTGAAAAGTTTTCAATTATATAGTACTTTAATCCACATTAATATCAACAGATGTCCCATACAACCTTAAAAAGGAGGGAAATCAAATTCTGCTGATGAATGGTTTTGATGACTATTCACCATGGGCAGATAGCATGGATACTATTTTAAATTAGATAAAAAGGCATGTTTATGCAGGCGCCTTCTAGTGATCAATTTGTCCGTCTGTCCATCCGAGATCGCTTGACAGGAGCATAGCTTCTCTCCCCTTGGCCCAATCTGGCTCATACCTCATCCACAGGGTTCCTTTGGTTGAAGGATGTGCAGTGACCTTGAACCATGTTTTTAGGTATAAGGTTAAGGTCATAGCAGAATTATATATATAAAATCCTTGTCTGGGGCATATCTTTTTTCCCTTTGGTCCAATCTGGCTAATACTCACAGAGTGTCTCTATGGTTAAACGATGTGCAGTGAACTTGCATGAAATTTCTAGGTAACGGGTGAAGATCATATCGGATCATGCAAAAATCCTTTTTTGAGAGCGTATATAATTTCTACTAACCCCTATTTGGCTCAAACTTTACATAAGCAGAGCTTTTGAGTAAAGGGTGAAAGGATGTGTAGTGACCTTGAACCTATTTTCAGTGAAAAGAAACTGAAGGTCATACCAGAATTATATTTTTAAAAATCCTTGTCCGGAGTATATCTTCTCTCCCTTTGCTCCATTCAGCCTCATACTTCACCCATATGATGCATTTGTTCAAAATATATGCAATGACCTCGAATGATATTTGTAGATGAAGAGTCAAGGTCATATCAGATCACACAAAAATCCATATTTTAAGAGCATAGATATACTCTCCTTTTAGCCCCTATTTGGCTAATATTTTACCTTTACAGAGTTTATTGGTTAATGGCGTGCAGTGACCTTGAACCAAGTCTGTCAATGTGAAGGTCATAGCAGATCTTTTTAAAATTAGTTTTAAATAGTAGATTATTTTCCAAATATGCTTAATCTTGGTCAGATTGAACAAATATGCATGTATGTTAGGGGGAATGAAATTGAATTAAAAGTTCTATGCCAGCTGGAAAAATTTCAAGTTATAGGTCAAGGTCAAAGCAGAATTCTCTGAAATAACATAAGCAGGGCCCTTTGAAATGTTCACTATTTCAATGTTGTCTGGTTCATAGTAATTTTACATAGAAAATATTCACAGAGGTACAGTAAAGTAAACTTTACATCGATAAGTTTCTGACAAATTAATGACGCAACGAGCACACAGTATGAAAGGTCAACCTTTTGAAAAGCAGTGAAGAGGAAAAGTTGCTCAGAATTATGTTTTAAACAAAATTGATTTTTTACATAAATTTTAATTTTGCATTCTGGGTTAAGAAAAAAGATGTTAGTTCAAGGTAAAGTAAACTTGTACCTAAAATGAAGTCAAATTTGTTAAGTCGTACTTAAACACATTGTTTTTTTTTTGTTAAGTCGTTCTTAAAATGGTTAAGGGTTTTTGGTTAAGTCGTACTTAAAAACATTCGGATCATGTTAAGTTGTACCAAGAATCATTCGATTTTTTTGTACTTAGGTTTCTTTGTTTCTAGATTAAGAACTCTGCTTCTTAGACGTACTTCTAGCGTTGCTTTCGACATTAGCGGAAAACCCACTCGTTGCTTTGCAACGAGCTTTGCTCTAGGTTTTTTTCTTTTTCTTTTCTTTACAATTTTTGTGCAGAAGATTTCTCTGAGATGGGTGGTCCGATTTTTGTCAAATTTTCAGCATCGATCTATTATTATATAAACTTGATACGCTTTTTTTTATTTTGTAAAAATCACTTCCGGTTCGGACTTATCCGCCATTTTGTCATTTTTTAAAAAGTTCTTGTCCACGTATCTCCTCAAAAACGAGCAAAGATAGAAAGCTGAAATTTTCAGGAATGATAGAGGACATGAACGTCTAGCCTCACGAGGAAAATCATTGTCCGGAAATTCCGAGTACGGAAGCTAGCTGGGGTCAAAATATAGGACACGTTTTTGACGAAAACGTCTTGTCCACGCATCTCCTCAAAAACGTCCAAAGATAGAAAGCTGAAATTTTTAGGAATGATAGAGGACATGAACGTCTAGCCGCACGAGGAAAATCATTGTCTGGAAATTCCGAGTACGGAAGCTAGCTGGGGTCAAAATATAGGACACGTTTTTGACGAAAACGTCTTGTCCACGCATCTCCTCAAAAACGTCCAAAGATAAAAAGCTGACATTTTCAGGAATGATAGAGGACATGATCGTATAGCCTCCCGAGAAAAATCATTGTCCGGAAATTCCGAGTACGGAAGCTAGCCGGGGTCAAGATATAGAACACACTTTCGATGAGTTTTCATTGTCCACACATCTATTTGAAAGCGAGAAAAGATAGAAAGCTGAAAATTTCAGGAATGATAGAGGACATGATAGACTAGCATCACGAGAAAAATCATTGTCTGGAAATTCCGAGTAGGGAAGCTAAATTTTAAAACTCATATTAAATGTGTTATAATGACCTCAGACTAATTTTAAAACATAATATCTAAGTTGCATTTTAATTCTACGTCTAATAAAATCTTTTTCCAATTGATGGGATGAAATTTAAATTTTTTTGAAAATTTTAAATTTAATTAAATCGTTATAAAATGACCTCAGACTAATTTTAAAACATAATATCTAAGTTGCGCTTACAATTTTTTGTCCAATGAAATTTTTATCGAATTAATTGTATGAAATTTAACTTTTTTAAAAATTTAAAATTTAATTAAATCGTGTTAAAATGATCTCAGACTAATTTTAAAACATAATATCCAAGTTGCACTTACAATTCTGCGTCTGATGACATCTTTTTCGAACTGATTGGATAAATTATAAATTTTTAAAAAAATTTAAATTTAATTAAATCTTTATAAATTGACCTGAGACTAATTTTTAAATGTAATATTGAAGTTGTGCTGACAATTCTGCCTCTAATGACATCTTTCTCGAATTGATTGGATGATTTTTAAAAATTTTGAAAATTTTAAATTTAATTAAATCGTGTTTAAATGACTTCAGACTAATTTCAAAACATAATATTTAGGTTAAGCTTACAATTTTAAGTGTGATGACATCTTTCTCGAATTGATTGGATGAATTTTAAATTTTTAAAAAAAATTAAACTCATTTAAATTGCATTAAAATGACCGCAGACTAATTTTAAAACATAATATCTAAGTTGCGCTTACAATTCTGCGTCTGATGACATCTTTCTCGAATAAATTGAATGAATTTTAAATTTTTAAAAATTTTTAAACTCACTTAAATCGCGTTAAAATGACCTCAGCCTAATTTTAAAACATGATATCTAAGATGTGCTTAGAATTTCGCGTCTAATGACATTTTTGTCGAAATGATTGGATGAGTTTTAAATTTTTAAAAAAATTTAAACTCATTTAAATTGCATTAAAATGACCTCAGACTAATTTTAAAACTTAATATCTAAGTTGCGCTTACAAATTTGCGTCTGGTGACATCTTTCTTGAATAAATTGAATGAATTTTAAATTTTTTAAAAATTTTAAACTCATTTAAATCGCGTTAAAATGACTTCAGCCTAATTTTAAAACATGATATCTAAGTTGTGCTTAGAATTCTGCGTCTACTGATATCTTTGTCGAATTGATTGGATGATTTTTAAATTTTTTGAAAATTTTAAATTTAATCAAATCGTGTTTAAATGACATCAGACTAGTTAGGGTTTTCCGTTTTTCAACGGAAAACCCTTCTGTTATTCTACTGTTTCTTATTATTAGGGTTTTCCGTTTTTCAACGGAAAACCCTTCTGTTATTCTACTGTTTCTTATTATTATTTTTTTTTTTCCCGCAAATTTTGTGCACGAGATTTCTCGAACATTTTTTGTCTGATTGCTATGAAACTTTAAGGGTATGTAGATGATATTAATATCTCTAGACGTTTTTTAAAAATTTTTAAAATTCACTTCCGGTTATGAGTTATTGCCCTTTAATTGAAAATTTGGGGGTCTTTTGTCCAGAGTTGATCTCGGGAACTTCAGATGATAGATGCATGAAATTTGGCGAAATTGTCGGTAACATTTTATAGTTTTGCTGGCATGAAAATTTTGGTAATTTCTTTGTTAGTTTTTGAGCTATTTGTCGCCAAAGTTTAAGATTTTTTCGGGGCTGAAATTTTGTTGCTTTTTGTATTATAACCTTTAAACTAAAAATATTTTGTTAATACATATAGAACAAAAGTTGTTTAGAATAACGAGAGCTTTCATTTAAAATTAAGAAAAAAGGGCTGGCCCCTATAATTAGGGGTCATCAGCTCATACACGTATTTTTCTGATAGCAAAAATCGTTATCATTTTATGAAAAAAAATTAATTCAGTTATTGTTAATATATTAAATAATGTCATTTGGTATCAAATTTAAAAAGTTCTGTGCCCTATTTTTTTCAAATTTCATAAAACAAATATGTGTGAATCGTAACGTTACATGAACGAGTTAATTTGTCTACATAGACACACAAGCGAACAAATGCCACTTTAAGGCCCAGGCATATACTGCATTACGTTGTGTTGCGTCTTAGATAAATAGTTGTGATTCAATTTCATTTTTTTCATCTATATAATTTATGAATTCAATGAACACACATTATTTTAACGTTCTATGTGCAACTATTTGTCGGGGCGCCCCTGTTTGTAACCCCCGCGCGCGCGCCGAATGTAAACAGTAACGAACGGCATTGTAGAAAAGAGAAAGCCGTAATGCAGAAGAGAAGTTGTGTATTCTTTCGACGTACAAATGCATTTTCAATTTACTGTGAAACATATGAACATGCACAGGGAACAATACTACATATTTGTTTAAGGAGGATATTTTTCTCGTGTGAATCGTTTACGAGGAAATTCTGACAGCCACACTTCTGTCGACCATATATGGCAAGAAATTAGGACTTTGTTTTGAGGTGATACTTTTGTACCCTAGGGTATACCTCCTATATTATATAGAAGAAAGGGGTTACAAAAAGGGTACAGTACAAAACCATAGGAAAATGAAAGTAGAAAATTACCCAGGATACTCTAGGGTCACGTGATACAGAGGGTACAATGGTTACACAATAATCGATTCTCATTGGCTAATGGAAAGTCAAGTACACTCCCACTAGATACCTCACCTGTCAATAACCTCATCTAGCCTACCTGTCACTATGTCTTAGATGATAGTTCCTACTGAATGCTACCTGTTGTTTTAAGCTGCTAACTGTTGTTTATATTGTGATTTAACTGGATTTGTATCAGAATGGGTAAGTTTGCTTAGATATGAGTTTGCTAGCCATTTCAATTTAATTTATTTAATTGATTTATTGTGTTGAAGCTTGCTGGAGGTTTTATGATAACAGTTGCAGTTTAAAGACTATTGAATAAATAGCAATATTAAAGTATAATTCATATTGTTAATTTTAAAATCAATATGAACTGTATTTTTTAGACTGTTATCTTGCTGCAAAATAAGCTAAGTCTGCAAATAAGACTTGAAACATTCATAAATTTTTGTCAGAAAAAAATTAGATTTCTCTTCTCAGCATTGATCAAAATGATTTGATTAGTTTGAAAAAAGATGTTTTGATAAAAATAAATAGTGCTTAAGGTAGCTCCATACTCGTAAAATACTCTGAGGAAAGTTGAAAAAACGAACTGATTTTGACTTAAGAGACTTAAATATCATCAATTGTTAGAAAAAATATACATGTCATCACACTTTTTGAGATGCCAGATAAACATAAACTAAAGCATATTTTAGCAATAGAAAAATGTATTTTTTTTTCTGTTAAAAGTAAAATCTTGTAGGCAGAAATTTGTTTTTCTTGTTTAATTTTAATGTCAACTTTATCAGAAAACTAAAATTACAAAAATATTTTAAAATTAATCGTTGGAATAAGAAAAACTATAGCATTTAGACATACAACTGAGAGAAAAGTCAGAAAAAGAGTTATTTCCCCTTTGCATAGATAAAATATATAAAAATTTGGAAATTTAGTATAAAATTCAGTGCGAAAATATCTTTAACCTACCAATAATTCTAATTACATCCATGTGATTATATTCACATAAAATAAATAAAACTACCTTGCACAATTTTTAAAGAATTCAAAGTTTTACAAAAAAGTGTGACGTCACAGAACACTGGATCTACTTTAATTATGGAAATCCTTAATTTTATCCTTATATACATGTTGTAATTATTTTTCCAACAAAATAGAAATTATTTATAAAAATAACCCTTTCTAGTTTTTATTACTAATTTTACAAGCAATTAATAATCAAAAAATTGATTTTTGTGGAAACAAGCAATTAATAATCAAAATTTGATTTTAGGGGAAAGATGAAATTATGCTGTACAAACTAAGTTTAACCTTATAATGCTTGTGTACTTTGTTTTAGTTATGACCAGGGACGTATATACGTCCATGTTATGACCATATTATATTTAGATTTGTAAGGTTTTGTATAGATCAATTTAATTCAAAAAATAGTGTACTGAAACTTAAAGCAATATATAAGCTGTATTCTCTAGAAATTTATTTTGCTGCAAAAACCACTAGTATGTTTAGTCTGTATGTAATTTATACTTGTATGATAAATAAGATTTTGAAAAAAATCATTAATTTTTGTCTGAAGAATGATTAATCTTCTAAGGAATTTATAGCAGTTAAATTTTTGTACAGGACAACAATAATTCAATTATGCTTCAAGTAAGGCTTCTTAACGGCTTTTCCCACAAACGCTAACAGAAACTTAAAATCCGGCCATGATATTTTTGTCATTTCAGTAGAAATTTTTGTAAAAAAAAAAATTCAGCCTGAAAATTGCAGCTCATATTGCTTCGTGTGTCTACAAAAGATTTTGGCTCTTTCCACTTCGTTGTAAGTTAACTTCCTTGTTTCATAGTTGTATTTCTGATATGTTAGCTGGCAATTGGGTTTTAAGGTTGAGACGTTTGAATCCATTTTTTTTTTCATGTTAATATAAAGTATGGAATTGCTGTGTAGGGTGAATTTTTCAGACAGGGTAAAATAAACATTTTATTAAAGGATCTTCAAAGTCCCATCATCGATATTTTAAGGGCTTTTCATCCATTAGCTCTACTTTTTTCTATCTATCTAGGTGCTAAGAATCACCATCATTGTCACGTGATCATTATCTCAATTGTAGCATTATTTATTTTGCATGTAGATAATGCGTTGATATGAGTTATAACAGATAACTAATCACTTTTTTTATTCTTGAAAGTAATTAAGACATTAGAAAAAAATATGAATTAAAGGTAACAGAACTGCAACTCTCCTAAATTAAGTATTAAACATTTGGTTTCTAATTAAATTCATACCCCATTCACAAGGACATACAATATTGGAATGAAAATTTCATTATATTTCAAAGAGTAAAAGCACTTATATTACAATTAGATTCAAATTCTAATCAAAACAGTTTGCTCTAATTGTATCAGTACAGAGGGAAGATTTCGCAATAGATAGATAAAAAATTTAATTGGAATCGTTTGCTGCTACTTGTGTTAGAGAGTTTTTTGTTGATATTTATATTAATCCTACTGCAATAGATCTAAGAAAGTATTATATGGGCTAGGTGACTTAGTTGGGGGAGATTGATGCATAAAAAGTATATGTAATCTATGTTAAAAATAAGGAATTCTTTTCTGAAAAAAAAAATGACTACCACAAATTTAATTCATTTAATTTTAACAAAATCCTTAGAGGGCTAACTTGATCTGTTCATGATCAGAACACACATTAGTAATTTCATAAAGCATTAATTTGTCATCTAGTAATGTTGCGTCATCAAAAAATTATAACAAAGCATTTAAATGTTGTGGGCTACCTTAATTATTCTCTAAAGTTTAATTAATTTGTCTCTAAAAAAAATCAAATATCAAAAAAAAAATGCATTGTAGATTTCTTGGTTCTTTGCTTATCTACACCAGAGGGTAATTGAAATAATCTATCTGCAGGTGAAGGTGTAAACAATATGTCTTTGAAGTTTGTATAACAAAGAAAGGTGTGAAACTTTGAGCCTTGCAAATAACATAAAAATATAAGAATAATACAGGTAGACCATACACATGAGAAAATAGCCCAACATTTTCCTTTGAAGCATGTCTCCTCTTAAAATACACACACATTATACATATGCAGGTGTTGTCTACAGAATGTCTTTGATGTTTGTATAACAAAGAAAGGTGTGAAACTTTGAGCCTTGCAAATAACATATTAGAATATATAAGAATTATACAGGTAGACCATACACATGAGAAATTAGACAAAAGACTGTCTTTGAGGAAGGAATCTTTTGAGCATATATGAGAGCTGTAAAATATGTCTAACACCTTGCAATTTACACAGTAAATACAATGTACATCTATTAATTGCTTGTTCCTGGTTTTGAACAAATTAAAAAAATTGAATCTTTTTTAGATGAATAAGATTAAGAGAAAAAATACAATTGTCAAACAATGTAATATCCTATCATATCATCATTTAAATACAAATTTGATTATTTACATTTTCTCCATTTTTATAAAAAATAATTTTTGTGTTTCATGGGTTCTGAAGAGTGTTTATAAAGATAACATTGCAGAAGAAATACTAATATAATTAACTTGCTGTGTAAAAATAGTATTTTACCAAAGAAAAATGCTATTTAAACTATTTAGGATGTCCATTATATTACAAAGTTTCGGTAAATTAAAATGCATATGAATTTTTTATTCTTCTATTAAGATAAATTATACAATATACATTCATTTACAGAGAATAGGAACTGGATGATAGATTTCAATCCCACAGATATGTTCTAATAGTTTCCTCTTCTCTGTGACAAAAAGTACATATTTTCGATTTGAATATTAAATGTCTGTTCCTAAAATCTTAATATTAATTATTATTCTGTATTGGAAACATTGAAGCTTATACAGCTTTTTGTTGATGTGAAAGGTAGTTTATGGATAATTATCCACTTCATGTCCAGAGACAATGCAGTAACCTAATTTGCACAAGACATACATCTTATGGCATAGGTTATTACATATAAATAATAGCACTATTGAAATAATGGTACATGTACATGTAAAGTACATTGACAATGTATATAAAATAAAATTTTACTAACAGGCGAAAAAACCAGAGAAATTTTTCTTAATTATCATGAATATTGAAAGCTAGATGGAGATACTTCCCGAAATTACACAGTTCTTTAAAATTTTGAACACTTAATAACTGTATAAATTTGTATACAGAAGGTTTTTTCCAATAATATTTCTTAATATATTTTACTCGGATTTCACATGTCAAAACAAAATGGAATTCATCTTCAATATCTGAACAAAATTTACATAAGCGTCTTTCTTTTGGTACTATTAAGTGTGTCGTCCACTTTCAATTGAACGTCTATAAAATGACAATCTAATTCTTGTAATTTGTTTCTTATATGTAGAAGGTATTGATTTTGTTAAATAATATTGTAATGAAAACTGGTCTTTAATATGCTTGTAAAAATAACATCGAGATGAGGAATTAATCTGTTCTACAAGTTGTTGAGTAAAGTGATCAATGATTCTTTGCTTAATTAAAGGAAAATAGGTTGCAAAATGTATATACTTCTGTTCAAACCATATATGTCCTAGACCTATTTCAAAAAGTTTATTCTTAATTACAGTAACCCAATTTTCAGCAGGTGCCAAAGACGACTACACTCATTATACAGCATTTTGTAACAGGACTGCAAAATACAATTCTGACTTTGTAACAATTTGAACCAAAATTTGAATATTCTAAACATTCGTATAGTTTTCATAGGTAGCCTCCCAGTTTCAAAATATACATGTGCAGTGTTTGAATTCTTCTTCACACTTAACACAAATTTTATATATTCTAAATGCACTTTTTCTATATCATTTGCAGCATGCATGCCCCATATCTCACAGCCATAATTTAATATACTAGCAATATAAATATCAAAAATTGACAGCATTGTTTCTGTATTCAGATACAATTGACTTGTTTTTGACTTTAAAGAAAACATGGCTTTTCTCCCTTGGCCCGCCAACTGTTTCTGTGTATTGTTAAACTTTCCATTGTATTGTAACAAAAGGCCTAGGTATGTAAAGCTATTGACAACCTCAATTGGCTCGCCATTTAAATGCCACCTCTCATTATTGTGAGTTTTACCACCATTTCTAAAAATGACCATTTTGGTTTTTTGTACATTTACAGTAAGATCCCAGACAGATGTATAAGAATACAATGTATTTAAC
Source organism: Magallana hongkongensis (assembly GCA_015776775.1). NCBI lineage: Eukaryota > Metazoa > Mollusca > Bivalvia > Ostreida > Ostreidae > Magallana > Magallana hongkongensis. The sequence goes on from CM027471.1 coordinate 20,960,237, forward strand.
TTTTCTTGAAGATCATGTGCAGTTTCGGAGAAAATTACCATGTCATCTGCGTACATTAAAACAAAAAGATTTAACTCTTGAATTTGTATCAATGGTATGTTACCTTTGCACAAAAATTCCATTTCAAAATCATTCACATATAATGAAAACAATATTGGAGATAGCACTTCTCCCTGCAAAAGTCCTGTGTTATTTTTAAAAAAAACTCAGATAACTTTCCTGCTGAATTAACACATGATTTCATATTATTATACATACTACGAATAAAATTCAACAATTTTCCTCTAATACCAACGTTAGACAATTTTTCCCATAATTTCAATCTTTCAATTGTCTCAATTGCTTGTCAACAATACAATCTTCTTTTTCTTTCTTATTGACATATTAATAATATTTGAAAGGCTAAATATAGCCTCAGCTGTGCCTCGTTAAATGGGTTGAAATCCAAACTGCATCAGTGATTACATCATTTGCGACAGACCATGTTAACAATCTTTGATTCAAAAATAGATGTGAATAATTTACCAAAGCAACTGACAAGACTAATGCCTCTATAATTATTGGGGTCTAATGCATCACCCTTTGTATATTATAGTAGATATTAGATAATAATATTTGAAATCTGCAAATTCATTAAGTGGCGGTTGAAATTAATCCCTATAAAACAGTTACCGGTAATTTAGATTTTGGTAGAAGGAGTGTTTACTTAGTAATCCCAAAGTTAAATTTGGTACTGATGGGCCTGCTATTGAAAATGTTGAAACACATACTCATCTAGATATAAAATTCCAGCAGGGTGGTAGTTGGAGGACACATATTCTTGATATTCATTCTAAAGCCTGAACTTGTTTAAATATCGTAAAAATGTTGAAACACACCCTTAAAAGGGATGCCTTGATAAAAATTTACTTTGCCTTTGTTGCCCAGTTCTTGAATATTCTGACATTGTATGGGATAATTGTTCTGATAGAGATGCTAAACTACTTGAAGATTTTGCAGTTGCAGCAGCTATAATTATTTTAGGATTAAAGTCAAATTGAACTTGGTTGGGATACACTCGAAGTTTGACTCGAATATTTAGTTGATCTGATTGGACAATGATTACCTAAAATCCTATCCCCTAAGAAATCAGAACAACCTTACAATTCAAGTCCCCCTAGCTAAAACAACCTATTACAATGTACATGCATGAAAAGTCTTTCAACACTGTCATCTTTTACCCATGCCATAAAAAATATGTATTGTTCCAAATCCAAGAAGTACTTTAACTATGGTGTTCGAAAGGAAAATATAATCCATTGTCAACTTCGTAACTCAGCTAGTAATTTATTTGCTGATTTATATTATCATTTTCTGAGTGACAACCCAAGTTGTGACATATGTGGAAACAATTATGAAACATGTTCTCACTTTTTTTATTGAATGTCCAAAATACTGCATGTGATCAAAGACTTTTACTAATCCAAAAACATAGATTCCTTAAGACTGCCAATACCTTTTTCAGTACAACTCATTCTAAATGGTGACATTAGTCTTACTTATGATAAAAATATTGCAATATTTAAATATTTTCATGAATATATTCAATCAACAAAGAGAAATATTATACAATAATCTATTTAGTCCTTCTTATTGTACCACAGAATCTGAACCTGTGTATAAAACCTTTTGTTTGTATTTTTATACCCCCTTCGATGAAGGGAGGGCATATTGCTTGGCTGCTGTCCGTCTGTCTGTCCGTCCACCAATAGTTTCCATTCATTTTCTTCACAGAGGTTGCAAGTATTGAAATGAAATTTGGTATACACATTTAATATAAAAATATCTAGGTCAAATTGGACTTTGGGTATGATCGAGCAATTTTCAATAGAGTTATGCCCCTTGGACTTAGTAAAATTCCACTTATTTGCAGTTTTTGTTCATTTTCTTCACAAAAGTTGCAGGTACTGAAATGAAACACATTTATTATAATAATACCTAGGTCAAGTTCAATTTTGGGTACATTCGAGCTATTTTCAACAGAGTTGTGCCCCTTTGACTTAAAAAAATTCAATTATTTGCAGTTTCTGTCCATTTTCTTGGTAGATGTTTCCAAGGGAGGGGGGTATAAGTGTTTCACAAACATCTCGTTTCTTTTTTTTTTCCTAATTATTACTAGTTACTATAAATGTATAAATAATATTATAATGAGTATTATTATACCTATTGTAATTTTACCTAGCTATTATAATTTCCGGTCATATATTTCAAATATACATACAACATCAACATCAACAATACTCAACCATGTTCTATTTGTAAGCAACTATTTGGCAAAGAGATCTAGTCATTTATGGGGTTTTTCCTTCAATATCTATAAAAGTGCAAATTAAAGGATTTGTCTCATCACAAAAATGTTCAAAAATTGCATAATTTACTTCTATTCCTTCACTAGAAAACCTGCACAAATTGATATTGATTTCAAAAAGACCCTTTATGAATGTTGTGTAATACATGTTATGATCGAAATATTAATACTAAAATTACAGCACTATTATTGTATTAAATATATGACATATTTTTAAAGCATGATGATCGGGGCTTATAAGACACATAATAATTACAAATGAAAAATTCAATTTTCTATTGGTTTTGACTTCTGTCATTTTGTCAATCATTTCAAATGACCTTATTTTACTTTCAATGCCTAATATTAAACTAAAGGTAAAAGTACGGGTAACCTTTCTTTTACTTGTAGTTGCTTTTGTTAGATTAGTGCTGGTTTTAGTAATTTTAAGTATGATTGTACGAGAAACTGAGTCTGGGCCCTGGTAGGGCGTCGGGTTTCACAAAACTCGATAAGAACAGTTTTCTCATTTCAATTATATTTTCTTTTACTTGTAGTTGCTTTTGTTAGATTAGTGCTGGTTTTAGTAATTTTAAGTATGATTGTAAATTGTGATACTTGGCTTCATATCATTAGTGCATGTTCAGTTTGGTCTTAAGTAAGATAAGTTGTGTATATACATAACGTGATATATATTAGTTAAGTTAATTTAATTAGTTTATTCAACATATGATTCAACTGTTATCTATTTTGGCAAAATGCGTTAGCAAATAATGAATATTTAATTTAATTGTTTTTCCATTTAAACACTTATTTTAATTTTGGCCTTAGCGGTTGTTTTATTTTTATATAATATATTTATATTATTTTATATAATATAATTACATACATTATAAACTTTTACAAATCGAGATAAAATGCTCATCTTTATTTTTCAAAAACAATTTTTAAAGAAATACTGAAATAATTTTGATTATTGTTTTGGACCTTCGGCTTTTATTTTTCCAAATTTCCCTAAATTATGGCTCTTTATTGGGGTGGCCTCCTCGTGGCAAGAGCTGGGCAACGTTATTAAATAGACAAGTTATTCATGATTCATTTTTAACTTGTCTGAATAACGGCTAACAACCCCATGAAATGACTAAACTAGTAATAAAATTAGTATTGAGGATTTTATCATAATTGTTTACCGCTTGATTCGCCATTTGGGTCACCATTTGTCTGAATAACGGCTAACAACCCCAAGAAATGAATAAAACAATTTTAAAATTTAGTAATAAGGATTTTATTATAATTGTTTTCCACTTTAATCGCCATTTGGGTCCCCATTTAGGTCCATTTGGGTAAATCAACGCACCCACCTTGACCGGTTTTATTTTGGGACAGCCATTGAGAATTCAGTAGTGGAACTGATATAGGAATTCCCCTATTTTAAATATAATTAACGCGGTATATATGAATTTTCCATTATATACCTTTCCTTAAATGATGTTTTAGTGATAGTAATAACAAGGTAATATCGATTATTTACACTGACATTCACATTATCAAGCCCATCAAAACTCCAAGCGTACATCCCATAAAATCACGCGAGAACTGTCATTGGTGCAGACGACTGGTATTTTATCTCATTTTGATTTATATACGGTTAATTTGTTCAACCTGAATTAAAAAAATCATTTTATCTAAAGGAAGTCAAATATGAAATCGATATTTTCAGACTGAAGTCAGCCACATTAAACAATTAATTTTGCACCATTACGGAGATTCTGTGGAATATTGTAGCCTAGCCCTCTCCAGATAACATCAGATATAAAAAATCGGAGAGGGCTACATTATTGCAGCTAATTTGTAGGCTCTTTGGGTTTAAATTTTTAATTCAAAATTTTGGCTCTTGATGAGAAGGCCTCCCCGTGGCAAGAGCTGGGCAACAGTATCAAAATTTTCATTGATATTTATTTTTTTTTAACAAAATTATATAACGATAGCGGCAAACATTCTCAAAATAAAGATAAGCTTCGTAACCCTTGTATCACTTTCTCATAGAGTTGTAACTTACCCTGTATCCAAGTGTACCCACTGCACCCTTTCCTTTAGATAGAATGTTCTATCCTTGAAATGAAAGATGTCCTACGGACCAGTACCCGGTCCTTTAACGATAGAATTCGTCCCATGTATAATCCCTTCCGTATCTCAGACCAGTGCCACACAAAGTGATTCGGGAAAATTTGCCCCAACTTCGGCCGATTGTTACGATAGAAATACACTGAATTAAATCAACTGCCCGCTTCAACATTTTACCTTGAATATCCTTTTAACTCCCTATCAATATAAAATGCTAGCTTGCTAGTTGCTACCGTTCAAAGATTTATATCCCACAATAATTTTCATTTCCACACTCATTTACACCTCCAATGCTGAAGAGTTCCAGTCAAGGTCATAAATAGACTGTTTCAAAATATGTCGTATTCGTAGTTTTACATAGAAAACTATAATAGGGCAAACAGAAACTTAATAGATGCATTTGATGTCAAGTTATTTGCCAAAAAAAATAAAATATGGAATTTATATTAAATGAAAGGGAAATATCCGTTATTTATAACTAAACCTTTTAATTTTATAATGTAATATTCATAAAATGATAAGGTTGAAATCTTTGAGTACGACATATCCTGAAACAGGCTATTTGTGACCTTGACTGGAACTCTTCAGCATTGGAGATGTGAATGAGTGTGGAAATGAATTAAAAAATAAACAAGTTCATATTTTGTGGGATAAATCTTTTAACGGTAGGAAGCTAACATTTTGTGTTGATAGGATCGAGTTAAAGGGATGTTCAAAGTAAAAAGTTGAAGCGAGCAGATGATTTAATTCAGCGTATTTCTATCATAACAACCGGCCGAAGTTGGGGCAAATTTTCCCGAATCACTTTGTGTGGCACTATTCGGAAGAGACGTCCGTCAAAAAATTTTCAGTCTCGACGAATCTCGCTGAGATTGAGTTGTAACCTATCCTGTATCCAAGTGTACCCTTTGTACCCACTGTACCCTTTCCATCAGCTCATATATTTGATTTTTTAACTTAGACTAAAATATAGACTTCTTAACCCTCGTATCACTTTCTAATAGAGTTGTAACCTACCCGTATGGAAGTGTACCCTTTGTACCCACTGTACCCTTTCCTTCAGCTCATGTATTTGATTTTTTAACTTAGACTAAAATATAGACTTTTAGTATCACCTTCTAATAGAGTTGTAACCTACCCGTATCCAAGTGTACCCTTTGTACCCACTGTACCCTTTCCATCAGCTCATATATTTGATTTTTTAACTTAGACTAAAATATAGACTTCTAAACCCTTGTATCATTTTCTTATAGTGTTGTAACCTACCCGTATCCAAGTGTACCCTTTGTACCCACTGTACCCTTTCCATCAGCTCATATATTTGATTTTTTAACTTAGACTAAAATATAGACTTTTAGTATCACTTTCTAATAGAGTTGTAACCTACCCGTATCCAAGTGTACCCTTTGTACCCACTGTACCCTTTCCATCAGCTCATACATTTGATTTTTTAACTTAGACTAAAATATAGACTTCTTAACCCTTGTATCACTTTCTAATAGTGTTGTAACCTACCCGTATCCAAGTGTACCCTTTGTACCCACTGTACCCTTTCCATCAGCTCATATATTTGATTTTTTAACTTAGACTAAAATATAGACTTCTAGTATCACTTTCTAATAGAGTTGTAACCTACCCGTATGCAAGTGTACCCTTTGTACCCACTGTACCCTTTCCTTCAGCTCATGTATTTGATTTTTTAACTTAGACTAAAATATAGACTTTTAGTATCACCTTCTAATAGAGTTGTAACCTACCCGTATCCAAGTGTACCCTTTGTACCCACTGTACCCTTTCCATCAGCTCATTTATTTGATTTTTTAACTTAGACTAAAATATAGACTTCTAAACCCTTGTATCACTTTCTCATAGAGTTGTAACCTACCCGTATCCAAGTGTACCCTTTGTACCCACTGTACCCTTTCCATCAGCTCATATATTTGATTTTTTAACTTAGACTAAAATATAGACTTTTAGTATCACTTTCTAATAGAGTTGTAACCTACCCGTATCCAAGTGTACCCTTTGTACCCACTGTACCCTTTCCATCAGCTCATACATTTGATTTTTTAACTTAGACTAAAATATAGACTTCTTAACCCTTGTATCACTTTCTAATAGTGTTGTAACCTACCCGTATCCAAGTGTACCCTTTGTACCCACTGTACCCTTTCCATCAGCTCATTTATTTGATTTTTTAACTTAGACTAAAATATAGACTTCTAAACCCTTGTATCATTTTCTACTAGTGTTGTAACCTACCCGTATCCAAGTGTACCCTTTGTACCCACTGTACCCTTTCCATCAGCTCATATATTTGATTTTTTAACTTAGACTAAAATATAGACTTTTAGTATCACTTTCTAATAGAGTTGTAACCTACCCGTATCCAAGTGTACCCTTTGTACCCACTGTACCCTTTCCATCAGCTCATTTATTTGATTTTTTAACTTAGACTAAAATATAGACTTCTTAACCCTTGTATCACTTTCTAATAGTGTTGTAACCTACCCGTATCCAAGTGTACCCTTTGTACCCACTGTACCCTTTCCATCAGCTCATATATTTGATTTTTTAACTTAGACTAAAATATAGACTTCTAGTATCACTTTCTAATAGTGTTGTAACCTACCCGTATCCAAGTGTACCCTTTGTACCCACTGTACCCTTTCCATCAGCTCATATATTTGATTTTTTAACTTAGACTAAAATATAGACTTCTAAACCCTTGTATCATTTTCTTATAGTGTTGTAACCTACCCGTATCCAAGTGTACCCTTTGTACCCACTGTACCCTTTCCATCAGCTCATATATTTGATTTTTTAACTTAGACTAAAATATAGACTTCTAGTATCACTTTCTAATAGAGTTGTAACCTACCCGTATCCAAGTGTACCCTTTGTACCCACTGTACCCTTTCCATCAGCTCATACATTTGATTTTTTAACTTAGACTAAAATATAGACTTCTTAACCCTTGTATCACTCTTAATAGAGTTGTAACCTTTTCTATAGCTATTTAAAGTTGATTCTCTAAAATCCTTCCCGACTCCCCTACTTTCAGTTTTAGTAGAAATATATAGTGTACCCTGTTTGTAACTTTTAACACATGTTTTATATAGTGGTGTACCCTTGGGTACAAAACTACTACCTTAAAACGCAGTCCTAATTTCTTGCCATATCTACTGTCGACGATCAGCCGTTGATAAGCTACGAGTAATAAAGGAGAAAAGATGGACATTAAAGTGTGTGATTTATGTGGATGTTACTGAAGAAGGTGAGGCTTTTACTCCTTTTAAAGTTTAAAAAAGTTAAAGTTAAAATTTAGTATATAGTATAGATGTACATGTAAGTACGTGCACACTGTTTGTTTTTGTGTTATGGTGTGGGTGTTTGTTTACTAACGTGTAATTTTTACATGTTTCATGGATGTTTAGACTCGCTCGAGGTTCATGGGGGACTGGAAAGGGTAACTGAATTTATCTATTTAAAAAAATAACAGATTGTGAATTTTCAACTCAAAATTCAAAGCAGGGTCTAATTAGAAACATATATTCTTGTGCAGAAGACTCCAAATGTAGTCATGAATATCCTGTAGACATAACTTAAAGTAAATAAAATTGTATACTTCAGACTTCAGAGTTAAAACATGACTTTAATATCTTTATGATGCCAATCATTGTATCATTAGAAAGGTTTAGCAGACCAACGGGTACCCGGTACATGTACTTGTACATGTAGGTTACAAGTTAGAACTATGCGTACTATTCTACCAGTTCACATAATTTTTCTTGTTTAGCAGTTATGATGTGTACTTAAATTGTCCTTGTTAATGTTTTAAATGTAATTTTTTATTCTCTTTTTTTAATCTGACTACTGGCAGTACTGGCCTGCGAGCAGTTCTCGCCGAGGACCATTTCTCGCTGGTGCACTGTTACATCATATTTTCGTATAAAATTTTATGTGTTGATAAAATGACGTAACAATGCAGTGAATGCACTGGTGAGAAATGGTACTCGGCGAGAACTGATCGCACGCCAATATTGATTAATTACAGACAAAAACTGAAGGTTGCGCGTGTTATTTTTTATTGAACAACATTGTTTAAAATAATTCTTTATATATGTGATGATCAGACCGGTTTGAATACCAGTGCCAGATAGCTCAGTTGGTAGAGCACCTGACTAGAGATTCAGGGGGCCCAAGTTCAAATCCCGGTTTGGTCCTTCATTATTTCTCCCATCCTGTTACAATATTGGTGTTGTGACCAACCCCTGGAACTAACAGGTTAACTCCTGCCAGGGTTGATCTTCGAGGGTGAAGATCATTTAAGGGGGAAGGAATGTGACGGTCAGACTGGTTTGAATACCGGTGCCAGATACATGTAGCTCAGTTGGTAGAGCACTTGACTAGAGATTCAGAGGGCCAGGTTCGAATCCCAGTTTGTTCCGTCGTTATTTCTCCCATCTTTTACATATACATGTATATCAGATATATGACAGATGATTAAGGGTCATCACATGTTTTGCAAGATGCAATAAGTGTTAAAAACTTTTACTTTACAACACAATACATATAAGTGAATATTTATGTTTCTTGTTATTATTTGGTGTGGTTTTCTTGACAGTGTCGCATAAACAATTTACCCGCTCCTAAAACACAAACTTTCTTTTTGTGGATTCAGCTTACCGCTGATTGGCTGCTGTTGCAGCAGACAAATAAGATATGCACGCACAAAACACAATGAACTTATCAGAGAATGAGTTGAGTTTATTTCAACTGTTGGAATTTGGGTTGTTTTTTTTTTAAATGTATACTTGTGACAAAACATATATGTGGTACATACAGCTGTAGCTTTATGAAGAAAATTTTGGTTAGACCATATATACCTATCATGCAAGTAAATGATATTTACAAAAAACTTGCAATTTATGGCGCACGAAATATACGCTAGTTTTATAAAGATTGACATACATGTAATGTACCACATTCTGTGAAAAATAATCTATTAAAAATTCTTCATTAAGTTTACTCATACATGTTTTATGCTTATTACACATAGTATTGTTTTTAAAACATGTGATTTATAAGAAAATAAGCAAAAACCCTCGCTAATTTATTTGCAAAAAAAAAAAACACAGTAGAATTGATAAAAAATGGTATACCAGAAGCTAATACCAGTACATGTACTTTGACGCTGTTCGGTGGGTAATATTCGTTTGTAATTTACGAATTGAAATATTGACTGTTGCACTACAAGTATGGTAATAAACTCTCTCTCTCTCAATTTGATAAGTGTTTATACCTATGAAAATTTTTTAATATTGTATTATGACTTGATATGCAAATTTTTGATCTTGTACTGCCTAAATGTTATGTCATGTATTGGGATATGTCATACCTATTACACTGCATGGTCAGTGTATTTTTTCCAGATATACTATGCATATGTTAATGTAAACACAGCTATTACTAGTACATGTATGTAAACACAGCTAATTATTATTTTTTTTATTTCAGCTCAAAACAGACTCTTGTTACCACATGGCTTTTACCGGTACCTGTTGATTCTTGTGGGTCAGCTCCTGAGATTAACCTGTCACCTCTATCCACATGCATATTCCTTGTGTTCTACAGACTATTTACCGGTAATTCAAATTAAATCCGATAATGCATGAACAATAATGGAACTTGAAGAAAGCATCATGCCATGTTGTGGTTTGTGTTTGATAAGAAATTATGAAAACAAAATTAAGGCTGTTTATAAAGAAATTCATAATTGCTGTGAAAATTTGTTTTTCAATAAAAGTATGCAATTATGTTTCCTTTATTTTTTATTTCATAAAGATATTTAGATGTGTTTACATAATTGAAAAATCCCTCCCCCCCCCCTCTATTTAATTGTCTGCATTAAGATTACATGTAGGATATGTAAATGTTTGACTTTGAAATAACATCTGCTATGATAATTACTTTTGAAATGAACAAGAAACAACCTATTTCTACCTTTCTAAGGTATATATGCATAAAAAAAGTAGAAAAACATGTCAAACTTGAAAATTTTTCATGGAAATCAACTCGATCTGTCTCCAGCTACCTGGGTGTGTTTGAATTTAATTTTAATTTAAGGCAGATGTCTAACTTGTAGGTTGTAACTTACTGTTTTAGCATGGTTAGAAGGAGACTAGAAATCAGAATAGATTAGATATTCACTAAATATGATTGTTAGCTTACTTTTTTCATGAAAACAAGAAATCACAAGCAGGACAGCTGTCTATTTGTTAATTAAAATGGTACAAATCATACAATAAACAAATAAAGATCAAATTTTAGAATCATTGATGATTGTTTTCAAATATGTGTGAGAAATTACTCAAGGAAATTGCCACACGTTTCATAAAATTAGGTAAAACATTTCAAACCATGACTTTTTATGAAAATCAAAAGATTGGGGGGTGGGGGGTATACATGTAAGGGTATTTCTAAGTGATGTGAAGCTTTTATCATGATTATATCATGTAGGCGTATGTTGTATTGAATAAGGTTTCTTTTTAAAGGTGGTTGAACAAAAGTTGACCTCTAAAAGGTCAGGTAAAGATGTTTTACTATGGAGAACCCTGTAAATCTGTGTTTACTAAAGGAAATTGGAAATGGTGGGTTCACTTAAATGGCCATATTTTTATTAAACCTCAATGGAATTGGCAATATGTGGTATTCTTTTTCTCAGAATTGCATTAGCTTTCTTAGTCTTTTCATAAAAATGTTAGTGTACTAAGTTAAAGGTACAAGGAACAGTTTCGGATAAAGTACCGTCAATATTTTTGTAAAATTGAGAGTGACTGTACTTGAAGGTTTATCATTGTTGCGTAGATTCATGAAATGAATTTTAATGATTATCAATAGTTAGAGGGATGTCTCTTGTTGGAATTGGTAAGCAATATTAAGGCCCCTAATTTTAAGTACATGAGAAGCAGAAATAAATTGTGAAACTTGCGGCTATGACAGATATGTTGACTTTACAGTGAAATTGAAGGTTACAAACGGGAGGTTATATAACATGAAATGTAGGTGGATGGGATATTATATGCCTATTTAGTATTTACTGGGTATGAGGACAATAGCAAGTTTATTGTCCCCAAAGACAGCAACTATTTAATGAGGCAAAGCCAAGGGAAATAGTTGCTGTGGAGTGGGACAATAAACTTGCTATTGTCCGAATAGTCAGTTAATTGGTATTTCATTATACAGAAGAAAACTTTATTTGTCAGCGATGCAGAATTTCTTGATGATAAACAAATTAGAGTTAAATCAAACTTTGTATTTAATGCGGCGATCTTATTAGGTCAGAGGTGTTCCGAGTTTAAGGTGATATGGGACACTTCCATGTTGTGACGTATTGTTTATCGAAATAAACAATAAAATAAAGTGTAATTATATAAGTACATGTAGTTTCTTTTCAAAAATGGTCACCTAACTCCTTAGCACAGTGGGTTAGAGGGTTACTAGGAACCTGTAAGTCATGAGTTCGAATCCCGCTGGGGTTTTTACAATTTTTACCTTTTCAAATATTTTTAAAAGCTATTTTTTGGTTAAATATTGTAAAATTTGAAAATTCTAAACCAGTGAAAATTTTTCAATTATATAGTACTTTAATCCACATTAATATCGACAGATCTATGTCCCATACTACCTTAAAAAGGAGGGAAATCAAATTTTGCTGATGAATGGTTTTGATGACTATTCACCATGGGCAGATAGCATGGATACTATTTTAAATTAGATAAAATGGCATGTTTATGCGGGCGCCTTCTAGTGATCAATTTGTCCGTCTGTCCATCCGAGATGGCTTGACAGGAGCATAGCTTCTCTCCCCTTGGCCCAATCTGGCTCATACCTCATCCACAGGGTTCCTTTGGTTGAAGGATGTGCAGTGACCTTGAACCATGTTTTTAGGTACAAGGTTAAGGTCATAGCAGAATTATATATATAAAATCCTTGTCTGGGGCATATCTTTTTTCCCTTTGGTCCAATCTGGCTAATACTCACAGAGTGTCTCAATGGTTAAACGATGTGCAGTGACCTTGCATGAAATTTCTAGGTAACGGGTGAAGATCATATCGGATCATGCAAAAATCCTTTTTTGAGAGCATATATAATTTCTACTAACCCCTATTTGGCTCAGACTTCACATAAGCAGAGCGTTTGAGTAAAGGGTGAAAGGGTGTGTAGTGACCTTGAACCTATTTTCAGTGAAAAGAAACTGTGAAGGTCATAGCAGAATTATATTTTTAAAAATCCTTGTCCGGAGTATATCTTCTCTCCCTTTGCTCCATTCAGCCTCATACTTCACCCACATGATGCCTTTGATCAAAATATATGCAATGACCTCGAATGATATTTGTAGATGAAGAGTCAAGGTCATATCAGATCACACAAAAATCCATATTTTAAGAGCATAGATATACTCTCCTTTTAGCCCCTATTTGGCTAATATTTTACCTTTACAGAGTTTATTGGTTAATGGCGTGCAGTGACCTTGAACCAAGTCTGTCAATGTGAAGCCAAGGTCATAGCAGATCTTTTTAAAATTAGTTTTAGACAGTAGATTATTTTCCAAATATGCTTAATCTTGGTCAGATTGAACAAAAATGCATGTATGTTAGGGGGAATGAAATTGAACTAAAAGTTCTATGCCAGCTGGAAAAATTTCAAGTTATAGGTCAAGGTCAAAGCAGAATTCTCTGAAATAACATAAGCGGGGCCCTTTGAAATGTTCACCATTTCAATGTTGTCTGGTTCATAGTAATTTTACATAAAAAATATTCACAGAGGTACAGTAAAGTAAACTTTACATCGATAAGTTTCTGACAATTAATGACGCAACGAGCACACAGTACGAAAGGTCAACCCTTTGAAAAGCAGTGAAGAGAAAAAGTTGCTCAGAATTATGTTTTAAACAAAATTGATTTTTTACGTAAATTTTAATTTTGCATTCTGGGTTAAGAAAAAAGATGTTAGTTCAAGGTAAAGTAAACTTGTAGTCTGGTACCCTTCCCACAATTCCGTTCGCGCACTCTCTACAATGTAGAGAGTGCGCGAACGGAATTGTGGGAAGGGTACCAGACTAAGTAAACTTGTTCCTAAAATGAAGTCAAATTTGTTAAGTCGTACTTAAACACATTGTTTTTTTTTTGTTAAGTCGTTCTTGAAATGGTTAAGGGTTTTTGGTTAAGTCGTACTTAAAAACATTCGGATTATGTTAAGTTGTACCAAGAATCATTCGATTTTTTTTTATCTTTTTGTACTTAGGTTTCTTTGTTACTAGATAAAGAACTCTGCTTCTTAGACGTACTTCTAGCGTTGCTTTCGACATTAGCGGAAAACCCACTCGTTGCTTTGCAACGAGCTTTGCTCTAGTTTTTTTTTCTTTTTCTTTTCTTTACAATTTTTGTGCAGAAGATTTCTCGGAGATGGGTGGTCCGATTTTAGTCAAATTTTCAGCATCGATCTATTATTATATAAACTTGATACGCTTTTTTTTATTTTGTAAAAATCACTTCCGGTTCGGACTTATCCGCCATTTTGTCATTATTTAAAAAGTTCTTGTCCACACATTTTCTCAAAAACGAGCAAAGATAGAAAGCTGAAATTTTCAGGAATGATAGATGACATGAACATCTAGCCTCACGAGGAAAATCATTGTCCGGAAATTCCGAGTACGGAAGCTAGCTGGGGTCAAAATATAGGACACATTTTTGACGAATACTCCTTGTCCACACATTTCCTCCGAAACGAGCAAAGATAGGAAGCTGAAATGTTTAGGAATGATAGATAACATGAACATCTAGCCTCACGAGGAAAATCATTGTCCGGAAACTCCGAGTACGGAAGCTAGCTGGGGTCAAAATATAGGACACATTTTTGACGAATACTCCTTGTCCACACATTTCCTCAAAAACGAGAAAAGAAAGGAAGCTGACATTTTTAGAAATGATAGATGACATGAACATCTAGCCTCACGAGGAAAATCATTGTCCGGAAATTCCGAGTACGGAAGCTAGCTGGGGTCAAAATATAGGACACGTTTTTTTACGAATTCTCCTTGTCCACGCATTTCTTCAAAAACAAGCAAAGATAAGTAGCTGATATTTTCATAATTGATAGATGACATGAACATCTAGCCTCACGAGGAAAATCATTGTCCGGAAATTCCGAGTACGGAAGCTAAATTTTAAAACTCAATGGATGTGTAATAATGACCTCAGACTAATTTTAAAACATATTATCTAAGTTGCACTTTAATTCTGCTTCTAATAAAATCGTTTTCAAAATGATGGGATGAAATTTAATTTTTTTGAAAATTTTAAATTTAATTAAATCGTAATAAAATGACCTCAGACTAATTTTAAAACATAATATCTAAGTTGTACTTACAATTTTGTGTCCAATGAAGTCTTTCTCGAATAAATAAGATGAAATTTAATTTTTTAAAAAATTTTAAATTTAATTAAATCGTGTTAAAATGATCTCAGACTAATTTTAAAACATGATATCCAGGTTGCGCTTACAATTCTGCGTCTGATGACATCTTTTTCGAATTGATCGAATGAATTTTAAATTTTTTAAAAATTTTAAACTCATTTAAATCGCGTTAAAATGACCTCAGACTAATTTTAAAACATGATATCTAAGTTGTGCTTAGAATTCTGCGTCTAATGACATCCTTCTCGAATTGATTGGGTGAATTTAAAAATTTTCAAAAATTTTAATTTTATTTAAATCGCGTTAAAATGACCTCAGACTAGTTTTGAAACATGATTACTAAGTTGCGCTTAAAATTCTGCGTCTAATGACATCATTGTTGAATTGATTGGATGATTTTTAAATTTTTTGAAAATTTTAAATTTAATTAAATCGTGTTTAAATTACCTCAGACTAAATTTTAAACATAATATCTAAGTTGCGCTTACAATTCTGCGTCTAATGACATCTTTCTCGAATTAATTAGATGAATTTTCAATTTTTTGAAAATTTTAAATTTAATTAAATCATGTTAAAATGATCTCAGACTAATTTAGAAACATAATATTTAAATTACGCTTACAATTCTGCGTCTGATGACATCTTTTTCGAATTGATCGAATGAATTTTAATTTTTTAAAAAAATTTAAACTCATTTAAATCGCGTTAAAATGACCTCAGACTAATTTTAAAACATGATATCTAAGTTGTGCTTAAAATTCTGCGTCTGACGACATCCTTCTCGAATTGATTGGATGAATTTAAAAAATTTAAAAAAATTTAATTTTATTTAAATCGCGTTAAAATGACCTCAGACTAGTTTAGAAACATGATTACGAAGTTGCGCTTAAAATTCTGCGTCTAATGACATCTTTGTTGAATTGATTGGATGGTTTTTAAATTTTTTGAAAATTTTAAATTTAATTAAATCGTGTTTAAATTACCTCAGACTAATTTTTAAACATAATATCTAAGTTGCACTTAGAATTCTGCGTCTAATGACATCTTTCCCGAATTAATTGAATGAATTTTTAATTTTTTGAAAATTTTAAATTTAATTAAATCATGTTAAAATGGGCTGAGACTAATTTAGAAACATAATATTTAAACTACGCTTACAATTCTGCGTCTGATGACATCTTTTTCGAATTGATCGAATGAATATTAAATTTTTTAAAAAAATTAAACTTATTTAAATCGCGTTAAAATGACCTCAGACTAATTTTAAAACATGATATCTAAGTTGTGCTTAAAATTCTGCGTCTGACGACATCCTTCTCGAATTGATTGGATGAATTTCAAAAATTTCAAAAATTTTAATTTTATTTAAATCGCGTTAAAATGACCTCAGACTAGTTTTGAAACATGATTACGAAGTTGCGCTTACAATTCTGCGTCTAATGACATCTTTGTTGAATTGATTGGATGGTTTTTAAATTTTTTGAAAATTTTAAATTTTATTAAATCGTGTTTAAATTACCTCAGACTAATTTTTAAACATAATATCTAAGTTGCGCATAGAATTCTGCGTCTAATGACATCTTTCTCTAAATGATTGGATGAATTTTAAATTTTTAAATAAATTTAAATTTAATTAAATCGTGTTTAAATGACATCAGAATAATTTTTAAACATAATATCTAAGTTGCGCTTAGAATTCTGCGTCTAACGACATCTTTCTCGAAATGATTGGATGAATTTTAAATTTTTTGAAAATTTAAAAAAACTTTAAATCATGTGAAAATAAATTATTGAACGGAAGACCCACTCGTTGCTCGCAACGAGATCGAATCTAGTTTTTTTTTCTTTTTCTTTTCTTTACAATTTTTGTGCAGAAGATTTCTCTGAGATGGGTGGTCCGATTTTTGTCAAATTTTCAGCATCGATCTATTATTATATAAACTTGATACGGTTTTTTTTATTTGGTAAAAATCACTTCCGGTTCGGACTTATCCGCCATTTTGTCATTTTTTAAAAAGTTCTTGTCCACGTATCTCCTCAAAAACGAGCAAAGATAGAAAGCTGAAATTTTCAGGAATGATAGAGGACATGAACGTCTAGCCTCACGAGGAAAATCATTGTCCGGAAATTCCGAGTACGGAAGCTAGCTGGGGTCAAAATATAGGACACGTTTTTGACGAAAACGTCTTGTCCACGCATCTCCTCAAAAACGTCCAAAGATAAAAAGCTGACATTTTCGGGAATGATAGAGGACATGATCGTATAGCCTCCCGAGGAAAATCATTGTCCGGAAATTCCGAGTACGGAAGCTAGCCGGGGTCAAGATATAGAACACACTTTCGATGAGTTTTCATTGTCCACACATCTATTTTAAAGCGAGAAAAGATAGAAAGCTGAAAATTTCAGGAATGATAGAGGACATGATAGACTAGCATCACGAGAAAAATCATTGTCTGGAAATTCCGAGTAGGGAAGCTAAATTTTAAAACTCATATTAAATGTGTTATAATGACCTCAGACTAATTTTAAAACATAATATCTAAGTTGCATTTTAATTCTACGTCTAATAAAATCTTTTTCCAATTGATGGGATGAAATTTAAATTTTTTTGAAAATTTTAAATTTAATTAAATCGTTATAAAATGACCTCAGACTAATTTTAAAACATAATATCTAAGTTGCGCTTACAATTTTTTGTCCAATGAAATTTTTATCGAATTAATTGTATGAAATTTAACTTTTTTAAAAATTTAAAATTTAAGTAAATCGTGTTAAAATGATCTCAGACTAATTTTAAAACATAATATCCAAGTTGCACTTACAATTCTGCGTCTGATGACATCTTTTTCGAATTGATTTGATAAATTATAAATTTTTAAAAATTTTTAAATTTAATTAAATCTTGATAAATTGACCTGAGACTAATTTTTGAATGTAATATTGAAGTTGTGCTGACAATTCTGCCTCTAATGACATCTTTCTCGAATTGATTGGATGATTTTTAAAATTTTTGAAAATTTTAAATTTAATTAAATCGTGTTTAAATGACTTCAGACTAATTTCAAAACATAATATTTAGGTTACGCTTACAATTTTAAGTGTGATGACATCATTCTCGAATTGATTGGATGAATTTTAAATTTTTAAAAAAATTTAAACTCATTTAAATTGCATTAAAATGACCTCAGACTAATTTTAAAACATAATATCTAAGTTGCGCTTACAATTCTGCGTCTGATGACATCTTTCTCGAATAAATTGAATGAATTTTAAATTTTTAAAAAATTTTAAACTCACTTAAATCGCGTTAAAATGACCTCAGCCTAATTTTAAAACATGATATCTAAGATGTGCTTAGAATTTCGCGTCTAATGACAGTTTTGTCGAAATGATTGGATGAGTTTTAAAGATTTAAAAAATTTTAAACTCATTTAAATTGCATTAAAATGACCTCAGACTAATTTTAAAACTTAATATCTAAGTTGCGCTTACAAATCTGCGTCTGATGACATCTTTCTCGAATAAATTGAATGAATTTTAAATTTTTAAAAAATTTTAAACTCATTTAAATCGCGTTAAAATGACTTCAGCCTAATTTTAAAACATGATATCTAAGTTGTGCTTAGAATTCTGCGTCTAATGACATCTTTGTCGAATTGATTGGATGATTTTTAAATTTTTTGAAAATTTTAAATTTAATCAAATCGTGTTTAAATGACATCAGACTAGTTCTTAAACATAATATCTAAGTTGCGCTTTGAATTCTGCGTCCAATGACATCTTTCTCGAATTGATGGGATGAATTTAAAAAAATTTAAATTTAATAAAATCGTGTTTAAATGAGATCATAAAAATTTTTGAACATAATATTTAAGTTGCGTTTTGAATTCTGCGTCTAATGATATCTTTGTCGAATTGATTGGATGATTTTAAATTTTTTGAAAATTTTAAATTTAATCAAATCGTGTTTTAATGACATCAGACTAATTTTTAAACATAATATCTAAGTTGCGCTTTAAATTCTGCGTCCAATGACATCTTTCTCGGATTGATTGGATGAATTTAAAATTTTTTAAAAAATTTAAATTTAATAAAATCGTGTTTAAATGACATCAGAATAATTTCCAAACATAATATCTAAGTTGCACTTACAATTCTGCGTCTAATGACATCTTAGTCGAAATGATTGGATGAATTTTAAATATTTTGAATTTTTTTTAATTTTTTTTTAAATCATGTGAAAATAAATTATTGGACGGAAGACCCACTCGTTGCTCGCAACGAGATCGAATCTAGTTATTAGGGTCTTCCGTCTTCAGCGGAAGACCCTTCTATTATTCTTCGGTTTCTTTTTCACTTTTCTTATTAGGGTCTTCCGTCTTCAGCGGAAGACCCTTCTATTATTCTATTGTTTCTTTTTCACTTTTCTTATTGTAATTAGGGTCTTCCGTCTTCAGCGGAAGACCCTTCTATTATTCTTCGGTTTCTTTTTCAATTCTATTATTATTAGGGTCTTCCGTTTTCAACGGAAGACCCTCTTGTTATTCTTCGGTTTCTTTTTATTATTATTATACTTTTTCTTTTTTTTTCTGACTCCTTCTCGGCTTTATAACTCCAAAAGTTTCCAACCGATTTTGATGAAACTTTCAGAGATAATGTGAAACTATTATAGCTCAAAAATGTTAGAGTTAACTTGACAACGTCACTTCCGTTTTGACGTAACGTCATTTTTAAAATTCTCAAAAAGTCATTTTGTCCGCGGCGTTTCTCAAAAACGCTTTAAGATAGAGGCTTGAAATTTTCAATGGTTATGATTTGGTCGATTTACCTCTGTAATAAGGCTCAAAATGAAAATCTGTCACTTCAGGTCGAAACCGGAAGTGAAACAAATTTTTCGAAAAAATGAATTTTCTGATCAAATCAAAAATGAATATGTGTTTTATAAAGCTTATTAAGCTGAATCTAACACTGAAAGCCGTTTTAAAATCGGACAATGCATTACAGAGATATCGGGGTTTAAAAATTGATTTTTCCGGAAATTTTGATTCCGCGTCCTTGGTTTAAAAAATAGTGTAATGTTCAAAGTAAAATTAACTCGTACCAAAAATAATTGTTAAGTCGTACTTGAACACATTCGGATTTTTTTTGTTCAGTCGTTCTTGAAATCGGGAAGGTTTTTGTTAAGTCGTACTTAAAATCATTCGGATTTTGTTAAGTCGTACCAGGAATAATTCGATTTTTTCATCTTTTTATTTTAGTTACTCTTGTTATTGGTTCAAGAGCTCTGCTTCTTACAGGAACTTCCAGCTTTACTTCCGACATTAACGGAAGACCCACTCGTTGCTTGCAACGAGCTTTGCTCTAGTTATTATTCTTTTTTCCTTACACATTTTGTGCAGGCGATTTCTCGGAAATGGCTTATTAGATTTCCGTCAAATTTTCACTGATGATGCCTCGCCATCTGAAGTTTGTACCCCCGTGACATTTTTTCAAATTTCACTTCCGGTCGGAAGTTATCGTCAATAAACGATTTTTTAAAGTCAATTTTGTCTCTCATGTTTCTCAAAAACGAGTAAAGATATAGGGCTGAAACTTTCAGAGATGATAGATCTATCGTTTTTCTGGTGCACCTCGGTAAAGAGAATGTCCGTCGTCACTTCCGGTCGTCACCGGAAGAAATTTTGAAAAATTGAATTTTTCGACTTTTTTATTTTTTAATATTTTTCTTTGAAATTTTTACACCTTATAGTGACACTTTTACTGATTAAGAATATGTGATTAGTTTTAAAATCGATCAAGGCATTCTCGAGAAATTAAGCGTCAAAGTTCTGAAGCGAGAGTCCGAGTAGCTCAGTCGTTATAGTCGTGGACATGGCCCAGGCGACCCGGGTTCAAGCCTCGAGTGCCGCAAAAAAAATTTCTCTTTTTTTCGCTTAGATCTACGATTTTATCTTTGAATTCATAAGTTTAATCTTATCTATTCAAAAATTGGACGGAAGACCCACTCGTTGCTCGCAACGAGATCGAATCTAGTTATTATTATTATTCTTTTTTTTTCTTACCGATTTTGTGCAGACGATTTCTCAGAGATGGCTCAACCGATTTCAATCAAATTTTCAAGATTAACGCGATGTTATCTGAAGTTTATCGTTTTTTATCCATTTTTGAAAATACACTTCCGGTCGGAAGTTGTCGTCCGTTTACGATTTTAAAAAGTCAATTTTGTCGGTCGGGTTTCTCAAAAACGAGTAAAGATAAAAGGCTGAAATTTTCAGAGATGATAGATCTACCGTTTTTCTGGTGCACCTCGGTCAAGAGAATGTCCGCCGTTACTTCTGGTCGTCACCGGAAGGAAATTTGAAAATTTGAATTTTTCGACTTTTTTATTTTTTAATATTTTTCTTTGAAATTTAACACCTTATAGTGACCCTTTTACTGATTAAGAATATGTAATTAGTTTTAAAATCGATCAAGGCATTCTCGAGAAATTAAGCGTCAAAGTTCTGAAGCGGAGTCCGAGTAGCTCAGTCGATATAGTCGTGGACATGGCCCAGGCGACCCGGGTTCAAGCCTCGAGTGCCGCAAATTTTTTTTTCATTTTTTTTCGCTTAAATCTACGATTTTATCTTTGAATTGATAAGTTTAATCTTATCTATTCAAAAATCGGACGGAAGACCCACTCGTTGCTCGCAACGAGATCGAATCTAGTTATTATTATTATTAGGGTCTTCCGTTTTCAACGGAAGACCCTCTTGTTATTCTTCGGTTTCTTTTTATTATTATACTTTTTATTTTTTTTTCTGACTCCTTCTCGGCTTTATAACTCAAAAAATTTACAACCGATTTAGACGAAACTTTCAGAGATTATGTGCATTTATTATACCTCAAAGTTTGTGAAGTTTCTTTGAAAACGTCACCTCCGTTTTGACGTTACGTCATTTTTAAAATTTTCAAAAAGTCATTTTGTCCGCAGCGTTTCTCAAAAATGCTTAAAGATAGAGGCTTGAAATTTTCAATGCTTATAATTTAATCGATTTACCTCTGTAATAAGGCTCGAAATGAAAATCTGTCACTTCCGGTCGAAACCGGAAGTGAAACAAATTTTTCGAAAAAATGAATTTTCTGATCAAATCAAAAATGAATATGTGTTTTGTAGAGCTTATTAAGCTGAATCTAACACTGAAAACCGTTTTAAAATCGGACGATGCATTACAGAGATATCGGGGTTTAAAAATTGATTTTTCCGGAAATTTTTGATTCCGCGTCCTTGGTTTAAAAAATAGCGTAATGTTTAAAGTAACATTAACTCGTACATAAAATAATTGTTAAATCGTACTGTATCACATTCGGATTTTTTTTGATAAGTCGTTCTTGAAATCAGAAAGGTTTTTGTTAAGTCGTGCTTAAAATCATTCGGATTTTATTAAGTCGTACCAGGAATAATTCGATTTTTTAAAATCTTTTTATTTTAGTTACTCTTGTTATTAGTTTAAGAGCTCTGCTTCTTACAGGAACTTCCAGCTTTACTTCCGACATTAACGGAAGACCCACTCGTTGCTTTGCAACGAGCTTTGCTCTAGTTATTATTATTATTCTTTTTTTGTCTTACAAATTTTGTGCAGGCGATTTCTCAGGGATGGGACGATCGATTTCTCTCAAATTTTCAGGACTAAAGCCTCGTTATCTGAAATTTATACCGCTGAAACAGATTTTGAAAATTCACTTCCGGTCGGAAGTTATCGTCCGTTTACGATTTTAAAAAGTCAATTTTGTCGCTCAAGTTTTTCAAAAACGAGCAAAGATAGAGAGCTGAGAATTTCAGAGATGATAGATCTATCGATTTCCTGGTGCACCTCGGTCAAGAGAATGTCCGCCGTCACTTCCGGTCGTCACCGGAAGGAATTTTGAAAAATTGAATTTTTCGACTTTTTTATTTTTTAATATTTTTCTTTGAAATTTTCACACCTTATAGTGACCTTTTCACTGATTCAGAATATGTACTTTATTTTAAAATCGATCGAGGCATTCTCGAGAAATTAAGCGTCAAAGTCCTGAAGCGAGAGTCCGAGTAGCTCAGTCGATATAGTCGTGGACATGGCCCAGGCGACCCGGGTTCAAGCCTCGAGTGCCGCAAATTTTTTTTTCATTTTTTTCGCTTAGATCAACGATTTTATCTTTGAATTGATAAGATTAATCTAATCTATTCAAAAATCGGACGGAAGACCCACTCGTTGCTCGCAACGAGATCGAATCTAGTTATTATTATTATTCTTTTTTTTTCTTACCGATTTTGTGCAGACGATTTCTCGGAGATGGCTGGGTCGATTTCGCTCAAATTTTCGATATAAACGTGTTTTTATCCAAAGCTGATATATAATTTTTTTTTTTTGGAAAAACACTTCCGGTCAGAAGTTATCGTCCGTTTACGATTTTAAAAAGTCAATTTTGTCTGTCGATTTTCTCAAAAACGAGTAAAGATAAAAGGCTGAAAATTTCAGAGATGATAGATCTACCGTTTTTCTAATGTACCTGGGTCAAGAGAATGTCCGCCGTCACTTCCTGTCGTCACCGGAAGGAAATTTGAAAAGTTGAATTTTTCGACTTTTTTATTTTTTAATATTTTTTTTTGAAATTTTTACACCTTATAGTGACCCTTTTACTGATTAAGAATATGTAATTAGTTTTAAAATCGATCAAGGCATTCTCGAGAAATTAAGCGTCAAAGTTCTGAAGCGGAGTCCGAGTAGCTCAGTCGATATAGTCGTGGACATGGCCCGGGCGACTCGGGTTCAAGCCTCGAGTGCCGCAAAATTTTTTTCTCTTTTTTTCGCTTAGATCTACGATTTTATCTTTGAATTGATAAGTCTAATCTTATCTATTCAAAAATTGGACGGAAGACCCACTCGTTGCTCGCAACGAGATCGAATCTAGTTAAGGTCTTCCGTTTCCAACGGAAGACCTTATTGTTTTCGTACTGTTTCTTATTATTATTTTTTTCCACAAATTTTGTGCACGCGATTTCTCAGAAACTATTCAGCCGATTTTGACCATTTTTTCAAAGATGATTGCCAGAGGTCATAATTCTAGAAGTTTTTTGAAATTTTGAAATCGTCACTTTCGGTACTGAGTTACGGCGGATTTTCCATCTTTTTACGACCTATTTTGTGCAGAGCTGATCTCAGAAACTATTAAAGATATGAATACGAAATTTTCAGGATAGTTAGTCTATAGTTTGAAGTTGTGCACTATTATATTGTTTTACGCCAGTGGCGCCATTTCATGGAGCTCGCCTAGGCACGAAAATTGGGTACAAATTTTCATTCAAAATTGTCAAACGTTTTGATCTGTTTCTTTTTATCAGTTGACATTTTGTTAAATAATATATAACAAAAGTGGTAGATAATTAATAGTTCTTTCCGAAAAAGTCAAGAAAAAGGGGCTGGCCCCTTAAATCAGGGGCCAAGACACTCGTAAACTCTATTTTAAATATCTTAAAAACGATAAAGATTTTGTAATGCATTATAGAAGCAAAGTTGTTAATCGTTACAATATCTATCAGAAAAAATTATTGCCACGCCCAATTATTACGTAATTAGGGATTTTTAGGGGCCAAAGTACTTATACTTGGACGCAATATATCTAGAGAAGGAGACATATTTTGTGAAACATTGTATAAGATAAAATATCTGTATTGATGATTCTAATCAATTCCAATAACCAAAACATCAATGTATGTCCCCATTTAGGATCTAGAGGGCTGGCCCTTAAAATATTCAATCATTTGTATCTAAAAAATGAACAACAATTTTAGATGGATGTAAGAACAAAAACTGTTATTATTCGTAAGACCTTCGAATGAACTCTAGAAAAAGGGGCTGGCCCCTTTATTTAGGGGCCAAGACACTCGTAAACTCTATTACAATCTTAAAAACGATAGATATTTTTTAATGCATTTTAGAAGTAAAATTGTTGATCGTTACAATATCTATCTGAAAAAATCATTGTCACTCCCAATTATTACGTAATTAGGGATTTTTAGGGGCCAAAGAACTATAGCAATATCCATCTGGAAAACTCATTGTCACACCCATTTATTACGTAATTAGGGATTTGTATACATAATCTGAAAGTGTGTGTGTGGGGGGGGGGGGGGGGGGATAATTCTGAAATTGTATCGATTATTCATGGTATGATTTAAAACAGAAATCGCAAGGAAGACCTACTCGTTACTCGTAACGAGATCGTATCTAGTTATTATTAGGGTCTTCCGTTTTCAATGGAAGACCCTCTTGTTATTCTTCGGTTTCTTTTTATTATTATACTTTTTATTTTTTTTTCTGACTCCTTCTCGGCTTTATAACTCAAAAAGTTTACAACCGATTTTAACGAAACTTTCAGAGATTATGTGCATTCATTATATCTAAAAGTTTGTAAAGTTTCATTGAAAACGTCACTTCCGTTTTTACGTTACGTCATTTTTAAAATTTTCAAAAAGTCATTTTGTCCGCAGCGTTTCTCAAAAATGCTTTAAGATAGAGGCTTGAAATTTTCAATGCTTATAATTTAATCGATTTACCTCTGTAATAAGGCTGGAAATGAAAATCTGTCACTTCCAGTCGAAACCGGAAGTGAAACAAATTTTTCGAAAAAATGAATTTTCTGATCAAATCAAAAATGAATATATGTTTTGTAGAGCTTATTAAGCTGAATCTTACACTGAAAACCGTTTTAAAATCGGACGATGCATTACAGAGATATCGGGGTTTAAAAATTGATTTTTCCGGAAATTATGATTCCGCGTTCTTGGTTTAAAAAATAGCATAATGTTTAAAGTAAAATTAACTCGTACCAAAAATAATTGTTAAGTCGTACTTGAACACATTCGTATTTTTTTTGTTAAGTCGTTCTTGAAATCAGAAAGGATTTTGTTAATTCGTACTTAAAATCATTCGGATTTTGTTAAGTCGTACCAAGAATAATTCGATTTTTTCATCTTTTTATTTTTGTTACTCTTGTTATTGGTTTAAGAGCTCTGCTTCTTACAGGAACTTCCAGCTTTACTTCCGACATTAACGGGAGACCCACTCGTTGCTTTGCAACGAGCTTTGCTCTAGTTATTATACTTTTTCTTTTTTTTTCTGACTCCTTCTCGGCTTTATAACTCCAAAAGTTTCCAACCGATTTTAATGAAACTTTCAGAGATATTGTGAAACTATTATAGCTCAAAGATGTAAAAGTTTACTTGACAACGTCACTTCCGTTTTGACGTTACGTCATTTTTAAAATTTTTAAAAAGTCATTTTGTCCGCGGCGTTTCTCAAAAACGTTTTAAGATACAGGCTTGAAATTTTCAATGGTTATAATTTGGTCGATTCACCTCTGTAATAAGGCTGGAAATGAAAATCTGTCACTTCCGGTCGAAGATAGAGACTTGGAATTTTCTGTGTTGAAGCATTAATCGTTTTTATTTGGACATAAGGCTGGAATTTAGTTTCCGTCACTTCCGGTCCAATCCGGAAGTGTTTTAAAATTTTCGAATTTTCGAATTTTTCGTTTCAATTTCAAATGTTTATGAGGTTTGTAGAGTTGGTCATGCTGAATACAAAACTGAAATCCGTTTGAAAATCGGACGATGCATTACAGAGATATCGGGGTTTAAAAATTGATTTTTCCGGAAATTTTGATTCCGCGTCCTTGGTTTGAAAAATAGCGTTATGTTCAAAGTAAAATTAACTCGTACCAAAAATAATTGTTAAGTCGTACCTGAACACATTCGGATTTTTTTTGTTCAGTCGTTCTTAAAATCGGAAAGGTTTTTGTTAAGTCGTACTTAAAATCATTCGTATTTTGTCAAGTCGTACCAGGAATATTCGATTTTTTTCATCTTTTTATTTTAGTTTCTCTTGTTATTGGTTTAAGAGCTCTGCTTCTTACAGGAACTTCGAGCTTTACTTTCGACATTAACGGAAGACCCACTCGTTGCTTTGCAACGAGCTTTGCTCTAGTTATTATTATTCTTTTTATTTTTTTTTCTAACTCCTTTTCGGCTTTATAACTCAAAAAGTTCACAACCGATTTTAATGAAACTTTTAGAGATTATGTGCAATTATAATGCCTCGAAGTTTTTGAAGTTTCTTTGAAAATGTCACTTCCGTTTTAACGTTACGTCATTTTTAAAATTTTCAAAAAGTCATTTTGTCCGCGGCGTTTCTCAAAAACGCTTTAAGATAGAGGCTTGAAATTTTCAATGCTTATGATTTGGTCGATTTACCTCTGTAATAAGGCTCGAAATGAAAATCTGTTATTTTCGGTCGAAACCGGAAGTGAAACAAATTTTTCGAAAAAATGAATTTTCTGATCAAATCAAAATGAATATGTGTTTTGTAGAGCTTATCAAGCCGAATCTAACACAGAAAGCCGTTTTAAAATCGGTCGATGCATATCAGAGATATCGGGGTTTAAAAATTGATTTTTCCGGAAATTTTTATTCCGCTTCCTTGGTTAAAAAAATAGCGTAATGTTCAAAGTAAAATTAACTCGAACCAAAAATAATTGTTAAGTCGTACTTAAACACATTCGGATTTTTTTTGTTAAGTCCTTCTTAAAATCGGAAAGGTTTTTGTTAAATCGTACTTAAAATTATTCGTATTTTGCTAAGTCGTACCAGGAATAATTCGATTTTTTCACCTTTTTATTTTAGTTACTATTGTTATTGGTTCAAGAGCTCTGCTTCTTACAGGAACTTCCAGCTTTACTTCCGACATTAACGGAAGACCCACTCGTTGCTTTGCAACGAGCTTTGCTCTAGTTATTATACTTTTTCTTTTTTTTTCTGACTCCTTCTCGGCTTTATAACTCAAAAAGTTTCCAACCAATTTTAATGAAATTTTCAGAGATAATGTGTAACTATTCTCCCTCAAAGATGTTAAAGTTTTCTTTACAACGTCACTTCTTTTTTGACGTAACGTCATTTTTAAAATTTTCAAAAAGTCATTTTGTCCGCGGCGTTTCTCAAAAACGCTTGAAGATAGAGGCTTGAAATTTTCAATGGCTATGATTTGGTCGATTTACCTCTGTAATAAGGCTCGATATAAAAATCTGTCACTTCCGGTCGAAACCGGAAGTAAAACAAATTTTTCGAAAAAATGAATTTTCTGATCAAATCAAAAATGAATATGTGTTTTGTAGAGCTTATTAGGCTGAGTCTAACACTGAAAGCTGTTTTAAAATCAGACGATGCATTACAGAGATATTGGGGTTTAAAAATTGATTTTTCCGGAAATTTTGATTCCGCGTCCTTGGTTTAAAAAATAGCGTAATAATCAAAGTGAAATTAATTCGTACGAAAAACAATTGTTAAGTCGTACTGTAACACATTCGGATTTTTTTTGTTAAGTCGTTCTTGAAATTGGAAAGATTTTTGTTAAGTCGTACTTGAAATAATTCGGATTTTGTTAAGTCTTACCAGGAATAATTCGATTTTTTTCATCTTTTTATTTTAGTTACTCTTGTTGTTGGTTTAAGAGCTCTTCTTCTTACAGGAACTTCCACCTTTACTTTCGACATTAACGGAAGACCCACTCGTTGCTTTGCAACGAGCTTTGCTCTAGTTATTATTAGGGTCTTCCGTTTTCAACGGAAGACCCTCTTGTTATTCTTCGGTTTCTTTTTATTATTATTATTATTAGGGTCTTCCGTTTTCAACGGAAGACCCTCTTGTTATTCTTCGGTTTCTTTTTATTATTATTATTATTCTTTTTCTTTTCTTCTGACTCCTTTTTTGCTTCATAACTCAAAAGGTTTTTAACCGATTTTGATGAAATTTTCAGAGATTGTTGCAAGTTGGCGTCCCTAAAAAATGTTAAAGTTTTAAAGAGAACGTCACTTCCGTTTTGACGTGACGTCATTTTTAAAAATTTTAAAAAGTAATTTTGTCCCGGACTTTACTCAAAAACGCTTTAAGATAGAGGCTTGAAATTTTCAATGGTTATGATTTAATCGATTTACCTCTGTAATAAGGCTCGAAATGAAAATCTGTCACTTCCGGTCGAAACCGGAAGTGAAACAAATTTTTCGAAAAAATGAATTTTCTGATCAAATCAAAAATGAATATGTGTTTTGTAGAGCTTATTAAGCTTAATCTAACACTGAAAGCCGTTTTAAAATCGGACGATGCATTACAGAGATATCGGGGTTTAAAAATTGATTTTTCCGGAAATTTTTATTCCGCGTCCTTGGTTTAAAAAATAGTTTAATGTTCAAAGTAAAATTAACTCGTACCAAAAATAATTGTTAAGTCGTACTTGAACACATTCGGATTTTTTTTGTTAAGTCGTTCTTGAAATCGGAAAGGTTTTTGTTAAGTCGTACTTAAAATCATTCGTATTTTGTTAAGTCGTACTAGGAATATTCGAATTTTCATTTTCTATTTTATTTACTCTTGTTATTGGTTAAAGAGCTCTGCTTCTTACAGGAACTTCCAGTTTTACTTCCAACATTAACGGAAGACCAACTCGTTGCTTTGCAACGAGCTTTGCTCTAGTTATTATTATTATTCTTTTTTTTTCTTACCGATTTTGTGCAGACGATTTCTCGGAGATGGCTGGGTCGATTTCGCTCAAATTTTCATTATAAACGTGTTTTTATCTAAACCTGATATATAATTTTTAATTTTTGAAAAAACACTTCCGGTCAGAAGTTATCGTCCGTTAACGATTTTAAAAAGTCGATTTTGTCAGTCGGGTTTCTCAAAAACGAATAAAGATAAAAGGCTGAAATTTTCAGAAATGATAGATCTACCGTTTTTCTAATGTACCTCGGTATAGAGAATGTCCGCCGTTACTTCCGGTCGTCACCGGAAGGAAATTTGAAAAATTGAATTTTTCGACTTTTTTATTTTTCAATATTTTTCTTTGAAATTTTTACACCTTATAGTGACCCTTTTACTGATTAAGAATATGTAATTAGTTTTAAAATCGATCAAGGCATTCTCGAGAAATTAAGCGTCAAAGTTCTGAAGCGGAGTCCGAGTAGCTCAGTCGTTATAGTCGTGGACATGGCCCAGGCGACCCGGGTTCAAGCCTCGAGTGCCGCAAAATTTTTTTCTCTTTTTTTCGCTTAGATCTACGATTTTATCTTTGAATTGATAAGTTTAATCTTATCTTTTCAAAAATTGGACGGAAGACCCACTCGTTGCTCGCAACGAGATCGAATCTAGTTATTTTTCTTTTTTTTTCTTACAAATTTTGTCCGCGCGAGTTCTCGGCAATGGCTTGGCCGATTTTCGTGAAACTTTTAGATCAGATAGATATTGATCTGAACCTTATTGGAAATTTTTTATATTGATGACGTCATTTCTGTTTCCGATATTTTAACGTAATAGCGATTTTTGGAGGCTTAGTTTGTCCATGCAACTACTCCTAAACTATAAAAGATATTGAATTCAAATTTTCAGGGATTGTAGACAAAAGATTGTAGATGTGTATGATGTCAATCAAATTTGTCTGATTAAAAAGGCGTCGAAGCTCGCCTGGACCTGAAAATTGAGTTTAAAATAACATCGTAATTTTTCTAGGTTTTCTGTGTTTCTCTCTTTTATGAAAAATATTTTGTTAAAACATGTATAGCAAAAAAGTTTATATTTACAGGACCTTTCATTTGAAATCATGAAAAAGGGGCTGGCCCCTCAAATTAGGGGACAGAAGGGCTCTAAAGTCTTTAATCTGTATCCCTTTACTGAGAGATATTTTGTGAATAGTTATAGAAGCAAATATGTTTATCTCACAGTTATGTATCCAAACAATGTCATGATTTTATTATATGTTACGTAATTAAGGGTTTTTAAGGGCTAAAAGTCCAAAATTTCGATCACACATATCTCAAAAAGGAAAAATATTTTGTAATGCAATACAGAAGAAAAGTTGTTCAAATTAATGTTTTTAACAATATGCAACCATCAAAATTTCGTTAAACGGCCCCTATAAGGAGATAAGGGATCGGCCCCTAAAACCTTCTTTCTCATTTATCTCTAGAACGGTAACTATTCTCTAAACACTTGTTGAACAAAATTTGTTAAGAATTAAATGACCTTTCATTTAATATCAAGAAAAAGGAGCTGGCCCCTCAAATAAGGGGACCAAAGGGCTCTAAAGTCTTTAATCTGAAGCCCTTTACTGAGAGATATTTTGTGAAAGCTTATAGAAGCAAATATGTTTATCTCAAAGTTATGTATCCAAGCAATGTAAAGATTTTGTTATGTGTTACGTAATTAAGGGTTTTTAGGGGCCAAAATTCCAAAATTTCGATCACCCATATCTCGGAAAGGAAAAATATTTTGTAATGCAATACAGAAGAAAAGTTGTTCAAATTAATGTTCTTTATAATATGCAACCTCCAAAATTTCGTTAAACGGCCCCTAAAAGGAGATAAGGGATCGGCCCCTAAAACCTTTTTTCTCATATATTTCCAGAACGGTATCTGTTTTCTAAACACTTGTTGAACAAAATTTGTTAAGAATTGAATGACCTTTCATTTAATATCAAGAAATAGGGGCTGGCCCCTCAAATAAGGGGACCAAATGGCTCCAAAGTCTTTAATCTGTAGCCCTTTACTGAGAGATATATAGTGAAAGGTTATAGAAGCAAATATGTTTATCTCACAGTTATGTATCCAAGCAATGTAATGATTTTATCATGTGTTACGTAATTAAGGGTTTTTTCTGGCCAAAAGTCGAAAATTCGATCACCCATATTTCAGAAAGAAAAAATACTTTGAAATGCAATACGAAAAAAAAGTTGTTCAAAATGATGTTCTTAACAATATGCAACCTTCAAATTTTCGTTAAACGGCCCCTATAAGGAGATAAGGGATCGGCCCCAAAAACCTTCTTTCTCATATATCTCCAGAACAGTAACGAATTTTTAAACAGTTGTTGACAAAATGTTTTCAGAACTAAATGTCATTTTATTCGATTTCAAGAAAAAGGGGCTGACCCCTTAAATTAGGGGATCAAAGGGCTCTTAAAAATTTATCAAAAGCCTTGTAATGGGAGCCATCTTGTGAAAGGTTATTAAAGCTAGATTAGGTATAATACGTTTATATATCCTAACAATATAATGATTTGCTCTTGCGTTACCCAATTAGGGTTTTTAGATGTAAACAAGTTTAATCTTTTCAATCTTAATTGGAATAAACGCAAGTATTTTAAAAAGCAAAGTAATAGAACTTATAAAAAGCGATACATTAAAGCATTAGTACTTCACTCCTTTTTCCATATCATGTTTTGTTGTCGAAAATCAAAGAAGATGATGTCATATTTTCTTCTAAAAATCGGACAGAAGACCTCCTCGTTGCTCGCAACGAGATCGTGTCTAGTTATTATTATTATTCTTTTTTTTTCTTACCGATTTTGTGCAGACGATTTCTCGGAGATGGCTTGGTCGATTTCGCTCAAATTTTCAATATAAACGTGTTTTCATCTAAAGCTGATATATAATTTTTATTTTTTGGAAAAACACTTCCGGTCAGAAGTTATCGTCCGTTTACGATTTTTAAAAGTCAATTTTGTCTGTCGGGTTTCTCAAAAACGAGTGAAGATAAAAGGCTGAAATTTTCAGAGATGATAGATCTAGCGTTTTTCTGGTGAACCTCGGTCAAGAAAATGTCCGCGGTCACTTCCGGTCGTCACCGGAAGGAAATTTGAAAAATTGAATTTTTCGACTTTTTTATTTTTTGATATTTTTCTTTGAGATTTTTACACCTTATAGTGACCCTCTTACTGATTCAGAATATGTAATTTGTTTAAAAATCGATCGACGCGTTCTCGAGATATTAGGCATCAAAGTCCTGAAGCGAGAGTCCGAGTAGCTCAGTCGTTAGAGTCGTGGTCATGTGCCTAGGCGACCCGGGTTCGAGCCCCGAGTTCCGAATTTCTTTCCCCCTCTTTTTGTGCTTAGATCTGATTTGTTTATCTTTAAAATGATGGGTTCTGTTCTATTCTGTTTTGATTTAGTAAAAGAAGTTACAATAATATCGCTTTTCCTCGTATTTGAGTATTGAGATCCATAGCTATGTATTCATACTGAAATAAAGTTAACATGTTGATAAACATCAAAAGTTACATCTTTAAAACAACGCCTATAAATTGTTCTAACATATGTATTTTGTTTAAAAATTGTGTAATATGTGATATTTAGACTTTAATATTCTCCGTTTAATATAGAAGTCACTGACCGACCCCCCCCCCCCCCCATTCATAAAATCATTTAGTTTTTCTGACCCGATTTTACTTGATCTTTAATCTTGGACCTTTAATATCAACTTAGTACCATTTTAGATTACTGTACTAATTACCAGACCAATTCGTTCATTATTAACAGAGTTATGAACTTTTTGGCATTTGAGTTTCAATCGTCGTGTTTGACACGTACTGTACAAAAAAATTCTAACTCCCGAGCCCTTCACTCAATTTTAATGAAAATTCGTGAAAATAAACCTCGGACCCCATTCTTATTGTCTGTCAAATATGCAGCGGATTGAACAATTAAGAATAATCAAACGGCGTTTATAGCCTATACGCGGAAATAAAATTTACACACTACACGCACCGACCCCGACCCCCCCCCCCCCCCCATTCACAAAATCATTAAGTTTTTCTGGACAGATTTTACTGAATCTTTCATCTTGAACCTTTATTTTCAACCTAGTACCATTCTAGATTACTGTACTAATTACCAGACCAATTCGTTCACTTTTAAGAGAGTTATGAATTTTTGGACATTTGAGTTTCGATTGGCGTGCTTGACATGTACTGTAGAAAAAAATTCTAACTCCCGAGCCCTTCACTCAATCCTAATGAAATTTTGTGTAAATGTAACTCGGACCCCATTCTTATTGTCTGCCAAATATGCAGCGGATTGAACAATTCAGAAGAAATTCCTGAGATCAAGCGGCGTTTATAGTCTGTACGGGGACTTCAAATTTACACAGTACAAGGGATGTAAGCAGCCGCGTAATATTTCTGTTGCATGTATATTTCTTGCTTTCCGTTTAGTCTGTATCTACGATAGCGTGTGAACTACTTATGAATGTTAGAACTGTGGAAATTACTGTCATCAAATTTTTACCGAATAAATTTACGTGTTACTGATTTCGTTATTTCTACATTTATAAGGATTTGATCAATCCTGTTGAAATAAAACAGTCAAACACAATAGTAAACGACACGAAAAAAAATCTCAACACTGAAATACATGTGTAAAATGCATCAGTCATTGCTTTAGGACTTTACTTCCCCTAATTGTCGTTAACCGAATCCGAGATCCACACCTCAAAATTCTACTTTCGATTTATTTACGACGAAAATCAAGCTCGGGTCTTTTCACCCCCCCCCCTCCAGACAAAAACACGCATCAATATTTCAAATGACTTTGCACTGTTACCAAACCTGTGTAGTCAGACATCTCACACATCGTTCCTCATCTCATACACAAATTCAGCTCCTGTCCCGGGCGGAAACGCCCCAAATTCAAAGAGAAATTCGGGAATTATTTCGCGTCAGCCATGTTTTGACGTGAACCTTTGCTGAAATACTGTTATGACACCTGCAAAGGCCTCGCCGGAGCTAAAATTTCTTCTTTCTCTCTATTTCTTTCTCTCCATTTTTTTTTTTTTTTTTTTTTTTTTGATTTTCAAACTAAAATATTCAACATAAAGGGGCTGTTGGACTGTAGTACAAGTTGAAAAACACTCTTCCTTTAAGATTTAGACAAAACAGCCTTTTATTATTAGGGTCTTCCGTCTTCAGCGGAAGACCCTTCTATTATTCTATTGTTTCTTTTTCAC
This sequence comes from Magallana hongkongensis, assembly GCA_015776775.1. Taxonomy (NCBI): domain Eukaryota; kingdom Metazoa; phylum Mollusca; class Bivalvia; order Ostreida; family Ostreidae; genus Magallana; species Magallana hongkongensis. The sequence goes on from CM027471.1 coordinate 20,995,011, forward strand.
TTTTCTTATTCTTATTATTAGGGTCTTCCGTCTTCAGCGGAAGACCCTTCTATTATTCTATTGTTTCTTTTTCACTTTTCTTATTCTTATTAAGGTCTTCCGTTTCCAACGGAATACCTTATTGTTATTGCTTTGTTTCTTTTTCCCTATTCTTATTATTATTATTTTTTTTCTTCCTATTTTTGTGCACGCGATTTCTTAGAAACGGCTCGGCTGATCTCAATGAAAGTTTCAGATATGATAGATATTGGTCTGAACTTGATTAAATTTTTTTTGGGTTGATGACGTCACATCCGTTTTTGAGATATTGAGATTTTTCTAATTTTTATATGGGTATTTTGTCTTCTGTCGTTCTCCTAAAGTATAAAAGATATTAAGCTCAAATTTCTACGGTTGGTTAAGGAAAGATTGAAGTTTTGCATGGTTGTTGTTTTGTAAGTTTAGCACTTCTGGCGCCAACGCTCGCTAGGGCTCGAAAATTGACATTACAAAAGCGTCGTAAATTTTTGTGCTTTTCTCTCTTTATCTTTTTTCTGGAAAATATTTTATTAAAACATGTAATGTAAAAAAGGCTTATATTTACAAGACCGTTCGGCTGATATCAGGAAAAAGGGGCTGGCCCCTCAAATTAGGGACCTAGAAAGCTCTAAAGTCTTTTACCCATAGCTCTTCACCGAGGGATATTTTGTAATAGATTATAGAAGTAAAAATGTTTATCTCACAGTTATGTATTCAAGCAATGTAATGATTTTATGATGTGTTGCGTAATTAAGGGATTTTAGGGGCCAAAAGTCCAAAATTTCGATCACCCATATCTCACAAAGGAAAAATATTTTGTAATGCAGTACCGAAGAAAAGTTGTTCAAAATGATGTTCCTAACAAAATGCAGCCCTCAAAATTTCGTTAAACGGCCCCTAAAAGGAGATAAGGGACCGGCCCCTAAAACCTTCTTTCTCATATATCTCCAAAACGGTAACGAATTTCTAAACACTTGTTGAACAAAATTTGTGTAGAATTCAATGACCATTTGTTTGATATCAAGAAAAAGGGGCTGGCCCTTCAAATTAGGGGACCAAAGGGCTCTAAAGTCTTTAATCTGTAGCCCTTTACTGAGAGATATTTTGTGAAATATTATAGAAGCAAATGTGTTTATCTCACAGTTATGTATTCAAGCAATGTAATGATTTTATGATGTGTTGCGTAATTAAGGGATTTTAGGGGCCAAAAGTCCAAAATTTCGATCACCCATATCTCAGAAAGGAAAAATATTTTGTAATGCAGTATAAAAGAAAAGTTGTTCAAAATGATCTTCCCAACAAATTGCAACCGTCAAAATTTCGTTGAACGGCCCCTAAAAGGAGATAAGGGACCGGCCCCTAAAACCTTCTTTCTCATATATCTCCAAAACGGTAACGAATTTCTAAACACTTGTTGAACAAAATTTGTGTAGAATTCAATGACCATTTGTTTGATATCAAGAAAAAGGGGCTGGCCCTTCAAATTAGGGGACCAAAGGGCTCTAAAGTCTTTAATCTGTAGCCCTTTACTGAGAGATATTTTGTGAAATATTATAGAAGCAAATGTGTTTATCTTATAGTTCTGTATTCAAGCAATGTAATGATTTTATGATGTGTTACGTAATTAAGGGTTTTTAGGGGCCAAAAGTCAAAAAATTTGATCACCCATATCTCAGAAAGGAAAAATATTTTGTAATGCAGTATAAAAGAAAAGTTGTTCAAAATGATCTTCCCAACAAATTGCAACCGTCAAAATTTCGTTGAACGGCCCCTAAAAGGAGATAAGGGACCGGCCCCTAAAACCTTCTTTCTCATATATCTCCAAAACGGTAACGAATTTCTAAACATGTGTTGAACAAAATTTGTTTAGAATTTAATGACCTTTCATTCCATATCAAGAAAAAGGGGCTGGCCCCTCAAATTAGGGGACCAAAGGGCTCTAAAGTCTTAAATCTGTAGCCCTTTACTGAGAAATATTTTGTGAAATGTGATAGAAGCAAATGTGTTTATCTTATAGTTATATATTCAAGCAATGTAATGATTTTATCATGTGTTACGTAATTAAGGGTTTTTAGGGGCCAAAAACTTTGACACTTGTTGACAAAATGTGTTCGGAATTAAATGTCCTTTCATTTGAATCCAAGAAAAAGAGACTTGCCCCTTAAATTAGGGGATCAAAGAGCTCTAAAATCTTTTATCTATAGCCCTATAATGAGAGCCATTTTGTGAAAGGTTATTAAAGCTAGATTAGGTTAAAAAAGCAAGAGAACTTACACAAAAACAATACAATAAAGCATTAGTACTTCACTCCTTTTCCATAACATGTTTGCTGTCGAAAATCAAAGTCGATGATGTCATATTTCATTCTAAAAATCGAACGGAAGACCTCCTCGTTGCTCGCAACGAGATCGTGTCTAGTTATTATTATTTTTCTGCCTTTTTTTGTGCACGCGATTTCTCAGAAACGGCTCGGCCGATTTTAATCAAATTTTAGGATGTGATAGATAATGGTCTGAACTTGATTGGAAATTTTTTGTATTGATGACGTCACATCCGTTTTTGAGATATTGAGATTTTTTTTAATTTTTATATGGGTATTTTGTCTTCTGTTGTTCTCCTAAATTATCAGAGATATTAAGCTCAAATTTTTACGGTAGGTAAAGGAAAGATTGAAGTTTTGCATGATTGTTGTTTTGTATGTTTAGCACTACTGGCGCCAAAGCTCGCTATGGCTCGAAAATTGACCTTAAAAAAGCGTCGTGAATTTTTGTGCTTTTCTCTCTTTATCTCTTTTCTGGAAAATATTTTGTTAAAACATGTAATATAAAAAAAGTTTATATTTACAAGACCTTTCTGCTGATATCAAGAAAAAGGGGCTGGCCCCTCAAATTAGGGACCTAGAAGGCTCTAAAGTCTTTTACCCATAACTCTTTACCAAAGGATATTTTGTAATAAATTATAGAAGCAAATATGTTTATCTTACAGTTATGAAGCCAAGCAGTATAACGATTTTCTCATATGTTACGTAATTAGGGATTTTTAGGTGTCAAAAGTCCAAAACTTTGATCACCTATATCTCAAAAAGGAAAAATATTTTGAAATGCAGTATAAAAGAAAAGATGCTCAAAATGATGTACTTAACAACATATAACCTAACAAATTTGGTACAGCGGCCCCAATAAGGAAATAAGGGACCGGCCCCTAAAACATTCTGTCTCAGATATCTCAAGAATGGTAACGAATTTCTGAACACTTCTTGAACAAAATGTCTTTATAATCAAATAACCTTTTATTTGATACCAAGAAAAAGGGGCTGGCCCCTAATATAAGGGACCTAAAGGGCTCTAAAGTCTTTTACCCATTACACTTTACCGAGGGCTATTTTGTAATAGATTATAGAAGCAAATATGTTTATCTCAAAGTTATGTATTCAAGCAATCTAATGATTTTATGATGTGTTACGTAATTAAGGGTTTTTTGGGGCCAAAAGTCCAAAATTTCGATCACCCATATCTCAGAAAGGAAAAATATTTTGTAATGCAATACAGAAGAAAAGTTGTTCAAAATGATGTTCTCAACAAAATGCAACCCTCAAAATTTCGTTAAACGCCCCCTAAAAGGAAATAAGGGACCGGCCCCTAAAACCTTCTTTCTCATAAATCTCCAAAACAGTAACGAATTTCTAAACACTTGTTGAACAAAATTTGTGTAGAATTAAATGACCTTTTATTTGATTTCAAGAAAAAGGGGCTGGCCCCTAAAATTAGGGGACCAAAAGGCTCTAAATTCTTAAATCTGTAGCCCTTTACTGCGAGATATTTTGTGAAATGCTATAGAAACAAATGTGTTTATCTTAAAGTAATGTATTCAAGCAATGTAATGATTTTATCATGTGTTACGTAATTAAGTGTTTTTAGGGGCCAAAAGTCCAAAATTTCGATCACCCATATCTCAGAAAGGAAAAATATTTTGTAATGCAAAACAGAAGAAAAGTTGTTCAAAATGATGTTCTCAACAAAATGCAACCCTCAAAATTTCGTTAAACGCCCCATAAAAGGAAATAAGGGACCGGCCCCTAAAACCTTCTTTCTCATAAAATTCTAAAACAGTAACGAATTTCTAAACACTTGTTGAACAAAATTTGTGTAGAATTAAATGACTTTTTATTTGATTTCAAGAAAAAGGGGCTGGTCCCTAAAATTAGGGGACCAAAAGGCTCTAAATTCTTAAATCTGTAGCCCTTTACTGCGAGATATTTTGTGAAATGTTATAGAAACAAATGTGTTTATCTTAAAGTAATGTATTCAAGCAATGTAATGATTTTATCATGTGTTACGTAATTCAGGGTTTTAGGGGCCAAAAGTCCCAAATTTTGATCACCCATATCTCAGAAAGGAAAAATATTTTGGAATGCAATACCGAAGAAAAGTTGTTCAAAATAATGTTCTCAACAAAATGCAACCGTCAAAATTTCGTTAAACGGCCCCTATAAGGAGTTATGGGATCGGCTCTAAAACCTTTTTTCTCATATATCTCCAGAACGGTAACGAATATCTAAACACTTGTTGAACAAAATTTGTTTAGAATTAAATAACCTTTCATTTAATATCAAGAAAAAGGGACTGGCCCCTAAAATTAGGGGACCAAAGGGCTCTAAAGTATTTTATCTATAACCCTTTATTGAGGGATAATTTGTGAAATGTTATAGAAGCAAATGTGTTTATCTTGCAGTTATGTATCAAGGCAATGTATTGGTTTTGTCATGTGTTTTGTAATTAGGGGTTTTTAGGGGCCAAAAGTCCCAAATTTTGATCACCCATATCCCAGAATGGTAAAATATTTTGAAATGCAGTACAGAAGAAAAGTTGTTCAAAATGATGCAAAAGGGCTCTAAAGTCTTTTATCTATTACCCTTTATTGAGGGATATTTTGTGAAATGTTATAGAAGCAAATGTGTTTTTTTTATAGTTATGTATCAAAGCAATGTAATGATTTTATCATGTGTTACGTAATTAAGGGTTTTAGGGGCCAAAAGTCTAAAATTTTGATCACCCATATCTCAGAAAGGAAAAATATTTTGTAATGCAGTACGAAGAAAAGTTGTTCAAAATGATGTTCTCAACAAAATGCAACCTTCAAAATTTCGTTAAACGGCCCCCAAAAGGAGATAAAGGATCAGCCCTTAAAACCTTCTTTCTCATATATCTCCAGAACGGTAACGAGTTCGAAACACTTGTTGACTAAATGTGTTCAGAATTAAATGTCCTTTCATTTGAATCCAAGAAAAAGGGATTGTCCCTTAAATTAGGGGATCAAAGAGCTCTAAAATCTTTTATCTATACCCCTTTAATGAGAGCCATTTTGTGAAAGGTTATTAAAGCTAGATTAGGTATAATACGTTTATATATCCTAACAATATAATGATTTTCTCTTGCGTTACCCAATTAGGGTTTTCGAGGGACCAGAGGTAGACAAGTTTGATCTTTTCTATCTTAATTGAAAGAAATGCAAGTATTTAAAAAAGCAAGAAAACTTATAAAAAGCGATACAATAAAGCATTTGTACTTCACTCCTTTTTCCATAACATGTTTTGTTGTCGAAAATCAAAGTCATTCTAGAAATCGAACGGAAGACCACCTCGTTGCTCGCAACGAGATCGTGTCTAGTTATTAGGGTCTTCCGTCTTCAGCGGAAGACCCTTCTATTATTCTATTGTTTTTTTTTCACTTTTCTTATTGTTAGGGTCTTCCGTCTTCAGCGGAAGACCCTTCTATTATTGTAATGTTTCTTTTTCACTTTTTAGGGTTTTCCGTTTTTCAACGGAAAACCCTTCTGTTATTCTACTGTTTCTTATTATTATTTTTTTTTTTTTCCCGCAAATTTTGTGCACGAGATTTCTCGAACATTTTTTGTCTGATTGCTATGAAACTTTCAGGGTATGTAGATGATATTAATATCTCTAGACGTTTTTTTCAAATTTTTAAAATTCACTTCCGGTTATGAGTTATTGCCCTTTAATTAAAAATTGGGGGGTCTTTTGTCCAGAGTTGATCTCGGGAACTACAGATGATAGATGCATGAAATTTAGCGAAATTGTCGGTAACATTTTATAGTTTTGCTGGCATGAAAATTTTGGTAATTTCTTTGTTAGTTTTTGAGCTATTTGTCGCCAAAGTTTAAGATTTTTTCGGGGCTGAAATTTTGTTGCTTTTTGTATTATAACCTTTAAACTAAAAATGTTTTTTTAATACATATAGAACAAAAGTTGTTAAGAATAACGAGAGCTTTCATTTAAAATTAAGAAAAAAGGGCTGGCCCCTATAATTAGGGGTCAGCAGCTCATACACGTATTTTTCTGGTAGCAAAAATCGTTATCATTTTATGAAAAAAAATTAATTCAGTTATTGTTAATATATTAAATAATGTCATTTGGTATCAAATTAAACAAGTTCTGTGCTATATTTTTTTTCAAATTTCATAAAACAAATATGTGAGAATCGTACATGAACGAGTTAACATGTCTACATAGACAAATGCCACATTAAGGCCCAGGAATTTACTGCATTACGTTGTGTTGCGTCTTAGATATATTGTTGTGATTCAATTTCATTTTTTTCATCTATATCATTTATGAATTCAATGAACACACATTATTTAAACGTTCTATGTGCAACTATTTGTCGGGGCGCCCCTGTTTGTAACCCCCGCGCGCGCGCCGAATGTAAACAGTAACGAACGGCATTGTAGAAAAGAGAGAGCCGTAATGCAGAAGAGAAGTTGTGTATTCTTTCGGTGTACACAACTGTGACACATATGAACATGCACAGGGAACAATACTACATATTTGTATAAGGAGGGATATGTTCTCGTGTGAATCGTTTACGAGGAAATTCTGACGGCCACACTTCTGTCGACGATCAGCCGTTGATAAGCTACGAGTAATAAAGGGGAAAAGATGGACATTAAAGTGTGTGATTTATGTGGATGTTACCGAAGAAGGTGAGGCTTTTACTCCTTTTAAAGTTTCTTGTTAACTGGTTAAAATTTAGTATATAGTATAGATGTACATGTAAGTACGTGCACACTGTTAGATGTTTTTGTTATGGTGTGGGTGTTTGTTTACTAACGTGTAATTTTTACATGTTTAATGGATGTTTAGACTCGCTCGAGGTTCATGGGGGACTGGAAAGGGTTACTGAATTTATCTATTTAAAAAAATAACAGATTGTGAATTTTCAACTCAAAATTCAAAGCAGGGTCTAATAAGAAACATATCATATATTCTTGTGCAGAAGACTCCAAATGTAGTCATGAATACACTGTAGACATAACTTCAAGTAAATAAAATTGTATACTTCAGACTTCAGAGTTAAAACATGACTTTAATATCTTTATGATGCCGATCATTGTATCATTAAAGAGGTTTAGCAGACCAACGGGTACCCGGTACATGTACTTGTACATGTAGGTTACAAGTTAGAACTATGCCTACCATTCTACCAGTTCACATAATTTTTCTTGTTTAGCAGTTATGATGTGTACTTAAATTGTCCTTGTTAATGTTTTAAATGTAATTGTTTATTCTCTTTTTTTAATCTGACTACTGGCAGTACTGGCGTGCGAGCAGTTCTCGCCGAGGACCATTTCTCGCTGGTGCACTGTTACATCATATTTTCGTATATAATTTTATGTGTTGATAAAATGACCTAACAATGCACTGGTGAGAAATGGTACTCGGCGAGAACTGATCGCACGCCAATATTGATTAATTACAGACAAAAACTGAAGGTTGCGAGTGTTATTTTTTATTGAACAACATAGTTTAAAATAATTCTTTATATATGTGACGATCAGACCGGTTTGAATACCAGTGCCAGATAGCTCAGTTGGTAGAGCACCTGACTAGAGATTCAGGGGGCCCAGGTTCAAATCCCGGTTTGGTCCTTCATTATTTCTCCCATCCTGTTACAATATTGGTGTTGTGACCAACCCCTGGAACTAACAGGTTAACTCGATCCTGCCAGGGATGATCTTCGAGGGTGAAGATCATTTAAGGGGGAGGAATGTGACGGTCAGACTGGTTTGAATACCGGTGCCATATACATGTAGCTCAGTTGGTAGAGCACTTGACTAGAGATTCAGAGGGCCAGGTTCGAATCCCACTTTGTTCCGTCGTTATTTCTCCCATCTTTTACATATACATGTATATCAGATATATGACAGATGATTAAGGTCATCACATGTTTTGCAAGATGCAATAAGTGTTAAAAACCTTTACCTTACAACAGAATACATTTAAGTGAATATTTATGTTTCTTGTTATTATTTGGTGTGGTTTTCTTGACAGTGTCGCATAAACAATTTACCTGCTCCTAAAACACAAACTTTCTTTTTGTGGATTCAGCTTACCGCTGATTGGCTGCTGTTGCAGCAGACAAATAAGATATGCACGCACAAAACACAATGAACTTATTAGAGAATGAGTTGTCAGAGTTTATTTAAACTGTTGGAATTTGGGTATTTTTTTTTAAAATGTTTACTTGTGACAAAACATATATGTGGTACATACAGCTGTAGCTTTATGAAGAAAATTTTGGTTAGACCATATATACCTATCGTGCAAGTAAATGATATTTACAAAAAACTTGCAATTTATGGCGCATGAAATATACGCTAGTTTTATAAAGATTGACATACATGTAATGTACCACATTCTTTGAAAAATAATCTATTAAAAATTCTTCATTAAGTTTACTCTTACATGTTTTATGCGTATTACACGTAGTATTGTTTTTAAAACATGTAATTTATAAGAAAATAAACAAAAACCCTCGCTAAATTTATTTGCAAAAAAAAAAAACACAGTAGAATTGATAAAAAATGGTATACCAGAAGCTAATACCAGTACATGTACTTTGACGCTGTTCGGTGGGTAATATTCGTTTGTAATTTACGAATTGAAATATTGACTGTTGCACTACAAGTACGTTAATAAACTCTCTCTCTCTCTCTCAAACTCTCTCTCTTTCTCAATTTGATAAGTGTTTATACCTATGAAAATTTTTTAATATTATATTATGACTTGATATGCAAATTTTTGATCTTGTACTGCCTAAATGTTATGTCATGTATTGGGATATGTCATACTTATTACACTGCATGGTCAGTGTATTTTTTACAGAAATACTATGCATATGTTAATGTAAACACAGCTAATTATTTTTTTTATTTATTTCAGCTCAAAACAGACTCTTGTTACCACATGGCTTTTACCGGTACCTGTTGATTCTTGTGGGTCAGCTCCAGAGATTAACCTGTCACCTCTATCCACATGCATATTCCTTGTGTTCTACAGACTATTTACCGGTAATTCAAATTAAATCCGATAATGCATGAACAATAATGGAACTTGAAGAAAGCATCATGCCATGTTGTGGTTTGTGTTTGATAAGAAATTATGAAAACAAAATTAAGGCTGTTTAAAGAAATTCATAATTGCTGTGAAAATTTGTTTTTCAATAAAAGTATACAATTATGTTTCCTTTATTTTTTATTTCATAAAGATATTTAGATGTGTTTACATAATTGAACCCCCCCCCCCCCCCCTATTTAATTGTCTGCATTAAGATTACATGTAGTATATGTAAATGTATATTTGACTTTGAAATAACATCTGCTATGATAATTACTTTTGAAATGAACAAGAAACAACCTATTTCTACTTTTCTAAGGTATATATGCATAAAAAAGTAGAAAAACATGTCAAATTTGAACATTTTTCATTGAAATCAACTCTGTCTCCAGCTACCTGGGTGTGTTTGAATTTAATTCTAATTTAAGGCAGATGTCTAACTTGTAGGTTGTAACTTACTGTTTTAGCATGGTTAGAAGAAGACTAGAAATCAGAATAGATTAGATATTCACTAAATATGATTGTTAGCTTACTTTTTTCATGAAAACAAGAAATCACAAGCAGGACAGCTGTCTATTTGTTAATTAAAATGGTACAAATCATACAATAAACAAATAAAGATCAAATTTTAGAATCATTGATGATTGTTTTCAAATATGTGTGAGAAATGACTCAAGGAAATTGCCACACGTTTCATAAAATTAGGTAAAAGATTTCAAACCATGACTTTTTATGAAAATCAAAAGATTGGGGGGTGGGGGGTATACATGTAAGGGTATTTCTAAGTGATGTGAAGCTTTTATCATGATTATATCATGTAGGCATATGTTGTATTGAATAAGGTTTCTTTGTAAAGGTGGTTGAACAAAAGTTGACCTCTAAAAGGTCAGGTAAAGATGTTTTACTATGGAGAACCCTGTAAATCTGTGTTTACTAAAGGAAATTGGAAATGGTGGGTTCACTTAAATTGCCATATTTTTATTAAACCTCAATGGAATTGGCAATATGTGGTATTCTTTTTCTCAGAATTGCATTAGCTTTCTTATTCTAAGACAAACCGTCTTTTCATAAAAATATTAGTGTACTAAGTTAAAGATACAAGGAACAGTTTCGGATAAAGTACCGTCAATATTTTTGTAAAATTGAGAGTGACTGTACTTTAAGGTTTATCATTGTTGCGTAGATTCATGAAATGAATTTTAATGATTATCAATAGTTAGAGGGATGTCTCTTGTTGGAATTGGTAAGCAATATTAAGGCCCCTAATTTTAAGTACATGAGAAGCAGAAATAAATTGTGAAACTTGCGGCTATGACAGATATGTTGACTTTACAGTGAAATTGAAGGTAACAAACGGGAGGTTATATAACATGAAATGTAGGTGGATGGGATATTATATGCCTATTTAGTATTTACTGGGTATGAGGACAATAGCAAGTTTATTGTCCCCCAAGACAGCAACTATTTAATGAGGCAAAGCCAAGGGAAATAGTTGCTGTGGAATGGGACAATAAACTTGCTATTGTCCGAATAGTCAGTTAATTGGTATTTCATTATACAGAAAACTTTATTTGTCAGGGATGCAGAATTTCTTGATGATAAACAAAGTAGAGTTAAATCAAACTTTGTATTTAATGCGGCGATCTTATTAGGTCAGAGGTGTTCCGAGTTTAAGGTGATATGGGACACTTCCATGTTGTGACGTATTGTTTATCGAAATAAACAATAAAATAAAGTGTAATTATGTAAGTACATGTAGTTTCTTTTCAAAAATGGTCACCTAACTCCTTAGCACAGTGGGTTAGAGGGTTTACTAGGAACCTGTAAGTCATGAGTTCGAATCCCGCTGGTGTTTTTACAATTTTTACCTTTTCAAATATTTTTAAAAGCTATTTTTTGGTTAAATATTGTAAAATTTAAAAATTCTAAACCGGTGAAAAGTTTTCAATTATATAGTACTTTAATCCACATTAATATCGACAGATGTCCCATACCACCTTAAAAAGGAGGGAAATCAAATTCTGCTGATGAATGGTTTTGATGACTATTCACCATGGGCAGATAGCATGGATACTATTTTAAATTAGATAAAAAGGCATGTTTATGCGGGCGCCTTCTAGTGATCAATTTGTCCGTCTGTCCATCCGAGATGGCTTGACAGGAGCATAGCTTCTCTCCCCTTGGCCCAATCTGGCTCATACCTCATCCACAGGGTTCCTTTGGTTGAAGGATGTGCAGTGACCTTGAACCATGTTTTTAGGTATAAGGTTAAGGTCATAGCAGAATTATATATATAAAATCCTTGTCTGGGGCATATCTTTTTTCCCTTTGGTCCAATCTGGCTAATACTCACAGAGTGTCTCTATGGTTACACGATGTGCAGTGAACTTGCATGAAATTTCTAGGTAACGGGTGAAGATCATATCGGATCATGCAAAAATCCTTTTTTGAGAGCATATATAATTTCTACTAACCCCTATTTGGCTCAGACTTCACATAAGCAGAGCTTTTGATTAAAGGGTGAAAGGGTGTGTAGTGACCTTGAACCTATTTTCAGTGAAAAGAAACTGTGAAGGTCATACCAGAATTATGTATTTAAAAATCCTTGTCCTGAGTATATCTTCTCTCCCTTTGCTCCATTCAGCCTCATACTTCACCCACATGATGCCTTTGTTCAAAATATATGCAATGACCTCGAATGATATTTGTAGATGAAGAGTCAAGGTCATATCAGATCACACAAAAATCCATATTTTAAGAGCATAGATATACTCTCCTTTTAGCCCCTATTTGGCGTATATTTTACCTTTACAGAGTTTATTGGTTAATGGCGTGCAGTGACCTTGAACCAAGTCTGTCAATGTGAAGGTCATAGCAGATCTTTTTAAAATTAGTTTTAAATAGTAGATTATTTTCCAAATATGCTTAATCTTGGTCAGATTGAACAAAAATGCATGTATGTTAGGGGGAATGAAATTGAATTAAAAGTTCTATGCCAGCTGGAAAAATTTCAAGTTATAGGTCAAGGTCAAAGCAGAATTCTCTGAAATAACATAAGCGGGGCCCTTTGAAATGTTCACCATTTCAATGTTGTCTGGTTCAAAGTAATTTTACATAGAAAATATTCACAGAAGTACAGTAAAGTAAACTTTACATCGATAAGTTTCTGACAATTAATGACGCAACGAGCACACAGTACGAAAGGTCAACCTTTTGAAAAGCAGTGAAGAGGAAAAGTTGCTCAGAATTATGTTTTAAACAAAATTGATTTTTTACATAAATTTTAATTTTGCATTCTAGGTTAAGAAAAAAGATGTTAGTTCAAGGCAAAGTAAACTTGTACCTAAAATGAAGTCAAATTTGTTAAGTCGTACTTAAACACATTGTTTTTTTTTTGTTAAGTCGTTCTTGAAATGGTTAAGGGTTTTGGTTAAGTCGTACTTAAAAACATTCGGATCATGTTAAGTTGTACCAAGAATCATTCGATTTTTTTTTATCATTTTGTACTTAGGTTTCTCTGTTTCTAGATTAAGAACTCTGCTTCTTAGACGTACTTCTAGCGTTGCTTTCGACATTAGCGGAAAACCCACTCGTTGCTTTGCAACGAGCTTTGCTCTAGTTTTTTTTCTTTTTCTTTTCTTTACAATTTTTGTGCAGAAGATTTCTCGGAGATGGGTGGTCTGATTTTAGTCAAATTTTCAGCATCGATCTATTATTATATAAACTTGATACGCTTTTTTTTATTTTGTAAAAATCACTTCCGGTTCGGACTTATCCGCCATTTTGTCATTATTTAAAAAGTTCTTGTCCACACATTTTCTCAAAAACGAGCAAAGATAGAAAGCTGAAATTTTCAGGAATGATAGATAACATGAACATCTAGCCTCAAGATGAAAATCATTGTCCGGAAATTCCGAGTACGGAAGCTAGCTGGGGTCAAAATATAGGACACGGTTTTTACGAATTCTCCTTGTCCACGCATTTCTTCAAAAACAAGCAAAGATAAGAAGCTGATATTTTCATAAATGATAGATGACATGAACATCTAGCCTCACGAGGAAAATCATTGTCCGGAAATTCCGAGTACGGAAGCTAGCTGTGGTCAAAATATAGGACACGGTTTTTACGAATTCTCCTTGTCCACGCATTTCTTCAAAAACAAGCAAAGATAAGAAGCTGATATTTTCATAAATGATAGATGACATGAACATCTAGCCTCACGAGGAAAATCATTGTCCGGAAATTCCGAGTACGGAAGCTAAATTTCAAAACTCAATGGATGTGTAATAATGACCTCAGACTAATTTTAAAACATATTATCTAAGTTGCACTTTAATTCTGCGTCTAATAAAATCGTTTTCAAAATGATGGGATGAAATTTAATTTTTTTGAAAATTTTAAATTTAATTAAATCGTAATAAAATGACCTCAGACTAATTTTAAAACATAATATCTAAGTTGCGCTTACTATTTTGTGTCCAATGAAGTCTTTCTCGAATAAATAAGATGAAATTTAATTTTTTTAAAAATTTAAAATTTAATTAAATCGTGTTAAAATGATCTCAGACTAATTTTAAAACATAATATCCAGGTTGCGCTTACAATTCTGCGTCTGATGACATCTTTTTCGAATTGATCGAATGAATTTTAAATTTTTTAAAAATTTTAAACTCATTTAAATCGCGTTAAAATGACCTCATACTAATTTTTAAACATGATATCGAAGTTGTGCTTAGAATTCTGCGTCTAATGACATCCTTCTCGAATTGATTGGGTGAATTTAAAAATTTTCAAAAAGTTTAATTGTATTTAAATCGCGTTAAAATAACCTCAGACTAGTTTTGAAACATGATTACTAAGTTGCGCTTACAATTCTGCGTCTAATGACATCTTTGTTGAATTGATTGGATGATTTTTAAATTTTTTGAAAATTTTAAATTTAATTAAATCGTGTTTAAATTACCTCAGACTAATTTTTAAACATAATATCTAAGTTGCGCATAGAATTCTGCGTCTAATGACATCTTTCCCGAATTAATTAAATGAATTTTTAATTTTTTGAAAATTTTAAATTTAATTAAATCATGTTAAAATGAGCTGAGACTAATTTAGAAACATAATATTTAAATTACGCTTACAATTCTGCCTCTGATTACATCTTTTTCGAATTGATCGAATGAATTTTAAATTTTTGAAAAAATTTAAACTCATTTAAATCGCGTTAAAATGACCTCAGACTAATTTTAAAACATGATATCTAAGTTGTGCTTAAAATTCTGCGTCTGACGACATCCTTCTCGAATTGATTTGATGAATTTAAAAAATTTCAAAAATTTTAATTTTATTTAAATCGCGTTAAAATGACCTCAGACCGCTTACAATTCTGCGTCTAATGACATCTTTGTTGAATTGATTGGATGGTTTTTAAATTTTTTGAAAATTTTAAATTTAATTAAATCGTGTTTAAATTACCTCAGACTAATTTTTAAACATAATATCTAAGTTGCGCTTAGAATATTGCGTCTAATGACATCTTTCTCGAATTAATTGAATGAATTTTTATTTGAAAATTTTAAATTTAATTAAATCATGTTAAAATGAGCTGAAACTAATTTAGAAACATAATATTTAAACTACGCTTACAATTCTGCGTCTGATGACATCTTTTTCGAATTGATCGAATGAATTTTAAATTTTTAAAAAAAATTAAACTCATTTAAATCGCGTTAAAATGACCTCAGACTAATTTAAAAACATGATATCTAAGTTGTGCTTAAAATTCTGCGTCTGACGACATCCTTCTCGAATTGATTGGATGAATTTAAAAAATTTCAAAAATTTTAATTTTATTTAAATCGCGTTAAAATGACCTCAGACCGCTTACAATTCTGCGTCTAATGACATCTTTGTTGAATTGATTGGATGGTTTTTAAATTTTTTGAAAATTTTAAATTTAATTAAATCGTGTTTAAATTACCTCAGACTAATTTTTAAACATAATATCTAAGTTGCGCATAGAATTCTGCGTCTAATGACATCTTTCTCGAAATGATTGGATGAATTTTAAATTTTTAAATAAATTTAAATTTAATTAAATCGTGTTTAAATGACATCAGAATAATTTTTAAACATAATATCTAAGTTGCGCTTAGAATTCTGCGTCTAACGACATCTTTCTCGAAATGATTGGATGAATTTTAAATTTTTTGAAAATTTAAAAAAACTTTAAATCATGTGAAAATAAATTATTGAACGGAAGACCCACTCGTTGCTCGCAACGAGATCGAATCTAGTTAGGGTCTTCCGTCTTCAGCGGAAGACCCTTCTATTATTCTATTGTTTCTTTTTCACTTTTCTTATTGTTATTATTATTATTCTTTTTTTTTCTTACCGATTTTGTGCAGACGATTTCTCGGAGATGGCTGGGTCGAATTCGCTCAAATTTGCAATATAGACGTGTTTTTATCTAAAGCTGATACATTTTTTTTCATTTTTGAAAAAACACTTCCGGTCAGAAGTTATCGTCCGTTTACGATTTTTAAAAGTCAATTTTGTCTGTCGGGTTTCTCAAAAACGAGTAAAGATAAAAGGCTGAAATTTTCAGAGATGATAGATCTACCGTTTTTCTAATGTACCTCGGTATAGAGAATGTCCGCCGTAACTTCCGGTCGTCACCGGAAGGAAATTTCAAAAATTGAATTTTTCGACTTTTTTATTTTTTAATATTTTACTTTGAAATTTTTACACCTTATAGTGACCCTTTTACTGATTAAGAATATGTAATTAGATTTAAAATCGATCAAGGCATTCTCGAGAAATTAAGCGTCAAAGTTCTGAAGCGGAGTCCGAGTAGCTCAGTCGATATAGTCGTGGACATGGTCCAGGCGACCCGGGTTCAAGCCTCGAGTGCCGCAAAATTTTTTTCTCTTTTTTTCGCTTAGATATACGATTTTATCTTTGAACTGATAAGTTTAATCTTATCTATTCAAAAATTGGACGGAAGACCCACTCGTTGCTCGCAACGAGATCGAATCTAGTTAGGGTCTTCCGTCTTCAGCGGAAGACCCTTCTATTATTCTATTGTTTCTTTTTCACTTTTCTTATTAAGGTCTTCCGTTTCCAGCGGAAGACCTTATTGTTTTCGTACTGTTTCTTATTATTATTATTATTTTTTTTTTCCAAATTTTGTGCACGAGATTTCTCGAAATTTATTCGACCGATCTCAACCATTTTTTCACAGATTGTTGGGCGTGATCTAAACTTCATACATTTTTCTTAATTTTTTCGTAGTCACTTCCGGTACCAAATTGTCGGCCATTTTGTAATTTTTGACGACCCATTTTGTGCAGCTATAAACTCGGAAACCATAAGAGATATGAATATGAAATTTTCAGGATAGGTAGACTATAGTTTGAAGTTGTGCAGCATGTAGTTGTTTAATGCCTGTTGCGCCATTTCTTGGAGCTCGCCTGGGCACGAAAATTGGGCACGAATTTTCATTCAAAATTTTCACACGTTTTGATTTATATCTTTTTATCGGTTGATATTTTGTTTAGACATATATAACAAAAATGGTAGAGAATCTAAAGTTCTTTCCAACAAAATCAATAAAAAGGGGCTGGCCCTTTTATTAAGGGGCCAAGGTACTCTTAAACTCTATTACAAATAACTTAAAAACGATAAAGATTTTGTAATGCAATATAGAAGCAAAGTTGTTGATCGTACCAATATCTATTAGAACAAATTATTGCCACGCCCATTTATTACGTAATTAGGGATTTTTAGGGGCCAAAGTACTTAAACTTTGACGCAATATAACTAGAGAAGTAGACATTTTTTGTTAGACATGATAGAAGAGAAAATGTTTAAATTTATGATTTAAATCGATTCCACTTATCAAAACACGAATTCCTGTCCCCATTAAGGATCTAGAGGGCTGGCCCCTAAAATATTCATACATTTATATCTCAAAAATGATTAACAATTTTAGATGGGTGTAAGAACAAAAAATGTTAGTATTCTTAAGACCTTTTCAAAGAAATTAAGAAAAAGGGGCTTGCCCCTTTTTTTTTGGGGGGGGGGGGCAAGAAACTCGTAAAGTCTATTACAAATTACATAAAAACGATTAAGATTTCGTAATGCATTATAAAAGCAAAATTGTTAATTGTAGCAATATCTATCTGGAAAACTCATTGCAACACCCATTTATTACGTAATTAGGGATTTGTATACATTATCTGAAAGTGTGTGTGTGGGGGGGGGGGGGGGTAATTCTAAAATTATATCGATTATTCATGGTATGATTAAAAACAGAAATCGCAAGGAAGACCTACTCGTTACTCGTAACGAGATCGTATCTAGTTGTTATTATTATTATTCTTTTTTTTTCTTACCGATTTTGTGCAGACGATTTCTCGGAGATGGTTGGGTCGATTTCGCTCAAATTTTCAATATAAACGTGTTTTCATCTAAACCTGATACATAATTTTTATTTTTTGAAAATACACTTCCGGTCGGAAGTTATCGTCCGTTTACGATTTTAAAAAGTCAATTTTGTCTGTCGGGTTTCTCAAAAACGAGCGAAGATATAGAGCTGAAATTTTCAGAGATGATAGATCTACCGTTTTTCTAATGTACCTCGGTCAAGAGAATGTCCGCCGTCACTTCCGGTCGTCACCGGAAGGAAATTTGAAAAATTGAATTTTTCGACTTTTTTATTTTTTAATATTTTTCTTTGAAATTTTTACACCTTATAGTGACCCTTTTACTGATTAAGAATATGTAATTAGTTTTAAAATCGATTAAGGCATTCTCGAGAAATTAAGCGTCAAAGTTCTGAAGCGGAGTCCGAGTAGCTCAGTCGATATAGTCGTGGACATGGCCCAGGCGACCCGGGTTCAAGCCTCGAGTGCCGCAAAAAAAATTTTCATTTTTTTCGCTTAGATCTACGATTTTATGTTTGAATTGATAAGTTTAATCTAATCTATTCAAAAATTGGACGGAAGACCCACTCGTTGCTCGCAACGAGATCGAATCTAGTTATTATTATTATTCTTTTTTTTTCTTACCGATTTTGTGCAGACGATTTCTCGGAGATGGCTGGGTCGAATTCGCTCAAATTTGCAATATAGACGTGTTTTTATCTAAACCTGATACATTTTTTTTCATTTTTGAAAATTCACTTCCGGTCAGAAGTTATCGTCCGTTTACGATTTTAAAAAGTCAATTTTGTCTGTCGGGTTTCTCAAAAACGAGTAAAGATAAAAGGCTGAAATTTTCAGAGATGATAGATCTACCGTTTTTCTAATGTACCTCGGTCAAGAGAATGTCCGCCGTCACTTCCAGTCGTCACCGGAAGGAAATTTCAAAAATTGAATTTTTCGACTTTTTTATTTTTTAATATTTTTTTTTTGAAATTTTTACACCTTATAGTGACCCTTTTACTGATTAAGAATATGTAATTAGTTTTAAAATCGATCAAGGCATTCTCGAGAAATTAAGTGTCAAAGTTCTGAAGCGGAGTCCGAGTAGCTCAGTCGTTATAGTCGTGGACATGGCCCAGGCGTCCCGGGTTCAAGCCTTGAGTGCCGCAAAATTGTTTTCTCTTTTTTTCGCTTAGATCTACGATTTTATCTTTGAATTGATAAGTTTAATCTTATCTTTTCAAAAATTGGACGGAAGACCCACTCGTTGCTCGCAACGAGATCGAATCTAGTTAGGGTCTTCCGTCTTCAGCGGAAGACCCTTCTATTATTCTATTGTTTCTTTTTCACTTTTCTTATTCTTATTATTAGGGTCTTCCGTTTTCCAACGGAAAACCCTTTTGTTTTTCTTCGGTTTCTTTTTAGGGTTTTCCGTTTTCAACGGAAAACCCTTCTGTTATTCTACGGTTTCTTTTTCTTTATTATTATACTTTTTTTTCTTTTTCTGACTTTTTGGAGCGTTATTTCTGATAAACTATTCAACCGATTTACACCAAATTTTTAGGAGTTATAAAGCATCAATGTCGCTACTGATTATAAAAATTTCGAATGATTACGTCACTTTCGGTTTCAGATATGGACGATTTTGTAAATTTTTAAGGGTCATTTTGTCCACGCATCTCCTCTGAAGCTAATCATGATAAAAGCTTGAAATTCACAGGGATTGTAGATGAATGTCTGTAGATTTCCCTCCATGCTTCCAATTGCCAAAAATGCGCAAGGCCCAGAAGCACGCCTGAACCTGAAAATTAGCACCAAATTTTTTCACAAAATTTTCGCACATTTCCCGTAATATTTTTTGACGTATAAATATTTTGTTAAGACATGTAATGCAAAAGTTGTTTCAATTTGCACGGGCTTTTATTTGATATCAAGAAAAAGGGGCTGGCCCCTCAAATTAGGGGCCAAGAGGGCTCTAAATTCTATTTACAATAACTTTTTAGTGAACAATACTTTTTTATCAATTATAGAAGCAAAAATGTTCATTGTACAGCTGTTTATCTATACAGTACCATACTTAAGTCATATATTACGTAATTAGGGGTTTCAAGGGGCCAGAAGTTCAAAACTTTGATCATTAATATCTGAAAAAGGAGAAATATTTTGAAAAGCAATGTAAAACAAAAGTTGTTCAAAATAATGTTTTGTACAATATGCTACCTTAAATGTTTTTGTTTATGACCCCATTTAGGAGTTAAAGGGTCGGTCCCTAAAACACATTTGTACAGATTTCTCAAGAACGGTAAACATTTTGTGAACACTTTTTAAACAAAATATATTTATATTTACAAGACCTTTCATTTGATGTCAAGGAAAAGGGGCTGGCCCCTCCAATAAGGGGTCAAGAGGGCTCAAATGTCTTCTTACAATAACTCTTTACTGAACAATATTTTGTTATTAATTATAGAAGCAAAAATGTTCATAGTACAGCTGTTCATCTATACATTGCCATACCAAAGTCATATATTACGTAATTAGGGGTTTAAAGGGGCCAGAACTCAAAACTCTGATCATTAATATCTGAAAAAGGAGAAATATTTTTAAAAGCAATGTAGAACAAAACTTCTTGAAAATAATGTTCTTTACAATATGATACCAAAATTTTTGTTGTTAGTGGCCCCGGTAAGGGGTTAAAGGGTCGGCCCCTAAAACGCATTTGTACAGATATCTCGAGAACGGTTTACAATTCATGAACACTTGTAGAACAAAAGATGTTTATATTAGCGAGACCTTTTATTTGATATCAAGATAAAGGGGCTGACCCCTCAAATTAGGGACCAGAAGGGCTACTAAGTCTTTTCATAATAACTCTTTTCTGACCAATAATTTGATATAAATCATAAAACAGCAAAGAAGCTTTTATTAAGCTTAATTTAAAACCGAAACCCGTTTTAAAATCGGACGATGAATTACAGAGATATTGGGGTTTAAAAATTGAGATTTCCGGAAATTTTGATTCCGCGTCCTTGGTTTAAAAAATAGCGTAATGTTTAAAGTAAAATTAACTCGTACCAAAAATAATTGTAAAGTCGTACTTGAACACATTCGTATTTTTTTGCTAAGTCGTTCTTGAAATCGGAAAGGTGTTTATTAAGTCGTACTTAAAATCATTCGTATTTTGTTAAGTCGTACCAGGAATAATTCAATTTTTTTCATCTTTAATATTTTAGTTACTCTTGTTATTGATTTAAGAGCTCTGCTTTTTACAGGAACTTCCAGCTTTACTTCCGACATTAACGGAAGACCCACTCGTTGCTTTGCAACGAGCTTTGCTCTAGTTATTATTATTATACTTTTTCTTTTTTTTCTGACTCCTATTTTGCTTCATAACTCAAAAAGTTTTCAATCGATTTCAATGAAACTTCCAGAGATTTTAGCAAGTAATCGTCCCTCAAAGATGTTAAAGTTTTGAAGACGACGTCACTTCCGTTTTGACGTTACAGCATTTTTAAAAATTCTAAAAAGTCATTTTGTCCGGGACTTTTCTCAAAAACGCTTTAAGATAGACGCTTGAAATTTTCAATGGTTATGATTTGGTCAATTTACCTCTGTAATGAAGCTATATAATAAAAATCCGTTACTTTCGGTCGAAACTGGAAGCGAATCAAATTTTTCGAAAAATTGAATTTTTTGATCAAACAAAAAACGTATACGTATTTTGTAGAGCTTTTTAAGCTTAATCTAATGCTGAAAACCGTTTAAAATTCGGAGAATGCATTACAGAGATATCGGGGTTTAAAAACTGATTTTTCCGGAAATTTTGATGCCGCGTTCTTGGTTTCAAAAATAGTGCAAAATTCACATTGAAAGTAACTTCTACTGTAACAATTCGTACTGATCATAAAACTTTATTAAAAACATAAAATTATATGCATTTTGTAAAGTTTGCAAAGCTAAATACAAAACTGAAATTCGTTTTAAAATCGGATACTGCATTGCAGATATATCGGGGTTTAAATATTGATTTTTCCGGAAATGTTGATTCCTCCTTATTGGTTTAAAAAATAGTGCAAAATTCACACATACAGTAACTCCTGCTGAAAAGATTTCGTACAGGTCATAAAACCGAACTCCTTTTTTATATAGTTAATCAGAGTGTTTATTGAAACAATTTCGTTAATTCGGTCGATAATTAGGTTGTTAGTTTTTATTAGTCTTATTAGTTTTAATCGAAATTATTATCGTACGATTCACCATATCAACTCGCCATGTTTTGACTGCGAACAACAGGGAAAAGCCTACCAATTATTTTCCCATAGAACTCTATACAAACCTTAGGACCTCTCAGTACTTTACTATGACAATAGCAGCCAAATCTTTGGTATCATTTGAAACTTCATTTTAAGCACTTTCAGAAATTTCCAAAAAAAATACATGGTCCCGTGGCGTTTATAGGTCAAATTCGCACTTGTTTACAACTTACAGCGATCAGCAGAAAATCGCACCCTGCATAAAAAATTAACCCCCACTCCTACAATCTCCTCTGGCATTTCTGTATTTTCTGCAATATTCCCTCATCCCATCATTTCTTTCAAACATTTATATTTTGGCTTTAAAATGAAAATAATTACATACCTGAATTCAGCCAATCGCCTGACGCCTATCCATTTATTCCGTGTTACAATGTTCTATAATTTTTTCTCTGATGTCAACATCCGGTGCATTGGTACTCTTATTCCTATACTTATATTGTTACCTACCTCAGAATTAGTCCATTTTACAATTTTCAAAGACTTTACACCTACCTGTGTATGTGTATGAAATTTGAGCCTCGGGCCTTCAGTGTCACGGATTCTGTGACCATTTCAATGATGCCATCCAACTGCCAACATCGGTGTAATATGGAGTGATGAACTTTACAAACTCTGTTCCTATATGGATGAAAAAAGTGACTGTAATGAATAAAACAGTTTTCAAATGTCTTGTTTTTGTTTTATGATGTTAATAAAATGATATAAACTCATGTTTGTGTCAATTTCTTCATAAGGGTGGATTCTACCCAGAATTTGAGAGTAGCCTCAAAAAATCAAAGAAATTTAGGAATTAATGTAAAAAATTGAGGTTTTTAATTTACCAATTAGCAAAATTTTTGATGTATATGAGAGGAAAATTATCCCTGACCCTAATGTAGCTAGTGATTCCTATCTGGACCTTCCTGCTGATTAAGCATGTGTGAGATGTATCACCACCCCCCAAATCTTATGCAGCTTCAGGAGATAGCAGGTGCCCCCATCATCTTTCTTTACAATTAACTTAGACAAGAGAAAGTCCATCATTGTTGAAAACACGTTAGAGTTCAGACACTGGAGCTTCACTCTACACAAAAATTAAGGGAGACTTTTGAAATTTAAGACTGAAAAAGGATTAATTTAGAGAAATGCCAAAATTCAAAAGGAGAAACAATTGTGGCTTTAAGGCAAGAAATGTACCCCACAATAAGGGGGTAACAAGTAAAAAGTTGCAAAATTCCCAAGGACAGTACAGGAGACTGCCTGAGGATATGGACCAAATGGTTCGAGACTGTCCGTCAGCCTCCGAACGAGAGGAAATGCTCCTCCGGCCCAACTGCTACCATCTCCTGAGGCCGAGGAAGCTTAGGGCAAAAGATCATGAAAATTGCCTAGATGGAAATGAATCAGAGCAGTAAGTCAAATTTTCAAAAAACGAGTAAGACAGGAGATTTTTTTCCCCAATTTTCTTACATTTACCCCATTCAAATATCTGCTATATGGTTAATTATCCAAGAAAATGACCTTAAAAGGGTGGGGTTCATGTATTTAAAAATTACAGGTAATTACATGTAGGTACATGAGAAGTCAAGTGTGATACATGCAGCTAAAGGGCATTTCAGTAAATTGAGACAAAAACAAGAAGCTTAGGTTGCCTAAAACTGAAATTACATCAATTTGAAATTGTACATGTCAAGCCTGTTAGTCTAAGGGAAGTAACTCTAATAACTGCTTTCATGCTCTGCATACTGGTGACTGTTTCAAGTAAACAAATCATTGTGACTTTACCTACGCTGGCTGATCAAAATTCACATAGACTCCTCCACCTGGGAAAAACAGCTGAGATGTGGAATGAGGTTCTCCGACTTCACCAGCAGGAGACACCTGAATGCACTGGACTTCTGTCCTGGGACTTGGCGTCGGAAGAGAGGCGGGGACTTGGAAGCAGAATGGGGCTCCGCTGCACCAAGTGTACCTACTCGTCTAGGCGTTACAACCTGTATGAGGAGGTAGATACCAAATCCCCGGGTAGAAAGGCAGCTAAAATCAATTATGGTCTGCAAGTTGGGCTCAGTCAAACTCCTGTGGGTAATGATGGGATGCGGAAAATTCTTCTCTGTACTAATACTCCTCCTCCTGCTCGTAGGTCCCTACAAAAAGCTTCCAATAAAGTTTTGCCCTTGATCCAAAACATCAATGAGGCTGACATGAGTGACAGGTGTCGCCGGCTGGTAGATGTGAACACCCTGAGGGGAAATGAATCCCCACAAGCCATCCCTGTACAATGCGATGGCATGTACAATAACCCCCTCTACTCGGGGGTGGGTGAGACACCCTTCCAGCCGGCGACACAAACTGTGTACTCATTTGCTGAGAATGTCACCTCAAAACACCAAATAATTAAAATGGTGACTAAAAATAAGATTTGCTCAAAACATGGTCACTTACTTGATGAGGGCTCTTGTGACCATCAATGCAACCCCGGGGTCTGTGGGGCAAACCTTCCGATGCATCATACGATAGGGGATGAGTTCACGTGGGCTAGGGAGGGTATGGCGGAGCTACTCTGTGAAGATGGCCTGGAGGTAAGGGAAGTCACCACCGATCCAGACAGCTCTGCAGGTCGAGCTGCAGACTCCCTCTATAAGGATGGTCTGCTGGAAAATAAGCCATGTCACTATATTGACACTCGTCACCTGTCTGAGAGCATAAGAAAAGCAATCAAAAGAGACCAGAAACTCTTGGAGATCATGCCGAAAAGAACCAAGGCAGAAAAAACCAAACTTTTGCACAATTTTGCCCTTGATGCTGTTGACAGGTGTACAGCCGAGATAAATCAAGCGCATGCACTATATGCAGGTAACGCAGACAAAATAAAAAACAAGCTCTCTTACACCAAACATGCAGTGGTTAAGTGTTATACAGGGGATCATGCCTTATGCAAAAAACACTCGTTAGTGTGCAAAGGGAGGGTAAATAATAACTGGGTACGCAAGAGTTCTTACCTAGGTCAAAATTTTTCGATACCGTCCTCCGACGAGAATGAAACAATGCTCCATGCTTGTTTCTCAAAGCGGTTGTCTCCAGCTGTCTTGGACAAGACAATCAAAAACAGTAATTCTCAGAAGGTCGAAAGCTTCAACAGAACTCTGCGACGATCACTGCCTCGCAATGTCACCTTCACAAGAAACTTTGCTGGCCGGGCTCACAGTGCTGCTCACTCCTGTAACAACGGTCCCGGCAGCTCCCTCCGAGGTCTCTGCGCAGGGGTTGGAGCTCCCATACCCTCTGGTGGCCAAGTGGACCAGACCCTAGATAAAATACAAACAGATTATGAGTTAAATAAATCATATCAAAAGTCTTTATCTTACAAAGCAAAAAGAGTAACAAAACGAAAGAAAATGTACAAACTTTATGAGAAACATCAGGAAGAAATTAAATATAAAAAAAACATGATGTTGACTGAATCTCGAGCCCGATCATGCAAAAAGACTCATACAGAACACAATTATTCCAAACCAGATCAATAATTCCATGATTATATTTTAAAAACATCAAATTACACTAAAATATGCATCTTGGATGGGGATGGTGTGCCCCACTGCATACCCCCTGCTGCATGCAATGGATCCTCTCCTGATTCGTGGCATGAGGCTCCAGTGAGAGGTGCATCGGGTTGACACACAGCTTCTCATGGCAGAGATGGCTGACCTCCAGGTTTCCACCTGGAAACTGTGACCTCGTCAGACGCATCTCCACCATAAGAGCCACCCGATGCACTCTCTCAAGCTTGCTCCCCTCATCTGGCCATAAAACCCTTATATACCCATAACCATTTCTCCCAACCCCCCCCCCCCCCTTTCCATAAGACACAACCCCCCAGACCCCCAACCCTTTCACTCTTTGCTTCTAATTTGTTTCTCAATTTGTTGAAAACGTCCTCCATCATGGATTCTGTAACTAAAAATAACTACTTTCTTCTTTAAAGTCACATGACATGTCAAAAACTGGGTCTCTATACTTATATTGTTACCTACCTCAGAATTAGTCCATTTTACAATTTTCAAAGACTTTACACCTACCTGTGTATGTGTATGAAATTTGAGCCTCGGGCCTTCAGTGTCACGGATTCTGTGACCATTTCAATGATGCCATCCAACTGCCAACATCGGTGTAATATGGAGTGATGAACTTTACAAACTCTGTTCCTATATGGATGAAAAAAGTGACTGTAATGAATAAAACAGTTTTCAAATGTCTTGTTTTGTTTTATGATGTTAATAAAATGATATAAACTCATGTTTGTGTCAATTTCTTTATAAGGGTGGATTCTACCCAGAATTTGAGAGTAGCCTCAAAAAATCAAAGAAATTTAGGAATTAATGTAAAAAATTGAGGTTTTTAATTTACCAATTAGCAAAATTTTTGATGTATATGAGAGGAAAATTATCCCTGACCCTAATGTAGCTAGTGATTCCTATCTGGACCTTCCTGCTGATTAAGCATGTGTGAGATGTATCACCACCCCCCAAATCTTATGCAGCTTCAGGAGATAGCAGGTGCCCCCATCATCTTTGTTTACAATTAACTTAGACAAGAGAAAGTCCATCATTGTTGAAAACACGTTAGAGTTCAGACACTGGAGCTTCACTCTACACAAAAATTAAGGGAGACTTTTGAAATTTAAGACTGAAAAAGGATTAATTTAGAGAAATGCCAAAATTCAAAAGGAGAAACAATTGTGGCTTTAAGGCAAGAAATGTACCCCACAATAAGGGGGTAACAAGTGAAAAGTTGCAAAATTCCCAAGGACAGTAAAGGAGACTGCCTGAGGATATGGACCAAATGGTTCGAGACTGTCCGTCAGCCTCCGAACGAGAGGAAATGCTCCTCCGGCCCAACTGCTACCATCTCCTGAGGCCGAGGAAGCTTAGGGCAAAAGATCATGAAAATTGCCTAGATGGAAATGAATCAGAGCAGTAAGTCAAATTTTCAAAAAACGAGTAAGACAGGAGATTTTTTTCCCCAATTTTCTTACATTTACCCCATTCAAATATCTGCTATATGGTTAATTATCCAAGAAAATGACCTTAAAAGGGTGGGGTTCATGTATTTAAAAATTACATGTAATTACATGTAGGTACATGAGAAGTCAAGTGTGATACATGCAGCTAAAGGGCATTTCAGTAAATTGAGACAAAAACAAGAAGCTTAGGTTGCCTAAAACTGAAATTACATCAATTTGAAATTGTACATGTCAAGCCTGTTAGTCTAAGGGAAGTAACTCTAATAACTGCTTTCATGCTCTGCATACTGGTGACTGTTTCAAGTAAACAAATCATTGTGACTTTACCTAGGCTGGCTGATCAAAATTCACATAGACTCCTCCACCTGGGAAAAACAGCTGAGATGTGGAATGAGGTTCTCCGACTTCACCAGCAGGAGACACCTGAATGCACTGGACTTCTGTCCTGGGACTTGGCGTCGGAAGAGAGGCGGGGACTTGGAAGCAGAATGGGGCTCCGCTGCACCAAGTGTACCTACTCGTCTAGGCGTTACAACCTGTATGAGGAGGTAGATACCAAATCCCCGGGTAGAAAGGCAGCTAAAATCAATTATGGTCTGCAAGTTGGGCTCAGTCAAACTCCTGTGGGTAATGATGGGATGCGGAAAATTCTTCTCTGTACTAATACTCCTCCTCCTGCTCGTAGGTCCCTACAAAAAGCTTCCAATAAAGTTTTGCCCTTGATCCAAAACATCAATGAGGCTGACATGAGTGACAGGTGTCGCCGGCTGGTAGATGTGAACACCCTGAGGGGAAATGAATCCCCACAAGCCATCCCTGTACAATGCGATGGCATGTACAATAACCCCCTCTACTCGGGGGTGGGTGAGACACCCTTCCAGCCGGCGACACAAACTGTGTACTCATTTGCTGAGAATGTCACCTCAAAACACCAAATAATTAAAATGGTGACTAAAAATAAGATTTGCTCAAAACATGGTCACTTACTTGATGAGGGCTCTCGTGACCATCAATGCAACCCCGGGGTCTGTGGGGCAAACCTTCCGATGCATCATACGATAGGGGATGAGTTCACGTGGGCTAGGGAGGGTATGGCGGAGCTACTCTGTGAAGATGGCCTGGAGGTAAGGGAAGTCACCACCGATCCAGACAGCTCTGCAGGTCGAGCTGCAGACTCCCTCTATAAGGATGGTCTGCTGGAAAATAAGCCATGTCACTATATTGACACTCGTCACCTGTCTGAGAGCATAAGAACAGCAATCAAAAGAGACCAGAAACTCTTGGAGATCATGCCGAAAAGAACCAAGGCAGAAAAAACCAAACTTTTGCACAATTTTGCCCTTGATGCTGTTGACAGGTGTACAGCCGAGATAAATCAAGCGCATGCACTATATGCAGGTAACGCAGACAAAATAAAAAACAAGCTCTCTTACACCAAACATGCAGTGGTTAAGTGTTATACAGGGGATCATGCCTTATGCAAAAAACACTCGTTAGTGTGCAAAGGGAGGGTAAATAATAACTGGGTACGCAAGAGTTCTTACCTAGGTCAAAATTTTTCGATACCGTCCTCCGACGAGAATGAAACAATGCTCCATGCTTGTTTCTCAAAGCGGTTGTCTCCAGCTGTCTTGGACAAGACAATCAAAAACAGTAATTCTCAGAAGGTCGAAAGCTTCAACAGAACTCTGCGACGATCACTGCCTCGCAATGTCACCTTCACAAGAAACTTTGCTGGCCGGGCTCACAGTGCTGCTCACTCCTGTAACAACGGTCCCGGCAGCTCCCTCCGAGGTCTCTGCGCAGGGGTTGGAGCTCCCATACCCTCTGGTGGCCAAGTGGACCAGACCCTAGATAAAATACAAACAGATTATGAGTTAAATAAATCATATCAAAAGTCTTTATCTTACAAAGCAAAAAGAGTAACAAAACGAAAGAAAATGTACAAACTTTATGAGAAACATCAGGAAGAAATTAAATATAAAAAAAACATGATGTTGACTGAATCTCGAGCCCGATCATGCAAAAAGACTCATACAGAACACAATTATTCCAAACCAGATCAATAATTCCATGATTATATTTTAAAAACATCAAATTACACTAAAATATGCATCTTGTATGGGGATGGTGTGCCCCACTGCATACCCCCTGCTGCATGCAATGGATCCTCTCCTGATTCGTGGCATGAGGCTCCAGTGAGAGGTGCATCGGGTTGACACACAGCTTCTCATGGCAGAGATGGCTGACCTCCAGGTTTCCACCTGGAAACTGTGACCTCGTCAGACGCATCTCCACCATAAGAGCCACCCGATGCACTCTCTCAAGCTTGCTCCCCTCATCTGGCCATAAAACCCTTATATACCCATAACCATTTCTCCCAACCCCCCCCCCCCCCCTTTCCATAAGACACAACCCCCCAGACCCCCAACCCTTTCACTCTTTGCTTCTAATTTGTTTCTCAATTTGTTGAAAACGTCCTCCATCATGGATTCTGTAACTAAAAATAACTACTTTCTTCTTTAAAGTCACATGACATGTCAAAAACTGGGTCTCTATACTTATATTGTTACCTACCTCAGAATTAGTCCATTTTACAATTTTCAAAGACTTTACACCTACCTGTGTATGTGTATGAAATTTGAGCCTCGGGCCTTCAGTGTCACGGATTCTGTGACCATTTCAATGATGCCATCAAACTGCCAACATCGGTGTAATATGGAGTGATGAACTTTACAAACTCTGTTCCTATATGGATGAAAAAAGTGACTGTAATGAATAAAACAGTTTTCAAATGTCTTGTTTTTGTTTTATGATGTTAATAAAATGATATAAACTCATGTTTGTGTCAATTTCTTCATAAGGGTGGATTCTACCCAGAATTTGAGAGTAGCCTCAAAAAATCAAAGAAATTTAGGAATTAATGTAAAAAATTGAGGTTTTTAATTTACCAATTAGCAAAATTTTTGATGTATATGAGAGGAAAATTATCCCTGACCCTAATGTAGCTAGTGATTCCTATCTGGACCTTCCTGCTGATTAAGCATGTGTGAGATGTATCACCACCCCCCAAATCTTATGCAGCTTCAGGAGATAGCAGGTGCCCCCATCATCTTTGTTTACAATTAACTTAGACAAGAGAAAGTCCATCATTGTTGAAAACACGTTAGAGTTCAGACACTGGAGCTTCACTCTACACAAAAATTAAGGGAGACTTTTGAAATTTAAGACTGAAAAAGGATTAATTTAGAGAAATGCCAAAATTCAAAAGGAGAAACAATTGTGGCTTTAAGGCAAGAAATGTACCCCACAATAAGGGGGTAACAAGTGAAAAGTTGCAAAATTCCCAAGGACAGTAAAGGAGACTGCCTGAGGATATGGACCAAATGGTTCGAGACTGTCCGTCAGCCTCCGAACGAGAGGAAATGCTCCTCCGGCCCAACTGCTACCATCTCCTGAGGCCGAGGAAGCTTAGGGCAAAAGATCATGAAAATTGCCTAGATGGAAATGAATCAGAGCAGTAAGTCAAATTTTCAAAAAACGAGTAAGACAGGAGATTTTTTTCCCCAATTTTCTTACATTTACCCCATTCAAATATCTGCTATATGGTTAATTATCCAAGAAAATGACCTTAAAAGGGTGGGGTTCATGTATTTAAAAATTACATGTAATTACATGTAGGTACATGAGAAGTCAAGTGTGATACATGCAGCTAAAGGGCATTTCAGTAAATTGAGACAAAAACAAGAAGCTTAGGTTGCCTAAAACTGAAATTACATCAATTTGAAATTGTACATGTCAAGCCTGTTAGTCTAAGGGAAGTAACTCTAATAACTGCTTTCATGCTCTGCATACTGGTGACTGTTTCAAGTAAACAAATCATTGTGACTTTACCTAGGCTGGCTGATCAAAATTCACATAGACTCCTCCACCTGGGAAAAACAGCTGAGATGTGGAATGAGGTTCTCCGGCTTCACCAGCAGGAGACACCTGAATGCACTGGACTTCTGTCCTGGGACTTGGCGTCGGAAGAGAGGCGGGGACTTGGAAGCAGAATGGGGCTCCGCTGCACCAAGTGTACCTACTCGTCTAGGCGTTACAACCTGTATGAGGAGGTAGATACCAAATCCCCGGGTAGAAAGGCAGCTAAAATCAATTATGGTCTGCAAGTTGGGCTCAGTCAAACTCCTGTGGGTAATGATGGGATGCGGAAAATTCTTCTCTGTACTAATACTCCTCCTCCTGCTCGTAGGTCCCTACAAAAAGCTTCCAATAAAGTTTTGCCCTTGATCCAAAACATCAATGAGGCTGACATGAGTGACAGGTGTCGCCGGCTGGTAGATGTGAACACCCTGAGGGGAAATGAATCCCCACATGCCATCCCTGTACAATGCGATGGCATGTACAATAACCCCCTCTACTCGGGGGTGGGTGAGACACCCTTCCAGCCGGCGACACAAACTGTGTACTCATTTGCTGAGAATGTCACCTCAAAACACCAAATAATTAAAATGGTGACTAAAAATAAGATTTGCTCAAAACATGGTCACTTACTTGATGAGGGCTCTCGTGACCATCAATGCAACCCCGGGGTCTGTGGGGCAAACCTTCCGATGCATCATACGATAGGGGATGAGTTCACGTGGGCTAGGGAGGGTATGGCGGAGCTACTCTGTGAAGATGGCCTGGAGGTAAGGGAAGTCACCACCGATCCAGACAGCTCTGCAGGTCGAGCTGCAGACTCCCTCTATAAGGATGGTCTGCTGGAAAATAAGCCATGTCACTATATTGACACTCGTCACCTGTCTGAGAGCATAAGAACAGCAATCAAAAGAGACCAGAAACTCTTGGAGATCATGCCGAAAAGAACCAAGGCAGAAAAAACCAAACTTTTGCACAATTTTGCCCTTGATGCTGTTGACAGGTGTACAGCCGAGATAAATCAAGCGCATGCACTATATGCAGGTAACGCAGACAAAATAAAAAACAAGCTCTCTTACACCAAACATGCAGTGGTTAAGTGTTATACAGGGGATCATGCCTTATGCAAAAAACACTCGTTAGTGTGCAAAGGGAGGGTAAATAATAACTGGGTACGCAAGAGTTCTTACCTAGGTCAAAATTTTTCGATACCGTCCTCCGACGAGAATGAAACAATGCTCCATGCTTGTTTCTCAAAGCGGTTGTCTCCAGCTGTCTTGGACAAGACAATCAAAAACAGTAATTCTCAGAAGGTCGAAAGCTTCAACAGAACTCTGCGACGATCACTGCCTCGCAATGTCACCTTCACAAGAAACTTTGCTGGCCGGGCTCACAGTGCTGCTCACTCCTGTAACAACGGTCCCGGCAGCTCCCTCCGAGGTCTCTGCGCAGGGGTTGGAGCTCCCATACCCTCTGGTGGCCAAGTGGACCAGACCCTAGATAAAATACAAACAGATTATGAGTTAAATAAATCATATCAAAAGTCTTTATCTTACAAAGCAAAAAGAGTAACAAAACGAAAGAAAATGTACAAACTTTATGAGAAACATCAGGAAGAAATTAAGTATAAAAAAAACATGATGTTGACTGAATCTCGAGCCCGATCATGCAAAAAGACTCATACAGAACACAATTATTCCAAACCAGATCAATAATTCCATGATTATATTTTAAAAACATCAAATTACACTAAAATATGCATCTTGGATGGGGATGGTGTGCCCCACTGCATACCCCCTGCTGCATGCAATGGATCCTCTCCTGATTCGTGGCATGAGGCTCCAGTGAGAGGTGCATCGGGTTGACACACAGCTTCTCATGGCAGAGATGGCTGACCTCCAGGTTTCCACCTGGAAACTGTGACCTCGTCAGACGCATCTCCACCATAAGAGCCACCCGATGCACTCTCTCAAGCTTGCTCCCCTCATCTGGCCATAAAACCCTTATATACCCATAACCATTTCTCCCAACCCCCCCTTTCCATAAGACACAACCCCCCAGACCCCCAACCCTTTCACTCTTTGCTTCTAATTTGTTTCTCAATTTGTTGAAAACGTCCTCCATCATGGATTCTGTAACTAAAATAACTACTTTCTTCTTTAAAGTCACATGACATGTCAAAAACTGGGTCTCTATAGGGAAAAGCCTACCAATTATTTTCCCATAGAACTCTATACAAACCTTAGGACCTCTCAGTACTTTACTATGACAATAGCAGCCAAATCTTTGGTATCATTTGAAACTTCATTTTAAGCACTTTCAGAAATTTCCAAAAAAAATACATGGTCCCGTGGCGTTTATAGGTCAAATTCGCACTTGTTTACAACTTACAGCGATCAGCAGTAAATGGCACCCTGCATAAAAAATTAACCCCCACTCCTACAATCTCCTCTGGTATTTCTGTATTTTCTGCAATATTCCCTCATCCCATCATTTCTTTCAAACATTTATATTTTGGCTTTAAAATGAAAATAATTACATACCTGAATTCAGCCAATCGCCTGACGCCTATCCATTTATTCCGTGTTACAATGTTCTATAATTTTTTCTCTGATGTCAACATCCGGTGCATTGGTACTCTTATTCCTATACTTATATTGTTACCTACCTCAGAATTAGTCCATTTTACAATTTTCAAAGACTTTACACCTACCTGTGTATGTGTATGAAATTTGAGCCTCGGGCCTTCAGTGTCACGGATTCTGTGACCATTTCAATGATGCCATCCAACTGCCAACATCGGTGTAATATGGAGTGATGAACTTTACAAACTCTGTTCCTATATGGATGAAAAAAGTGACTGTAATGAATAAAACAGTTTTCAAATGTCTTGTTTTTGTTTTATGATGTTAATAAAATGATATAAACTCATGTTTGTGTCAATGTCTTCATAAGGGTGGATTCTACCCAGAATTTGAGAGTAGCCTCAAAAAATCAAAGAAATTTAGGAATTAATGTAAAAAATTGAGGTTTTTAATTTACCAATTAGCAAAATTTTTGATGTATATGAGAGGAAAATTATCCCTGACCCTAATGTAGCTAGTGATTCCTATCTGGACCTTCCTGCTGATTAAGCATGTGTGAGATGTATCACCACCCCCCAAATCTTATGCAGCTTCAGGAGATAGCAGGTGCCCCCATCATCTTTGTTTACAATTAACTTAGACAAGAGAAAGTCCATCATTGTTGAAAACACGTTAGAGTTCAGACACTGGAGCTTCACTCTACACAAAAATTAAGGGAGACTTTTGAAATTTAAGACTGAAAAAGGATTAATTTAGAGAAATGCCAAAATTCAAAAGGAGAAACAATTGTGGCTTTAAGGCAAGAAATGTACCCCACAATAAGGGGGTAACAAGTGAAAAGTTGCAAAATTCCCAAGGACAGTACAGGAGACTGCCTGAGGATATGGACCAAATGGTTCGAGACTGTCCGTCAGCCTCCGAACGAGAGGAAATGCTCCTCCGGCCCAACTGCTACCATCTCCTGAGGCCGAGGAAGCTTAGGGCAAAAGATCATGAAAATTGCCTAGATGGAAATGAATCAGAGCAGTAAGTCAAATTTTCAAAAAACGAGTAAGACAGGAGATTTTTTTCCCCAATTTTCTTACATTTACCCCATTCAAATATCTGCTATATGGTTAATTATCCAAGAAAATGACCTTAAAAGGGTGGGGTTCATGTATTTAAAAATTACATGTAATTACATGTAGGTACATGAGAAGTCAAGTGTGATACATGCAGCTAAAGGGCATTTCAGTAAATTGAGACAAAAACAAGAAGCTTAGGTTGCCTAAAACTGAAATTACATCAATTTGAAATTGTACATGTCAAGCCTGTTAGTCTAAGGGAAGTAACTCTAATAACTGCTTTCATGCTCTGCATACTGGTGACTGTTTCAAGTAAACAAATCATTGTGACTTTACCTAGGCTGGCTGATCAAAATTCACATAGACTCCTCCACCTGGGAAAAACAGCTGAGATGTGGAATGAGGTTCTCCGGCTTCACCAGCAGGAGACACCTGAATGCACTGGACTTCTGTCCTGGGACTTGGCGTCGGAAGAGAGGCGGGGACTTGGAAGCAGAATGGGGCTCCGCTGCACCAAGTGTACCTACTCGTCTAGGCGTTACAACCTGTATGAGGAGGTAGATACCAAATCCCCGGGTAGAAAGGCAGCTAAAATCAATTATGGTCTGCAAGTTGGGCTCAGTCAAACTCCTGTGGGTAATGATGGGATGCGGAAAATTCTTCTCTGTACTAATACTCCTCCTCCTGCTCGTAGGTCCCTACAAAAAGCTTCCAATAAAGTTTTGCCCTTGATCCAAAACATCAATGAGGCTGACATGAGTGACAGGTGTCGCCGGCTGGTAGATGTGAACACCCTGAGGGGAAATGAATCCCCACATGCCATCCCTGTACAATGCGATGGCATGTACAATAACCCCCTCTACTCGGGGGTGGGTGAGACACCCTTCCAGCCGGCGACACAAACTGTGTACTCATTTGCTGAGAATGTCACCTCAAAACACCAAATAATTAAAATGGTGACTAAAAATAAGATTTGCTCAAAACATGGTCACTTACTTGATGAGGGCTCTCGTGACCATCAATGCAACCCCGGGGTCTGTGGGGCAAACCTTCCGATGCATCATACGATAGGGGATGAGTTCACGTGGGCTAGGGAGGGTATGGCGGAGCTACTCTGTGAAGATGGCCTGGAGGTAAGGGAAGTCACCACCGATCCAGACAGCTCTGCAGGTCGAGCTGCAGACTCCCTCTATAAGGATGGTCTGCTGGAAAATAAGCCATGTCACTATATTGACACTCGTCACCTGTCTGAGAGCATAAGAACAGCAATCAAAAGAGACCAGAAACTCTTGGAGATCATGCCGAAAAGAACCAAGGCAGAAAAAACCAAACTTTTGCACAATTTTGCCCTTGATGCTGTTGACAGGTGTACAGCCGAGATAAATCAAGCGCATGCACTATATGCAGGTAACGCAGACAAAATAAAAAACAAGCTCTCTTACACCAAACATGCAGTGGTTAAGTGTTATACAGGGGATCATGCCTTATGCAAAAAACACTCGTTAGTGTGCAAAGGGAGGGTAAATAATAACTGGGTACGCAAGAGTTCTTACCTAGGTCAAAATTTTTCGATACCGTCCTCCGACGAGAATGAAACAATGCTCCATGCTTGTTTCTCAAAGCGGTTGTCTCCAGCTGTCTTGGACAAGACAATCAAAAACAGTAATTCTCAGAAGGTCGAAAGCTTCAACAGAACTCTGCGACGATCACTGCCTCGCAATGTCACCTTCACAAGAAACTTTGCTGGCCGGGCTCACAGTGCTGCTCACTCCTGTAACAACGGTCCCGGCAGCTCCCTCCGAGGTCTCTGCGCAGGGGTTGGAGCTCCCATACCCTCTGGTGGCCAAGTGGACCAGACCCTAGATAAAATACAAACAGATTATGAGTTAAATAAATCATATCAAAAGTCTTTATCTTACAAAGCAAAAAGAGTAACAAAACGAAAGAAAATGTACAAACTTTATGAGAAACATCAGGAAGAAATTAAATATAAAAAAAACATGATGTTGACTGAATCTCGAGCCCGATCATGCAAAAAGACTCATACAGAACACAATTATTCCAAACCAGATCAATAATTCCATGATTATATTTTAAAAACATCAAATTACACTAAAATATGCATCTTGGATGGGGATGGTGTGCCCCACTGCATACCCCCTGCTGCATGCAATGGATCCTCTCCTGATTCGTGGCATGAGGCTCCAGTGAGAGGTGCATCGGGTTGACACACAGCTTCTCATGGCAGAGATGGCTGACCTCCAGGTTTCCACCTGGAAACTGTGACCTCGTCAGACGCATCTCCACCATAAGAGCCACCCGATGCACTCTCTCAAGCTTGCTCCCCTCATCTGGCCATAAAACCCTTATATACCCATAACCATTTCTCCCAACCCCCCCTTTCCATAAGACACAACCCCCCAGACCCCCAACCCTTTCACTCTTTGCTTCTAATTTGTTTCTCAATTTGTTGAAAACGTCCTCCATCATGGATTCTGTAACTAAAAATAACTACTTTCTTCTTTAAAGTCACATGACATGTCAAAAACTGGGTCTCTATAGGGAAAAGCCTACCAATTATTTTCCCATAGAACTCTATACAAACCTTAGGACCTCTCAGTACTTTACTATGACAATAGCAGCCAAATCTTTGGTATCATTTGAAACTTCATTTTAAGCACTTTCAGAAATTTCCAAAAAAAATACATGGTCCCGTGGCGTTTATAGGTCAAATTCGCACTTGTTTACAACTTACAGCGATCAGCAGTAAATGGCACCCTGCATAAAAAATTAACCCCCACTCCTACAATCTCCTCTGGTATTTCTGTATTTTCTGCAATATTCCCTCATCCCATCATTTCTTTCAAACATTTATATTTTGGCTTTAAAATGAAAATAATTACATACCTGAATTCAGCCAATCGCCTGACGCCTATCCATTTATTCCGTGTTACAATGTTCTATAATTTTTTCTCTGATGTCAACATCCGGTGCATTGGTACTCTTATTCCTATACTTATATTGTTACCTACCTCAGAATTAGTCCATTTTACAATTTTCAAAGACTTTACACCTACCTGTGTATGTGTATGAAATTTGAGCCTCGGGCCTTCAGTGTCACGGATTCTGTGACCATTTCAATGATGCCATCCAACTGCCAACATCGGTGTAATATGGAGTGATGAACTTTACAAACTCTGTTCCTATATGGATGAAAAAAGTGACTGTAATGAATAAAACAGTTTTCAAATGTCTTGTTTTTGTTTTATGATGTTAATAAAATGATATAAACTCATGTTTGTGTCAATTTCTTCATAAGGGTGGATTCTACCCAGAATTTGAGAGTAGCCTCAAAAAATCAAAGAAATTTAGGAATTAATGTAAAAATTGAGGTTTTTAATTTACCAATTAGCAAAATTTTTGATGTATATGAGAGGAAAATTATCCCTGACCCTAATGTAGCTAGTGATTCCTATCTGGACCTTCCTGCTGATTAAGCATGTGTGAGATGTATCACCACCCCCCAAATCTTATGCAGCTTCAGGAGATAGCAGGTGCCCCCATCATCTTTGTTTACAATTAACTTAGACAAGAGAAAGTCCATCATTGTTGAAAACACGTTAGAGTTCAGACACTGGAGCTTCACTCTACACAAAAATTAAGGGAGACTTTTGAAATTTAAGACTGAAAAAGGATTAATTTAGAGAAATGCCAAAATTCAAAAGGAGAAACAATTGTGGCTTTAAGGCAAGAAATGTACCCCACAATAAGGGGGTAACAAGTGAAAAGTTGCAAAATTCCCAAGGACAGTACAGGAGACTGCCTGAGGATATGGACCAAATGGTTCGAGACTGTCCGTCAGCCTCCGAACGAGAGGAAATGCTCCTCCGGCCCAACTGCTACCATCTCCTGAGGCCGAGGAAGCTTAGGGCAAAAGATCATGAAAATTGCCTAGATGGAAATGAATCAGAGCAGTAAGTCAAATTTTCAAAAAACGAGTAAGACAGGAGATTTTTTTCCCCAATTTTCTTACATTTACCCCATTCAAATATCTGCTATATGGTTAATTATCCAAGAAAATGACCTTAAAAGGGTGGGGTTCATGTATTTAAAAATTACAGGTAATTACATGTAGGTACATGAGAAGTCAAGTGTGATACATGCAGCTAAAGGGCATTTCAGTAAATTGAGACAAAAACAAGAAGCTTAGGTTGCCTAAAACTGAAATTACATCAATTTGAAATTGTACATGTCAAGCCTGTTAGTCTAAGGGAAGTAACTCTAATAACTGCTTTCATGCTCTGCATACTGGTGACTGTTTCAAGTAAACAAATCATTGTGACTTTACCTAGGCTGGCTGATCAAAATTCACATAGACTCCTCCACCTGGGAAAAACAGCTGAGATGTGGAATGAGGTTCTCCGACTTCACCAGCAGGAGACACCTGAATGCACTGGACTTCTGTCCTGGGACTTGGCGTCGGAAGAGAGGCGGGGACTTGGAAGCAGAATGGGGCTCCGCTGCACCAAGTGTACCTACTCGTCTAGGCGTTACAACCTGTAT
The DNA here is from genome assembly GCA_015776775.1 of Magallana hongkongensis. Taxonomy (NCBI): domain Eukaryota; kingdom Metazoa; phylum Mollusca; class Bivalvia; order Ostreida; family Ostreidae; genus Magallana; species Magallana hongkongensis. The sequence goes on from CM027471.1 coordinate 21,034,312, forward strand.
GAGGAGGTAGATACCAAATCCCCGGGTAGAAAGGCAGCTAAAATCAATTATGGTCTGCAAGTTGGGCTCAGTCAAACTCCTGTGGGTAATGATGGGATGCGGAAAATTCTTCTCTGTACTAATACTCCTCCTCCTGCTCGTAGGTCCCTACAAAAAGCTTCCAATAAAGTTTTGCCCTTGATCCAAAACATCAATGAGGCTGACATGAGTGACAGGTGTCGCCGGCTGGTAGATGTGAACACCCTGAGGGGAAATGAATCCCCACATGCCATCCCTGTACAATGCGATGGCATGTACAATAACCCCCTCTACTCGGGGGTGGGTGAGACACCCTTCCAGCCGGCGACACAAACTGTGTACTCATTTGCTGAGAATGTCACCTCAAAACACCAAATAATTAAAATGGTGACTAAAAATAAGATTTGCTCAAAACATGGTCACTTACTTGATGAGGGCTCTCGTGACCATCAATGCAACCCCGGGGTCTGTGGGGCAAACCTTCCGATGCATCATACGATAGGGGATGAGTTCACGTGGGCTAGGGAGGGTATGGCGGAGCTACTCTGTGAAGATGGCCTGGAGGTAAGGGAAGTCACCACCGATCCAGACAGCTCTGCAGGTCGAGCTGCAGACTCCCTCTATAAGGATGGTCTGCTGGAAAATAAGCCATGTCACTATATTGACACTCGTCACCTGTCTGAGAGGATAAGAACAGCAATCAAAAGAGACCAGAAACTCTTGGAGATCATGCCGAAAAGAACCAAGGCAGAAAAAACCAAACTTTTGCACAATTTTGCCCTTGATGCTGTTGACAGGTGTACAGCCGAGATAAATCAAGCGCATGCACTATATGCAGGTAACGCAGACAAAATAAAAAACAAGCTCTCTTACACCAAACATGCAGTGGTTAAGTGTTATACAGGGGATCATGCCTTATGCAAAAAACACTCGTTAGTGTGCAAAGGGAGGGTAAATAATAACTGGGTACGCAAGAGTTCTTACCTAGGTCAAAATTTTTCGATACCGTCCTCCGACGAGAATGAAACAATGCTCCATGCTTGTTTCTCAAAGCGGTTGTCTCCAGCTGTCTTGGACAAGACAATCAAAAACAGTAATTCTCAGAAGGTCGAAAGCTTCAACAGAACTCTGCGACGATCACTGCCTCGCAATGTCACCTTCACAAGAAACTTTGCTGGCCGGGCTCACAGTGCTGCTCACTCCTGTAACAACGGTCCCGGCAGCTCCCTCCGAGGTCTCTGCGCAGGGGTTGGAGCTCCCATACCCTCTGGTGGCCAAGTGGACCAGACCCTAGATAAAATACAAACAGATTATGAGTTAAATAAATCATATCAAAAGTCTTTATCTTACAAAGCAAAAAGAGTAACAAAACGAAAGAAAATGTACAAACTTTATGAGAAACATCAGGAAGAAATTAAATATAAAAAAAACATGATGTTGACTGAATCTCGAGCCCGATCATGCAAAAAGACTCATACAGAACACAATTATTCCAAACCAGATCAATAATTCCATGATTATATTTTAAAAACATCAAATTACACTAAAATATGCATCTTGGATGGGGATGGTGTGCCCCACTGCATACCCCCTGCTGCATGCAATGGATCCTCTCCTGATTCGTGGCATGAGGCTCCAGTGAGAGGTGCATCGGGTTGACACACAGCTTCTCATGGCAGAGATGGCTGACCTCCAGGTTTCCACCTGGAAACTGTGACCTCGTCAGACGCATCTCCACCATAAGAGCCACCCGATGCACTCTCTCAAGCTTGCTCCCCTCATCTGGCCATAAAACCCTTATATACCCATAACCATTTCTCCCAACCCCCCCTTTCCATAAGACACAACCCCCCAGACCCCCAACCCTTTCACTCTTTGCTTCTAATTTGTTTCTCAATTTGTTGAAAACGTCCTCCATCATGGATTCTGTAACTAAAAATAACTACTTTCTTCTTTAAAGTCACATGACATGTCAAAAACTGGGTCTCTATAGGGAAAAGCCTACCAATTATTTTCCCATAGAACTCTATACAAACCTTAGGACCTCTCAGTACTTTACTATGACAATAGCAGCCAAATCTTTGGTATCATTTGAAACTTCATTTTAAGCACTTTCAGAAATTTCCAAAAAAAATACATGGTCCCGTGGCGTTTATAGGTCAAATTCGCACTTGTTTACAACTTACAGCGATCAGCAGTAAATGGCACCCTGCATAAAAAATTAACCCCCACTCCTACAATCTCCTCTGGTATTTCTGTATTTTCTGCAATATTCCCTCATCCCATCATTTCTTTCAAACATTTATATTTTGGCTTTAAAATGAAAATAATTACATACCTGAATTCAGCCAATCGCCTGACGCCTATCCATTTATTCCGTGTTACAATGTTCTATAATTTTTTCTCTGATGTCAACATCCGGTGCATTGGTACTCTTATTCCTATACTTATATTGTTACCTACCTCAGAATTAGTCCATTTTACAATTTTCAAAGACTTTACACCTACCTGTGTATGTGTATGAAATTTGAGCCTCGGGCCTTCAGTGTCACGGATTCTGTGACCATTTCAATGATGCCATCCAACTGCCAACATCGGTGTAATATGGAGTGATGAACTTTACAAACTCTGTTCCTATATGGATGAAAAAAGTGACTGTAATGAATAAAACAGTTTTCAAATGTCTTGTTTTTGTTTTATGATGTTAATAAAATGATATAAACTCATGTTTGTGTCAATTTCTTCATAAGGGTGGATTCTACCCAGAATTTGAGAGTAGCCTCAAAAAATCAAAGAAATTTAGGAATTAATGTAAAAAATTGAGGTTTTTAATTTACCAATTAGCAAAATTTTTGATGTATATGAGAGGAAAATTATCCCTGACCCTAATGTAGCTAGTGATTCCTATCTGGACCTTCCTGCTGATTAAGCATGTGTGAGATGTATCACCACCCCCCAAATCTTATGCAGCTTCAGGAGATAGCAGGTGCCCCCATCATATTTGTTTACAATTAACTTAGACAAGAGAAAGTCCATCATTGTTGAAAACACGTTAGAGTTCAGACACTGGAGCTTCACTCTACACAAAAATTAAGGGAGACTTTTGAAATTTAAGACTGAAAAAGGATTAATTTAGAGAAATGCCAAAATTCAAAAGGAGAAACAATTGTGGCTTTAAGGCAAGAAATGTACCCCACAATAAGGGGGTAACAAGTGAAAAGTTGCAAAATTCCCAAGGACAGTACAGGAGACTGCCTGAGGATATGGACCAAATGGTTCGAGACTGTCCGTCAGCCTCCGAACGAGAGGAAATGCTCCTCCGGCCCAACTGCTACCATCTCCTGAGGCCGAGGAAGCTTAGGGCAAAAGATCATGAAAATTGCCTAGATGGAAATGAATCAGAGCAGTAAGTCAAATTTTCAAAAAACGAGTAAGACAGGAGATTTTTTTCCCCAATTTTCTTACATTTACCCCATTCAAATATCTGCTATATGGTTAATTATCCAAGAAAATGACCTTAAAAGGGTGGGGTTCATGTATTTAAAAATTACAGGTAATTACATGTAGGTACATGAGAAGTCAAGTGTGATACATGCAGCTAAAGGGCATTTCAGTAAATTGAGACAAAAACAAGAAGCTTAGGTTGCCTAAAACTGAAATTACATCAATTTGAAATTGTACATGTCAAGCCTGTTAGTCTAAGGGAAGTAACTCTAATAACTGCTTTCATGCTCTGCATACTGGTGACTGTTTCAAGTAAACAAATCATTGTGACTTTACCTAGGCTGGCTGATCAAAATTCACATAGACTCCTCCACCTGGGAAAAACAGCTGAGATGTGGAATGAGGTTCTCCGACTTCACCAGCAGGAGACACCTGAATGCACTGGACTTCTGTCCTGGGACTTGGCGTCGGAAGAGAGGCGGGGACTTGGAAGCAGAATGGGGCTCCGCTGCACCAAGTGTACCTACTCGTCTAGGCGTTACAACCTGTATGAGGAGGTAGATACCAAATCCCCGGGTAGAAAGGCAGCTAAAATCAATTATGGTCTGCAAGTTGGGCTCAGTCAAACTCCTGTGGGTAATGATGGGATGCGGAAAATTCTTCTCTGTACTAATACTCCTCCTCCTGCTCGTAGGTCCCTACAAAAAGCTTCCAATAAAGTTTTGCCCTTGATCCAAAACATCAATGAGGCTGACATGAGTGACAGGTGTCGCCGGCTGGTAGATGTGAACACCCTGAGGGGAAATGAATCCCCACATGCCATCCCTGTACAATGCGATGGCATGTACAATAACCCCCTCTACTCGGGGGTGGGTGAGACACCCTTCCAGCCGGCGACACAAACTGTGTACTCATTTGCTGAGAATGTCACCTCAAAACACCAAATAATTAAAATGGTGACTAAAAATAAGATTTGCTCAAAACATGGTCACTTACTTGATGAGGGCTCTCGTGACCATCAATGCAACCCGGGGTCTGTGGGGCAAACCTTCCGATGCATCATACGATAGGGGATGAGTTCACGTGGGCTAGGGAGGGTATGGCGGAGCTACTCTGTGAAGATGGCCTGGAGGTAAGGGAAGTCACCACCGATCCAGACAGCTCTGCAGGTCGAGCTGCAGACTCCCTCTATAAGGATGGTCTGCTGGAAAATAAGCCATGTCACTATATTGACACTCGTCACCTGTCTGAGAGCATAAGAACAGCAATCAAAAGAGACCAGAAACTCTTGGAGATCATGCCGAAAAGAACCAAGGCAGAAAAAACCAAACTTTTGCACAATTTTGCCCTTGATGCTGTTGACAGGTGTACAGCCGAGATAAATCAAGCGCATGCACTATATGCAGGTAACGCAGACAAAATAAAAAACAAGCTCTCTTACACCAAACATGCAGTGGTTAAGTGTTATACAGGGGATCATGCCTTATGCAAAAAACACTCGTTAGTGTGCAAAGGGAGGGTAAATAATAACTGGGTACGCAAGAGTTCTTACCTAGGTCAAAATTTTTCGATACCGTCCTCCGACGAGAATGAAACAATGCTCCATGCTTGTTTCTCAAAGCGGTTGTCTCCAGCTGTCTTGGACAAGACAATCAAAAACAGTAATTCTCAGAAGGTCGAAAGCTTCAACAGAACTCTGCGACGATCACTGCCTCGCAATGTCACCTTCACAAGAAACTTTGCTGGCCGGGCTCACAGTGCTGCTCACTCCTGTAACAACGGTCCCGGCAGCTCCCTCCGAGGTCTCTGCGCAGGGGTTGGAGCTCCCATACCCTCTGGTGGCCAAGTGGACCAGACCCTAGATAAAATACAAACAGATTATGAGTTAAATAAATCATATCAAAAGTCTTTATCTTACAAAGCAAAAAGAGTAACAAAACGAAAGAAAATGTACAAACTTTATGAGAAACATCAGGAAGAAATTAAATATAAAAAAAACATGATGTTGACTGAATCTCGAGCCCGATCATGCAAAAAGACTCATACAGAACACAATTATTCCAAACCAGATCAATAATTCCATGATTATATTTTAAAACATCAAATTACACTAAAATATGCATCTTGGATGGGGATGGTGTGCCCCACTGCATACCCCCTGCTGCATGCAATGGATCCTCTCCTGATTCGTGGCATGAGGCTCCAGTGAGAGGTGCATCGGGTTGACACACAGCTTCTCATGGCAGAGATGGCTGACCTCCAGGTTTCCACCTGGAAACTGTGACCTCGTCAGACGCATCTCCACCATAAGAGCCACCCGATGCACTCTCTCAAGCTTGCTCCCCTCATCTGGCCATAAAACCCTTATATACCCATAACCATTTCTCCCAACCCCCCCTTTCCATAAGACACAACCCCCCAGACCCCCAACCCTTTCACTCTTTGCTTCTAATTTGTTTCTCAATTTGTTGAAAACGTCCTCCATCATGGATTCTGTAACTAAAAATAACTACTTTCTTCTTTAAAGTCACATGACATGTCAAAAACTGGGTCTCTATACTTATATTGTTACCTACCTCAGAATTAGTCCATTTTACAATTTTCAAAGACTTTACACCTACCTGTGTATGTGTATGAAATTTGAGCCTCGGGCCTTCAGTGTCACGGATTCTGTGACCATTTCAATGATGCCATCCAACTGCCAACATCGGTGTAATATGGAGTGATGAACTTTACAAACTCTGTTCCTATATGGATGAAAAAAGTGACTGTAATGAATAAAACAGTTTTCAAATGTCTTGTTTTTGTTTTATGATGTTAATAAAATGATATAAACTCATGTTTGTGTCAATTTCTTCATAAGGGTGGATTCTACCCAGAATTTGAGAGTAGCCTCAAAAAATCAAAGAAATTTAGGAATTAATGTAAAAAATTGAGGTTTTTAATTTACCAATTAGCAAAATTTTTGATGTATATGAGAGGAAAATTATCCCTGACCCTAATGTAGCTAGTGATTCCTATCTGGACCTTCCTGCTGATTAAGCATGTGTGAGATGTATCACCACCCCCCAAATCTTATACAGCTTCAGGAGATAGCAGGTGCCCCCATCATCTTTGTTTACAATTAACTTAGACAAGAGAAAGTCCATCATTGTTGAAAACACGTTAGAGTTCAGACACTGGAGCTTCACTCTACACAAAAATTAAGGGAGACTTTTGAAATTTAAGACTGAAAAAGGATTAATTTAGAGAAATGCCAAAATTCAAAAGGAGAAACAATTGTGGCTTTAAGGCAAGAAATGTACCCCACAATAAGGGGGTAACAAGTGAAAAGTTGCAAAATTCCCAAGGACAGTACAGGAGACTGCCTGAGGATATGGACCAAATGGTTCGAGACTGTCCGTCAGCCTCCGAACGAGAGGAAATGCTCCTCCGGCCCAACTGCTACCATCTCCTGAGGCCGAGGAAGCTTAGGGCAAAAGATCATGAAAATTGCCTAGATGGAAATGAATCAGAGCAGTAAGTCAAATTTTCAAAAAACGAGTAAGACAGGAGATTTTTTTCCCCAATTTTCTTACATTTACCCCATTCAAATATCTGCTATATGGTTAATTATCCAAGAAAATGACCTTAAAAGGGTGGGGTTCATGTATTTAAAAATTACAGGTAATTACATGTAGGTACATGAGAAGTCAAGTGTGATACATGCAGCTAAAGGGCATTTCAGTAAATTGAGACAAAAACAAGAAGCTTAGGTTGCCTAAAACTGAAATTACATCAATTTGAAATTGTACATGTCAAGCCTGTTAGTCTAAGGGAAGTAACTCTAATAACTGCTTTCATGCTCTGCATACTGGTGACTGTTTCAAGTAAACAAATCATTGTGACTTTACCTAGGCTGGCTGATCAAAATTCACATAGACTCCTCCACCTGGGAAAAACAGCTGAGATGTGGAATGAGGTTCTCTGACTTCACCAGCAGGAGACACCTGAATGCACTGGACTTCTGTCCTGGGACTTGGCGTCGGAAGAGAGGCGGGGACTTGGAAGCAGAATGGGGCTCCGCTGCACCAAGTGTACCTACTCGTCTAGGCGTTACAACCTGTATGAGGAGGTAGATACCAAATCCCCGGGTAGAAAGGCAGCTAAAATCAATTATGGTCTGCAAGTTGGGCTCAGTCAAACTCCTGTGGGTAATGATGGGATGCGGAAAATTCTTCTCTGTACTAATACTCCTCCTCCTGCTCGTAGGTCCCTACAAAAAGCTTCCAATAAAGTTTTGCCCTTGATCCAAAACATCAATGAGGCTGACATGAGTGACAGGTGTCGCCGGCTGGTAGATGTGAACACCCTGAGGGGAAATGAATCCCCACATGCCATCCCTGTACAATGCGATGGCATGTACAATAACCCCCTCTACTCGGGGGTGGGTGAGACACCCTTCCAGCCGGCGACACAAACTGTGTACTCATTTGCTGAGAATGTCACCTCAAAACACCAAATAATTAAAATGGTGACTAAAAATAAGATTTGCTCAAAACATGGTCACTTACTTGATGAGGGCTCTCGTGACCATCAATGCAACCCCGGGGTCTGTGGGGCAAACCTTCCGATGCATCATACGATAGGGGATGAGTTCACGTGGGCTAGGGAGGGTATGGCGGAGCTACTCTGTGAAGATGGCCTGGAGGTAAGGGAAGTCACCACCGATCCAGACAGCTCTGCAGGTCGAGCTGCAGACTCCCTCTATAAGGATGGTCTGCTGGAAAATAAGCCATGTCACTATATTGACACTCGTCACCTGTCTGAGAGCATAAGAAAAGCAATCAAAAGAGACCAGAAACTCTTGGAGATCATGCCGAAAAGAACCAAGGCAGAAAAAACCAAACTTTTGCACAATTTTGCCCTTGATGCTGTTGACAGGTGTACAGCCGAGATAAATCAAGCGCATGCACTATATGCAGGTAACGCAGACAAAATAAAAAACAAGCTCTCTTACACCAAACATGCAGTGGTTAAGTGTTATACAGGGGATCATGCCTTATGCAAAAAACACTCGTTAGTGTGCAAAGGGAGGGTAAATAATAACTGGGTACGCAAGAGTTCTTACCTAGGTCAAAATTTTTCGATACCGTCCTCCGACGAGAATGAAACAATGCTCCATGCTTGTTTCTCAAAGCGGTTGTCTCCAGCTGTCTTGGACAAGACAATCAAAAACAGTAATTCTCAGAAGGTCGAAAGCTTCAACAGAACTCTGCGACGATCACTGCCTCGCAATGTCACCTTCACAAGAAACTTTGCTGGTCGGGCTCACAGTGCTGCTCACTCCTGTAACAACGGTCCCGGCAGCTCCCTCCGAGGTCTCTGCGCAGGGGTTGGAGCTCCCATACCCTCTGGTGGCCAAGTGGACCAGACCCTAGATAAAATACAAACAGATTATGAGTTAAATAAATCATATCAAAAGTCTTTATCTTACAAAGCAAAAAGAGTAACAAAACGAAAGAAAATGTACAACCGATTTCATTCAAATTTTCAAGATTAACGCGACTTTATCTGAAGTTTATTGTTTTTTATCCATTTTTGAAAACACACTTCCGGTCGGAAGTTATCGCCGTTTTACGATTTTTTAAAGTCAATTTTGTCTCTCAGGTTTCTAAAAAACGAGTAAAGATATAGGGCTGAAACTCTCAGAGATGATATATCTATCGTTTTTCTGGTGCACCTCGGTCAAGAGAATGTCAGCCGTCACTTCCGGTCGTCACCGGAAGGAAATTTGAAAATTTGAATTTTTCACCTTTTTTATTTTTGAATATTTTTTTTTTTATTTTTACACCCGATAGTGACCCTCTTACTGATTTAGAATATGTAATTTATTTTAAAATCGATCAAGGCAATCTCGAGAAATTAAGCGTCAAAGTTCCGAAGCGAGAGTCCGAGTAGCTCAGTCGATAGAGTCGTAGACATGGCCCAGGCGACCCGGGTTCAAGCCTCAAGTGCCGCAAATTTTTTTTAACTATTTTTCGCTTGGATGTAAGTTTTTATCTTTGAATTGATAAGTTTGATCTAATCTATTCAAAAATCGGACGGGAGACCCACTCGTTGCTCGCAACGAGATCGAATCTAGTTAGGGTCTTCCGTCTTCAGCGGAAGACCCTTCTATTATTGTAATGTTTCTTTTTCACTTTTCTTATTATTATTAGGGTCTTCCGTCTTCAGCGGAAGACCCTTCTATTATTCTTCGGTTTCTTTTTCAATTCTATTATTATTATTATTCTTTTTTTCCTTACACATTTTGTGCAGGCGATTTCTCGGAAATGGCCTATTCGATTTCCTTCAAATTTTCACTGATGATGCCTCGCCATCTGAAGTTTGTACCCCCGTGACATTTTTTCAAAATTTACTTCCGGTCGGAAGTTATCGCCATTTTACGATTTTTTAAAGTCAATTTTGTCTCTAAGGTTTCTCAAAAACGAGTAAAGATATAGGGCTGAAACTTTCAGAGATGATAGATCTATTGTTTTTCTGGTGCACCTCGGTCAAGAGAATGTCAGCCGTCAATTCCGGTCGTCACTGGAAGGAAATTTGAAAAATTGAATTTTTCGACTTTTTTATCTTTTAATATTGTTTTTTGAAATTTTTACACCTGATAGCGATCTTCTCACTGATTTAGAATATGTAATTTATTTTAAAATCGACCAAGGCATTCTTGAGAAATTAAGCGTCAAAGTTCTGAAGCGAGAGTCCGAGTAGCTCAGTCGATAGAGTCGTGGACATGGCCAAGGCGACCCGGGTTCAAGCCTCGAGTGCCGCAAATTTTTTTTAAAATTTCTTTCGCTTAGATCTACGGTTTTATCAGTATGATCTAATCTATTCAAAAATCGTACGGAAGACCCACTCGTTGCTCGCAACGAGATCGAATCTAGTTATTATTCTTTTTTTGTCTTACAAATTTTGTGCAGGCGATTTCTCGGAGATGACTTGTTCCATTTCCTTCAAATTTTCAGGGCTGATGCCTAGTCATATGAATTTTATACCGCCAGAACAATTTTAAAAAATTCACTTCCGGTCGGAAGTAATCGTCGTTTTACGATTTTTAAAAGTCAATTTTGTCGGCGATGTTTCTCAAAAACGAGTAAAGATAGAGAACTGAAATTTTCAGAGATGATAGATCTAGCAATATCCTAGTGTACCTTGGTCAAGAGAATGTTGGTCGTCACTTCCGGTCGTCACCGGAAGCAAATTTTAAAAATGAAAATTTTCAACTTTTTATTTTTATATATTTTTTCAAATAAGATGATAGTGACCCTTTTACTGATTCAGAATATGTAATTTGTTTTAAAATCGATCAAGGCATTCTCGAGAAATTAAGCATCAAAGTTCTGAAGCGGAGTCCGAGTAGCTTAGTCGATAGAGTCGTGGACATGGCCCAGGCGACCCGGGTTCAAGCCTCGAGTGCCGCAAATTTTTTTTTACGATTTTTTGCTTAGATCTACTTTTTTATGTTTGAATTGATAAATTTAATCTTATCTATTCAAAAATTGGACGGAAGACCCACTCGTTGCTCGCAACGAGATCGAATCTAGTTAGGGTCTTCCGTCTTCAGCGGAAGACCCTTCTATTATTCTATTGTTTCTTTTTCACTTTTCTTATTGTTATTAGGGTCTTCCGTTTTCAGCGGAAGACCCTTCTATTATTCTTCGGTTTCTTTTTCACTTTTCTTATTATTATTATTATTATTAGGGTCTTCCGTCTTCAGCGGAAGACCCTTCTATTATTCTTCGGTTTCTTTTTCACTTTTCTTATTATTATTATTATTATTATTATTATTCTTTTTTTGTCTTACAAATTTTGTGCAGGCGATTTCTCAGGGATGGGACGATCGATTTCTCTCAAATTTTCAGGACTAAAGCCTCGTTATCTGAAATTTATACCGCTGAAACAGATTTTGAAAATTCACTTCCGGTCGGAAGTTATCGTCCGTTTACGATTTTAAAAAGTCAATTTTGTCGCTCAAGTTTTTCAAAAACGAGCAAAGATAGAGAGCTGAGAATTTCAGAGATGATAGATCTATCGATTTCCTATTGCACCTCGGTCAAGAGAATGTCCGCCGTCACTTCCGGTCGTCACCGGAAGGAATTTTGAAAAATTGAATTTTTCGACTTTTTTATTTTTTAATATTTTTCTTTGAAATTTTCACACCTTATAGTGACCTTTTCACTGATTCAGAATATGTACTTTATTTTAAAATCGATCGAGGCATTCGCGAGAAATTAAGCGTCAAAGTCCTGAAGCGAGAGTCCGAGTAGCTCAGTCGATATAGTCGTGGACATGGCCCAGGCGACCCGGGTTCAAGCCTCGAGTGCCGCAAATTTTTTTTTCATTTTTTTCGCTTAGATCAACGATTTTATCTTTGAATTGATAAGATTAATCTAATCTATTCAAAAATCGGACGGAAGACCCACTCGTTGCTCGCAACGAGATCGAATCTAGTTATTATTATTATTCTTTTTTTTTCTTACCGATTTTGTGCAGACGATTTCTCGGAGATGGCTGGGTCGATTTCGCTCAAATTTTCGATATAAACGTGTTTTTATCCAAAGCTGATATATATTTTTTTTTTTTGGAAAAACACTTCCGGTCAGAAGTTATCGTCCGTTTACGATTTTAAAAAGTCAATTTTGTCTGTCGATTTTCTCAAAAACGAGTAAAGATAAAAGGCTGAAAATTTCAGAGATGATAGATCTACCGTTTTTCTAATGTACCTGGGTCAAGAGAATGTCCGCCGTCACTTCCTGTCGTCACCGGAAGGAAATTTGAAAAGTTGAATTTTTCGACTTTTTTATTTTTGAATATTTTTTTTTGAAATTTTTACACCTTATAGTGACCCTTTTACTGATTAAGAATATGTAATTAGTTTTAAAATCGATCAAGGCATTCTCGAGAAATTAAGCGTCAAAGTTCTGAAGCGGAGTCCGAGTAGCTCAGTCGATATAGTCGTGGACATGGCCCGGGCGACTCGGGTTCAAGCCTCGAGTGCCGCAAAATTTTTTTCTCTTTTTTTCGCTTAGATCTACGATTTTATCTTTGAATTGATAAGTCTAATCTTATCTATTCAAAAATTGGACGGAAGACCTACTCGTTGCTCGCAACGAGATCGAATCTAGTTATTATTATTATTATTATTCTTTTTTTTTCTTACCGATTTTGTGCAGACGATTTCTCGGAGATGGCTGGGTCGATTTCGCTCAAATTTTCATTATAAACGTGTTTTTATCTAAACCTGAGATATTATTTTTATTTTTTGAAAAAACACTTCCGGTCAGAAGTTATCGTCCGTTAACGATTTTAAAAAGTCGATTTTGTCAGTCGGGTTTCTCAAAAACGAATAAAGATAAAAGGCTGAAATTTTCAGAAATGATAGATCTACCGTTTTTCTAATGTACCTCGGTATAGAGAATGTCCGCCGTTACTTCCGGTCGTCACCGGAAGGAAATTTGAAAAATTGAATTTTTCGACTTTTTTATTTTTCAATATTTTTATTTGAAATTTTTACACCTTATAGTGACCCTTTTACTGATTAAGAATATGTAATTAGTTTTAAAATCGATCAAGGCATTCTCGAGAAATTAAGCGTCAAAGTTCTGAAGCGGAGTCCGAGTAGCTCAGTCGTTATAGTCGTGGACATGGCCCAGGCGACCCGGGTTCAAGCCTCGAGTGCCGCAAAATTTTTTTCTCTTTTTTTCGCTTAGATCTACGATTTTATCTTTGAATTGATAAGTTTAATCTTATCTTTTCAAAAATTGGACGGAAGACCCACTCGTTGCTCGCAACGAGATCGAATCTAGTTATTATTATTATTATTCTTTTTTTGTCTTACAAATTTTGTGCAGGCGATTTTTCAGAGATGGGACGATCGATTTCTCTCAAATTTTCAGGACTGAAGCCTCGTTATCTGAAATTTATACCGCTGAAACAGATTTTGAAAATTCACTTCCGGTCGGAAGTTATCGTCCGTTTACGATTTTAAAAAGTCAATTTTGTCTCTCAGGTTTTTCAAAAACGAGCAAAGATAGAGAGCTGAGAATTTCAGAGATGATAGATCTATCGATCTCCTGGTGCACCTCGGTATAGAGAATGTCCGCCGTCACTTCCGGTCGTCACCGGAAGAAATTTTGAAAAATTGAATTTTTCGACTTTTTTATTTTTTAATATTTTTCTTTGAAATTTTTACACCTGATAGTGACCTTTTCACTGATTCAGAATATGTTTTTTGTTTTAAAATCGATCGAGGCATTCTCCAGAAATTAAGCGTCAAAGTCCTGAAGCGAGAGTCCGAGTAGCTCAGTCGGTATAGTCGTGGACATGGCCCAGGCGACCCGGGTTCAAGCCTCGAGTGCCGCAAATTTTTTTTCTCTTTTTTTCGCTTAGATCTACGATTTTATCTTTGAATTGATAAGTTTAATCTTATCTTTTCAAAAATCGGACGGAAGACCCACTCGTTGCTCGCAACGAGATCGAATCTAGTTATTATTATTATTCTTTTTTTTTCTTACCGATTTTGTGCAGACGATTTCTCAGAGATGGCTGGGTCGATTTCGCTCAAATTTTCAATATAAACGTGTTTTTATCTAAAGCTGATACTTTTTTTTTCATTCTTGAAAAAAACACTTCCGGTCAGAAGTTATCGTCCGTTTACGATTTTAAAAAGTCAATTTTGTCTGTCGGGTTTCTCAAAAACGAACAAAGATATAGAGCTGAATTTTTCAGAGATGATAGATCTACTGTTTTTCTAATGTACCTCGGTCATGAGAATGTCCGCCGTCACTTCCGGTCGTCACCGGAAGGAAATTTGAAAAATTGAATTTTTCGACTTTTTTATTTTTTAATATTTTTCTTTGAAATTTTTACACCTTATAGTGACCCTTTTACTGATTAAGAATATGTAATTAGTTTTAAAATCGATTAAGGAATTCTCGAGAAATTAAGCGTCAAAGTTCTGAAGCGGAGTCCGAGTAGCTCAGTCGTTATAGTCGTGGACATGGCCCAAGCGACCCGGGTTCAAGCCTCGAGTGCCGCAAAAATTTTTTCTCTTTTTTTTCGCTTAGATCTACGATTTTATCTTTGAATTGATAAGTTTAATCATATCTATTCAAAAACTGGACGGAAGACCCACTCGTTGCTCGCAACGAGATCGAATCTAGTTATTATTATTATTCTTTTTTTTCTTACCGATTTTGTGCAGACGATTTCTCAGAGATGGCTCAACCGATTTCATTCAAATTTTCAAGATTAACGCGATTTTATCTGAAGTTTATCGTTTTTTATCCATTTTTGAAAATACACTTCCGGTCGGAGGTTATCGTCCGTTTACGATTTTAAAAAGTCAATTTTGTCGGTCGTGTTTTTCAAAAACGAGTAAGGATAGAGAACTGAAATTTTCAGAGATGATAGAACTACCGTTTTTCTGGTGCACCTCGGTATAGAGAATGTCCGCCGTCACTTCCAGTCGTCACCGGAAGGAAATTTGAAAAATTGAATTTTTCGACTTTTTTATTTTTTAATATTTTTCTTTGAAATCTTTACACCTGATAGTGATGCTTTCACTGATTAAGAATATGTAATTTGTTTTAAAATCGATCAAGGCATTCTCGAGAAATTAAGCGTCAAAGTTCTGAAGCGGAGTCCGAGTAGCTCAGTCGTTTTAGTCGTGGACATGGCCCAGGCGACCCGGGTTCAAGCCTCGAGTGCCGCAAAATTTTTTCTCTTTTTTTCGCTTAGATCAATGATTTTATCTTTGAATTGATAAGTTTCATCTTATCTATTCAAAAATTGGACGGAAGACCCACTCGTTGCTCGCAACGAGATCGAATCTAGTTATTATTCTTTTTTTCCTTACACATTTTGTGCAGGCGATTTCTCAGGAATGGCTGACTCGATTTCCTTTGAATTTTTACTGATGATGTCTCGTTATTTGAAGTTTATACCCCCGTGAATTTTTTTAAAATTCACTTCCGGTCGGAAGTTATCGTCAATAAACGATTTTTTAAAGTCAACTTTGTCTGCGACGTTTCTCAAAAAGGAGTAAAGATATAGGGCTGAAATTTTCAGAGATGTTAGATCTACCGTTTTTCTGGTGCACCGCGGTCAAGAGAATGTCCGCCGTCACTTCCGGTCGTCACCGGAAGGAAATTTGAAAAATTGAATTTTTCGACTTTTTTATTTTTTATTATTTCTATTTGAAATTTTTACACCTGATAGTGACCCTTTTACTGATTCAGAATATGTAATTTGTTTGAAAATCGATCAAGGCATTCTCGAGAAATTAAGCGTCAAAGTTCTGAAGCGAGAGTCCGAGTAGCTGAGTCGATAGAGTCGTGGACATGGCCCAGGCGACCCGGGTTCAAGCCTCGAGTGCCGCAAATTTTTTTTGCTATTTTTTTGCTCAGATCTACGTTTTTATCTTTGAATTAATAAGTTTGATCTAATCTATTCAAAAATCGAACGGAAGACCCACTCGTTGCTCGCAACGAGATCGAATCTAGTTTTCTTTTTCTTTTCTTTACAATTTTTGTGCAGAAGATTTCTCGGAGATGGGTGGTCCGATTTTTGTCAAATTTTCAGCATCGATCTATTATCATAAAAACTTGATACGCTTTTTTTTGTTTTGTAAAAATCACTTCCGGTTCGGACTTATCCGCCATTTTGTCATTTTTTAAAAAGTTCTTGTCCACGTATCTCCTCAAAAACAAACAAAGATAGAGAGCTGAAATTTTTAGGAATGATAGAGGACGTGAACGTCTAGCCTCACGAGGAAAATCATTGTCCGGAAATTCTGAGTACGGAAGCTAGCCGGGGTCAAAATATAGGACACGTTTTTGACGAAAACGTCTTGTCCACGCATCTCCTCAAAAACGTCCAAAGATAGAAAGCTGAAAGTTTCAGAAATTATAGATGACATGAACATCTAGCCTCACGAGGAATATCATTGTCCGGAAATTCCGAGTACGGAAGCTAGCTGGGGTCAAAATATAGGACACGTTTTTGACGAAAACGTCTTGTCCACGCATTTCCTCAAAAACGTCCAAAGATAAAAAGCTGACATTTTCAGGAATGATAGAGGACATGATCGTCTAGCCTCCCGAGGAAAATCATTGTCTGGAAATTCCGAGTACGGAAGGTAGCCGGGGTCAAGATATAGAACACACTTTTGATGAGTTTTCATTGTCCACACATCTTTTTTAAAGCGAGAAAAGATAGAAAGCTGAAAATTTCAGGAATGATAGAAGACTTGATAGTCTAGCATCACGAGAAAAATCATTGTCTGGAAATTCCGAGTACGGAAGCTAAATTTTAAAACTCATATTAAATGTGTTATAATGACCTCAGACTAATTTTAAAACATAATATTTAAGTTGCACTTTAATTCTGCGTCTAATAAAAACTTTTTTCAAATTGATGGGATGAAATTTAAATTTTTTGAAAATTTTAGATATAATTAGATCGTAATAAAATGACCGCAGACTAATTTTAAAACATAATATCTAAGTTGCGATTACAATTTTGTGTCCAATGAAATATTTCTCAAAGAAATTGGATGAAATTTAATTTTTTTAAAAATTTAAAATTTAATTAAATCGTGATAAAATGATCTCAGACTAATTTTAAAACATGATATCCAAATTGCGCTTACAATTATGCGTCTGATGACATCTTTCTCGAATTGATTGGATAAATTTTAATTTTTTTAAAAAAATTAAATCTAATTAAATCTTAATAAATTGACCTCAGACCAATTTTTTAAATGTAATATTTAAATGGTGCTTACAATTCTGTCTCTAATGACCTCTTTTTCGAATTGATTGGATGATTTTTAAATTTTTTTTGAAAATTTCAAATTTAATTAAATCGTGTTTAAATAACCTCGGACTAATTTCAAAACATAATATTTAGATTACGCTTACAATTCTGCATGTGAGGACATTCCACCCGATTTGATTGGATGATTTTTAAATTTTTTTAAAATGTTAAACTCATTTAAATCGCATTAAAATGACCTCAGACTAATTTTAAAACATGATATCTAAGTTGCGCTTACAATTCTGCGTCTGATGACATCTTTCTCGAATAAATTGAATGAATTTTAAATTTTTAAAAATTTTTAAACTCACTTAAATCGCGTTAAAATGACCTCAGCCTAATTTAAAACATGATATCTAAGATGTGCTTAGAATTTCGCGTCTAATGACATTTTTGTCGAAATGATTGGATGAGTTTTAAATTTTTAAAAAAATTTAAACTCATTTAAATTGCATTAAAATGACCTCAGACTAATTTTAAAACTTAATATCTAAGTTGCGCTTACAAATTTGCGTCTGATGACATCTTTCTTGAATAAATTGAATGAATTTTAAATTTTTTAAAAATTTTAAACTCATTTAAATCGCGTTAAAATGACTTCAGCCTAATTTTAAAACATGATATCTAAGTTGTGCTTAGAATTCTGCGTCTACTGACATCTTTGTCGAATTGATTGGATGATTTTTAAATTTTTTGAAAATTTTAAATTTAATCAAATCGTGTTTAAATGACATCAGACTAGTTCTTAAACATAATATCTAAGTTGCGCTTTGAATTCTGCGTCCAATGACATCTTTCTCGAATTGATGGGATGAATTTAAAAAAATTTAAAAAATTTAAATTTAATTAAATCGTGTTTAAATGAGATCATAAAAATTTTTGAACATGATATTTAAGTTGCGTTTTGAATTCTGCGTCTAATGATATCTTTGTCGAATTGATTGGATGATTTTAAATTTTTTGAAAATTTTAAATTTAATCAAATCGTGTTTTAATGACATCAGACTAATTTTTAAACATAATATCTAAGTTGCGCTTTGAATTCTGCGTCCAATGACATCTTTCTCGGATTGATTGGATGAATTTAAAATTTTTTAAAAAATTTAAATTTTATTAAATCGTGTTTAAATGACATCAGAATAATTTCCAAACATAATATCTAAGTTGCACTTACAATTCTGCGTCTAATGACATCTTTGTCGAAATGATTGGATGAATTTTAAATATTTTGAATTTTTTTTTATTTTTTTTTAAATCATGTGAAAATAAATTATTGGACGGAAGACCCACTCGTTGCTCGCAACGAGATCGAATCTAGTTATTATTATTATTCTTTTTTTGTCTTACAAATTTTGTGCAGGCGATTTCTCAGAGATGGGACGATCGATTTCTCTCAAATTTTCAGGACTAAAGCCTCGTTATCTGAAATTTATACCGCTGCAACAGATTTTGAAAATTCACTTCCGGTCGGAAGTTATCGTCGTTTTACGATTTTTAAAAGTCAATTTTGTCTGTCACGTTTCTGAAAAACGAGCGAAGATAGAGATCTGAAATTTTCAGAGATGATAGATCTAGCAATATCCTCGTGTACCTCGGTCACGAGAATGTTGGCCGTCACGTCTGCTCGTCACCGGAAGCAAAATTAAAAAATGAAAATTTTCAACTTTTTATTTTTATATATTTTTTCCAAAAAGATGATAGTGACCCTTTTACTGATTCAAAAAATGTAATTTGTTTCAAAATCGATCAAGGCGTTCTCAAGAAATTAAGTGTCAAAGTCCTGAAGCGAGAGTCCGAGTAGCTCAGTCGATAGGGTCGTGGACATGGCCCGGGCGACCCGGGTTCAAGCCCCGAGTGCCGCAAAATTTTTTTCTCTTTTTTTCGCTCAGATCTACGATTTTATCTTTGAATTGATAAGTTTAATCTTATCTATTCAAAAATTGGACGGAAGACCCACTCGTTGCTCGCAACGAGATCGAATCTAGTTATTATTCTTTTTTTTTCTTACTGATTTTGTGCAGACGATTTCTCGGAGATGGCTTGGTCGATTTCGCTCAAATTTTCAATATAAACGTGTTTTTATCTAAAGCTGATATATAATTTTTTTTTTTTGAAAAACACTTCCGGTCAGAAGTTATCGTCCGTTTACGATTTTAAAAAGTTAATTTTGTCTGTCGAGTCTCTCAGAAACGAGTAAGGATAAAAGGCTGAAAATTTCAGAGATGATAGATCTACCGTTTTTCTAATGTACCTGGGTCAAGAGAATGTCCGCCGTCACTTCCTGTCGTCACCGAAAGGAAATTTGAAAAATTGAATTTTTCGACTTTTTTAATTTTTAATATTTTTTTTTGAAATTTTTACACATTATAGTGACCCTTTTACTGATTAAGAATATGTAATTAGTTTTAAAATCGATCAAGGCATTCTCGAGAAATTAAGCGTCAAAGTTCTGAAGCGGAGTCCGAGTAGCTCAGTCGATATAATCGTGGACATGGCCCGGGCGACCCGGGTTCAAGCCTCGAGTGCCGCAAAATTTTTTTCTCTTTTTTTCGCTTAGATCTACGATTTTATCTTTGAATTGATAAGTTTAATCTTATTTATTCAAAAATTGGACGGAAGACCCACTCGTTGCTCGCAACGAGATCGAATCTTGTTAGGGTTTTCCGTTTTCAACGGAAAACCCTTCTGTTATTCTACTGTTTCTTATTATTAGGGTTTTCCGTTTTTCAACGGAAAACCCTTCTGTTATTCTACTGTTTCTTATTATTAGGGTTTTCCGTTTTTCAACGGAAAACCCTTCTGTTATTCTACTGTTTCTTATTATTATTTTTTTTTTTTTCCCGCAAATTTTGTGCACGAGATTTCTCGAATATTTTTTGTCTGATTGCTATGAAACTTTCAGGGTATGTAGATGATATTAATATCTCTAGACGTTTTTTTCAAATTTTTAAAAATCACTTCCGGTTATGAGTTATTGCCCTTTAATTGAAAATTGGGGGGTCTTTTGTCCAGAGTTGATCTCGGGAACTACAGATGATAGATGCATGAAATTTGGCGAAATTGTCGGTAACATTTTATAGTTTTGCTGGCATGAAAATTTTGGTAATTTCTTTGTTAGTTTTTGAGCTATTTGTCGCCAAAGTTTAAGATTTTTTAGGGGCTGAAATTTTGTTGCTTTTTGTATTATAACCTTTAAACTAAAAATATTTTGTTAATACATATAGAACAAAAGTTGTTTAGAATAACGAGAGCTTTCATTTAAAATTAAGAAAAAAGGGCTGGCCCCTATAATTAGGGGTCAGCAGCTCATACACGTATTTTTCTGATAGCAAAAATCGTTATCATTTTATGAAAAAAAATTAATTCAGTTATTGTTAATATATTAAATAATGTCATTTGGTATCAAATTAAACAAGTTCTGTGCTATATTTTTTTCAAATTTCATAAAACAAATATGTGAGAATCGTACATGAACGAGTTAATATGTCTACATAGACACACAAGCGAACAAATGCCACATTAAGGCCCAGGCATTTACTGCATTACGTTGTGTTGCGTCTTAGATAAATTGTTGTGATTCAATTTCATTTTTTTCATCTATATCATTTATGAATTCAATGAACACACATTATTTAAACGTTCTATGTGCAACTATTTGTCGGGGCGCCCCTGTTTGTAACCCCCGCGCGCGCGCCGAATGTAAACAGTAACGAACGGCATTGTAGAAAAGAGAGAGCCGTAATGCAGAAGAGAAGTTGTGTATTCTTTCGACGTTACACATGCATTTTCAATTTACTGTGAAACATATGAACATGCACAGGGAACAATACTACATATTTGTTTAAGGAGGATATTTTTCTCGTGTGAATCGTTTACGAGGAAATTCTGACAGCCACACTTCTGTCGACGATCAGCCGTTGATAAGCTACGAGTAATAAAAGATGGACATTAAAGTGTGTGATTTATGTGGATGTTACTGAAGAAGGTGAGGCTTTTACTCCTTTTAAAGTTTAAAGTTAACTGTTAAAATTTAGTATATAGTATAGATGTACATGTAAGTACGTGCACACTGTTATGTTTTTGTTATGGTGTGGGTGTTTGTTTAGCTAACGTGTAATTTTTACATGTTTCATGGATGTTTAGACTCGCTCGAGGTTCATGGGGGACTGGAAAGGGTAACTGAATTTATCTATTTAAAAAAATAACAGATTGTGAATTTTCAACTCAAAATTCAAAGCAGGGTCTAATTAGAAACATATCATATATTCTTGTGCAGAAGACTCCAAATGTAGTCATGAATACCCTGTAGACATAACTTCAAGTAAATAAAATTGTATACTTCAGACTTCAGAGTTAAAACATGACTTTAATATCTTTATGATGCCGATCATTGTATCATTAAAGAGGTTTAGCAGACCAACGGGTACCCGGTACATGTACTTGTACATGTAGGTTACAAGTTAGAACTATGCCTACCATTCTACCAGTTCACATAATTTTTCTTGTTTAGCAGTTATGATGTGTACTTAAATTGTCCTTGTTAATGTTTTAAATGTAATTTTTTATTCTCTTTTTTTAATCTGACTACTGGCAGTACTGGCGTGCGAGCAGTTCTCGCCGAGGACCATTTCTCGCTGGTGCACTGTTACATCATATTTTCGTATATAATTTTATGTGTTGATAAAATGACGTAACAATGCACTGGTGAGAAATGGTACTCGGCGAGAACTGATCGCACGCCAATATTGATTAATTACAGACAAAAACTGAAGGTTGCGCGTGTTATTTTTTATTGAACAACATTGTTTAAAATAATTCTTTATATATGTGATGATCAGACCGGTTTGAATACCAGTGCCAGATAGCTCAGTTGGTAGAGCACCTGACTAGAGATTCAGGGGGCCCAGGTTCAAATCCCGGTTTGGTCCTTCATTATTTCTCCCATCCTGTTACAATATTGGTGTTGTGACCAACCCCTGGAACTAACAGGTTAACTCCTGCCAGGGGTGATCTTCGAGGGTGAAGATCATTTAAGGGGGAAGGAATGTGACGGTCAGACTGGTTTGAATACCGGTGCCAGATACATGTAGCTCAGTTGGTAGAGCACTTGACTAGAGATTCAGAGGGCCAGGTTCGAATCCCAGTTTGTTCCGTCGTTATTTCTCCCATCTTTTACATATACATGTATATCAGATATATGACAGATGATTAAGGGTCATCACATGTTTTGCAAGATGCAATAAGTGTTAAAAACCTTTACTTTACAACACAATACATATAAGTGAATATTTATGTTTCCTGTTATTATTTGGTGTGGTTTTCTTGACAGTGTCGCATAAACAATTTACCCGCTCCTAAAACACAAACTTTCTTTTTGTGGATTCAGCTTACCGCTGATTGGCTGCTGTTGCAGCAGACAAATAAGATATGCACGCACAAAACACAATGAACTTATCAGAGAATGAGTTGAGTTTATTTCAACTGTTGGAATTTGGGGTTGTTTTTTTTTAAATGTATACTTGTGACAAAACATATATGTGGTACATACAGCTGTAGCTTTGTGAAGAAAATTTTGGTTAGACCATATATACCTATCATGCAAGTAAATGATATTTACAAAAAACTTGCAATTTATGGCGCACGAAATATACGCTAGTTTTATAAAGATTGACATACATGTAATGTACCACATTCTGTGAAAAATAATCTATTAAAAATTCTTCATTAAGTTTACTCATACATGTTTTATGCTTATTACACATAGTATTGTTTTTAAAACATGTAATTTATAAGAAAATAAGCAAAAACCCTTGCTAAATTTATTTGCAAAAAAAAAAAACACAGTAGAATTGATAAAAAATGGTATACCAGAAGCTAATACCAGTACATGTACTTTGACGCTGTTCGGTGGGTAATATTCGTTTGTAATTTACGAATTGAAATATTGACTGTTGCACTACAAGTACGGTAATAAACTCTCTCTCTCTCTCTCAAACTCTCTCTCTCTCAATTTGATAAGTGTTTATACCTATGAAAATTTTTTAATATTATATTATGACTTGATATGCAAATTTTTGATCTTGTACTGCCTAAATGTTATGTCATGTATTGGGATATGTCATACCTATTACACTGCATGGTCAGTGTATTTTTTCCAGAAATACTATGCATATGTTAATGTAAACACAGCTATTACTAGTACATGTATGTAAACACAGCTAATTATTTTTTTTTTTATTTCAGCTCAAAACAGACTCTTGTTACCACATGGCTTTTACCGGTACCTGTTGATTCTTGTGGGTCAGCTCCTGAGATTAACCTGTCACCTCTATCCACATGCATATTCCTTGTGTTCTACAGACTATTTACCGGTAATTCAAATTAAATCCGATAATGCATAAACAATAATGGAACTTGAAGAAAGCATCATGCCATGTTGTGGTTTGTGTTTGATAAGAAATTATGAAAACAAAATTAAGGCTGTTTATAAAGAAATTCATAATTGCTGTGAAAATTTGTTTTTCAATAAAAGTATGCAATTATGTTTCCTTTATTTTTTATTTCATAAAGATATTTAGATGTGTTTACATAATTGAAAAATCCCCCCCCCCCCCTCTATTTAATTGTCTGCATTAAGATTACATGTAGGATATGTAAATGTACATTTGACTTTGAAATAACATCTGCTATGATAATTACTTTTGAAATGAACAAGAAACAACCTATTTCTACCTTTCTAAGGTATATATGCATAAAAAAAGTAGAAAAACATGTCAAATTTGAAAATTTTTCATTGAAATCAACTCGATCTGTCTCCAGCTACCTGGGTGTGTTTGAATTTAATTTTAATTTAAGGCAGATGTCTAACTTGTAGGTTGTAACTTACTGTTTTAGCATGGTTAGAAGGAGACTAGAAATCAGAATAGATTAGATATTCACTAAATATGATTGTTAGCTTACTTTTTTCATGAAAACAAGAAATCACAAGCAGGACAGCTGTCTATTTGTTAATTAAAATGGTACAAATCATACAATAAACAAATAAAGATCAAATTTTAGAATCATTGATGATTGTTTTCATATGTGTGAGAAATTACTCAAGGAAATTGCCACACGTTTCATAAAATTAGGTAAAACATTTCAAACCATGACTTTTTATGAAAATCAAAAGATTGGGGGGTGGGGGGTATACATGTAAGGGTATTTCTAAGTGATGTGAAGCTTTTATCATGATTATATCATGTAGGGGTATGTTGTATTGAATAAGGTTTCTTTTTAAAGGTGGTTGAACAAAAGTTGACCTCTAAAAGGTCAGGTAAAGATGTTTTACTATGGAGAACCCTGTAAATCTGTGTTTACTAAAGGAAATTGGAAATGGTGGGTTCACTTAAATGGCCATATTTTTATTAAACCTCAATGGAATTGGCAATATGTGGTATTCTTTTTCTCAGAATTGCATTAGCTTTCTTAGTCTTTTCATAAAAATGTTAGTGTACTAAGTTAAAGGTACAAGGAACAGTTTCGGATAAAGTACCGTCAATATTTTTGTAAAATTGAGAGTGACTGTACTTGAAGGTTTATCATTGTTGCGTAGATTCATGAAATGAATTTTAATGATTATCAATAGTTAGAGGGATGTCTCTTGTTGGAATTGGTAAGCAATATTAAGGCCCCTGATTTTAAGTACATGAGAAGCAGAAATAAATTGTGAAACTTGCGGCTATGACAGATATGTTGACTTTACAGTGAAATTGAAGGTTACAAACGGGAGGTTATATAACATGAAATGTAGGTGGATGGGATATTATATGCCTATTTAGTATTTACTGGGTATGAGGACAATAGCAAGTTTATTGTCCCCAAAGACAGCAACTATTTAATGAGGCAAAGCCAAGGGAAATAGTTGCTGTGGAGTGGGACAATAAACTTGCTATTGTCCGAATAGTCAGTTAATTGGTATTTCATTATACAGAAGAAAACTTTATTTGTCAGCGATGCACAATTTCTTGATGATAAACAAATTAGAGTTAAATCAAACTTTGTATTTAATGATGCGATCTTATTAGGTCAGAGGTGTTCCGAGTTTAAGGTGATATGGGACACTTCCATGTTGTGACGTATTGTTTATCGAAATAAACAATAAAATAAAGTGTAATTATATAAGTACATGTAGTTTCTTTTCAAAAATGGTCACATAACTCCTTAGCACAGTGGGTTAGAGGGTTACTAGGAACCTGTAAGTCATGAGTTCGAATCCCGCTGGGGTTTTTACAATTTTTACCTTTTCAAATATTTTTAAAAGCTATTTTTTGGTTAAATATTGTAAATATTGATGACTATTCACCATGGGCAGATAGCATGGATACTATTTTAAATTAGATAAAAAGGCATGTTTATGCGGGCGCCTTCTAGTGATCAATTTGTCCGTCTGTCCATCCGAGATGGCTTGACAGGAGCATAGCTTCTCTCCCCTTGGCCCAATCTGGCTCATACCTCATCCACAGGGTTCCTTTGGTTGAAGGATGTGCAGTGACCTTGAACCATGTTTTTAGGTATAAGGTTAAGGTCATAGCAGAATTATATATATAAAATCCTTGTCTGGGGCATATCTTTTTTCCCTTTGGTCCAATCTGGCTAATACTCACAGAGTGTCTCTATGGTTAAACGATGTGCAGTGACCTTGCATGAAATTTCTAGGTAAAGGGTGAAGATCATATCGGATCATGCAAAAATCCTTTTTTGAGAGCATATATAATTTCTACTAACCCTTATTTGGCTCAGACTTCACATAAGCAGAGCGTTTGAGTAAAGGGTGAAAGGGTGTGTAGTGACCTTGAACCTATTTTCAGTGAAAAGAAACTGTGAAGGTCATAGCAGAATTATATTTTTACAAATCCTTGTCCGGAGTATATCTTCTCTCCCTTTGCTCCATTCAGCCTCATACTTCACCCACATGATGCCTTTGATCAAAATATATGCAATGACCTCGAATGATATTTGTAGATGAAGAGTCAAGGTCATATCAGATCACACAAAAATCCATATTTTAAGAGCATAGATATACTCTCCTTTTAGCCCCAATTTGGCTAATATTTTACCTTTACAGAGTTTATTGGTTAATGGCGTGCAGTGACCTTGAACCAAGTCTGTCAATGTGAAGGCAGGGCTCGACATTAACGCTTGTCCGCTTGTCCGGTACCAGTTAAAAAAATATGCGGACAAGTGAATATTGCTGGCCACTTGTCCGACTGGACAAGTGCATTTTTTATAGTAAGAAGTCTCCAACATTTAAAAAAGAAAAGAAAGTTTTGTGATAAGTTTATCTGTAGTCTCGTTATAAGTTTATCGATTAGTTATTTTGAATTTCGATCCCGACATCAAATTGCAATGCAATTGAGTTACTCTTGATCGGGATTGAAGTTCACTAATTTCAAACAACTTTCAAGGTGTGGATCTTAGTTCTTACAAAGTACCAAACACATATGTTAAGAAAAAGAAAGGAAGAAAAGGTAGCAAAGATAAAGGATTATGGAAAGAAATGTAACTTATTTTAGGTTTCATTCATCATTGATAGACTATGATGACATTCCATGTTTAGTTTAAAAAACAGCTGAGAAATCAATATAACAGTTACATGTATTTTTAAACCTGATGCTAAATTTAAGATGTCTTGTAATTTGCCATGACAAAGCTACAGCTGACAAATCATGTTTAATGTTATATAGAACAAATACATGTACATAATTATAGGAAAGACACTTTAAGTTTCCATTTAAAAAGTCAGGTTATTAATTATAGCTAGAGTATTAATCAATAAATGATTTTATTTTAGTAATAGAGTACTGTAGTTCTCAAGTTGACAATATTTGATCTTTAATATTGAAAATTTTTCGGACAAGTGAAGTTGAAGTTCGGACAAGTAAATGTTTTGGTCACTTGTCCGAATGGACAAGTAGGAAAAAAAGTTAATGTAGAGCCCTGGAAGGTCATAGCAGATCTTTTTAAAATTAGTTTTAGACAGTAGATTATTTTCCAAATATGCTTAATCTTGGTCAGATTGAACAAAAATGCATGTATGTTAGGAGGAATGAAATTGAATTAAAAGTTCTATGCCAGCTGGAAAAATTTCAAGTTATAGCTCAAGGTCAAAGCAGAATTCTCTGAAATTACATAAGCGGGGCCCTTTGAAATGTTCACCATTTCAATGTTGTCTGGTTCATAGTAATTTTACATAGAAAATATTCACAGAGGTACAGTAAAGTAAACTTTACATCGATAAGTTTCTGACAATTAATGACGCAACGAGCACACAGTACGAAAGGTCAACCCTTTGAAAAGCAGTGAAGAGAAAAAGTTGCTCAGAATTATGTTTTAAACAAAATTGATTTTTTACGTAAATTTTAATTTTGCATTCTGGGTTAAGAAAAAAGATGTTAGTTCAAGGTAAAGTAAACTTGTACCTAAAATGAAGTCAAATTTGTTAAGTCGTACTTAAACACATTGGTTTTTTTTTGTTAAGTCGTTCTTGAAATGATTAAGGGTTTTTGGTTAAGTCGTACTTAAAAACATTCGGATTATGTTAAGTTGTACCAAGAATCATTCGATTTTTTTTTATCTTTTTGTACTTAGGTTTCTTTGTTACTAGATAAAGAACTCTGCTTCTTAGACGTACTTCTAGCGTTGCTTTCGACATTAGCGGAAAACCCACTCGTTGCTTTGCAACGAGCTTTGCTCTAGTTATTATTTTTTTTTTTCCCGCAAATTTTGTGCACGAGATTTCTCGAACATTTTTTGTCTGATTGCTATGAAACTTTCAGGGTATGTAGATGATATTAATATCTCTAGACGTTTTTTTCAAATTTTTAAAATTCACTTCCGGTTATGAGTTATTGCCCTTTAATTGAAAATTGGGGGGTCTTTTGTCCAGAGTTGATCTCGGGAACTACAGATGATAGATGCATGAAATTTGGCGAAATTGTCGGTAACATTTTATAGTTTTGCTGGCATGAAAATTTTGGTAATTTCTTTGATTAGTTTTTGAGCTATTTGTCGCCAAAGTTTAAGATTTTTTCGGGGCTGAAATTTTGTTGCTTTTTGTATTATAACCTTTAAACTAAAAATATTTTGTTAATACATATAGAACAAAAGTTGTTTAGAATAACGAGAGCTTTCATTTAAAATTAAGAAAAAAGGGCTGGCCCCTATAATTAGGGGTCAGCAGCTCATACACGTATTTTTCTGATAGCAAAAATCGTTATCATTTTATGAAAAAAAAAATAATTCAGTTATTGTTAATATATTAAATAATGTCATTTGGTATCAAATTAAACAAGTTCTGTGCTATATTTTTTTTCAAATTTCATAAAACAAATATGTGAGAATCGTACATGAACGAGTTAATATGTCTACATAGACACACAAGCGAACAAATGCCACATTAAGGCCCAGGCATTTACTGCATTACGTTGTGTTGCGTCTTAGATAAATTGTTGTGATTCAATTTCATTTTTTTCATCTATATCATTTATGAATTCAATGAACACACATTATTTAAACGTTCTATGTGCAACTATTTGTCGGGGCGCCCCTGTTTGTAACCCCCGCGCGCGCGCCGAATGTAAACAGTAACGAACGGCATTGTAGAAAAGAGAGAGCCGTAATGCAGAAGAGAAGTTGTGTATTCTTTCGGTGTACACATGCATTTTCAATTTACTGTGAAACATATGAACATGCACAGGGAACAATACTACATATTTGTTTAAGGAGGATATTTTTCTCGTGTGAATCGTTTACGAGGAAATTCTGACAGCCACACTTCTGTCGACGATCAGCCGTTGATAAGCTACGAGTAATAAAGGAGAAAAGATGGACATTAAAGTGTGTGATTTATGTGGATGTTACTGAAGAAGGTGAGGCTTTTACTCCTTTTAAAGTTTCTTGTTAACTGGTTAAAATTTAGTATATAGTATAGATGTACATGTAAGTACGTGCACACTGTTAGATGTTTTTGTTATGGTGTGGGTGTTTGTTTACTAACGTGTAATTTTTACATGTTTCATGGATGTTTAGACTCGCTCGAGGTTCATGGGGGACTGGAAAGGGTAACTGAATTTATCTATTTAAAAAAATAACAGATTGTGAATTTTCAACTCAAAATTCAAAGCAGGGTCTAATTAGAAACATATCATATATTCTTGTGCAGAAGACTCCAAATGTAGTCATGAATACCCTGTAGACATAACTTCAAGTAAATAAAATTGTATACTTCAGACTTCAGAGTTAAAACATGACTTTAATATCTTTATGATGCCGATCATTGTATCATTAAAGAGGTTTAGCAGACCAACGGGTACCCGGTACATGTACTTGTACATGTAGGTTACAAGTTAGAACTATGCCTACCATTCTACCAGTTCACATAATTTTTCTTGTTTAGCAGTTATGATGTGTACTTAAATTGTCCTTGTTAATGTTTTAAATGTAATTTTTTATTCTCTTTTTTTAATCTGACTACTGGCAGTACTGGCGTGCGAGCAGTTCTCGCCGAGGACCATTTCTCGCTGGTGCACTGTTACATCATATTTTCGTATATAATTTTATGTGTTGATAAAATGACGTAACAATGCACTGGTGAGAAATGGTACTCGGCGAGAACTGATCGCACGCCAATATTGATTAATTACAGACAAAAACTGAAGGTTGCGAGTGTTATTTTTATTGAACAACATTGTTTAAAATAATTCTTTATATATGTGACGATCAGACCGGTTTGAATACCAGTGCCAGATAGCTCAGTTGGTAGAGCACCTGACTAGAGATTCAGGGGGCCCAGGTTCAAATCCCGGTTTGGTCCTTCATTATTTCTCCCATCCTGTTACAATATTGGTGTTGTGACCAACCCCTGGAACTAACAGGTTAACTCGATCCTGCCAGGGATGATCTTCGAGGGTGAAGATCATTTAAGGGGGAGGAATGTGACGGTCAGACTGGTTTGAATACCGGTGCCAGATACATGTAGCTCAGTTGGTAGAGCACTTGACTAGAGATTCAGAGGGCCAGGTTCGAATCCCACTTTGTTCCGTCGTTATTTCTCCCATCTTTTACATATACATGTATATCAGATATATGACAGATGATTAAGGTCATCACATGTTTTGCAAGATGCAATAAGTGTTAAAAACCTTTACTTTACAACAGAATACATTTAAGTGAATATTTATGTTTCTTGTTATTATTTGGTGTGGTTTTCTTGACAGTGTCGCATAAACAATTTACCCGCTCCTAAAACACAAACTTTCTTTTTGTGGATTCAGCTTACCGCTGATTGGCTGCTGTTGCAGCAGACAAATAAGATATGCACGCACAAAACACAATGAACTTATCAGAGAATGAGTTGAGTTTATTTAAACTGTTGGAATTTGGGTATTTTTTTTTAAAATGTATACTTGTGACAAAACATATATGTGGTACATACAGCTGTAGCTTTATGAAGAAAATTTTGGTTAGACCATATATACCTATCATGCAAGTAAATGATATTTACAAAAAACTTGCAATTTATGGCGCACGAAATATACGCTAGTTTTATAAAGATTGACATACATGTAATGTACCACATTCTGTGAAAAATAATCTATTAAAAATTCTTCATTAAGTTTACTCATACATGTTTTATGCTTATTACACGTAGTATTGTTTTTAAAACATGTAATTTATAAGAAAATAAACAAAAACCCTCGCTAAATTTATTTGCAAAAAAAAAAAAACACAGTAGAATTGATAAAAAATGGTATACCAGAAGCTAATACCAGTACATGTACTTTGACGCTGTTCGGTGGGTAATATTCGTTTGTAATTTACGAATTGAAATATTGACTGTTGCACTACAAGTACGGTAATAAACTCTCTCTCTCTCTCTCAAACTCTCTCTCTTTCTCAATTTGATAAGTGTTTATACCTATGAAAATTTTTTAATATTATATTATGACTTGATATGCAAATTTTTGATCTTGTACTGCCTAAATGTTATGTCATGTATTGGGATATGTCATACTTATTACACTGCATGGTCAGTGTATTTTTTACAGAAATACTATGCATATGTTAATGTAAACACAGCTATTACTAGTACATGTATGTAAACACAGCTAATTATTTTTTTTATTTATTTCAGCTCAAAACAGACTCTTGTTACCACATGGCTTTTACCGGTACCTGTTGATTCTTGTGGGTCAGCTCCTGAGATTAACCTGTCACCTCTATCCACATGCATATTCCTTGTGTTCTACAGACTATTTACCGGTAATTCAAATTAAATCCGATAATGCATGAACAATAATGGAACTTGAAGAAAGCATCATGCCATGTTGTGGTTTGTGTTTGATAAGAAATTATGAAAACAAAATTAAGGCTGTTTAAAGAAATTCATAATTGCTGTGAAAATTTGTTTTTCAATAAAAGTATACAATTATGTTTCCTTTATTTTTTATTTCATAAAGATATTTAGATGTGTTTACATAATTGAACCCCCCCCCCCTCTATTTAATTGTCTGCATTAAGATTACATGTAGGATATGTAAATGTACATTTGACTTTGAAATAACATCTGCTATGATAATTACTTTTGAAATGAACAAGAAACAACCTATTTCTACCTTTCTAAGGTATATATGCATAAAAAAGTAGAAAAACATGTCAAATTTGAACATTTTTCATTGAAATCAACTCTGTCTCCAGCTACCTGGGTGTGTTTGAATTTAAT
Organism: Magallana hongkongensis; assembly: GCA_015776775.1. Classification (NCBI taxonomy): domain Eukaryota; kingdom Metazoa; phylum Mollusca; class Bivalvia; order Ostreida; family Ostreidae; genus Magallana; species Magallana hongkongensis. Next base: position 21,066,392 of record CM027471.1, read on the forward strand.
TCTAATTTAAGGCAGATGTCTAACTTGTAGGTTGTAACTTACTGTTTTAGCATGGTTAGAAGGAGACTAGAAATCAGAATAGATTAGATATTCACTAAATATGATTGTTAGCTTACTTTTTTCATGAAAACAAGAAATCACAAGCAGGACAGCTGTCTATTTGTTAATTAAAATGGTACAAATCATACAATAAACAAATAAAGATCAAATTTTAGAATCATTGATGATTGTTTTCAAATATGTGTGAGAAATGACTCAAGGAAAATTGCCACACGTTTCATAAAATTAGGTAAAACATTTCAAACCATGACTTTTTATGAAAATCAAAAGATTGGGGGGTGGGGGGTATACATGTAAGGGTATTTCTAAGTGATGTGAAGCTTTTATCATGATTATATCATGTAGGCATATGTTGTATTGAATAAGGTTTCTTTTTAAAGGTGGTTGAACAAAAGTTGACCTCTAAAAGGTCAGGTAAAGATGTTTTACTATGGAGAACCCTGTAAATCTGTGTTTACTAAAGGAAATTGGAAATGGTGGGTTCACTTAAATGGCCATATTTTTATTAAACCTCAATGGAATTGGCAATTATGTGGTATTCTTTTTCTCAGAATTGCATTAGCTTTCTTATTCTAAGACAAACCGTCTTTTCATAAAAATGTTAGTGTACTAAGTTAAAGGTACAAGGAACAGTTTCGGATAAAGTACCGTCAATATTTTTGTAAAATTGAGAGTGACTGTACTTGAAGGTTTATCATTGTTGCGTAGGTTCATGAAATGAATTTTAATGATTATCAATAGTTAGAGGGATGTCTCTTGTTGGAATTGGTAAGCAATATTAAGGCCCCTAATTTTAAGTACATGAGAAGCAGAAATAAATTGTGAAACTTGCGGCTATGACAGATATGTTGACTTTACAGTGAAATTGAAGGTTACAAACGGGAGGTTATATAACATGAAATGTAGGTGGATGCGATATTATATGCCTATTTAGTATTTACTGGGTATGAGGACAATAGCAAGTTTATTGTCCCCCAAGACAGCAACTATTTAATGAGGCAAAGCCAAGGGAAATAGTTGCTGTGGAATGGGACAATAAACTTGCTATTGTCCGAATAGTCAGTTAATTGGTATTTCATTATACAGAAGAAAACTTTATTTGTCAGCGATGCAGAATTTCTTGATGATAAACAAATTAGAGTTAAATCAAACTTTGTATTTAATGCGGCGATCTTATTAGGTCAGAGGTGTTCCGAGTTTAAGGTGATATGGGACACTTCCATGTTGTGACATATTGTTTATCGAAATAAACAATAAAATAAAGTGTAATTATATAAGTACATGTAGTTTCTTTTCAAAAATGGTCACCTAACTCCTTAGCACAGTGGGTTAGAGGGTTTACTAGGAACCTGTAAGTCATGAGTTCGAATCCCGCTGGGGTTTTTACAATTTTTACCTTTTCAAATATTTTTAAAAGCTATTTTTTGGTTAAATATTGTAAAATTTGAAAATTCTAAACCAGTGAAAAGTTTTCAATTATATAGTACTTTAATCCACATTAATATCGACAGATGTCCCATACCACCTTAAAAAGGAGGGAAATCAAATTCTGCTGATGAATGGTTTTGATGACTATTCACCATGGGCAGATAGCATGGATACTATTTTAAATTAGATAAAAAGGCATGTTTATGCGGGCGCCTTCTAGTGATCAATTTGTCCGTCTGTCCATCCGAGATGGCTTGACAGGAGCATAGCTTCTCTCCCCTTGGCCCAATCTGGCTCATACCTCATCCACAGGGTTCCTTTGGTTGAAGGATGTGCAGTGACATTGAACCATGTTTTTAGGTATAAGGTTAAGGTCATAGCAGAATTATATATATAAAATCCTTGTCTGGGGCATATCTTTTTTCCCTTTGGTCCAATCTGGCTAATACTCGCAGAGTGTCTCGATGGTTAAACGATGTGCAGTGACATTGCATGAAATTTCTAGGTAACGGGTGAAGATCATATCGGATCATGCAAAAATCCTTTTTGAGAGCATATATAATTTCTACTAACCCCTATTTGGCTCAGACTTCACATAAGCAGAGCTTTTGAGTAAAGGGTGAAAGGGTGTGTAGTGACCTTGAACCTATTTTCAGTGAAAAGAAACTGTGAAGGTCATAGCAGAATTATATTTTTAAAAATCCTTGTCCGGAGTATATCTTCTCTCCCTTTGCTCCATTCAGCCTCATACTTCACCCACATGATGCCTTTGTTCAAAATATATGCAATGACCTCGAATGATATTTGTAGATGAAGAGTCAAGGTCATATCAGATCACACAAAAATCCATATTTTAAGAGCATAGATATACTCTCCTTTTAGCCCCTATTTGGCTTATATTTTACCTTTACAGAGTTCATTGGTTAATGGCGTACAGTGACCTTGAACCAAGTCTGTCAATGTGAAGGTCATAGCAGATCTTTTTAAAATTAGTTTTAGATAGTAGATTATTTTCCAAATATGCTTAATCTTGGTCAGATTGAACAAAAATGCATGTATGTTAGGGGGAATGAAATTGAATTAAAAGTTCTATGCCAGCTGGAAAAATTTCAAGTTATAGGTCAAGGTCAAAGCAGAATTCTCTGAAATAACATAAGCGGGGCCCTTTGAAATGTTCACCATTTCAATGTTGTCTGGTTCATAGTAATTTTACATAGAAAATATTCACAGAAGTACAGTAAAGTAAACTTTACATCTATAAGTTTCTGACAATTAATGATGCAACGAGCACACAGTACGAAAGGTCAACCTTTTGAAAAGCAGTGAAGAGGAAAAGTTGCTCAGAATTATGTTTTAAACAAAATAGATTTTTTACATAAATTTTAATTTTGCATTCTGGGTTAAGAAAAAAGATGTTAGTTGAAGGTAAAGTAAACTTGTACCTAAAATGAAGTCAAATTTGTTAAGTCGTACTTAAACACATTGTTTTGTTTTTTTAACTCGTTCTTGAAACTGTGAAGGGTTTTTGGTTAAGTCGTACTTAAAAACATTCGGATCATGTTAAGTTGTACCAAGAATCATTCGATTTTTCTTTATCTTTTTAGGGTCTTCCGTTTCCAACGGAAGACCCTCTTGTTATTCTACAGTTTCTTTTTCTTTATTCTTATTATTCTTTTTTTTCTTTTTCTGACTTTTTTTGAGCGTTATTTCTCAAAAACTACCCAACCGATTTGCACGAAATTTTCAGGAGTGATAGAACATCATCGTCGCTACATATTATTAAATTTTTGCATGATGACGTCACTTCCGGTTTAAGATATAGACGATTTTGTAAATTTTTAAGGGTAATTTTGTCCACGCATCTCCTCCGAAACTAATCAAGATAGAAGCTTAAAATTTTCAGGGGTTGTAGATGAATGTCTGTAGATGTACCCCCATGCTTCCAATTATGAAAATTGCTCAAGGCCTCGAAGCTCGCCTGAACCTGAAAATTAGCACCAAATTTTTCCAAGAAATTTTTGCACATTTTCTGTAATACCTTTCGATGTGCACATAATTTGTTTAAACATGTAATGCAAAAGTTGTTTGAATTTTCACGAGCTTTCCTTTGATATCAAGAAAAAGGGGCTGACCCCTCAAATAAGGGGCCAAGGGGGCTCTAAAGTCCTCTTACACTAACTCTTTACTGAACAATAATTTGTTATTAATTATATAAGCACAAATGTTCATTGTACAGCTGTTTATCTATACAGTATCATACTTAAGTCATATGTTACGTAATTAGGGGTTTCAAGGGGCCAGAAGTTCAAAACTTTGATCATTAATTTCTGAAAAAGGAGAAATATTTTTAAAAGCAATGTAGAACAAAAGTTGCTTAAAATGGTGTTCTTGTCAATATGCTACCTTAAATGTTTTTGTTTATGACCCCATTTAGGAGTTAAAGGGTCGGCCCCTAAAACACATTCGTACAGATATCTCAAGAACGGTTCACATTTCATGAACACTTGTTGAACAAAATATGTTTAAATTTGCAAGACCTTAAATTTGATATCAAGAAAAAGGGGCTGGCCTCTCAAATTAGGGGCCAAAAGGGCTCTAATGTCTTTTTACAATAACTCTTTACTGAACAATATTTTGTTATTAATTATAGAAGCAAAAATGTTCATTGTACAGGATTTTTTTTGTTAAGTCGGTCTTGAAATCGGAGAGGTGTTTGTTAAGTCGTACTTAAAATCATTCTGATTTTGTTAAGTCGTACCAGGAATAATTCGATTTTTTTCATCTTTTATATTTTAGTTACTCTTGTTATTGGTTGAAGAGCTCTGCTTCTTACAGGAACCTCCAGCTTTACTTCCGACATTAACGGAAGACCCACTCGTTGCTTTGCAACGAGCTTTGCTCTAGTTGTACTTAGGTTTCTTTGTTACTAGATTAAGAACTCTGCTTCTTAGACGTACTTCTAGCGTTGCTTTCGACATTAGCGGAAAACCCACTCGTTGCTTTGCAACGAGCTTTGCTCTAGTTATTTTTTTTTTTTATCCGCAAATTTTGTGTAGGCCATTTCTCGTACATTTGTTGTCTGATTGTTATGAAACTTTAAGGGTATATAGACAATGTTAATATCTGGGGACGTTTTTTTCAAATTTTTAAAATTCACTTCCGGTTATGAGTTATTGCCCTTTAATTGAAAATTGGGAGGTCTTTTGTCCAGAGTTGATCTCGGGAACTACAAAAGATAGTTGCATGAAATTTAGCAGGATTGTTGGTAACATTTTATAGTTTTGCTGGCATGAAAATTGTGGCAAAATGTTTTTTAGTTTTTAAGCTATTTGCCGGTAAAGTTTAAGGTTTTGGGGGGTCTGAAATTTTGTTGCTTTTTGTATAATAACCTTTAAACTAAAAATAATTTGTTAATACATATAGAATAAAAGTTGTTTAGAATAATGAGAGCTTTCATTTAAAATTAAGAAAAAAAGGGCTGGCCCCTGTAATTAGGGGTCAGCAGCTCATACACGTATTTTTCTAATAGCAAAAATCGTTATCATTTTATGAAAAAAATTAATTCAGTTATTGTTAATATATTAAATGATGTCATTTGGTATCAAATTTAAAAAGTTCTGTGCCCTATTTTTTTCAAATTTCATAAAACAAATATGTGTGAATCGTAACGTTACATGAACGAGTTAATTTGTCTACATAGACACACAAGCGAACAAATGCCACTTTAGAATGACAGTCAACTCGTAATCAAACTGACTCGTACCCAAACAGAATTGTAATCAAATTGTCAAGTAAAAAATGACTTAAATTATAATATTATGCCCGCCTTCAAAGGGTGAGAAGAATTTATAAATTTGTCAATCTAATTAATCAGTTTTTAAAGAAAAGATTGCATGTAAACAGGAATTTTCTATCAAATGTTGATATAGGGACCTCTTTGGCAAACTTATATAGGAGATGACAATATATTATCTAAAATTATACATTCATTTATCTCATAATTTCTTTATTATTGTAATTATATCGAAACCTAACCTTAACAGATTATCTTTTATATTTACAACCCAAGTATCATTGTTTACCACCGGACCGATGGATTATTGGTCTGTTTGGGTACGAGTTGGTTTGGGTACGACTTCACTTGACTCCCCACTTTAAGGCCCATGCATTTACTGCATTACGTTGTGTTGCGTCTTAGATAAATAGTTGTGATTCAATTTCATTTTTTTCATCTATATCATTTATGAATTCAATGAACACACATTATTTTAACGTTCTATGTGCAACTATTTGTCGGGGCGCCCCTGTTTGTAACCCCCGCGCGCGCGCCGAATGTAAACAGTAACGAACGGCATTGTAGAAAAGAGAGAGCCGTAATCATGGTAATGCAGAAGAGAAGTTGTGTATTCTTTCGATGTACAAATGCATTTTCAATTTACTGTGAAACATATGAACATGCACAGGGAACAATACTACATATTTGTTTAAGGAGGATATTTTTCTCGTGTGAATCGTTTACGAGGAAATTCTGACAGCCACACTTCTGTTGACGATCAGCCGTTGATAAGCTACGAGTAATAAAGGAGAAAAGATGGACATTAAAGTGTGTGATTTATGTGGATGTTACTGAAGAAGGTGAGGCTTTTACTCCTTTTAAAGTTTAAAAAAGTTAAAGTTAAAATTTAGTATATAGTATAGATGTACATGTAAGTACGTGCACACTGTTTGTTTTTGTTATGGTGTGGGTGTTTGTTTACTAACTAACGTGTAATTTTTACATGTTTCATGGATGTTTAGACTCGCTCGAGGTTCATGGGGGACTGGAAAGGGTAACTGAAATTATCTATTTAAAAAAATAACAGATTGTGAATTTTCAACTCAAAATTCAAAGCAGGGTCTAATTAGAAACATATCATATATTCTTGTGCAGAAGACTCCAAATGTAGTCATGAATATCCTGTAGACATAACTTCAAGTAAATAAAATTGTATACTTCAGACTTCAGAGTTAAAACATGACTTTAATATCTTTATGATGCCAATCATTGTATCATTAGAAAGGTTTAGCAGACCAACGGGTACCCGGTACATGTACTTGTACATGTAGGTTACAAGTTAGAACTATGCGTACTATTCTACCAGTTCACATAATTTTTCTTGTTTAGCAGTTATGATGTGTACTTAAATTGTCCTTGTTAATGTTTTAAATGTAATTTTTTATTCTCTTTTTTTAATCTGACTACTGGCAGTACTGGCCTGGGAGCAGTTCTCGCCGAGGACCATTTCTCGCTGGTGCACTGTTACATCATATTTTCGTATATAATTTTATGTGTTGATAAAATGACGTAACAATGCAGTGAATGCACTGGTGAGAAATGGTACTCGGCGAGAACTGATCGCACGCCAATATTGATTAATTACAGACAAATGTTTAAAACTGAAGGTTGCGCGTGTTATTTTTTAATGAACAACATTGTTTAAAATAATTCTTTATATATGTGATGATCAGACCGGTTTGAATACCAGTGCCAGATAGTTCAGTTGGTAGAGCACCTGACTAGAGATTCAGGAGGCCCAGGTTCAAATCCCGGTTTGGTCCTTCATTATTTCTCCCATCCTGTTACAATATTGGTGTTGTGACCAACCCCTGGAACTAACAGGTTAACTCCTGCCAGGGTTGATCTTCGAGGGTGAAGATCATTTAAGGGGGAAGGAATGTGACGGTCAAACTGGTTTGAATACCGGTGCCAGATACATGTAGCTCAGTTGGTAGAGCACTTGACTAGAGATTCAGAGGGCCAGGTTCGAATCCCAGTTTGTTCCGTCGTTATTTCTCCCATCTTTTACATATACATGTATATCAGATATATGACAGATGATTAAGGGTCATCACATGTTTTGCAAGATGCAATAAGTGTTAGAAACTTTTACTTTACAACACAATACATATAAGTGAATATTTATGTTTCTTGTTATTATTTGGTGTGGTTTTCTTGACAGTGTCGCATAAACAATTTACCCGTTCCTAAAACACAAACTTTCTTTTGTGGATTCAGCTTACCGCTGATTGGCTGCTGTTGCAGCAGACAAATAAGATATGCACGCACAAAACACAATGAACTTATCAGAGAATGAGTTGAGTTTATTTCAACTGTTGGAATTTGGTTTTTTTTTTTTTTAAATGTATACTTGTGACAAAACATATATGTGGTACATACAGCTGTAGCTTTATGAAGAAAATTTTGGTTAGACCATATATACCTATCATGCAAGTAAATGATATTTACAAAAAACTTGCAATTTATGGCGCACGAAATATACACTAGTTTTATAAAGATTGACATACATGTAATGTACCACATTCTGTGAAAAATAATCTATTAAAAATTCTTCATTAAGTTTACTCCTACATGTTTTATGCTTATTACACATAGTATTGTTTTTAAAACATGTGTTTTATAAGAAAATAAGCAAAAACCCTCGCTAATTTATTTGCAAAAAAAAAAAAACACAGTAGAATTGATAAAAAATGGTATACCAGAAGCTAATACATGTACCAGTACATGTACTTTGACGCTGTTCGGTGGGTAATATTCGTTTGTAATTTACGAATTGAAATATTGACTGTTGCACTACAAGTATGGTAATAAACTCTCTCTCTCTCAAACTCTCTCTCTCTCAATTTGATAAGTGTTTATACCTATGAAAATTTTTTAATATTATATTATGACTTGATATGCAAATTTTTGATCTTGTACTGCCTAAATGTTATGTCATGTATTGGGATATGTCATACCTATTACACTGCATGGTCAGTGTATTTTTTCCAGATATACTATGCATATGTTAATGTAAACACAGCTATTACTAGTACATGTATGTAAACACAGCTAATTATTATTTTTTTTATTTCAGCTCAAAACAGACTCTTGTTACCACATGGCTTTTACCGGTACCTGTTGATTCTTGTGGGTCAGCTCCGGAGATTAACCTGTCACCTCTATCCACATGCATATTCCTTGTGTTCTACAGACTATTTACCGGTAATTCAAATTAAATCCGATAATGCATGAACAATAATGGAACTTGAAGAAAGCATCATGCCATGTTGTGGTTTGTGTTTGATAAGAAATTATGAAAACAAAATTAAGGCTGTTTATAAAGAAATTCATAATTGCTGTGAAAATTTGTTTTTCAATAAAAGTATGCAATTATGTTTCCTTTATTTTTTATTTCATAAAGATATTTAGATGTGTTTACATAATTGAAAAATCCCCCCCCCCCTCTATTTAATTGTCTGCATTAAGATTACATGTAGGATATGTAAATGTACATTTGACTTTGAAATAACATCTGCTATGATAATTACTTTTGAAATGAACAAGAAACAACCTATTTCTACCTTTCTAAGGTATATATGCATAAAAAAAAGTAGAAAAACATGTCAAACTTGAAAATTTTTCATGGAAATCAACTCGATCTGTCTCCAGCTACCTGGGTGTGTTTGAATTTAATTTTAATTTAAGGCAGATGTCTAACTTGTAGGTTGTAACTTACTGTTTTAGCATGGTTAGAAGGAGACTAGAAATCAGAATAGATTAGATATTCACTAAATATGATTGTTAGCTTACTTTTTTCATGAAAACTAGAAATCACAAGCAGGACAGCTGTCTATTTGTTAATTAAAATGGTACAAATCATACAATAAACAAATAAAGATCAAATTTTAGAATCATTGATGATTGTTTTCAAATATATGTGAGAAATGACTCAAGGAAATTGCCACACGTTTCATAAAATTAGGTAAAACATTTCAAACCATGACTTTTTATGAAAATCAAAAGATTGGGGGGTGGGGGGTATACATGTAAGGGTATTTCTAAGTGATGTGAAGCTTTTATCATGATTATATCATGTAGGCGTATGTTGTATTGAATAAGGTTTCTTTTTAAAGGTGGTTGAACAAAAGTTGACCTCTAAAAGGTCAGGTAAAGATGTTTTACTATGGAGAACCCTGTAAATCTGTGTTTACTAAAGGAAATTGGAAATGGTGGGTTCACTTAAATGGCCATATTTTTATTAAACCTCAATGGAATTGGCAATATGTGGTATTCTTTTTCTCAGAATTGCATTAGCCTTCTTAGTCTTTTCATAAAAATGTTAGTGTACTAAGTTAAAGGTACAAGGAACAGTTTCGGATAAAGTACCGTCAATATTTTTGTAAAATTGAGAGTGACTGTACTTGAAGGTTTATCATTGTTGCGTAGATTCATGAAATGAATTTTAATGATTATCAATAGTTAGAGGGATGTCTCTTGTTGGAATTGGTAAGCAATATTAAGGCCCCTAATTTTAAGTACATGAGAAGCAGAAATAAATTGTGAAACTTGCGGCTATGACAGATATGTTGACTTTACAGTGAAATTGAAGGTTACAAACGGGAGGTTATATAACATGAAATGTAGGTGGATGGGATATTATATGCCTATTTAGTATTTACTGGGTATGAGGACAATAGCAAGTTTATTGTCCCCAAAGACAGCAACTATTTAATGAGGCAAAGCCAAGGGAAATAGTTGCTGTGGAGTGGGACAATAAACTTGCTATTGTCCAAATAGTCAGTTAATTGGTATTTCATTATACAGAAGAAAACTTTATTTGTCAGCGATGCAGAATTTCTTGATGATAAACAAATTAGAGTTAAATCAAACTTTGTATTTAATGCGGCGATCTTATTAGGTCAGAGGTGTTCCGAGTTTAAGGTGATATGGGACACTTCCATGTTGTGACGTATTGTTTATCGAAATAAACAATAAAATATTATTATTCTTTATTTGCACAAGACATACATCTTATGGCATAGGTTATTACATATAAATATAGCAATATTGAAATAATGGTATGGTACATGAACATGTGAAGTTCATTAATACTGTGGAATCATTAGAATTCGTGGCGGCTTAATTTTCGTGGTATTTGTGGGTAGCCCTTCCCCATGAATTTACATCCTCAACGAAAATTTTTTTAGAAAGAGTATTCTTTCTTATTGAAACTGAAAACTGACGCACCCACGAAATTACATCCCCACAAATAAGCAAAAAACCAACAATCCACGAAAATTGACCCCCACGATATTAAATGATTCCACAGTAATGTATATAAAATAAAATTTTACTAACAGGCAAAGAAACCAGAGAAACTTTTCTTAATTATCATGAATATTGAAAGCTAGATGGAGATACTTCCCCAAATTACACAGTTCTTTAAAATTTTGAACACTTAATAATTGTATAAATTTGTATACAGAAGGTTTTTTCCAATAATATTTCTTAATATATTTTACTCGGATTTCTCTATACTGCTGACATTTCAAAACAAAATGGAATTCATCTTCAATATCTGAACAAAATTTACATAAGCGTCTTTCTTTAGGTACATTAGTGTGTCGTCCACTTTCAATTGCAAGTCTATGAGATGACAATCTAATTCTTGTATAATTTGTTTCTTATATTTAGAAGGTATTGATTTTGTTAAATAATATTGTAATGAAAACTGGTCAATAATATGCTTGTAAAAATAACATCGAGATGAGGAATTAATCTGTTGTACAAGTTGTTGAGTAAAGTGATCAATGATTCTTTGCTTAATTAAAGGAAAATAGGTTTCACAATGTATATACTCCTGTTCATACCATATATGTCCTAGACCTATTTCAAATAGTTTATTCTTAATTACAGTAACCCAATTTTCAGCTGGTGCCAAAGACGATTCACACTCATTATACAGCATTTTATAACAGGACTGCAAAATACAATTCTGACTTTGTAACAATTTGAACCAAAATTTGAATATTCTAAACAATCGTATAGTTTTCATAGGTAGCCTCCCAGTTTCAAAATATACAAGTGCAGTGTTTGTATTCTTCTTCACACTTAACACAAATTTAATATATTCTAAATGCACTTTTTCTATATCATTTGCAGCATGCATGCCCCATATCTCACAGCCATAATTTAATATACTAGCAATATAAGTATCAAAAATTGACAGCATTGTTTCTGTATTCAGATACAATTGATTTGTTTTTGACTTTAAAGAAAACATGGCTTTTCTCCCTTGGCTCGCCAACTGTTTCTGTGTATTGTTAAACTTTCCATTATATTGTAACAAAAGGCCCAGGTATATAAAAGTATCGACAACCTCAATTGGCTCACCATTTAAATGCCACCTTTCACAATTGTGAATTTTACCACCATTTCTAAAAATGACAATTTTGGTTTTTTGTACATTTACAGTAAGATCCCAGACAGATGTATAAGAATACAATGTATTTAACATTTCTTGAAGCTCATGTGCAGTTTCGGAGAAAATTACCATGTCATCTGCATACATTAAAACAAAAAGATTTAACTCTTGAATTTGTATTGGTATGTTACCCTTGCACAAAAATTCCATTTCAAAATCATTCACATATAATGAAAACAGTATTGGAGATAGCACTTCTCCCTGCAAAAGTCCTGTGTTATTTTTAAAAAACTCAGATAACTTTCCAGCTGAATTAACACATGATTTCATATTATTATACATACTACGAATAAAATTCAACAACTTTCCTCTAATACCAACGTTAGACAATTTTTCCCATAATTTCAATCTTTCAACAGTGTCAAATGCTTTCTTAAAGTCAATAAAACAACAATACAATCTTTTTTTCTTTCTTATTGACATATTAATAATACATGTATTTGAATTTGATGCAGAATTTCTTGATGATAAACAAATTAGAGTTAAATCAAACTTTGTATTTAATGCGACGATCTTATTAGGTCAGAGGTGTTCCGAGTTTAAGGTGATATGGGACACTTCCATGTTGTGACGTATTGTTTATCGAAATAAACAATAAAATAAAGTGTAATTATATAAGTACATGTAGTTTCTTTTCAAAAATGGTCACCTAACTCCTTAGCACAGTGGGTTAGAGGGTTACTAGGAACCTGTAAGTCATGAGTTCGAATCCCGCTGGGGTTTTTACAATTTTTACCTTTTCAAATATTTTTAAAAGATATTTTTTGGTTAAATATTGTAAAATTTGAAAATTCTAAACCAGTGAGAATTTTTCAATTATATAGTACTTTAATCCACATTAATATCGACAGATCTATGTCCCATACTACCTTAAAAAGGAGGGAAATCAAATTTTGCTGATGAATGGTTTTGATGACTATTCACCATGGGCAGATAGCATGGATACTATTTTAAATTAGATAAAATGGCATGTTTATGCGGGCGCCTTCTAGTGATCAATTTGTCCGTCTGTCCATCCGAGATGGCTTAACAGGAGCATAGCTTCTCTCCCCTTGGCCCAATCTGGCTCATACCTCATCCACAGGGTTCCTTTGGTTGAAGGATGTGCAGTGACCTTGAACCATGTTTTTAGGTACAAGGTTAAGGTCATAGCAGAATTATATATATAAAATCCTTGTCTGGGGCATATCTTTTTTCCCTTTGGTCCAATCTGGCTAATACTCACAGAGTGTCTCAATGGTTAAACGATGTGCAGTGACCTTGCATGAAATTTCTAGGTAACGGGTGAAGATCATATCGGATCATGCAAAAATCCTTTTTTGAGAGCATATATAATTTCTACTAACCCCTATTTGGCTCAGACTTCACATAAGCAGAGCGTTTGAGTAAAGGGTGAAAGGGTGTGTAGTGACCTTGAACCTATTTTCAGTGAAAAGAAACTGTGAAGGTCATAGCAGAATTATATTTTTAAAAATCCTTGTCCGGAGTATATCTTCTCTCCCTTTGCTCCATTCAGCCTCATACTTCACCTACATGATGCCTTTGATCAAAATATATGCAATGACCTCGAATGATATTTGTAGATGAAGAGTCAAGGTCATATCAGATCACACAAAAATCCATATTTTAAGAGCATTGATATACTCTCCTTTTAGCCCCTATTTGGGTAATATTTTACCTTTACCGAGTTTATTGGTTAATGCCGTGCAGTGACCTTGAACCAAGTCTGTCAATGTGAAGCCAAGGTCATAGCAGATCTTTTTAAAATTAGTTTTAGACAGTAGATTATTTTCCAAATATGCTTAATCTTGGTCAGATTGAACAAAAATGCATGTATGTTAGGGGGAATGAAATTGAACTAAAAGTTCTATGCCAGCTGGAAAAATTTCAAGTTATAGGTCAAGGTCAAAGCAGAATTCTCTGAAATATCATAAGCGGGGCCCTTTGAAATGTTCACCATTTCAATGTTGTCTGTTTCATAGTAATTTTACATAAAAAATATTCACAGAGGTACAGTAAAGTAAACTTTACATCGATAAGTTTCTGACAATTAATGACGCAACGAGCACACAGTACGAAAGGTCTACCCTTTGAAAAGCAGTGAAGAGAACAAGTTGCTCAGAATTATGTTTTAAAGAAAATTGATTTTTTACGTAAATTTTAATTTTGCATTCTGGGTTAAGAAACAAGATGTTAGTTCAAGGTAAAGTAAACTTGTAGTCTGGTACCCTTCCCACAATTCCGTTCGCGCACTCTCTACAATGTAGTCTGGTACCCTTCCCACAATTCCGTTCGCGCACTCTCTTCAATGTAGAGAGTGCGCGAACGGAATTGTGGGAAGGGTACCAGACTAAGTAAACTTGTTCCTAAAATGAAGTCAAATTTGTTAAGTCGTACTTAAACACATTGTTTTTTTTTTGTTAAGTCGTTCTTGAAATGGTTAAGGGTTTTTGGTTAAGTCGTACTTAAAAACATTCGGATTATGTTAAGTTGTACCAAGAATCATTCGATTTTTTTTATCTTTTTGTACTTAGGTTTCTTTGTTACTAGATAAAGAACTCTGCTTCTTAGACGTACTTCTAGCGTTCGACATTAGCGGAAAACCCACTCGTTGCTTTGCAACGAGCTTTGCCCTAGTTTTTTTTTTTTATCCGCAAATTTTGTGTAGGCCATTTCTCGTACATTTGTTGTCTGATTGTTATGAAACTTTCAGGGTATGTAGACAATGTTAATATCTCGAGAGGTTTTTTTCAAATTTTTAAAATTTACTTCCGGTTATGAGTTATTGCCCTTTAATTGAAAATTGGGGGGTCTTTTGTCCAGAGTTGATCTCGGGAACTACAAAAAATAGTTGCATGAAATTTAGCAGAATTGTTGGTAACATTTTATAGTTTTGCTGGCATGAAAAGTTTGGCAAAATGTTTTTTAGTTTTTAAGCTATTTGCCGGTAAAGTTTAAGGTTTTGGGGGGTCTGAAATTTTGTTGCGTTTTGTATAATAACCTTTAAACTAAAAATATTTTGTTAATACATATAGAACAAAAGTTGTTTAGAATAACGAGAGCTTTCATTTAAAATTAAGAAAATAGGGCTGGCCCCTATAATTAGGGGTCAGCAGCTCATACACGTATTTTTCTGATAGCAAAAATCGTTATCATTTAATGAAAAAAAATTAATTCAGTTATTGTTAATATATTAAATAATGTCATTTGGTATCAAATTAAACAAGTTCTGTGCTATATTTTTTTTCAAATTTCATAAAACAAATATGTGAGAATCGTACATGAACGAGTTAATATGTCTACATAGACACACAAGCGAACAAATGCCACTTAAAGGCCCAGGCATTTACTGCATTACGTTGTGTTGCGTCTTAAATAAATTGTTGTGATTCAATTTCATTTTTTTTCATTTATATCATTTATGAATTCAATGAACACACATTATTTAAACGTTCTATGTGCAACTACAGTCGTTTGACTAGTTCCGAATAGGGTACATATTTGGAAGTGCTGTAAATGTTCCTGGGTGTTATTTTTAAATCAGATTTTTTGGCCGATATACACCATATTTTTGCTGATATAAATGCAATATTACTGCATTCAACTTAAAAAAAAAAATGTTATTCTAACAAATTTCGCGGGAAGCCATTTTACCAGTTGCGAATAAGCCGATGGGTTCCGAATAACATAACTGTTTCTATACATATGGAATGTAGATAAAAAAAAATTCGGCCCTTAAACCATTGATTGAACCTGTTGAATAACAGGTTTAATGCAAACATCTCAGTTATTGGTATTTTCTTAACAAGGCAGTTTGATTTGCACGGAAACGAAAGACAAAATCACCGTAACAATAATTTAGGCTGGTTTCTAACACCTTGTCGGAATACAGTCGCAGCCCCTCCACTTATCATTATTGTGGTACAATATGATTTATATAAGACGGCGAAAGACATTTAATGAATTCCAGAAGTATTTGTTTTAATCTGTTTATCAATCCCTTCATTAAATCCTTAAACAGAGGGAAACAAATTGGGTATTCGGAACTCGTAAAATGACGGCTCAAAAAAATTCTGCTTCCACTTGCGTTTTTATTTTTTTTTTATCCTGTATGCTTTTGGGTATGTTAGAATACATACTAAACCTACGTTTAATAAAAAAAAATCTTGTTACAAGTGAAAATTTAAGGCACCGACAGGCGATTTTACGTGCATATATGCCTTGCAATGACCTGGATTTATGACAAAGCGAAAGTAGGTCGACTAATCTAAGACCGATATCAAATACGTATATGACTGCAAAATATGAAACTACAGCAGAATTCAAACAAGCATTCATACGTGTTTAAATTAAAGGTATTGATTTTTTCCTCCACTTTTTATTCATTATTTTTTTGCTATTTAACTTCTGAACTATTCGGAACTGGTCAAAATTCGGAACTGGTCAAACGACTGTATTTGTCGGGGCGCCCCTGTTTGTAACCCCCGCGCGCGCGCCGAATGTAAACAGTAACGAACGGCATTGTAGAAAAGAGAGAGCCGTAATGCAGAAGAGAAGTTGTGTATTCTTTCGGTGTACACATGCATTTTCAATTGACTGTGAAACATACGAACATGCACAGGGAACAATACTACATATTTGTTTAAGGAGGATATATTTTTCTCGTGTGAATCGTTTACGAGGAAATTCTGACAGCCACACTTCTGTCGACGATCAGCCGTTGATAAGCTACGAGTAATAAAGGACAAAAGATGGACATTAAAGTGTGTGATTTATGTGGATGTTACTGAAGAAGGTGAGGCTTTTACTCCTTTTAAAGTTTCTTGTTAACTGGTTAAAATTTAGTATGTATAGATGTACATGTAAGTACGTGCACACTGTTAGATGTTTTTGTTATGGTGTGGGTGTTTGTTTACTAACGTGTAATTTTTACATGTTTCATGGATGTTTAGACTCGCTCGAGGTTCATGGGGGACTGGAAAGGGTAACTGAATTTATCTATTTAAAAAAATAACAGATTGTGAATTTTCAACTCAAAATTCAAAGCAGGGTCTAATTAGAAACATATCATATATTCTTGTGCAGAAGACTCCAAATGTAGTCATGAATACCCTGTAGACATAACTTCAAGTAAATAAAATTGTATACTTCAGACTTCAGAGTTAAAACATGACTTAATATCTTTATGATGCCGATCATTGTATCATTAGAGAGGTTTAGCAGACCAACGGGTACCCGGTATATGTACTTCTACATGTAGGTTACAAGTTAGAACTATGCGTACCATTCTACCAGTTCACATAATTTTTCATGTTTAGCAGTTATGATGTGTACTTAAATTGTCTTTGTTAATGTTTTAAATGTAATTTTTTATTCTCTTTTTTTAATCTGACTACTGGCAGTACTGGCGTGCGAGCAGTTCTCGCCGAGGACCATTTCTCGCTGGTGCACTGTTACATCATATTTTCGTATATAATTTTATGTGTTGATAAAATGACGTAACAATGCACTGGTGAGAAATGGTACTCGGCGAGAACTGATCGCACGCCAATATTGATTAATTACAGACAAAAACTGAAGGTTGCGAGTGTTATTTTTTTATTGAACAACAGTTTAAAATAATTCTTTATATATGTGACAATCAGACCGGTTTGAATACCAGTGCCAGATAGCTCAGTTGGTAGAGCACCTGACTAGAGATTCAGGGGCCCAGGTTCAAATCCCGGTTACAATATTGGTGTTGTGACCAACCCCTGGAACTAACAGGTTAACTCGATCCTGCCAGGGGTGATCTTCGAGGGTGAAGATCATTTAAGGGGGGAGGAATGTGACGGTCAGACTGGTTTGAATACCGGTGCCAGATACATGTAGCTCAGTTGGTAGAGCACTTGACTAGCACTTGACTAGAGATTCAGAGGGCCAGGTTCGAATCCCAGTTTGTTCCGTCGTTATTTCTCCCATCTTTTACATATGCATGTATATCAGATATATGACAGATGATTAAGGGTCATCACATGTTTTGCAAGATGCAATAAGTGTTAAAAACCTTTACTTTAATTACAACACAATACATTTATATGAATATTTATGTTTCTTGTTATTATTTGGTGTGGTTTGCTTGACAGTGTCGCATAAAAAATTTACCCGCTCCTAAAACTTGTGGATTCAGCTGATTGGCTGCTGTTGCAGCAGACAAATAAGATATGCACGCACAAAACACAATGAACTTATCAGAGAATGAGTTGAGTTTATTTCATCTGTTGGAATTTGGGTATTTTTTAAAAAAATGTATACTTGTGACAAAACATATATGTGGTACATACAGCTGTAGCTTTATGAAGAAAATTTTGGTTAGACCATATATACCTATCATGCAAGTAAATGATATTTACAAAAAAAACTTGCAATTTATGGCGCATGAAATATACGTTAGTTTTATTAAGATTGACATACATGTAATGTACCACATTCTGTGAAAAATAATCTATTAAAAATTCTTCATTAAGTTTACTCATACATGTTTTATGCTTATTACACATAGTATTGTTTTTAAAACATGTAATTTATAAGAAAATAAACAAAAACCCTCGCTAAATTTATTTGCAAAAAAAAAACACACAGTAGAATTGATAAAAAATGGTATACCAGAAGCTGATACCAGTACATGTACTTTGACGCTGTTCGGTGGGTAATATTCGTTTGTAATTTACGAATTGAAATATTGACTGTTGCACTACAAGTACGGTAATAAACTCTCTCTCTCTCAAACTCTCTCTCTCTCTCAATTTGATAAGTGTTTATACCTATGAAAATTTTTTAATATTATATTATGACTTGATATGCAAATTTTTGATCTTGTACTGCCTAAATGTTATGTCATGTATTGGGATATGTCATACTTATTACACTGCATGGTCAGTGTATTTTTTACAGAAATACTATGCATATGTTAATGTAAACACAGCTATTACTAGTACATGTATGTAAACACAGCTAATTATTTTTTTTTTTATTTCAGCTCAAAACAGACTCTTGTTACCACATGGCTTTTACCGGTACCTGTTGATTCTTGTGGGTCAGCTCTTGAGATTAACCTGTCACCTCTATCCACATGCAATTTCCTTGTGTTCTACAGACTTTTTACCGGTAATTCAAATTAAATCGGATAATGCATGAACAATAATGGAACTTTATGAAAGCATCATCCCATGTTGTGGTTTGTGTTTGATAAGAAATTATGAAAAACAAAATTAAGGCTATATATTTAAAGAAATTCATAATTATTGTGAAAATTTGTTTTTCAATAAAAGTATGCAATTATGTTTCCTTTATTTTTTATTTTATAAAGGTATTTAGATGTGTTTACATAATTGAACCCCCCCCCACCCCCCATCCAATTGTCTGCATTAAGATTACATGTAGGATATGTAAATGTACATTTGACTTTGAAATATCATTTGCTATGATAATTACTTTTGAAATGAACAAGAAACAACCTATTTCTACCTTTCTAAGGTATATATGCATAAAAAAAAGGAGAAAAACATGTCAAATTTTGAACATTTTTCATGGAAATCAACTCTGTCTCCAGCTACCTGGGTGTTTGAATTTTATTTTAATTTAAGGCAGATGTCTAACTTGTAGGTTGTATCTTACTGTTTTAGCATGGATAGAAGGACACTAGAAATCAAAATAGATTAGATATTCACTCAATATGATTGGTAGCTTACTTTTTTTCATAAAAAAAAGAAATCACAAGCAGGACAGCTGTCTATTTGTTAATTAAAATGGTGTAAATAATAAAATAAACAAATAATTAGGATCAAATTTTAGAATCATTGATGACTGTTTTCAAATATGTGTGAGAAATGACTCAAGGAAATTGCCATAAGTTTCATAAAATTAGGTAAAACATTTCAAACCATGACTTTTTATGAAAATCAAAAGATTGGGGGGGGGGGGGTATACATGTAAGGGTATTTCTAAGTGATGTGAAGCTTTTATCATGATTATATCAAGTAGACGTATGTTGTATTGAATAAGGTTTCTTTTTAAAGGTGGTTGAACAACAGTTGACCTCTAAAAGGTCAGGTAAAGGTGTTTTACTATGGAGAACCCTGTAAATCTGTGTTTACTAAAGGAAAATTGGAAATGGTGGGTTCACTTAAATTGCCATATTTTTATTAAACCTCAATGGAATTGGCAATATGTGGTATTCTTTTTCTCAGAATTGCATTAGCTTTCTTATTCTAAGACAAACCGTCTTTTCATAAAAATGTTAGTGTACTAAGTTAAAGGTACAATGAAGAGTTTCGGATAAAGTACCGTCAATATTTCTGTAAAATTGAGAGTGACTGTACTTGAAGGTTTATCATTGTTGCTCATGAAATGAATTTTAATGATTATCAATAGTTAGAGGGATGTCTCTTGTTGGAATTGGTAAGCAATATTTAGGCCCTTAATTTTAAGTACATGAGAAGCAGAAATAAATTGTGAAACTTGCGGCTATGACAGATGTGTTGACTTTACAGTGAAATTGAAGGTTACAAACGGGAGGTTATATAACATGAAATGTAGGTGGATGGGATATTATATGCCTATTTAGTATTTACTGGGTGTGAGGACAATAGCAAGTTTATTGTCCCCCAAGACAGCAACTATTTAATGAGGCAAAGCCAAGGGAAATAGTTGCTGTGGAGTGGGACAATAAACTTGCTATTGTCCGAATAGTCAGTTAATTGGTATTTCATTATACAGAAGAAAACTTTATTTGTCAGCGATGCAGAATTTCTTGATGATAAACAAATTAGAGTTAAATCAAACTTTGTATTTAATGCGGCGATCTTATTAGGTCAGAGGTGTTCCGAGTTTAAGGTAATATGGGACACTTCCATGTTGTGACGTATTGTTTATCGAAAAAAAATGGTCATCTAACTCCTTAACGCAGTGGGTTAGAGGGTTTACTAGGAACCTGTAAGTCATGAGTTCGAATCCCGCTGGGGTTTTTACAATATTTACCTTTTCAAATATTTTTAAAAGCTATTTTTTGGTTAAATATTGTAAAATTTGAAAATTCTAAACCGTTATATAGTACTTTAATCCACATTGATATCGACAGATGTCCCATACCACCTTAAAAAGGAGGGAAATCAAATTCTGCTGATGAATGGTTTTGATGACTATTCACCATGGGCAGATAGCATGGATACTATTTTAAATTAGATAAAAAGGCATGTTTATGCGGGCGCCTTCTAGTGATCAATTTGTTCGTCTGTCCATCCGAGATTGAATGACTGGAGCATAGCTTCTCTCCCCTTGGCCCAATCTGCCTCATACCTCATCCACAGGGTTCCTTTGGTTGAAGGATGCACAGTGACCTTGAACCATGTTTTTAGGTATAAGGTTAAGGTCATAGCAGAATTATATATATAAAATCCTTGTCTGGGGCATATCTTTTTCCCCTTTGGTCCAATCTGGCTAATACTCACAGAGTGTCTCTATGGTTAAACGATGTGCAGTGACCTTGCATGAAATTTCTAGGTAACGGGTGAAGATCATATCGGATCATGCAAAAATCCTTTTTTGAGAGCATATATAATTTCTACTAACCCCTATTTGGCTCAGACTTCACATAAGCAGAGCTTTTGAGTAAAGGGTGAAAGGGTGTGTAGTGACCTTGAACCTATTTTCAGTGAAAAGAAACTGTGAAGGTCATAGCAGAATTATATTTTTTAAAATCCTTGTCCGGAGTATATCTTCTCTCCCTTTGCTCCATTCAGCCTCATACTTCACCCACATGATGCCTTTGATCAAAATATATGCAATGACCTCGAATGATATTTGTAGATGAAGAGTCAAGGTCATATCAGATCACACAAAAATCCATATTTTAAGAGCATAGATATACTCTCCTTTTAGCCCCTATTTGGCTTATATTTTACCTTTACCGAGTTTATTGGTTAATGGCGTGCAGTGACCTTGAACCAAGTCTGTCAATGTGAAGGTCATAGCAGATCTTTTTAAAATTAGTTTTAGACAGTAGATTATTTTCCAAATATGCTTAATCTTTGTCAGTTTGAACAAAAATGCATGTTTGTTAGGGGGAATGAAATTGAATTAAAAGTTCTATGCCAGCTGAAAAAATTTCAAGTTCAAGGTCAAGGTCAAAGCATAATTCTCTGAAATAACATAAGCGGGGCCCTTTGAAATGTTCACAATTTCAATGTTGTCTGGTTCATAGTAATTTTACATAGAAAATATTCACAGAGGTACAGTAAAGTAAACTTTACATCGATAAGTTTCTGACAATTAATGACGCAACGAGCACACAATACGAAAGGTCAACCCTTTGAAAAGCAGTGAAGAGGAAAAGTTGCTCAGAATTATCTTTTAAACAAAATTGATTTTTTACGTAAATTTTAATTTTGAATTCTGGGTTAAGAAAAAAGATGTTAGTTCAAGGTAAAGTTATCTTGTACCTAAAATGAAGTCAAATTTGTTAAGTCGTACTTAAACACATTGATTTTTTTGTTAAGTCGTTCTTGAAATGGTTAAGGGTTTTTGGTTAAGTCGTACTTAAAATCATTCGGATTATGTTAAGTTGTACCAAGAATCATTCGATTTTTTTTTATCTTTTTGTACTTAGGTTTCTTTGTTACTAGATTAAGAACGCTGCATCTTAGACGTACTTCTAGCGTTGCTTTCGACATTAGCGGAAAACCCACTCGTTGCTTTGCAACGAGCTTTGCTCTAGTTATTATTATTTTTTTCCCGCAAATTTTGTGCACGAGATTTCTCGAACATTTTTTGTCTGATTGCTATGAAACTTTCAGGGTATGTAGATGATATTAATATCTCTAAATGTTTTTTTTCAAATTTTTAAAATTCACTACCGGTTATGAGTTATTGCCCTTTAATTGAAAATTGGGGGGTCTTTTGTCCAGAGTTGATCTCGGGAACTACAGATGATAGATGCATGAAATTTGGCGAAATTGTCGGTAACATTTTATAGTTTTGCTGGCATGAAAATTTTGGTAATTTCTTTATTAGTTTTTGAGCTATTTGTCGCCAAAGTTTAAGATTTTTTCGGGGCTGAAATTTTGTTGCTTTTTGTATTATAACCTTTAAACTAAAAATATTTTGTTAATACATATAGAACAAAAGTTGTTTAGAATAACGAGAGCTTTCATTTAAAATTAAGAAAAAAGGGCTGGCCCCTATAATTAGGGGTCAGCAGCTCATACACGTATTTTTCTGATAGCAAAAATCGTTATCATTTTATGAAAAAAAATTAATTCAGTTATTGTTAATATATTAAATAATGTCATTTGGTATCAAATTAAACAAGTTCTGTGCTATATTTTTTTTCAAATTTCATAAAACAAATATGTGAGAATTGTACATGAACGAGTTAATATGTTTACATAAACACACAAGCGAACAAATGCCACGTTAAGGCCCAGGCATTTACTGCATTACGTTGTGTTGCGTCTTAGATAAATTGTTGTGATTCAATTTCATTTTTTTCATCTATATCATTTATGAATTCAATGAACACACATTATTTAAACGTTCTATGTGTCGGGGCGCCCCTGTTTGTAACCCCCGCGCGCGCACCGAATGTAAACAGTAACGAACGGCATTGTAGAAAAGAGAGAGCCGTAATGCAGAAGAGAAGTTGTGTATTCTTTCGGTGTACACATGCATTTTCAATTTGCTGTGAAACATATGAACATGCACAGGGAACAATACTACATATTTGTTTAAGGAGGATATTTTTCTCGTGTGAATCGTTTACGAGGAAATTCTGACAGCCACACTTCTGCCGACGATCAGCCGTTGATAAGCTACGAGTAATAAAGGACAAAAGATGGACATTAAAGTGTGTGATTTATGTGGATGTTACTGAAGAAGGTGAGGTTTTTACTCATTTTAAAGTTTCTTGTTAACTGGTTAAAATTTAGTATATAGTATAGATGTGGATGTACATGTAAGTACGTGCACACTGTGAGATGTTTTTGTTATGGTGTGGGTGTTTGTTTACTAACGTGTAATTTTTACATGTTTCATGGATGTTTAGACTCGCTCGAGGTTCATGGGGGACTGGAAAGGGTAACTGAATTTATCTATTTAAAAAAATAACAGATTGTGAATTTTCAACTCAAAATTCAAAGCAGGGTCTAATTAGAAACATATCATATATTCTTGTGCAGAAGACTCCAAATGTAGTCATGAATACCCTGTAGACATAACTTCAAGTAAATAAAATTGTATACTTCAGACTTCAGAGTTAAAACATGACTTTAATATCTTTATGATGCCGATCATTGTATCATTAAAGAGGTTTAGCAGACCAACGGGTACCCAGTACATGTACTTGTACATGTAGGTTACAAGTTAGAACTATGCCTACCATTCTAGCAGTTCACATAATTTTTCTTGTTTAGCAGTTATGATGTGTACTTAAATTGTCCTTGTTAATGTTTTAAATGTAATTTTTTATTCTCTTTTTTTAATCTGACTACTGGCAGTACTGGCGTGCGAGCAGTTCTCGCCGAGGACCATTTCTCGCTGGTGCACTGTGACATCATATTTTCGTATATAATTTTATGTGTTGATAAAATGACGTAACAATGCACTGGTGAGAAATGGTACTCGGCAAGAACTGATCGCACGCCAATATTAATTAATTACAAACAAAAACTGAAGGTTGCGAGTGTTATTTTTTATTGAACAACATTGTTTAAAATAATTCTTTATATATGTGACGATCAGACCGGTTTGAATACCAGTGCCAGATAGCTCAGTTGGTAGAGCACCTGACTAGAGATTCAGGGGGCCCAGGTTCAAATCCCGGTTTGGTCCTTCATTATTTCTCCCATCCTGTTACAATATTGGTGTTGTGACCAACCCCTGGAACTAACAGGTTAACTCGATCCTGCCAGGGATGATCTTTGAGGGTGAAGATCATTTAAGGGGGAGCAATGTGACGGTCAGACTGGTTTGAATACCGGTGCCAGATACATGTAGCTCAGTTGGTAGAGCACTTGACTAGAGATTCAGAAGGCCAGGTTCGAATCCCACTTTGTTCCGTCGTTATTTCTCCCATCTTTTAGTTTAATCTAATCTATTCAAAAATTGGACGGAAGACCCACTCGTTGCTCGCAACGAGATCGAATCTAGTTTTTTTTTTCTTCTAGACGCCAACTTTGATCCTTAATATCTCGCTCGTTTGTTCACCGATTGTTTTGAAATTTTCAGGACTGATATCATGCCGCGTGATGTTGTCGTTGCCTATTTTAGTTGAGGAAAATCCCTATCCGGTTTTGAGTTATTCCCCTTTTAGTAAAATTTAACGACTTCTTTTGTCCAGGGGGTTTAGCTTTAACGATGACTGGCAGAGTCTCAAACATGGGCTGGTTTGGAAGCTAATACATTGAATTTGTGCGAGATATATTTTATTTATTATTTGAATGCAAATAAAAGGGGTGGTATAGATGTTGAAACACAGGTAAGAAAAAAAAATCAAAAAAATTCGCGTATTTTTTCGTGTTAGTTTTCTACCTGATAAAAATTTGTTATAACATGTATTTTAAAAGTTCTTGGTCTTACTCAGACCTTTCATTCGGTATGCGAAAAAAGGGCTGGCCCTTATAATTAGGGAGTTAGAGGCGTCCAAAGTTTCTTGTCAATAACTTAAAAAGGAATAAAAATTTCTAATGCATTATTGAAGCAAAGTTGTAAAGAAATTAATTTTGAATCCTTCTATAGTTTATTGTCAGTATTTGCAGAGACAATTGTTGTCAGTTCGGTCCATTTTTGTGGGGGTGCGCACGTTTATGAGGTTATGAAAGGGCTTCTTGTAATGCACTAACTGATATATGTAGTGCGCAAAAATAATTCCACATAAAATTCCCAAATATTTTTATTCATATGTACATTTTCATTTCATATAGATGAACCTCTTTGACCTTATTTTTGTTGTTTGTTTCATAACTGTGCCCCTGTCTATATTTAGATGCATTACGAGACTCAGGTAACCGATCGATAGGAGAGTCGCTAGCTGTAATCAGGCCGTCGCCTAGACGATAGTGCATGTGCTTGTAGAGCTGGACGTTCACGTTTAACGCGTCGCCCCACTGTGTTACTGTAACAGAGACATTTTGAATTGTTTCAGTACTGGGAGATGTGTTAATTAAATGGTTCCAATGCATGGTAATTAAACTCAACTTTTTTACAATACGTATACACGGCCGTCTTATAAAGCACAATGTGTATTACTGACATGACAAATGTACGCTGGCAATTTAAACGAACGCGGGATTGCTCCCGATAGAACAATTCTTTTAAAGCAAAAAAAGAAATACTGATTTGCGATGGATATAATATAATTATCATCGTGGAGATGATTTTTAAAAGTGAACTTAATATTCGTATACGATAATATTTGAATCCAAAGCCGCTAGTTTTAAGTTACGGTTATCAGGGATATTAATTATGACTTGCCCCGCGTTTCATGTTTTTTACTTGCAAAACATCTACAAACGAAAATACCAAACAACCTTCAGCAGCAACGTATAAATTATTTATTCCATACACAATTCTAAAGAGGTAATTAAATACATTTTATAAATGCTTAATACTTGTATACATTCGTTATCTTCCATGGAAAAAAGTGGCATGGAAGAAATGTTGTTCAATGTTCATCAAATACGCTGTAGTCTTAGCAATCGAAAATAATTAACAAACTGTATATTGATAGATTGACATATCAACAAACATTCAGACCCGCAATGTGTTTTTTTTTACAAGTTCTATAAAATGTAGAATCAATGACTGAATTCTTTACCGTTTTCCGTTTTGGTTATTTTGAATCACGTGTGTACGTTATGTGTAGCCATATAGATGAACACTTTAAGTGTTTAATTTTTATAAGAAATTGTGTACATACAGAGCAATGCAATGCTAGGACAATTAAATTCCAACAATGTATATGGTGAGGCCGGTCAGACTGATACTGGTTCTGCTTGTTCTACCAATAGCGAATGTAAGACGAAGTATTTGGGTGTTATATTTTAAACAAATATAAGTATTGCTTTCTTAAAAGCTTGCATTACTCAACAAAGTATTTTATTGGAATCATTCTTAGTTACCTTAACTTAAAAATACATTTTAGAATTTGCCGCTGTTTATAAATTCATTAAAAAGACGCGCAGAATTAAGTGGTAATATGTCGTTTGATATGGAATTGATGACGTCTATTTATATTGTTTTCATTAAAATTATTTCATTATTTCAAGCCTGTGGATGGAATGAAATCAGTTTCACATGTTATATGACATAAAGATGTCCTCTCCCCACTTTTTCTCGCAGCAACTATTTTTTTTTTTTAATTTACATAAAAAATTGAATTATCATGGAGTTGCCCCCCCCCCCCCCCCCTTTGTAGCATGTGAAACAAATGGTATGAAAATCATGATATTATGAGTGAAATTTTGAAAATTTTGGAAAATTCTTGAAAAAAACCAATTCTTTTTTTGCTTGTCAAGATTTGTTGGATGAGTTTGCCCCCCCCCCCCCCCCCCCACACTTTCAAAAACGATGCTACGTGCTTGGAAATTACTCATTTCTTTATTCCCCTTTTTAATAAACAAAACAAACTAACAAACATAACCGATCCAGATAAATATAATTACATGTATCAAAAATAAACTTCAAAAACAAACTACACATTCATCCTTCACCCACAATATTGCCATTTCGATATTTGTCATCGTTGTAGACCCGTGTAACAGTCTGTTACATTATGTATGTAAGTAGGTGCTTGCACGACAAAGAACCCCTTGCTGATCTACATTTTCATTAACGCATACAAAGAAAAACTATCTTTTGATTTTTTTTTTGAATTTCTTTTGATGTAAAAAAAAAAGAAGAGAAGAAATTGGTTCTCAGTCTCTCTTTATGCCTGTTTGTTAGCGATTAATTCAAGTTCATTTTGAATATCCTTTCGTAATTTAAAAAATGCGACGTAAATTTTTTTTTCATGCAATATTTCGGATAAAGCAATGAAGAGTTGTTTCTTGATATTTTATTTGACCATAACATTGTAAAATGCTAACATTGAAAATTGTGCCCGATTTCTTTCTTTTTTTTTAAGGTAAAACTCTATTGATTTAAAAAATGATTCTTTGAGACAAACAAATTGACATAATTAATAAGAGTTTGACAATCTCTAACTGCAGGTCTGTAGCTTTTAGTCAGAAAAAGAATCGGATGGACGACCTAGGACACAGATCGTCCATCCGAATTTCTTGAAAATTGCCATTATTTTCGTACCCGGACGCAATACTCACCGAGACTAAATGGTTCGTATCTTAAGTTTTAACTGCTTTGAAAGGTTATATTGGTTTTCTGATAATTATGAACAAGAATATTTAAATAAAAATGGTTAAAATTATAGTAAAATTACCGGCATCGGTCTTCTCCGTGCGCGGATCTAGAAGGGGAAGGGTTCCAGACCCCTCCCCCCCCCCCCAGCGAAATTTCTTTCAATTACGTGTACATTATAAACTTACCAAATATGCCTCGGACATTGGCAAACTCAAATAACCGTCTGACTTTTCAACCCCCACCCCGGAAAAATTTTCTGATCCGCGCATGTTCCCCCTCATCTAAATACAAAATTATTCTTCAAAACCCCTTGTAAAATTTCCAGGATCTCCGCATATATACTAAGAGATTCATTGGCGTTTGCGTTCGATAAAAATGCGTGCAAAACGTTTGCCAATGGTCTTTTTACCTTTGTACCGGGCATAACCACAGTCCCACTCTGTGAATAAAATACGGCGAATCAAACTAGAGACAACGTGTTAAGATCTGTATTTGCTTATAAACATGTAGTATCATCGTGCAAAATGCACTGTTCAATTATAATTTTTTTCTTGACTTTACTTGTAAAATTCGTAATTTTTTCTCACAGTTTATATTTTACGAATTACTTTTTTTATTTAGTGAATGACACTTTTCAGACTTTATATGTGATTTCAAAGAGACAGAGTGCCATGTCTCAAGGACTGTTAATCTCTTAAAACATCATTGTGCAATTATCAGAATTTCATTTCTTGGACATTAAAGACTCACTGAGTTTATTTCATTATTTTATATCTGTGAACCTTTCACTCAGCTTACTTATATTATTATCTTAACAATTTAAACTCATTGTTAAGATTCTTATAAATAGGTATGTACAATTGTCAATGCGCAGTCTGGAATACGGCGGCCAGCCCCGGCCACGTCCGACTCTCCCAGAGTCTTGAGTCCGGAGGCCACTAATGACCATATCCGAATTGTTTGTAACATGTCTGTTAAATTGTTATAATGTTGCCATCGATGAGTCTCGTCCAATAATGTGGAATCTTGCATCAATTGCCTGTTTATTTCTCTGGAACTGTATACTGGTGTACCTTCGGAAATACGGCAAACCTACCCTTCGTTTTAGCTTACGGCCCACAGCGCGCCACAACCTTATACCTTATACACTTTACGCCAACATTCCCTCACCCGGTTCGTACTGCACACGACCGATGCAGATCCAGACGAATTCTCTATCACCGTAAAATCTACGCGGTCAGAGATATATAATACTTTGTTTCTCAGTGTTTACACATCTAATATTGTACTACTGGTAATGTACCAGTTATCGGCTAAGACCAGTAATCGGCTAAACTGAGAGTTCGGGTTTATAGCACGCGACAATCCAAGATTTTTTAATTCAGTTGTCTTTTTCGAATAAAGAAAAGTAAGTTTGCTTGAAAACTTTCTTTAATATGTTTTATACATGAGCTTAAACGATCATTGTTTACCGCTGATTTACATCTTTGCACTTTCAGCAGTGGGGGAAGTGACGTTATAAGTTAAAAATAGAATATTACCTCTTTTTGATACGTTATTATATCCCTTCTTTGATTTGACATATAAAATCAATACATTTAACATGTATAAACTAAAGGAATTCACAAATTTCCGAGAGATTCGTAGCGCAATTGATTACCTGATTGCACAATTATGTATTGAATAGTATACAATTTGGTGTATTACCGTATGATAATAAACGAATTATTTTTGTTTTGTTTATAATGTATCATGACTCCGAATACTTTAGTCTGACCTCACAAGGGGCATAATTCAAACTACATTTAGCAGAGTATAAAATCAACACGAACACGGATTTTTACTATGTTATTATCACGAAGCCGATAACTGGTACAGTAAATCGTTAAAACTCGGCAAATTCGGGGCGTGCTTAAACGCACAAAACAAGATGTTTTGGGTTCAAAATAATGGTATAAACTAACAGATTGATTAATAAGGAGTTCACTTTTTAAAGTATGTCAAGTTTTATCCAAAAATATCAAGAAATAAGGAATTACGAAAAGAAAACGTTAAATTTTAGCCGATTACTGGTACAGTGCCTGTATGGTCAGCTATCAATTTTTTGTAATACGTCACAAGTATGACGCAGCTACGACGGAAAACCTAATCGTTGCTTGCAACGAGCTCGTCTCTAGTTATTCTACGAATTTGAACCTAAACAAAAGTGCCCTGTCATCAAATGGGATTACAAGTCAAACATTCAGTGGCATGTGTCATCGCACGGATGCAAATAAGATGCGTTTTCATAGGCTTACCTTTGTTAAGGTGAGTTCCGAGATGTTTGAAGTAATTTTTCGTTCCAAACTCTTACAGTGTCTTAAAAATCGTTATATCTATTTATATTGGTTTTTAGCTAAAAACAACGCATAGATAGCGGATATCGTGTTGATTTTATAACAAACGGCAATAATGGGTACTCGGCAATAATGGGTACCCGGCAATAATGGGTACTCGCACGTTATGTATTTAATTTTAAACCAAAAACTTCAAACAAGACGTTTAAGCTATCAGTGATGTAGCTTACATGCATGCTCAAGCATGTACATCTTTTTGCCAAGAAAAAGAAAAGCATTGAGAGGAAGACGACAGACATTCTTAAAATTTGAAATTCCCGATCCGTCGTGAAACCATCTGTATTTTTATTTGTTGGAATTTTTGATATCCTCTAGCTTTTGTTTATTTGATATTTTAAATCAGCTTTATAATGTTCACAAACTGCTTCCCAGTCATAAAAATATCGTGGACAATATATACCGTAGTATCCCAATAGGTCTTTATTTGTGAGTTTGTTTTAATCTTCATATGTTCAAATGTGTGATTAAGCAATTTAATATTTTCTTGAGAAATATTGTTTGTAAGTTCAAAAGTTTTTAAGGCAGCTAGCATTAAAAACGCAGCACAGTTAAGGCTGTCAATAAATTCCGTTCAAACAAAAAGTACGGGAAATGTGCATTATGACATCACAATATATTACAAACCTCGAAAGTACCCATTTATTTATTAGCAAATTTAACATACTAATCTTTTAATTGAGAACAACATATGATATTACTTACAATTTTGATGTCCGTTATTTCGTACACACTGAAAAATAAGCGAGAAGCCGTTCTCGCTGTACTGCAAAATATGACGTCATATGCTTCAAAATGATGTAGTAAGTTAAGTCATTGAAGGCTATCATGCAGTTTTATAGCGAAGAAAAATAAATTTCATAGATGAACGGAAAATTATAAATGGATAGTTTGTTATTTTTAGTTGAATACTACCTATATATAGTCTTATTTTCATTTTATTAACCATTTCTGTGCCACAGGGCCTATTTGGGCCTATTTGAATATCTACGTTAAGTGCCACTGGGCCTATTTTGCCCTATGGCAATTTGAAAAAATATACATTAAAAAAAATATATTAAATATATTCAGGTTCTGTTTTTCATTAATGATTTTTTAAATTTGTATCAATATACATCGTATGATCTATGTGTTTAGTGAAATACTGCTGATAACGTTACAACGTAAAAAATGACATCATAATAATAACGTCACTACGTCACACAGCGACAACTCGTTGTCTGCGTTTTACCATGGCTGGCGTATGGTTTTTGTGAATAGATCCCCATGAATTTTCCGTCAGAACCGGAAAATAATATCTGTCCTAATGCACAACCTGGACCAAAGGAAATGCCCCCTTCCCCACAAGAGCAAAACCAATCTTCCTTTTTCCTACTCTGCCATATAAACATGGGGCTCGTTTAACATAACTGACTTTTGACTAATCTATCTTAAGACCAAATATTTTTCATAAGATCTCAACATAGCTCATAAAATTGTCATATCTTAGGATAATCTTAAAAACTGTCAAAATACAGGTCTTAAGTCCAACTTTAACATGGCGAGAGCTAATACTTTAGTCCACAACCGAAGGCCGAGTATAATTCGAGTATAATTCGAGTGTGCGCGACTTTTTACTTTCATGCTGCCGTTAGTGCTGATTAAAAAATCAAATAAAACACATCGGTAATATCCATACATTTTTTTTTAATTTAAAACATAAATCGGGTAAAAAGCTACTGCAGACAGCATCGTTCTCTGGTATTGTATATTATGCAAGAGATCGAGAGAATATGAATCGCTTGAAGGAGACGGTGTGTTTTTTCTTTTTACTTAGAATTGAAATATTGACAGAGCACCAAAGGAAGCATGTACATTTTATTTATTTTTTTTTCATTCAGAGTTAATTAATGAACAGCAATATAAACTGCGATATGTCAAATAAGGAGGAATGGGGGACTGACAAAATTACTTTGATATGATCCTAGAACAAAATTTTAGCCAAATTATCAACATTAAAAAAAATTCCATCTGGTGACATTTTATGGTAGTTTTCATGCATGTGAAAATGTAATGGTGATACTTCTTCGACCGTGTTCGAGATCAATACTTTAGTGCTCACCCCCCGCCCCCACCCCCCGCGCACGCGCTTCAAGTCCTATTGATACCTTTTTCGTATCTTCTGTTTCCTTCTTCAGAGCATTTCAAACAGAGACATTCTTTCTTGAAACTAAATTTCAACCGTGTCTCTAAAATTGGACACCGCACGTCATAAACATTTAATTTTCACACGGATGGTTCTGTCCGCACGGACAGTTTATGTATAATTTTATTATATAAAATATATCAATGTTTTAATCACAAAATTTTATCATTATTATATTTTAGACAACTCAGTTGGTCAAGCGGATTTGATAACTAAAAAACTGCAAGATCACAAGTTGGTAAAAAAATGTGGCATCTTTATCTTATATTTTGTACTTTGTCATTTATTATATCATTTAATAAATGACCATTCTTATTACTTAATCAATGTCTTGAGTTGTATTGTGTCAAACCGAGCACCACCATATCAGTTATCTATAAAAACAACTCCTTAGCTCGAATCGAGATATAGAATCGTAAATGTTTTGCATTTCATAACTCTTATTTTTCATCATATGATGATGAACTATGTGTAATCGTTAACTTTCTTAGGTCAATATTCTTTTTTGATTCTTTGAATATTAGAACTATAATATAAATCACAATCGTAGTTGTATTGATAAATAAGCTAAGATATTAGAGAACAGAATTATACATCTTTTTCCGAGACGCGAGTTTAAACGTTTACAACTGACGATCGTGATTGTCAATATTACACGTATGATGTGGTAAAAGTTTTTACTTTGTATGGAATAAAATGTAAAAATTAAGATAGTGTTCACCTGTCCGAGAAAAGAAAGATTTTAAAACATACGGATAATTTAAAGCTACATAGTCCGAATTTTTTTGGCCATGAGAGTATCAAATATTTTTCTTATACAGACCAAATTTATCAGAAAGATGCCTATTTACACAAGCAAAATCCGTCTCCTTTCAAAGTTTGAATTATTTAAAGTACATAAAAAATTTCTGTATGGGAACACAAAAAACAAAACAAACAAACCAATTCCGTCATGGGAATGTTTAGAAACGGGAACCGTTTGGTTTCGTTCCCGAATGATTGGGTTTATTCAACCCACATTTGATGTATCGATTGTATACAAAACACTTCTCCAATTATTAGTGAATAAAATGTACCGACGTTTATTTCTTGTTTGAATTTTTTTCAAAGTCGTAATACAACCATACCCGCCTTGACCTCAGCAGCGAATTTTATTATGAGACGAAAGAAAACAATACAATTTATGTCGTTTGTTTTGTAAATAACTTGTGTACATTCATTAAAATATGGCTTAATTGACCTGGAAAACACCTGCAATGTCTATTATGATGCACATACTTAGCATATCCATCGTATAAAAGCGAACACAAAAGTTTAAATGAAATCAGGCATAGCATCTTTAAAAATTTCACGATAAGCATATATATTATTCTATTTACAAAAGCATTAATACAGTCATTTGGGGTATTTTGAATAACACTTTTTGTTCAACTTGATTGTAAAATATGTGTAAAAACGCATGTTTAATACACATCGTTGTTTTGGTCCAACAGAAAGATCATACTCGTTCATGTGCGGACCTAGAAGGGGTGCATGGACTATTCCTTCCACCTCTTGGAAAATTCAAATTAATAAGATTACATAGCAAAATTCCCGAAATAGGCCTCAAACCCCCTTTCCAACCTTGGAAAACAAAATTATCTCTCGGACACCCCCTGGAAAAGTTTTCTGGATCCGCGCATGCGGTTACAAACATACATTGTATCAATTTTCTCGCTTAATAAAGCAATAGCAAACAATGTAATGAGAAATGAATATTAAAGAGCGTTTTCATCACACAAATTCCCTTTACCGAGGTTAGCGAGAAGATTTTAATCACAAAATAATTTATTAATGTATGTCATTTCTTCTTTAAACTCTCTATACATAAATCACTTGCGTCGGAAGCAAATTGAAATGGGGGGGGGGCTAGACTAATCCTCAGAAATGTTGACAAGCAAAAAAAAAAAAAATTAAAAATTGATTCCAAAAATCATGAAAATCCTAATCCGTGGGGGGGGGGGGGGGGATTACGTA
The DNA here is from genome assembly GCA_015776775.1 of Magallana hongkongensis. Lineage (NCBI taxonomy): Eukaryota > Metazoa > Mollusca > Bivalvia > Ostreida > Ostreidae > Magallana > Magallana hongkongensis. Next base: position 21,101,167 of record CM027471.1, read on the forward strand.
AACTTCCAACAAAAAAAAGAATTTATTTTTTGAGGGGATCATGATATTCCTAATCCGTGAAAGGGGTGGAGGGTAGTAGTATGCCTACCCATAAAATCTTACTTACCAAAAAAATTTTTTTCCCACATCATGAAATTCTTAATCCGGGGAGGGGGGGGGGGGGAGGGGGGGACTAGTATGCCTATGAGTCCAACTTCTCAATATTTTAATCATTTCAAGGTACATTTAGGAACAATTATGTTTCCTGCGAGAAAAAGTGTGTGTGTGTGGGGGGGGGGGGGCTGAACCCTCTATGATGCTATGTGCCTAATGGTTAGCACCCCCCTCCCCCCCCCCCGATTCCGACCCCTATGTAAATAACATTACAGGTGGTCACTGTTGGAGAGTTTCATTTGTTCATGTTTTTACATTGCAGTGCGATACATCAAACTTTCTAAAACACGGAACGCGGGGTGATTCGAAAATACCACCAAATGACTGTACGAGTAAACTTGGATGGGCGGTTATGCTTGCGCGATTTCATAGAAATGATTATTAAAACGAACAAGGAATTGCTAACCAATCAAGCAAAGTCTTTGTTTGTCTGTCTGCCTATCTTACACACATTAAAAATCAAATTCTTTTTTGCGAATTTCTTAAACTTCATCATGATAAACCTTTACAGCTGCAGCCAGCAATACCCGCCTCTTAACCACTAACATATTTGCGTTATACTAATGAATCAGTTTTTGAAAATTATCCGCTATTAATGACAATGATTGTTACAAAAATATCGTATTAATGATGCATACAGGCTTTAAAACAATGTAAGTTGGTTATATAAAATCGCTTTAAAACATTTGGTGTTTGCTTAATTACACATATAGTTTACTGTTGTGCTAATATGGTTTGTACATGGTCAGTAAATCCCATACGGTGCGAGACGGAATGAAGATGTTTTAAAAGTAAATGTCCACATTATTCGGGGGAAAAACTTAGTTATTGCTATTTACACAATATTCTTTCGTGATAACTATTTGATAATTCCGCCCCATCAACTGAAGATTTGTGGTTCCATTTTTCACAATTTGAGGGAAACTCTAGTGTGAAAAACATGATTTAGTTTGCATTGCATGATATAAGGTTAACAAAAAAGAAATCCGATAAATTATGATTTTTTTTAAGTCAACCTACTTAAACAAACTCTCTCTCTCTCTCTCTCTCTCTCTCTCTCTCTCTCTCTCTCTTTCTCTGTCTCTCTCTCTTTCTCTCTCTCAGGAATAAGATACATTTTTTTATCGTGAAATTTATGTCTCATATATATGCAAACAAAGAAATAAGAGATATATGCGTTAGATCTTATAGAACTAATTACAATTTCAATGATAACAAATTCACATGTACGCATGCGTGAGTTATAACAAAGGATTGACAGGATAAGAAAGTGATTATTTTAAAAACTGCACGTATTTGTTAAAGCTTGGGAACATGCATCATTAATGAAGTAATTCATATTTTTTGAAAGACGTGGTTTTCTTTACGTTTCTTTATCATTTGGCGACACTAAAAAAAGAAAGAAAGAAAAGAATGGCGTAACGTCTTATTTGAAATGACAGAAAAAAAGATAAAAAGCCATTGTTTTCGATAATAACATTAGAAATTATCAATTAAACACAAAACTGCATCTCGCAACGCTTAAAAAAAATGGTACGGCGCGTTTTGTCAAATTGTTACGTCAAAGCATGAATTTGATAACGTCATGCTTGGCACTGAAGCGTAATAATGTCTTTTTTGACGTGGCAGCGAAAGGGTTAAAAGTATGCATCGTATAAAGAAGCAACCTCGGTTTTTTATAAAATATCGTATATCTCTAAGCTGAGTACCTAAATAAATCACTTCATTGCAAGGGCATACACTTACATGATCCCGACAAACTTTTACATGTGAATTTGAAATATGCTATGTAACTTAAAAACTTCCTTGTAAAATCTTACAAATTAATTATTTTTTAATGAAATTAACCCTGTGACCTTCAAAATTATTTAACATATGCATTATGAATTACGGTTTCTGCTAACAAATATTCTTATCCTATAAAGTTTGCACCGTTTTTCAAAATCTACGATATAACATCAAGTAATTTTATAATTCAGTTGTGAATTTTGACATGATTATGCCCTTGCAAAACTGAATTTTTTAAATGACCTCAACACACAAATGCATCTGCTGTGAATTTTGACATGATTATGCCCTTGCAAAATTGAATTTTTTAAATGACCTCAACACAAAAATACATCTGCTTGTACCATGCGACTGCCATATCACGTGACCACTATGAACATAAAATATTGTACTCTTATATATATATATATATATATATATATATATATATATATATATATATATATATATATATATATATATATATATATATATATATATATATTGCATTTCAATTAATGTAATTGATTTTAAAAAGGGCATGCCAGTTGAATTAAATTATGCGTGTTTTGATCACAAAAATTTGCCGTTATTTTTATTGGCCGCCTCAGGGCAAAACTGCTACATCAGATATGCCAATACTTACACGGATATATGTAGTGAAAATTCTATAAAACTATGCAAGCATACTAGGATAGTGTACATTCTAAATTGCTAAAATTGCTTTTATTTGAAGAAGCCACCAAATAGAAAAAAAAGGATATTGGTTATATGTTTATCGATTAGTTATTTGGAATTTCGATCCCGGCATCAATGAGTTACATGGTGATAAATGAACATAGGTAGTTCATGTACAGTTTATGGAAAGAAAAGGATTTTTCTTACAACGTAAGAATCATTGATAGACAATGATGACTTTCAATATTTAGTTTAGTTTATCAAACAGCTAAGAATGCATTATTTATTGGCAAACGATTATGGTTCCTTGGCACAACAATATATATGACATCTTTAAAACTTTGGAAATAGAAAACTTAATTTCAAATTTTGTAAATATCTCTAAGGAGCTGGAAAAAGTCACAAATATTGCAATTATTTCTGAACTGGGAAATTATCCTCTGTATTTCTCATTACTTCAAAGCATTTTATTATGCTGGCATATATTGGAAATATGTGAAGATTCTTCCCTGTTGCACAATGCGTATAACGAAACTATTAATCTTAGTCGATCCAATTTTAACTGTTTGTACAAAAGTGTATTCTATTTTAGCAAGAAAATAAATATTTCACTATCTGAATGCAAAGAGTACAATACCATAGGTTTAAACAACCAAAAACTTCTGAAATTACTGGACAGTACAACGTGAAGAAGGACTGGAATCTGGAAAACTTGATACTTATGTTTTATATAAAGAATACTTCAGAGGGGAAACACATACATGCATTCTTATTCAATCTCTTGAAATCAGGAAAAAAGGAAAACAAAAAATGTTGTAGATTCAGAATAAGTGTACATGACTTACGAGTTGAAATAGGTAGATATGGACTTGTAAAAAAAAAAAATACTGATCAAAGAAACAAAATGACATGTTTATTATGTAGCCAAAATTGTGTAGAAAATGAGTGTCACTTTCTTACTGATTGTCCATTATAAAAATGAGTTTGAAATTCATTTTTTTTCATTTTACCTCAATACTAAATAAAAATCTAATACTATTATCAAAGAAAACTAGATCATTCTCGTTGCGAGCAACGAGTGAATCTTCCGTCTGATTTTTGAGCAAATGAGATAAAATCCTTCACTTTTAAGACAAAATTGTTAATCAACTAAAACAATTAGGGAAAAAAACTTCGGCACCCGAAGCTTGAACCCGGGGTCGCCTGGGCACAGGTCCACGACTCTAACGACTGATCTACTCGGACTCTCGCTTCAGGTCTTTGATGCTTTATATCTCGGGAACACATCAATTGATTATAAAACAAATTACATATTCTGAATCAGTAAAAGAGTCTCTATCAACCCGTTAGAAAAATAGATAAAAAGCAAAAAGTTGAAAAAAACGATTTTTTATCTTTCCTTCCGGTAACGACCGGAAGTGACGGCGGACGTTATGACCATGTTGCAACAGGTACAATTGATGTCTATCCTCACTGAAAATTTCAGCCCTATATCTTTATTCGTTTCTTGGATCTCTAGCCGACAAAATTGACTTTTAAAAATCGTAAACAGACGTTACTTCCGACCGTTAGTAGTTATCAAAAAATTGAAACGGCAGTACAAACTTCAGATGCCGATACAACAACCCTTAAAATTTGAAGAAAATCGAATGAGCCATCTTCGAGAAATCGCCTGCACAAAATTTGTAAGACAAAAAAAGAATAAAAAGAATAACTAGAGCAAAGCTCGTTGCAAAGCAACGAGTGGGTCTTCCGTTAATGTCGGAAGTAAAGCTGGAAGTTCCTGTAAGAAGCAGAGCTCTTAAACCAACAACAAGAGTAATAAAAATAAAAAGATGGAAAAAATCGAATTATTCCTGGTACGACTTAACAGAATATGAATGGTTTTAAGTACAACTTAACAAAAACCTTTCCGATTTTAAGAACGACTTAACAAAAAAAAATCCGAATGTGTTACAGTACGACTTAACAATTATTTATGGTACGAGTTAATTTTTGCTTTTAACATTACGCTATTTTTTAAACCAAGGACGCGGAATCAAAATTTCCGGAAAAATCAATGTTTAAACCCCGATATCTCTGTAATGCATCGTCCGATTTTAAAACGATTTTCAGTATTAGATTCAGTTTAATAAGCTCTACAAAACACATATTCATTTTTGATTTGATCTGAAAATCCATTTTTTCGAAAAATTTGTTTCACTTCCGGTTTCGACCGGAAGTGACCGATTTTCATTTTGAGCCTTATTACAGAGGTAAATCGACCAAATCATAACCATTCAAAATTTCAAGCCTCTATCTTCAAGCGTTTTTGAGAAATGTCCGGGACAAAATGACTTCTTAAAATTTTCAAAAATGACGTCACGTCAAAACATGAGTGACATTCTCTTTAAAATTTTAATACTTTTAAGGGACGCAAACTTGCAAAAATCTCTGAAAATTTCATAAAAATCGGTTAAAAACCTTTTGAGTTATGAAGCAAAAAAGGAGTCAGAAGAAAAGAAAAAGAATAATAACTAGAGCAAAGCTCGTTGCAAAGCAACGAGTGGGTTTTCCGCTAATGTCGAAAGTAATGCTAGAAGTACCTCTAAGAAGCAGTGTTCTTAATCTAATGACAAAAGTAAACTTAAGTACAAAAAAGATTTTAAAAATCGAATGATTTTTGGTACGACTTAACAAAATCCGAATGGTTTTAAGTACAAATTAAAAAATAAACATAAATATTTCGAGACCGAGTTAACAAAAAAATCCGAATGTGTTTAAGTACGACTTAAGAAATTTGACTTCATTTTAGGTAAAAGTTAACTTTACCTGGAACTAACATCTAATTTCTTAACCCAGAATGCAAAATTAAAATTTCAGTAAAAAATCAATTTTGTTTAAAACATAAATCTGAGCAACGTTTCCTCTACACTGCTTTTCAAAGGGTTGACCTTTTGTACTATGTTCTTGTTGCATCATCAATTGTCAGAAACTTATCGATGTATAGTTTACTTAATTTTATTATTCCTCTGTGAATATTTTTATTTGAAATTACTATGAACCAGACAACATTGAAATGGTGAACATTTCAAAGGGCCCCGCTGATGTTATTTAAGAGAATTTTGCTTTGACCTTGACCTATAACTTGAAATTTTTCCAGCTGGCATAGAACTTCTAATTCAATTTCATTGCCCCTAACATACAGGCATTTTTGTTCAATCTGACCAAGATTAAGCATATCCAGGAAATAATCTACTGTCTAAAACTAATTTTATTAAGATCTGCTATGACCTTCACATTGACATGGTTCAAGGTCTCTGCATGCCATTAACCAATAAGCTCTGTTTAGGCAAAATATTAGCCAATTAGGGGCTAAAAGGAGAGTATATATATGCTCTTAAAATATGGATTTTTGAGTGATCTGATATGACCTTGACACTTGATCTACAAATATCATTCGGTCATTGCATATCCTTTGATCAAATTTAAAGGCATCATGTGGGTGAAGTATAAGCCTGTTTGGAGCAAAGGGAGATAAGATGTACTCCAGACAAGGATTTTTTAAATATAATTCAGCTATGACCTTCACAGTTTACCTTGAAAATAGGTTCAAGGTCACTACACACCCTTTACTCAAAAGCTCTGCTGATGTGAAGTCTGAGCCAAATAGGGTTTAGTAGAAAGTATATTTGCTCTGAAAAAGGGATTTTTGCATGATCCGATATGATATTTACCCTTTACCTAGAAATTTCATGCAAGGTCACTGCTCATCGATTAACGATAGAGACAGTCTGTGAGTATTAGCCAGATTGGACCAAAGGGAGAGAAGATATGCCCCAGACAAGGATTTTTTATATGTAATTCTACTATGACCTTAACCTTATACCTAACAACATGGTTCAAGGTCACTGCACATCCTTCAACCAAAGGAACCCTGTGGGTGAGGTATGAGCCAGATTGGGCCAAGGGGAGAGAAGCTATGCTCCGGTCAAGCGATCTCGGATGGACAGACGGACAAACTGATCACTAGAAGGCGCCCACACAAACTTGCTTTTCTATCTAATTTGAAATAGTATCCATGCTATCTGCCCATGGTGAATAGTCATCAAAACCATTCATCAGCAGAATTTGATTTCCCTCCTTTTTAAACTCGGAACACCTCTGACCTAATCAGATCACCGCATTAAATACAAAGTTTGATAACTCTAATTTGTTTATCATCAAGAAATTCTGCATCGCCGACAAATAAAGTTCTATTCGGAATAATAATATACCAATTAACTGACTATTTGGACAATAGCAAGTTTATTGTCCCACCCCACAGCAACTATTTCCCTTCGCTTTGCCTCATGAAATAGTTGCTGTCTTGGGGGACAATACACTTCCTATTGTCCTCATACCCAGTAGATACTAAATAGGCATATAATATCCCATCCACCTCCATTTCATGTTATATAACCTCCCGTTTGTAACCTTCAATTTCACTGTGTAAAGTCAACACAACAGTCAAAGCCGCAAGTTTCACAATTAATTTATTTACTGCTTCTCATGTACTTAAAATTAGGGGCCTTAATATTGCTTAGGCCTAAAAAAAAAAGTTGTGTGTTTCGGGTAACCCGACCTAACCTATAAAAATGGCCCGATCCTACCATTTTTAGATGCCTGATTTTATCCGACTGTGAATTTTATCTTATTTCCAATAAAAAATACGTTTTTAAATATGAAACAAACAAACATTCTTAGGATTCAGGCAAAAAAAATATAAAAAATAAAAAAAAATCTCCACCTACCTAACCTAATTTTTTCATCAGTGTTACCATAAACACACTATTTTTTTTTAGGCCTTACCAATTCCAACAAGAGACATCCCATTAACTATTGATAAACATCAAAATTCATTTCATGAATCAACGCAACACTGGTAAATCTTCAAGTACAGTCAGAATCAATTTTACAAAAAAATTGACGGTTCTTTATCCGAAACTGTTCCTTGTACCTTTAACTTAGTACACTAACATTTTATGAAAAGACGGTTTGTCTTAGAATAAGAAAGCTAACGCAATTCTGAAAAAAAGAATACCACATATTGCAAATTCCATTGAGGTTTAATAAAAATATGGCCATTTAAGTGAACCCCCCATTTCCAATTTCCATTAGTAAACACAGATTTACAGGGTTCTCCATAGTAAAACATCTTTACCTGACCTTTTAGAGGTCAATTGTTGTTCAACCACCTTTAAAAAGAAACCTTATTCAATACAACATGCATCTAAATTATATAATCATGAAAAAAGCTTCACATCACTTAGAAATATCCTTACATGTATACCCCCCCCCCCATCTTTTGATTTTCATAAAAAGTCATGGTTAAAAATGTTTCACCTAATTTTATGAAACTTATGGCAATTTCCTTGAGTCATTTCTCACACATATTTGAAAACAATCATCAATGATTCTAAAATTTGATCACAATTATTTGTTTATTTTATGATTTACACCATTTTAATTAACAAATAGACAGCTGTCCTGCTTGTGATTTCTTGTTTTTATGAAAAAAAAGTAAGCTAACAATCATATTTAGTGAATATCTAATCTATTTTGATTTCTAGTCTCCTTCTATCCATGCTAAAACAGTAAGATACAACCTACAAGTTAGACATCTGCCTTAAATTAAAATAAAATTCAAACACCCAGGTAGCTGGAGACAGAGTTGATTTCCATGAAAAATGTTCAAAATTTGACATGTTTTTCTCCTTTCTTTATGCATATATACCTTAGAAAGGTAGAAATAGGTTGTTTCTTGTTCATTTCAAAAGTAATTATCATAGCAGATGTTATTTCAAAGTCAAATGTACATTTACATATCCTACATGTAATCTTAATGCAGACAATTGGATGGGGGGGGGGGGGTCAATTATGTAAACACATCTAAATACCTTTATAAAATAAAAAAAAAGGAAACATAATTGCATACTTTTATTGAAAAACAAATGTTCACAACAATTATGAATTTCTTCAAATAGCCTTAATTTTGTTTTTCATAATTTCTTATCAAACACAAACACAACATGGGATGATGCTTTCTTCAAGTTCCATTATTGTTCATGCATTATCCGATTTAATTTGAATTACCGGTAAAAAGTCTGTAGAACACAAGGCATATGCATGTGGATAGAGGTGACAGGTTAATCTCAAGAGCTGACCCACAAGAATCAACAGGTAAAAGCCATGTGGTGCCATGTCAGAACAAGAGTCCGTTTTTAGCTGAAAAAAAAATTTATCTGTGTTTACATACATGTACTAGTAATAGCTGTGTTTACATTAACATATGCATATTATTTCTGGAAAAAATACACTGACCATGCCGTGTAATAAGTATTACATATTCCAATACATGACATAACATTAAGGCAGTACAAGATCAAAAATTTGCATATCAAGTCATAACATAATATTTAAAAAAATTCTTAGGTATAGACACTTATCAGATTGAGAGAGAGTTTGAGAGAGAAAGAGAGCTAGAGTTTATTTCTTGTAGTGCAACAGTTGAAAAATACAAACGAATATGGTAACGTGTAGGGGGTAGACTATCTGTCTGACGTTACTATGGAATAAGGGTCTGCGTAGAATCAGACCTCGGAGAACAAAACAGATTGACACAACGTATTTACAAGATCTTGGTCTTCCTGGACCAGGCTATGGATGAAACCGATCACCGTCTCAATTAGATGTCTTAGACCTGTGACCCAAACCAAGGTCTCTAACCAAGTGCCCAAGCACAAGGCCTCCGTGCTACCTGGTGAGCCTTTACCAGGTTACTTCTCAGTAACAAGGGTATTCAACCGAGGATACCAACACCTCGAAGAGCCGGATACCCTAGAGAAGATGCCAACACTTCTCTTATCTGAACTCACTATGTGTTTAGCCTTACTAGTTCTCTGCCGAGCTGTAGCTTAACGATAGAGGATGCCAACACCCCTATCTCCGTCGAGAACGTAACCGCTACCAAAGTGATCAACACCTTAACTCGCAGAGGGTACTCAAAGACAAGAGTTTCAGAGAGACGTACACAGGCTGTAACCACGTAGTCAATCTCTCTCACACACACGGAAGAGCCTTATATAAATAAACTGCTCAAAACAATAAATGGGTGTTTAGTTTCATCCATGCCATATTTTGAATAAATAATACTGCCTGTATTATACAGAAACCTCTGTTATCTCTAAATCTAAGTATTTATATACAATGATTATTATTGTAAAGAAGATCAAATAATATACTAATGATTAGAGATAATTAACAAGCATTTAATGATGTAAATCTATATAACTAAGGGAGGTAACTCTATAACAAAAATGCGTGCCTCGCTACATTACCCCCCCCCCCCTAAGTTTATGCGCCCTCGCATAAAATATGTCTTTGCCTAAGACAACTGGCTAATATCTAACATAGTCTTGCAACCAGACTGGTGGTCTCCGTGTTCGCTTATTCTCTGAGCAAACACCCTCGAGATTGCTTTCCCTATCCGATTCGTCCCCATCGGATCTTGGTAACTCATCATCATCAGCCTTTAACACTGCATCTACTTCTTCGTCTGCCAACACTTGGGACTTGTGTAGCTTCAGTCTGTCTGCATGAATGACCTGTAACTTGCCCCGATATCCAGTCTACCTCATAGAGCAGGTCAGACATCTTGCCTACAATAGTGTATGGCCCTCTCCAGTAACTAGTAAACTTGGGACTGTGGCCTACCTTCCTTTGTGGGAAGAAAACATACACTTTGTCGTTCTTAACAAAGCGTTGCCAGTGCACCTTTGCATCATGATACCGCTTTTGTCTGCGCATTTCTTGCCCCGTGTGATAACGCACTGCACTATGCGCTTCTTCCAAACGAGCTTTTAGCTCCCATGCCCATTTATGCTGTGGAACTTCATTAACATCTGGTGGCATCTCGTACATAATATCGAGAGGTGTCGCAACCTCTCTCCCAAGCATCAGAGAGTTTAGAGTAAACCCCGTAGTCTCATGCTCTGCAGACCTGTATGCCATCATAACGTACGGCAAGTGAACATCCCAGTCTTTATGGTGTTCATCTACATAGGCGCTAAGCATTGTTGCTAATGTTTTATTAAAGCGCTCGACCATGCCGTCAGACTTGGGGTGATGCGGCGTTGTCCTTGTCTTCTTTATCCCTAAAAGCTTGCAGACCTCGGTAAATCAGCGACTTTCAAACTGCGAGCCTTGGTCAGAGTGAATTACATAGGGAACCCCAAGCCTCACAATGAATTGTTCCACAATAATTTTTGCAACGGTTTCAGCTTCCATGTTCTTCATTGGAAAGCTTTCTGTCCACTTGGAATAATAGTCAGAAATTACCAAGATATATCTATTCCCTTTCTCTGTCATTGGTAGTTCTCCAAGTATGTCAGTGGCAATGCGCTCCATTGGCACTCCTGTCTGTGTTATCTGCATGGGCGCTCGTTTGTTTTTCTGACACCCTTTTCTTCGGCTACATTTGTCGCATCCAGCGATGTATGCCCGAACATCAGACTAGATCCCTGGCCAATAATAGCCCTGACGGATTTTTGATATTGTCCTAGACACACAAAGATGTCCTGATGATCTATTGTCATGGTAATTGAGCCAGGACCGTGCGTCGCTCACTGTAAGGCATAATCGCTTGAATCTTTGTACCTTTGTCATCAGCCCATTTCCGATACAAAATGCCGTTGTCAATGGTCAGAATTTCGAACTGAGACCAAAGTGACTTAAGGACTCGTCCTTCGCTGCTGATTGTAGCATAATCGGGTTTCTTTCCACTCTCGACCCATTGCTTGACCATCTTTAAGCGTTGGTCACTATCTTGGAGACTTTGCATAGACATGTAGGAAGGTTTAACTTCGACATGAGAGACAACTGGTGCAGTTTCACGTTCCTGGTCCGCAGTAAAACCACATTGCTTACATGGTTTGCGACTGAGTGCGTCAGCATTAGCATGTTGTTTGCCGGGACGGTGTTCAATTTTCATGTCAAAAACGCTTAGCGACTCCAGCAACCGAGCCAACTGTCCTTCGGGATTCTTGAAGTTTAGAAGCCAACGCAAGGAACTATGGTCTGTGCGAACTGTAAACTGCTTTCCATACAGAAAATGTTTAAAATACTTGGTAAAGTAGACAACTGCGAGCAACTCTTTTCTGGTGACGCAGTACTGGCGCTCAGGCTTAGAAAGAGTACGACTAGCGTAGGCAACGGGCCTTTCTACACCGTCAATGCTCTGAGATAAAACGGCCCCTATCGACATATTGCTGGCATCCGTATCCAGGATAAATTCATGGCTAAAATTTGGCATTGCCAGCACAGGTGCCTTACATAGTCTCTCTTTTAAATCAAGAAAGGCTTCCCTGCATTCCTTTGTCCATTCCATGGCACTTCCTTTCTCTGTAAGCTTGGTCAGCGGTTTGGCTCTTTCAGCAAACTGTGCTATAAACCGTCTGTAATATCCACAGAGACCAAGGAAAGAACGGACCTCGCTCACATTGCATGGCTCAGGCCAATTTTTCACTACCTTAACTTTCTCTGGATCTGTTGAGATCCCTTCCTCTGAAATGACATGGCCCAGGTACAACACTTTCTTGGCAAACAATGTACACTTCTTAGCTTTCAGTTTAAGGCCAGCATCAAGAAGTCTATCAAACACGGTTCTTAAATTCTGGATCATGTCTTCAAATGTCTTCCCTACGATGATAATATCGTCTAGGTAGATCAAGCAGGTTTCCCACTGCAAACCTGTCATGACTTTCTCCATCAGTCTCTGAAATGTGGCTGGTGCGCAACTTAGACCAAATGGCATTTTCTTAAATTGAAACAGCCCTTTCCTTGTCATAAATGCTGTCTTTGGACGGTCTTCTGGCTTAACTGAGACTTGCCAATACCCGGAAAATAGATCGAGAGTACAAAACCACTTGTTGCCTGACAAGCTATCTAATGACTCGTCGATCCTGGGAAGCGGGTAAGCATCCTGTATTGTCACTTTGTTAAGCTTCCGATAGTCAACACAGAAGCGTGTGGAACCATCCTTCTTACGCACTAAAACTACTCCAGCTGCCCATGGGCTGGACGACGGCTCAATGATTCCCTCCCTGAGCATCTCTTGCACATGCTCATCTACGGTATCAGCGGAATGATATGGAAGTCGACGCAAAGGCTCTTTTATTGGTTTAGCATTACCAACATTTATCTCATGTTCTACAACATTGGTAGAACCAAGCTCAGAGTTGTCCTTTGCGAACAAATGATTGTATTCTCTTAGAAGACTCCACACAGCTTCTTTCTGTTGGTCTGACAAGTCCTCACTGCAACGACCTAACAAACTCTTCAACTGATCATCAAGGCCTGAGGACTGTGTGGCACTTTTGTGCACGATACCAACATGTTCAACAGGAGTTATCTGAGCCAAGAGCGTTCCTTTTCTGACTAAGCATGATTCGTCAGAGGGGTTCAGCAATCTTACAGGTACTATGTTAGCACTCTGTACTAATGTTCGTCCAACAATTGCTGGTAAGTCGTTTCTATCTCTCTCCACAGGTTCAATAATACCATCACAATTGTAGAGACATTCGCCTTTAGGTATACAAATCTTACCAGGCACAATAACCTCTTGATTTGCAGGGATCGTAACTTGGTTCATATTCACAACCCTAAAGCAACCAAAATGACCTTTCTTTTCCATGTGAAATTTATTAAACTTCCCAATATAAAGTTCTTGGTTCGGCACATCGACCATGCACCGGTACTCTGTTAGGAAGTCTAGGCCAATAATACCATCGACTGTTAATTCAGCTACAGCGGCTGTGACATTACATGAAAAATTGTCGATCTCCAAAACAAACGTTCCCTTTCCAGACACATTTAACATTTTCCCACCTGCATCTAGTACATTCTTCTGCATAAGCTCTAGAGCAGGCATGCGGTCATGGGCAATTCTTTGGGCTATTGCTGAGGAAACAAGTGTCAGAGTAGCACCCGTATCAACCAGTAGGTTCACTTCAATGCCTTGAAGTCTGGACCGTAGAAACATTCCGACTTCTACACCAATCGTATTGGCGCCTACTGAACCACTTGCTTTTCTTTGTTTTTCCTCATGCTGTTTAAAATTCCCAGCATTCGACTTTCGATTCTTTAGTGCAAAGCAGTCTTTTCGCATGTGTCCAGGCTTGTGACAGTAATGACACTTTATGACTTTTCTTTTGGTATGCTCCCTTCTATCGTCACTTGCTGCCAAAGACGAGGGTTTTCTTTGACGGATTTCGTCTACATCTCTTTGGAGCTTATCAAACTTGCTAGTGAGGTCTTTGATCATCATCGCTAGATCACTCTCGTTTAAACTTTGTACCTCGTTTACTGTTTCAGTCACTGTGGTTCTTAAATGGCTCCTATGTTCAGCCCTGTTGAATGCTTCCAACTCAACAGCTAACTTAACAGCTTTATTTAGGTTTGTGGGACGCGATTGCTTTATCTGGATTCGCATGTCAGAATCTACCAGAGCATCCACAAACTGATCTTTGGACAGTGTCTCTCGTATTTCTAAATTAGCCGTGGGGTATGCCAGATTCGCTAGTCTACGAATGGCTTGGGCTAGCTCTGGGAGTGATTCACCTGGCCTCTGCCGACGTTCTTTCATTTGCACCCTGTATAGCTCTGTCTGACCTGGAGGAGCAAATCTCTCCTCGAGAACTTTAACCAGTTCATAATAATCAGGAATCGCTCCTTTGGGAAAGTTTCCAAGAACCCCTAATGCATTTCCTCTCAACGATACAGCTAGGTAAGTGCCCTTACTTCTCTCTGTCCAACCATTCAAATCTGCACAGGCTTCGAAGTGGCTATGGTAGTCCTGCCAAGGGATCGAACCATCATATGTAGCTGGTTTCATATTTACACCAATAGATTTGTTAACTTTTTCCCGTGTGTCATGGGCATCTCTTCTAATAGGAGATGGGAACCTGACTCTAGGTGCTTTGCGCACTGTTACGCTTGGAGCAAGGTGATCATCCTCTAAAAAATCAGTCATAGGAGACACTTTTTCTCTCGGTTCCAAGTAATCATCATCTGAGAACTCAGTCCTGGAAGGTCTTTTGTCTTTTGGTCTGGCACCCATATCAGCATAGTTTAAAACCTCGTTGCTCTGCGCTCTTGGACTTTCACCGGGCTGTTGTGTACGAGGCATTGCATTTGTTGCCAAGACTGGTGATGCACTTCGTCTTGGTAACATAGATGGACGTCCCGTGTCCATCCCAGAGTCGTATAAAGCAGGTTCCTTAGTTTCTCTGGGCAGAGGGGTTGAGTGGTTTCTCTGTGCCAAACTATCCTGAAGCTTCTTCAGCTTTTGATCTATGAACGAGATCTCTCTTTCAACTTCATCCATACTGACCTATTACAGTGTTTTGCAGCTCTCCGATATCCCACCGCTGCCACCAAATGTTGTGTAACGTGTAGGGTTAGACTATCTGTCTGACGTTACTATGGAATAAGGGTCTGCGTAGAATCAGACCTCGGAGAACAAAACAGATTGACACAACGTATTTACAAGATCTTGGTCTTCCTGGACCAGGCTATGGATGAAACCGAGCACCGTCTCAATTAGATGTCTTAGACCTGTGACCCAAACCAAGGTCTCTAACCAAGTGCCCAAGCACAAGGCCTCCGTGCTACCTGGTGAGCCTTTACCAGGTTACTTCTCAGTAACAAGGGTATTCAACCGAGGATACCAACACCTCGAAGAGCCCGATACCCTAGAGAAGATGCCAACACTTCTCTTATCTGAACTCACTATGTGTTTAGCCTTACTAGTTCTCTGCCGAGCTGTAGCTTAACGATAGAGGATGCCAACCCCCTATCTCCGTCGAGAACCTAACCGCTACCACAGTGATCAACACCTTAACTCGCGGAGGGTACTCAAAGACAAGAGTTTCATAGAGACGTACACAGGCTGTAACCACGTAGTCACTCTCTCTCACACACACACGGAAGAGCCTTATATAAATAAACTGCTCTAAACAATAAATGGGTGTTTAGTTTCATCCATGCCATATTTTGAATAAATAATACTGCCTGTATTATACAGAAACCTCTGTTATCTCTAAATCTAAGTATTTATATACAATGATAATTATTGTAAAGAAGATCAAATAATATACTAATGATTAGAGATAATTAACAAGCATTTAATGATGTAAATCTATATAACTAAGGGAGGTAACTCTATAACAAAATTGCGTGCCTCGCTACAATATTACCCATCTGAACAGCGTCAAAGTACATGTATTTCCTTCTGGTATACAGAAATAAATTTGGTGAGGGTTTTGGTTTCTTTTCTTGTAAATTACATGTTTTAAAAACAATACTATGTGTAATAAGCATAAAACATGTATGAGTAAACTTAATGAAGAATTTTTAATAGATTATTTTTCACAGAATGTGTTACATTACATGTATGTCAATCTCTATAAAAGTAGCGTATATTTCGTGCGTCATAAATTAGAAGTTTTAGTAAATATCATTTACTTGCATGGTTGCTATAGATATGTCTAACCCAAATTTTCTTCATAAAGCTACAGCTGTATGTACCACATAATTATATGTTTTGTCACAAGTATACATTTTTTAAAAAAATCCAAATTCCAGCAGTTGAAAGTAACTCGATGAATTTTTCATTCTCTGATAAGTTCATTGTGTTTTGTGCGTGCATATATTATAAGTCTGCTGCAACAGCAGCCAATCAGCGGTATAAGCTGAATCCACTAATAAGAAAGTTTGTGGTTTAGGAGCGGGTAAAATTGTTTATGCATAATGTAGCTGACACTGACTTGAATGCGATGCTGTCAAGAACACCACACCAAATAATATCAAGAGACATAAATATTCACTTAAATGTATTGTGTTGTAAAGTAAAGGTTTTAATACAATTATTGCATCTTGCAAAACATGTGATGACTCTTATAATCATTTGTAATATATCTGATATATATGTACAAGATGGGAGAAATAATGACAGAACAGACTGGGATTCGAACCTTGCCCTCTGAATCTCTAGTCAAGTGCTCTACCAACTGAGCTACATGTATCTGGCACCGGTATTCAAACCACTCTGACCGTCACATCCCCCCTTAAATGATCTTCACCCTCAAAGATCACCCCTGGCTCTTCCCCTGGCAGGAGTAAACCTGTCAGTTCCAGGGGTTGGTTACAATACCAATATTGTATAGGGATGGAACGATCCACCGATGCACCACGGCATTTATTTTGACGATATTTGGATCGTTACATGTACATTTACCATTAATACATTACGATACCTATGCGAACTTTTTTTTATTTTCCAAAAATATCTTAGCTTCATATATCGGCTATTTTTAGTCTGCGCGCCTAATATGAAAGTACAAAGATGGCCGAAAACAAAGTAAAGTTGTCAAACCTGTTAGGAAGCTAAATCTGGAGTGTGGACAACTTTTGGATTACTTGTTAATGAAAAAGTAGTGTATATGAGACTTAAGTAATTTGTAAATTGTGCAACGCTCATTTTAAATATATCAAAATAACTTTGGACATGCGGTAATACATCAACAGATTGAATAAATTTTTAACCCTTATTCATGTTTTCATTTAGTTGCAATGTATCGTGATATGTATCGTATCGCATCTCATGTATCGTGATATGTACCGAATCGGCTAAGTACAGAATCGTACAAGCCTTGATATTGTCACAGGATGGGAGAAATAATGAAGGACCAAACCAGGAATTAAACCTTGGCCCCCTGAATCACTAGTCAGGTGCTCTACCAACTGAACACTGGTATTTAAACCGGTCTGACCATTACATATATAAAAAGTTATTTTAAACAATGGTGTTCAATAAAAAATAACCCTTGCAACCTTCAGTTTTTGTCTGTAATTAATCAATATTGGCGTGCGATCAGTTATCGTTGAGAACCATTTTTCATCAGTGCATTGTTACGTCATTTTATCAACACATAAAATTATATACGAAAATATGATGTAACATTGCACCAGCGAGAAATGGTCCTCGACAAGAACTGCTGGCATGCCAGTACTGCCAGTAGTCAGATTAAAAAAAGAGAATATAAAAATTACATTTAAAACATTAACAAGGGCAATTCAAGTACACATCAAAACTGCTAAACAAGGAAAATTATGTGAACTGGTAGAGTGGTACGCATAGTTCTAACTTGTAACCCACATGTACATGTACCGGGTACCCTTTGGTCTGCTAAACCTCTCTAATGATACATTGATCTGCATCATAAAAATATTAAAGACTTTTTAGTCATGTTTTAACTCTGAAGTCTGAAGTATATACAATTTTATTTACTTGATGTTACATGTATGTCTACAGGGTATTTATGTCTACATTTGGAGTCTTCCGCACAAGAATATGATCATATGTTTCTAATTAGACCCTGCTTTGAATTTTGAGTTGAAATTCACAATCTGATTTTTTTTTAAATAGATAAATTCGGTCATCCTTTCCAGTCACCCATGAACCTCGAGCAAGTCTAAACATCCAATAAACAATGTAAAAATTACACGTTAGTAAACAAACACCCACACCATAACAAAAACATCTAACTCTGTAATTCTTATAAAATTCTTGACCCAGCAGATGTTAAATCATCAAGATATATTTGTAAATTCATACGTGATGCACATAACATAAGAAAATCTATGTACAGTACCAACTACATGTATATTTGTATACTGTATGTATGACTTTCGCCACATGTGGATTTTCTCAATAAATTGAATTGTAATTTACACAAAATTCTGGTAAAAAGGAAAGAAAAAAAAACAAGTGAAAGGTAAAACATTTGGGATTCAATTCTATTAAAAGGATTTATATTGTCTGGACTAGAAAAATAACATACATAGTGACAGTGTGCACGTACTTACATGTACATCTATAGACTAAATGTTAACCAGTTAACATGCTGACATTTTAACCACTATAGACAAGAAACTTTAAAAGAAATAAAAATCCTCACCTTCTTCAGTAACATCCACATAGATCACACACTTTAATGTCCATCTTTTCGTAGCTTATCAACGGCTGATCAATGGAAACATAAACATCCGTCGACATGGTCGACAGAAGTGTGGCTGTCAGAATTTCCTCGTAAACGATTCACACGAGAATATATCCCTCCTTATACAAATATGTAGTATTGTTCCCTGTGCATGTGCATATGTTTCACAGTAACTTGAAAATTCATGTGTACACCGAAAGAATACACAACTTCTCTTCTGCATTACGGCTCTCTCTTTCTACAATGTCTATAACAATGCCGTTCATTACTGTTTACATTCGGCGCGCGCGCGGGGGTTACAAACAGGGGGGCCCCGACAAATAGTTGCATGTAGAACGTTTAAATAATGTGTGTTCATTGAATTCATAAATGATATAGATGAAAAAAAAATGAAATTGAATCACAAAAATTTATCTAAGACGCAACACAACGTAATGCAGTAAATGCCTGGGCCTTAAAGTGGCATTTGTTCGCTTGTGTGTCTATGTAGACATATTAACTCGTTCATGTACGATTCTCACATATTTGTTTTATGAAATTAGAAAAAAATAGGGCACAGAACTTTTTAAATTTGATACCAAATGACATTAATTAATAAATTAACAATAACTGAATTCATTTTTTTTTCATAAAATGATAACGATTTTTGGTATCAGAAAAATACGTGTATGAGCTGCTGACCCCTAATTATAGGAGCCAGCCCTTTTTTCTTAATTTTAAATGAAAGCTCTCGTTATTCTAAACAACTTTTGTTCTCTATGTATTAACAAAAAATTTTTAGTTTAAAGGTTATTATACAAAAAGCAACAAAATTTCAGACCCCCCAAAACCTTAAAATTTACCGGCAAATAGCTAAAAAACTAAAAAACATTTTGCCAAAATTTTCATGCCAGCAAAACTATAAAATCTTACCAACAATTCTGCTAAATTTCATGCAACTATCTTTTGTAGATCCCGAGATCAACTCTGGACAAAAGACCCCCCAATTTTCAATTAAAGGGCAATAACTCATAACCGGAAGTGAATTTTAAAAATTTGAAAAAAAACGTCTAGAGATATTAATATCATCTACATACCCTGAAAGTTTCATAGCAATCAGACAAAAAATGTTCGAGAAATCTCGTGCACAAAATTTGCGGGGGAAAAAAATAAGAAGAAACAGTAGAATAACAGAAGGGTTTTCCGTTGAAAACGGAAAACCCTAATAATAAAAAAAGAAACCGAAGAATAACAAGAGGGTCTTCCGTTGGACTAATAAGAAAAGTGAAAAAGAAACAATAGAATAATAGTAGGGTCTTCCGCTGAAGACGAAGACCCTAAATAATTTATCTGGTCAATTTCCAATAAAGACAAAACAATGTTGACAATGCTAAATAAAGAAGATTGAAATTCATTTTTCCATTTTATCTCAATACCTAACCAAAATTTTAGACTATTAACAAAGAAAAAAAATTTATCTGGTCAATTTCCAATAAAGACAAAACAATATTGACAATGTTAAATAAAGAAGATTGAAATTCATTTTTCCATTCTATCTCAATACCTAACAAAAAATTTATACTATTTACAAAGAAAAACAAATTATCTGGTAAATTTCCAAGAAAGACAAAACAATATTGACAATGTTAAATGAATTTCTAATAAATGTTTTCAAAAAAGACAGAATTCTTTGAGATCCATGTGAAGTAATGATAAAATACTTATACAGGTCACGATACCATCTTTATATCTGTATACGCTACTTTTATCTGTATACGCTACTTTTCTGACTACATAGATATGTAAATTGTTAAAATGTTCTGACATACTGATGTACATTTGCCCAGCAGTTACATGTCCATGTATGTGTTTTAGGAATGTGGCCCACGGGCCTCTTTTTTAAAATTTAATTCTTTCATATAAGATAAAATAAATTTTAAGGTTGAAAGAAACAAATAACTTAATCGTTCTTAGCTTTTTATTAAATTGTGCCATAGGCAATGTTTTTTTTAATCGTTACCTTTGGTGACTTATAAACTTAAAAAAGTCTTCCACTATGTGAGTAAAAAATACCTAGTATCCACTTCAAGGGGCATGGTCATGAATTGGGTCAAATTTCATTTTTCTGTTTTACTATTTACAATGCTTCAGGAATGCATTTCTAATGATCAAATGAAATATGAGAGTCAGTCATTGAGTAATACGCAAGATACAGGGCTCACAGTTTTATGTCATGTAAACCAGGCTCGTGCCCTGTTTTTGTTAACATAGGTTCAATTTACCAGTAAAAAAATTTTTCAAGCTGATTTGTCTATCTTGTTATTCATTCTAAGCATAAATAAACAGTTCCTAACGGTTAACACATTCAATTTAGGTCTAAAACTGGAAATTTCACTTTAACATTCAAAATGTAAACAAAAGCTTTGTTTACATAGCAAAAAATTGTAAGCTCTGTAACTCGCTTATAACTCAACGAATGACACTCAAATTTTGGTTGCCTATTAAAAATGCCTTATTGAAGCATTGTGGATATTAAAAACGAAAAAATAATTGTTGATCAAAATCGTGACCATGCCCCTTTAAGCATTGACTGCTTATTTTTGGATGTCGTCGGTCCTGTGATACACCAAGCGGTGCAGACAAATTGAATACCGCGCGTTAGCGCCAAAAATAAGCATTGAATGCTTATATTTTCATACTAATGTCTATAATCATAGAAAATTGAACGTCGCAGATTTCCAATGCAAATTAACATAAGGAAATATAAACTGAATGTTAATATATTTTTTTGTTAAATTGTAGCCGTATGATGTTTCTCTACTTTTGCAAAAAATAATCACACACACACACACACACACACACACACACACACACACACACACACACACACACACACACACACACACACTAAAAACAAAAACCCAAATCAAAAAAGAAGCAAAAAAACCTCATACTTAAAATATATAAGGTTAGTTAATAGATGCTTCTTAATTACTATATATATAGACCATATCATTTTAGCATAAACATTAAAAAAGGCTTTCTATTGTTATTAGAGTGCCGGTTTGTCGGTATACTTTTAACAATAAAAGGGTGTCAAAATATATATTTCCTTTTTTTCTGTTACGATTTTTTAGTATTTGACTGGTTAAAATCCAGGATCTCCTGCTAGGGCTCTGCGATGGACCCACTGCCTTTGTGAGAATGCACTTCGTTTTTTGCATATCTACGCCATTGCTTATAACCTGGCTAGATCACATACGTGTAATATTCAAAGCATTAAAGTCTATTTAATTATTCAAAGAAATTTCATCAAATTTGTTGGAATTTATGATTACGCAAGCGGGATTTTTTAGTCATCCAAGTCACTTTCGCACATCTGATAGAAAAACTGAATTTATAGTTATGTAGACCGGGAAGTCCTCTACAAAAATTATAAATTTCCTTTCTCCCGAATTAAGGGCTCTGACTCCAGTGGCGGGCAAACATTATTATATGCACATTTAATTCTTAACTTTTATTTGCACTGTAAAGAAACAGACTGCATATAAAGCCATCTACCAAAATTGTAAATTTCTTGTCCCCTGTGGTAGTAGTTTTGACTTTAGGGCGAGGCTTAAATGGGCATAAAATGGTAATGCATATACTGTTAAAAAATTTTCTTCTTTACCCTTACTGGCATTGAAAAAGACGTATGTGGCAAGAATACAGTGCAGTTTCCCAGTACAGAAAATCTGTAACCCAGTTACAAATGAACACAGACCAATGTAATATTCACCCTCCGTTATTTGAATTTTAGCAATGTTTCAGATTTTGTATAAAATACGTTATTTGTACGAAGGTATAACAGGGTAACAAGGGTTACGATGGTAACAGACCCTTGTTTCTATATAAATCTCTGTTTGAAAAAAGGTTACAAGGGTAACAGAGACTTCTTTTTATATAGTCATATTGTTCGGACAACGAATGTGATTCAATTACTATATACATAATGAGAACTAGAACCTACGAGTTTATAGTGTATGGCCTAAAATCAAGAGAGGAATGAAAATCGATGTGTTTTTGGTAAAGACAGAAACCAATTACTATCCTATATGTCAATTCAATTGTTATTCTCAATAGATTCTTTAAGATATTTTTGCATTGGTTAAAAATGAATAAGGATAATTAATTCAGAGAAATATGTTTCATCATTATCTTTT
This sequence comes from Magallana hongkongensis, assembly GCA_015776775.1. Taxonomy (NCBI): domain Eukaryota; kingdom Metazoa; phylum Mollusca; class Bivalvia; order Ostreida; family Ostreidae; genus Magallana; species Magallana hongkongensis. The sequence goes on from CM027471.1 coordinate 21,124,025, forward strand.
CAGCATATATGTACCGCCACTGAATTCAAAATCCATAATTATTCTAGAAAATTGACTGACATTTTCTGAGTGACAATTAATGTGAATTATCTGCATACAGTATTTCAATTGGAAAGAATTTTTCTTGGACTATAATTATGTTTTTTTTTTACCGTAATATTGGGTCCTAATCCTAAATTTAAAGATCATCCGGATGAAGTCATTACGAGACTAAAGTATGAATATGAATTCGAACACCCCTGCAAATGTGTTCGGAATGTTTTCTTTATCGTTGCAAAGCATGTAATAAACCCAGAGGTTCTCTAATGAAAGTTCACAAGATAACCCCGAGATTTGTTCAGTTCCTGTGAAATTTCGAGCAGAGGTATAAGTGTTCGGATAATATTCTAAAAATACGTAAAGTATTGATCATTTTTCACATCATATCCTACTTTGATATATGTTAAAACATAAAAATCTAGTAAGATTTATGTCTTATTTCATCATTTAGTGGTCATTTAAACTTAACAATGATATTCAGTAGTGTTCGCGTTCAACCACTCTACAGGTAGTTGAAAATATAAACATTGGGTTGCTTAATGAATCATAGCAATGTTTGATACTTTTGATTTGCAATTACATGCTTTTTAAAAATATAAATGGATGTCTGTTTGTATTAAATCATCGTAAATCGAGCCATTTTCAAGGAACTTTCCGTAAAAAATAATATAGTCTGTTTCACTATTGATGATTAGTCAGGCGCGGATCGAAAATTAATCCTTAGGGGGGTCGCTACTAAGCATGTTAACTGTTGCAACAGCAGAAAAACCTATATTTTCTTTTGACTAATTTATTTCTAGAACTCGTTTTATCCACCAATCATGAAGATAAAGTTTAAAATCGATAAACGTCTAGATTTCATATTTGACTACAAGTACTTAGATTCTAGGAAATAGACTATAACCACGAGACAGGATTTTTACTGCGAAACTGAAAGGGTAAAAGAAAACCACGTGGTCTAAATTTTAACCCTTTCGCTGCAACGTCAAAAAAGACGTTATTACGCTTCAGTGCCAAGCATGACGTTATCAAATTCATGTTTTGACGTAACAATCTGACACAACGCGCCGTACCATTTTTTTTAGCGTTGCAGGATGCAGTTTTGTGTTTAATTGATAATTTCTAATGTTATTATCGAAAACAATGGCATTTTATCTTTTTCTCTGTCATTTCAAATAAGACGTTACGCCATTCTTTTTTCTTTCTTTCTTTTTTAGCGAGAGTTTAAGTAGGTTTACATAAAAAAAAACCATAAATTCTCGGGTTTCTATTTTGCTAACCTTATGACATGCAATGCAATGCAAACTTAATCATGTTTTTCACACCAGAGTTTCCCTAAAATTTTGAAAAATGGAACTAAAAACCTTCAGTTGATGGGGCGGGATTATCAAATAGTCATCACGAAGGTATATGGTCAAAATAGCAATAACTAAGTTTTCCCCCCGAATAATGTGGACATTTATTTTTAAAACATCTTCATTCGGTCTCGCACCGTATAGGATTTACTGACCATGTACAAACCATATTAGATCAACAGTAAACCATATGTGTGATAAAGCAAAACACCAAACGTTTTAAAGCGATTTTATATAACCAACTTACATTGTTTTAAAGCCTGTATGCATCATTAATACGATATTTTTGTAACAATCATTGTCATTAATAGCGGATAATTTTCAAAAAGTAATTAATTAGTATAACGCAAATATGTTAGTGGTCAAGAGGCGGGTATTGCTGGCTGCAGCTGTAATGGTTTATCATGATGCAGTTTAATTCGGAAAAAGGAATTGATTTTTAATGTGTGTTAGATACGCAGACAGACAGACAGACAGACAGACAGACAAAGAATGACTGTGCTAGATTGGTAAGCAATTCCTTGTTCATTTTAATAATCATTTCTATGAAATCGCGCAAGCATATTAAACGCCCATCCAAGTTTATGCTCGTACAGTCATTTTGGGTATTTCGAATCACCCCGCATTCCGTGTTTTAGAAAGTTTGGTGTAACGCTCTGCAATGTACAAAACATGAACAAATGAAACTCTCCAACAGTCACCACCTGCAATGTTATTTACATAGGCGTCGGAATCGGGGGGGGGGGGGGTAAAGGGGGGTAAAGGGGGGGGGGGTAAGGGGGGCTTAGCCCCCATCCCACTTTTTTGCAAAGTTGGACGAAACCATTAGGCATATAGCATCACAGAGGGTTCAGCCCCCCCCCCCCCCCCCACTTTTTCTCGCAGGAAACATTAATTGATGATAATTGTTCCTAAATTTATTACCTTGAAGTGATTAAAACATTGAGAAGTTGGAGTCATAGGCATACTAGTCTTCCCCCCCCCCCCTTCCCGGATTAGGAATTCATGATGTGGGTAGAAAATTCTATTTGGTAGGTAAGAATATTTGGGAAGTATAGGTATACTACTACCACCCCCCCCCTCCCCCTGGATGAGTAATATCATGATCCTCAAAAAAAATTGTTTTGAGAGGTAAGAATTAATTCTTTTTTTGTTGGAAGTATACGTACCCCTCCCCCCTCCCCCATTGATTAGGAATTTCATGATTTTGGGAATTAGTTTTTTCTTTTTCTTATGCTTGTCAATATTTCTGAGGATAAGTCTAGCCCCCCCCCCCCCCCCGCCACACTTTCAATTTGCTTCCGACGCCAGTCATTTATAGATGGAGAGTTTAAAGAACAAATGACATACATTAATAAATTATTTTGTGATTTAAATCTTCTCGCTAACCTCAGTAAAGGGAATTTGTGTAATGAAAACGCTGTTCAATATTCATTTCTCATTACATTGTATGTTATTGCTTTATTAAGCGAAAAAATTGATACAGTGTATGTTTGTTACCGCATGCGAGGATCCAGAAAACATTTCCAGGGGGTGTCCGAGGGAAAAGTTTGTTTTCCAAAGTTGGATAGGGGGTTTTAGGCCTATTTCGGGAATTTTGCTATGTAATCTTATTAATTTGAATTTTCCAAGAGGTGGAAGGAATAGTCCATGCACCACCTTCTAGGTCCGCACATAAACGAGTATGATCTTTCTGTTGGACCAAAACAACAAACGTTTTTACACATATTTTACAATTAAGTTGAACAAACAGTGTTATTCAAAATACCCCAAATGACTGTATTAGTGATTTCATAAATAGAATAATATATAGGCTAATCGTGAAATTTTTAAAGCTGCTATGCCCGATTACATTTAAAATTTTGTGTTCGCTTTTATACGATGGCTATGCTATGTATGTGTATCTTAAAAGACATTGCAGTAGTTTTCCAGGTCAATTAAGCCATATTTTAATGAAAATGTGATGTACACAATTTATATACAAAAACAAACGACATAAATTGTATTGATTTCTTTCGTCTCATAATAAAATTCGCTGCTGAGGTCAAGGCGGGTATGGTTGTATTACGACTTTGAAAAAAATTCAAATAAAAAATAACTGTCGGTACATTTTATTCACTAATATTTAGAGAAGTGTTTTGTATACAATCGATACATCACATGCGGGTTGAATAAACCCAATCATTCGGGAACGAAACCAAACGGTTTCCGTTTCTAAACATTTCCAAGATGGAGTTGGTTTGTTTGTTTTGTTTTTTGTGTTCTTATACAGAAATTTTTTATGTACTTTAGATAATTCAAATTTTGAAAGGAGACGGATTTTGCTTGTGTAAATAGGCATATTTCTAATAGATTTGGTCTGTATAGAAAAATATTTGATACTCTCATAGCCAAAAAAAAATCGGACTATGTAGCTTTAAATTATTTGTATGTTTTAAAATATTCCTTTTCTCGGACAGGTGAACACTATCTTAATTTTTACATTTTATCCTAATATCTTATCTTATTTATCGATACAACTACGATTGTGATTTATATTATATTTCTAATATTCAAAGAATAAAAAAAAAACAATATAGACCTAAGGAAGTTAGCGATTACATATAGTTCATCATCATACGATGAAATATAACAGTTATGAAATGCAAAACAATGACGAGTCTATATCTCGATTCGAGCTAAGGAGTTTTTTTTTTACCAACTTGTGGTCTTACAGTTTGTTTTAGTGATGAAATCCGCTTGATGAACTGAGTTGTCTAAAATATAATAATGATAACATTTTTTGATTAAAACATTGATTTATTTTATATACAAAAATTATACTTAAACTGAAAGAATAAAAAAGTATTTTCATAAAGTATATTACACTCCTCCAAATCTTTCCTTCGTTTACCACTATATTTGCGCCTGTACACACAGTAGATGCTCTTTGTGACGATAAAACAGGTAATGACTTGAAAGTCCGTGCAGTCAGAACCATCCATGTGAAAAATGTCTATGATGTGCGGTGTCCAATTTTAGAGACACGGTTGAAATTTAGTTTCAAGAAAGAATGTCTCTATTTAAAATGCTCTGAAGAAGGAGACAGAAGATACGAAAAAGGTATCAATAGGACTTGAAGCGCGCACGTGGGGGGTGGGGTGTGCACTGAAGTCTTGATCTCGAACACGGTCGAAGAAGCATCACCATTATCTCCAAATAAGTTATTACATGCATTTCTTGTTTTTCTGTCCAAAGATTCAGTTTTGTTCTTTCACATGCATGAAAACTACAGTAAAATGTCACCAGATGCAATTTCTTGCTTATTATACAATACCAGAGATTGATGCTGTATGTAGTAGCTTTTTATCCGATTTATGTTTTAAATAAAAAAAGAACCGCATGGTTATTACCGATGTGTTTTATTTGGTTTTATTAATCAGCACTAACTGCAGCATGAAAATAAAAAAGTCGCGCACACTCGAATTATACTTTTGTCCTTCGGTGGTGGACTAAGTATTAGCTTTCGCCATGTTAAAGTTGGACTTATGACCTGTATTTTGACAGTTTTTAAGATTATCCTAAGATATGACAGTTTTATGAGCTATGATGAGATCTTACAAAAACATTTTGGTCTTAAGATAGATTTTGGTCAAAAGTCAGTTATGTTAAACGAGCCCCAGGTTTATATGGCAGAGTAGGAAAAAGTAAGATTGGTCTTGCTCTTGTGGGGGAGGGGGCATTTCCTTTGGTCCAGGTTGTGCATTAGGACAGATATTATTTTCCGGTTCTGACGGAAAAGTCCCGGGGATATATTCACAAAAACCATACGCAAGCCATGGTAAAACGCAGACAACGAGTTGGCGCTGTTTGACGTAGTGACGTTATTATTATGATGACTTGTCATTTTTTACGTTGTGACGTTATCAGCAGTATTTCACTAACAGATAGATCATACGATGTATATTGATACAAATTTAAAAAATCAATAACGAAAAACAGAACCTGAATATATTTAATATTTTTTTTTATTTTAAAGTATATTTTTTCAAATTGCCATAGGCCCTAATAGGCCCTGTGGCACTTAACGTAGATATTCAAATAGGCCCAAATAGGCCCTGTGGCACAGACATGGTTAAATGACAATATTTACATTCTACTGTGTTTTTCCATTAACTGTGATCTTCAAATGCCTCTAAATGCAACAAGTAGTCAAAGGTCAAATTGACGAGTTTTATTATGACGTCATAAACGTTGAACGCTGTTAACTGCAACGTCACAGGCGAAAATCAAAGTTCACGCTTGTGGATGTTACTGTGGCTCTTCCATTAGTATTAATTTACCCTTAGGATAAGATATGAATTTTAAGGTATTAATCACATTTGCAGATAAGGCAAGAAGTTAAAAAAATGTAAATATAAGCATTAAATCATGATTTTTTAAAGTATACACTCTCATAACTGCAGCGGTGTGTGCATACAAATTTTCATAACGCGCTAACGCGGTACTCAATTTGTATGCACACACCGCTGCTGTTATGAGAGTGTATACTTCAAAAAATTATGATTCAATGCTATAATAACGCAGGGGTGAGAATAAATGAAATAAAGCCTCGGCCTTTTCAACATGAATGTAACAACAACTATTAAGAAATCTCTCCGTTCTAATTGTTTTGATGTAGAATAAATATTGAATTATTAGTAATATTAAAATAATTAATACTTAGTAAAATAGAGAGAGAGAGAGAGAGAGAGAGAGAGAGAGAGAGAGAGAGAAAATACCAACGTATGAATGCTACTCTGTCTCTTTTTTTATAAAAAATGAACGGCAATAATTAACTCCATGGGAATATATATATATATATATATATATATATATATATATATATATATATTGAGGATGTCTATATTGTGTGATTTAAATTTATATTTGCTTTATCCAACGAGTTGAAATGGTGTATATATTCGCCAGGTTTGCCGAGCGAATATAACCATTTTAACGAGATGGATAAAGCAAATATAAAATCACACAATTTTAGATGTTCTATTTATCTCATACATTTTTTTATTTATATTATGAAGCTTTTGAGACAGTCCCTTATATGACCCGAATTGATTTTTCAAAGATCAAAGACGATTATGCAACGTTGTGTTATGCGGTTACATGTATTGTGACCTTGCGCAATACAATTTAGTACGTCATTTCTGATATAAATCTAACTGTTTTGATATAAACTTTCACTGAAATAAACCTTGAAAAAATTTTGTAGCTCTAAATAAATTTTCTTAGAGCTTATTTACTTGATTAAATAGAAATACTGATCAGAAGAATTGAATAATCAAGTTTGTTGACATACACAAAGTTGGGAATGCTCGTTAGTTTGAATATTGATTAAAACGAGGAACAGTTGTTGATGTTTTATAAAACAAACACTAGGCCTAGCCTTATGATTCGAAATTGAAAATAGTGAATAAGGATGCTTACTGGTGGTGGAATAAAAGTCTAATTAATAAACATTATTTCGGTAAGTTCTTGTATATGAACACAACCTTCATCGCATCGTCAGAATGAACTCCTTGATAGTTAACGTAATTTGCAGTTTTATAAACTACACAAAGCAAATTGAAAGTTGGGAAGGGTCTAAACTTATAAATAAAATCTTGACAAACAAGAAAAAAGGGTCTTTTGGTTACGGTTATGTATAACTTTGCAAAGAAGTGTGGGGGGGGGGGTGGTGCTAAGACCCCCCCCCCTTCCCTGGTTCCGACGCCTGTGCTACGCAGTTATGTGTTTTCCTTCATATTTGAATCTAAATTTTTTACAAAATCCATTTAATATCAATTTTTGTTGTAGATATAGTTATTTTGAAAGTACTAGAATGACATATCAAATCTTCGAAAATAGGTCACTGAAGCGTTGAAGCGAGGGGCTGTGTCAAAAATAGTTCGGACCGGAAGTATTTGATAAAGCATCACCCGTTTGATATAGCAAACTTAAGGTTTATCACACGGGTAATATACACCACACGTATGACATAAATATTAAATATATATTTATTTATATCAAAATAAAAAAATTACAACACTAATCTCAAAACGTAAGCGCGTTCATTGCTTCCTCAGACGTTACACAAAACATTTTAAAACAAGTGACGTTAAAATCAATGAGGTTATACAAACAATACTATGACGTCACAATATAATGTATTGTTATACCCCTGAAAAACAGATACTATGACGTCACAATATAATGTATTGTTATACCCCTGTAAAACAGTTACTATATAACTCTACACGAAAAAAAGTCCAGCATTTTGACTGTTGGACTGGAACTGTTAAATTGGAACTGTTAAAATTGACTGTTAAAAAAGACTGTTGACCAGTGACGTCACATTCCGCGAAAACGTGTTATTGATTAGAAGGGATATAACAAAACAGTTGTTGACTGTGTCTCAGGCAACAGTTGCCCTCGACCCCAGTCAACAACTGTATACTGTAGAGTCCTAATTAAACGCTTGGAATTATTATTTTTCTTTTTCTCTCCTTTCCACTAGGTTGTCGCTATAAAACTTGTCAAGCGGAGTCATGGTAAAATGACCTTTCCCGCAAATATCTAAATGTTCGCTAACTTTTATTTTACGGTATTCTGGATGTAGAATTTGCTGTTTATGAACTCGGATCCTAGTACGGAGTGTAGTTCCGGTTTCGTCGATGTAGTATTGTCCACATCCCCCGCACATTATACAATATAAGAGGTTTTTGGTTCCGCATGTCATGCTGGAGTTTACTTTAAATTCCCGGTCTCCGATTATGAAGATATTTCCTTCCTATAGATATGGACAGGTTCCACATCGTTGATCTGGACATTTTCTAACTGTATGCAAATTGTTATCTCTACCCGCAAGGCGTGTGTGAATAGAAAATTCGGACTAGTTGCACATTCATTCAACGGATTTTTTTGGCGTCAGTAAATCGGACCAGTAATGCATTGTTTTAATCGTCCCAGTTGAACCCTGTACTCATGGCAATTTTTATCACTTCACACTCTCACGAGAACCAGCAAGACAATAAAAACAATAACGATGTATATGACATACAATGAATTCAATGATACAGTCAATGTTACCTCTAAAGTTCACCTCAGTACACTCAATCAAAAATAATCGAGTGACGTCACAAAGGTTTACACATTGATCCTATAGATTTTTTCGGCGTCAGTAAATTTTGACCCACAATTCATAGTACCAATGATTTCCAACCTCACGTTCTCGCGAGAATCAAAGTTAAACTTTTGAGAAGCATATAAGATGTATAATTTTAAGAACATCATACTTTTTAAGTAAATAAAACTGTACAGAATACTTCGCTTTTATTTCTCCGGGGAGTTTTCAATAGTCACAATAAGGGGAAATTACTCTAACTGAAGTTATTGTAAATCTGCTGAAAATCCTCTCAAAATCTTGCCAAGCTAAAGAATGAGGAAATTTCTTCAGATATAGGAAACAGTTGTAACTTGCACTCATCTGGATGAATGCTAACATTTATTTTATTCACCATAATAACGGTAACGTTAATTTCCAGGAACGTACACGTAGAATGGTTTTTTAAGGGGTTGGATGAGTGGATGGCAGCCTCATCCAAAAAACTTTACAAGCAAAAAGAAAAAAAAAAGGATAATTCTCAAAATCATAAAAATTCTAATCCTTCAGCTCTTTAGCAGTTAAATGGTTTCTTTCTTCCCACTTCATTTATTACATGCTCCCAATCGGAATCCCAAGGGGGGGGGGGGGGGCAACGTCATTTTCTTTGTATAATATGATAAGCAAATTTTTTTAAGCGTACATTAATTTTTTTTTAAAGTGGAGTGGGCAAGTCAATGATTAGTCGATTTTCTATATATAAAATGGAAAAAAAATTAACATGGGGGGGGGAGGCTCTATGGTAAGTCAATTTGTGTATGTGAGTTTAAGAAAAAATGTATACTGCAAAAAAAGGGGATGAACTGACGTACGTTACAGTCACTTTAAAAAAGGAGATGGAATGCAATGAACATTCATATTAAAATCTTTATAATTTCACAACATTGTGTCTGAGATTGAACTTTTGTTCTACTTATAAATAAATAAATGAATATCAAATCTTATTAACTATGATTAATGTAAATTTACTGAAAAAATAGGTATGGTTTATTTTATTTTGCAATCAAATTTATTTACGTTGTTAATTTTATTTTTATTGATTTATCATAATTCATTGTTTGATCACATGCTGCGCCCGCCCCAACGGCCGCACCGTAAAACATATTAGACATAACATCAAAATTTCATTTTATCTATTCAATTAAATTTGTAATACTTTTTGATAAGGCAGATACGGAAATTGTGAAAGATTTCAGTGCCGATGCGATACTACAAGTGCCATTTTGCTGCTACATCACTGCTGTTTGGGTATTTATACGTATAAACACATAATCGGCTTTCTTTATGGGTTTTTTAGGAAGATGGATTTAAGGTTGGTACAATTAATAAAATGAGGACCCTTATAGACACTATTGTACACAATTTATCATGTATATCTATTGGATTTTTCCTATCATTTGAAATATATTATTTTGAATATTATGCAATACAAATCATTTTCTATAAGTAATTAAAATTAAACTAGCGTTTTTATTGTTAATAAAAATCATCAGTTGTATTCAGTAACATTGTCTTCAGCTCCAAATATTGCATCACGTACATGTATATACCTAAGCAATGGCTTTCATTGGCTAGAACTACACATACATTCATATTGTTCAGCTAGCTGAAAATTTACTGAAATTTCTGAAGAGATAACGATATGGCAATATTTCTTTATATTCTTTTGAACTTATTTTTACATTTCAATCAGGTGAAGAGCAAAAAAAAAACCAAAAAACAAACAAACAAACAGAACTCGTGTAAACTACAAATAATATTACGTATTTATTTAAGTGATTGAAATTGTATGTGGTTTATTTTTCATAGGGAACAGTCGCATACATACGGTAAAAAAAAACCCCCTAAAACGGGGGAGCTCCTCCATCACTCAAAGAAGCGAAGAAGTTAAAACCAAATACTTATAAAGAAAGCAAGCTCATGGTCACACATGGCAAACCAAAACCGGTTTGCCCACCCTGTGCTCCCCAACCACCCCAGAGCAGCACGTGATTATAGGAGACTGATGGCCGACAACAATAGTTCCAATGTGAAGAAGATGCGACAAATTTACGCAAGGATGTTACGTTGTTTACATTTGTTTCACTTAAATATAGTTATGATTATTAGTTCTTATCTTTATCAAAGGAAGACTGAAAATCTATTTACTCTTTTAAATTCATTAGAACAGATATGGATTAGTTTGATAATTTTCTATATAAAGAACACAATTGTTTTCTCTTGATCGGGGATTCTTTGTGCATAGTTTATATTTTTGTTGTTTTGAATTTTAAATACTTTGTTGGATATCATAAAATTATGGTTGGGTTCGTTGTATTGCTTTTGTTTTTCTGCTGAGTTTAACATGTAAATATTACAGCAAACTTTTTAAAAATTATACCAAATTTTCATTTCACATATTGATGTTCTTGAACATGCATATACATTTTCTCTTGTCTTGCGTAAACTAATAAATAAATGGACTAATAGTAAAGGTTTTATATGTTGTTTCTAAAACAGGAATCTGGAAATAATGGTTTTAAAACATGTAAAATAAATCTGCATAAAAAAGAAAGTTCCGTAAAAACTCGCTTTGATATGCATGTATGGTAACAATTTTCATGCATGAGGAAATATAAAACGCTAACGAAATGACACCAAAAACAGTAGCTGTGCTTCTCATTAATCGCGTTGTAAGTTGCAAATGAAAAACCAAAAGTAGAGCTTTCTAAAACCAACACTAAGGCATTAATTTATAAAGAAAATCGGAAATAAATTTGTTTAGTGTTTATGTAATGGATAAAATGTAAAAATAAGTAAATTAACTGATATTTGACGAAAAGATTATGCAAAAGAAATAAACTGTCTCATCTATATTAACATTGTTGAATAAAAAAGTTTCTTGTTACCAAAACAAAAGAAAAAAAAGAAGAAAAAAAAAGATGTATATCTGACTATGTTATCCATCTCAATTGACTGGGATTCAGGTAGAATATGACATGTTCCTTGCCGTACTGATTCTGACTTCTTTAATGTGTTTGAAGCATATGTGTCTGATTCTTTTACCGTACCATTGTAAAAAGACCATGAGTGTAGTTTTTACTTTTCTTCAACGTACACATGTAAGAAAAAATAGTTTATAATAATTTTATTAAAAATAGAACCAGTCATGTGGATTTCTTTATGCATAATTTATATTTTTGATATTATAAACATATTGCTGTATATATCATGTAAGTAATATGGGTTTTTTTTTCTTGCTGACTTTAATTCATCAATATTACAGCAAACGTTTAAAAAATAATACCAATTTTAGATTTCACATATTGATGTTTTTGAACATGTGTATACACTTCCCCTTGTGTTGCTTAACTAATTAATGAAAGGACTAACACCAACAGTAACGGTTTCATTTGTTGTTTCTATAAAAAAAATACAACCCGGACATAATGACTTTCAAAATCATCTAAAATAATTATGCATATACAAGAAAGTTCCGTAAAAACTTTTTTTTGATATACATGTATGAAAACTGTTTTGATGCATAAGGAAACGTTAACTCTAGATGAATGACACCCAAAACGGTAGCTGCGATTCTCAGAAATTGCTCTAAAAACTGTACATGAAAAAAACGAAAGTAGAGCTTTTTAAAACAAACACTAAGGCATGAATTTTAGAATATCATATTTTAATTAGTTCAGTGATTACGAAATGGATAAAATACCAAAATAGGTATATTTTTTTCAAAGATTCTAACAAAATATATTCCATAGATTCTTTTTGTTCGTGGTTGTTACCTAACCTTTTTTTGCCTGTTGCATAAGTTTTGTTTTTTTAATTTCTTTATTTTTGCATGCTATATGTACGTTGTATCTCCCCCCCCCCCCCCCCCCCAATCTTGAAGGTGTGTAATTTCCTATTTTCCGATTTAATGGTATGACCATATGCAATGTCTACATAGGTGTTTTAACTGATTATTTTTTTTCTTTATTATCAGTTTTATTCATTACAAAATGACGTGGCTGTAACTTTGATTATAAATATATTTTTAATTTCCTCCCTACTTACTGTTTGCAATATTAGCTTTGATCGGTATGACAGTAAACTTTAGAGCTTGCGTGTATCTTCACCATCCCTCTACGCCCAATACAATTTATAAGTATGATTATCTTTGGGGTCGCAGTTTACACTGAAAAAGCGAGTATACGCAGTACATACTCTAAATTTATCGCGGGAAATATAGCGCGAGATCAATATGACGTCATTCATAAAATTGTTTTGCTATGTTTACGTTTCTCGACATAAAACAAATGAATGCAAGCGTGACTGTAGAAATACCTTGGTTCCCAGTAATTAAAAGCTTGTGCGATGTTCACAACGTGTCTTCAAACCCCAAGATCTTATATCTTATATCGTTTGTTTGTACCACGTGAATTTTGATTGACAGTAATTGACATGTGCTGAACAAGTTTTTCGCCCGACTATGATTATCATGCTATACGATGTAAAAGAGACTCTCTAAACGGAACACATGGTCATCATCACTTTCTCGATAATTTATTAATGGTTTACCAATTTCAGTTTATTCTAAAATGAACTGACATAAATATGCAAAAATATAATCCCTCAAGGCGCCTCACTTACAAAAATGAATTGAGGTTGTAGCAACTCCTAACGTGCGAGTACCCGTTATTGTCGAGTACCCATTATTGCCGAATGTTATACAAACAGCAAGATTTCCGCTATCTATTCGTTGGTTTAGCTACAAACCAAAATAAATAAAACATAGAATTTTTAAGACACTATATGGGTTGGGAATGAAGAAAATTTACTTCATCACCTTAACCAAGGAAAGCCTATGGAAACGTATTGCATTTGTATCCGTGCGATGACACATGCCACTGAATATTTGACTTGTAATCCACTTTGATGACAGGGCATTTTTTGTTTAGGTCCAAATTCTAAGAATATTTACCTCCGTGTTATGATATTTGGCAAAAATAAGCAAGATATCATTTCTACTACACAATATTTTAAAAGAAAACCGAACATCTGCTTGCTTGTAATACGCCATTTTGTTTCCAACCTGAGGCGGATCAAAGATTTTTCACACATTTATTTATTTCTTTTACTGGACACACTATAACTTATTCTATAAAAGCTTTTGAATAAATAAACAATGCATTTATTTAATATTAATCATTTGTCCCCAGACATGTGAAGCACATGTTCCTCCGTTTGTGTGTATTTGGTCACAGGGACATTTAAAAGAAAATTGCTTAAAATATGATTGAATAGCGTTTATGATATAATTTTTATGTTACATTCTTACATTTAATCTTATACTGTAAAATTCTTTTAAAAGTTTGACCTTTTTACCAATTAATTACTGGAAAAAAGTGAAAAGATATGAGCGGCAATAATGGGTACTCGAACTTCCTGTAAAAAGTTGATATTGATGAGAATAAACTTAAAAGTATTCCTCAAATTAAATAAATGAACAGTGCAGAGATTTGCCCAGAAATTTTTACATGACAGCTTACATGAAGAGAGTAATAGAAAAACAAATTTGTGTATTTTTCTGCAATAATGGATACTCGCACGTTATGATAAACACGCAAAATACATGCTTACAATATAACGATTGTGGTCATTTTAAAAACTTTGAGCAATTATTACCTGAAAGAACTAGAAAAGACATATTTCTATCAACAAACATGTCCAGGGAGATCTTCGCGAGCCCTGCATGTGTTTTGTTTACAGTAAATACGCCTGTGTAATAGAAGGCTGAACACCGAAACACATTGCGATTTTAATATGTATGGGTTGTTCGTAACTATTAATTTTAATCATAATGAAATAATTAGATTTATTTGATGGAAAAATTTGTCATTTTCTGAAAATTTATGCATTTATGAGTAGTACAAAAATACCGAACCCGGTCGGAACATTTATTAAGTCGGTTTTTTAATAAGATTCGCTCTTTAAATATCATTCATTTTTGGCATAGCACTACGGGAGCTAAAAGGCATGCGTGGATGCTGCCAAAAGAATTTTCTTGATGTATCTGTAGGTTTAACTCGTTCTTTTTCCCGTGCACTGGAATTCGCCGTTTGCAAAACCATGGCGAAAAGCTCACGCTTAAATGATGTAATGGGATGAAAAATGTAGATATTTGTTAATAAAACGGCATATTCATTGATTGTAAGCAATGATTTAACAAGTGTTCATTTCAAAACGTTGCAATAAAACGTTTAATTTGTCTGAACTACACAACTTTGCAGACAGACAATGCAGAATACATAATTAGGCTATCATTATAACATATAAAATCATTTTGTAATTATGTAGAGAAACTATTAAAAATATGTATTTCGTGGTACTTTAGTTCTGACTTATTACATCTATTACCGTGGTCACATTAACATTTGTAACAACAAACAAATTCCTCTATTTTGTTTTAACGCCGTTTTATTTCATTAGCCAATATAAAGTCAAATATGGCCAAAATGATCATATAGTGTTTATGAACATAATTTAAACAAATCCTCTTCACGTTTACCGACACTGAATATAAACTGGCAGCATGTTTTAATAAAACCATAAAGCTGTCTTCATAAATAAAATTTCATGATACTTAAGGCAGGAGTTCTGCCGGGAGGGGGGGGAGGTGAGTGGGTGGTTATTATGTTTTAAGATCTTTTTCTTTTGTTCTACTGTTGAGTTTTATTGCAGAGATAAATACATATCTAAAAATTAGAATAAATAAAGTTGTCTATTAGAGTTAGATATCAGTAAAGCCTTTGGTCCATGGGACAATAGTTTTGTCATTGGGAGAGGGGTGTAATCAATCTTCCCTTGCTTGTTCATAATAAATAAGTTATCATTGTAAATAATCTAATAAAGATAATAATAATTTTTAATTAAGGGGCCAAAAAGGGAATTGTTTACTAGGTAAAACGGGCATTCTGGCCATTTTTAGTTTATAAATGAAAACATAAAGACGTAAAATCTATTTTTTTACAGTAAAACGAATATGGGAAAATGTTTTCCTGTCATTAGAGTCTTGCAGCTTTCTCAATATCCGATATTGGGTTTTTCACCAAAATTATAGATTTTATAATCCTTGTTGCAAGATTTTACGGGAGAGGGATGTCATTAATGTTTTCTAGATTTCTACTCCAGAATAAAGCTAAATTAAATGCATATATACAGGTATGCATGGGCCAATGATACTCATATGACTGTTAAGGACTGTGGACCACTTGTTTAATTTTGGAATTTATTTTTGGAATTTTATAAGACGTCCACACAGCCATACACAATATGTAGTTACATAGTAAGTTATCAAAGATATATGACAGAATGATTCTGTTTTAGGAGGGATGGTGGAAAAATCAATCAAAATTATTTTTCTTCACAGCCCAAATGGTATTGAACTTGTTGATGTTGTCATTGTTTTGAAAAAAAAAATAATTTGATCTATATAAAATATTACCTTAATATGCAGTAATGCAACCACAAAAGATGGTAATGTATTTTGTTTAAGGTATTTCTATACTTGGCACTAAATGGGCTCAATCATTAAAAGCTTAGCTTTAAATGATAAATATACATTGTAGCAATACATATACAAAAGAAAATATGTATGTTTACATGCTTGTTTGTTTGTTATCACCTCACAGACGGGTGTATTCTCATGCGAAAATTATTGACAATTATGAAATTTGCCAGACGTCCGTTTTTTCCTAAAAATAATTACCAATTTTGGGAAAATTAGAAATGAACATCGTTATAGAGTATAAATATTTATTTAAGCCATATATCATCAATAATTTTGCGCAAATTTTTGTAAGTAAGTACGCTTTATGGACCTGATGTATCAAAATAGAATACAAATTAAAGTACTGAGGAACTGACGGGAGTTGATTTTGTCGATGTTTATTTATTTTAGATATGTTATTTTGCATGACAAGTACATGTAGTTTCTAATTTGTATTTGAATTACGCACATTTTTATAATATGAATTTTTCGACTTTTTCGACAAGAATGTCGAGAAACCCCCATATAAATCATGTTAAATAATATTTGAAGATAAAATTAATTTAATCAAACTATGTATCAGTAATAGAAATATTTCTCGAAAATTGTATGGATCCAAGCAAACTGAATTCTAGTCTCGTTCGACCAAACGCTAAGCTGACACCGTAAATCTCCGACAAGCAAGAGAGACTCTCTGATTGTCAGACATTTACGGAGACAGCCGAGCGTCGAGTTGAACGAGACTATATTGAACTCTCGCGTAGGAATACATACGACTACAAAAAATATCTGAATTGATCGTACCATTTAAAATCTGACTATTTTCAAGGTATTTATAAATAAGTTTCCTTGAAAAACAATGCTTTAGCATACATTACATCGAATTTATCAATTATTTTCAAAAACTAAGAACACTGTGCCGGATAATTATGCCAGTGCCAAGGTGGCATTTTTGCACCCGTCTACGCTGCATATATCGAAAAATTCATTGCTTAAAG
This sequence comes from Magallana hongkongensis, assembly GCA_015776775.1. Lineage (NCBI taxonomy): Eukaryota > Metazoa > Mollusca > Bivalvia > Ostreida > Ostreidae > Magallana > Magallana hongkongensis. The sequence continues at coordinate 21,141,116 of CM027471.1, forward strand.
AGTTAACATTCACCTTTGTTATCATTGTATCTCACCTGTCAGGTGAGATATTTACCTTTCAAAAATAAATTCCTATAGGAAAGTAACTTTTCCCATAGGAAAAACAATATTCCTATAGGGAATTTGAAAGAACTATATATGATATTAGTCAAATTTGGCCCCCAAAATTCGCTATTTTTAAAATGATTCAGGAACATTAATTTGTTGTGTTATTTTATAAAAGAGTTGACATGAAATATGTTTTTCACTTATTTATTTGATTTATATGCACTCACTGGCAGTATATGACGTCAGAAGTGACGCTATTTTAATAATTTAATCAAAATCAATCAAAAATTGAAATTTTTCTTATCTTTTTTCGAATGGGAAATATCGAGCAACATCTCTTTGAAAAAGAACGAACTGTTTGCCACTTTTAAGTATTGGATAGATACATCTTTGGTGAAAATATTTTGTTTGTTCAAGCAGTCGCGCAATGTTTCCTTAAAGAAAAACTACCTAAAACAAGCCGTTTTATGCTAAAAATGAGAAAATGGCGGGAAAAGGTAAACTTTATGATGTCATATTTTTAAATTGTGGGTACTCAAATCAAAATGAAAATTATGAAAAACTTCAAATGTATATTTGTACAAATAAAACGAAGAATTACAGTAAAATGACAATGTTCATTTTAGGGGGCCATTTTAGGCTCAAACCATATATAGTCCTTTCCTATCGGAATACAAGAACTTCCTATAGGGATTTTAATTCCGATAGGATTTGATTAAATCCGATAGGAAAACTTAATATCCTATTGGAAAACTACATGTCTGAATTAAATTCCAACAGGAAATACCATTCTCCTATAGGAAATATAATTCCTATAGGACTTTTAAAAAATCCTACATGATTGTCAATATTTCCTGTAGAAGAATCAATTCTCCTATGGGAATTATCATTTTCCTATGGGATATTAATTTTTAAGGGTAAATATCTCACCTGTCAGGTGAAAAACACTATAAACAAAGGTGGTTATATATACTCTCTAGACAATGGTCTACCATTTGGTATATATGGATTTTTCCGAAACTTCATCTTAAGCGGATGCAAAAATGCAACCTTGGCACTGGCATAATTATCCGGCACAGTGTTTAAGTCTTGTCAGCAGCGCTGATTTGTGCTGAGGTCCAGACACTGTTTCACTTTTGGTTTGTCCGAGTAACTGCATAGGAGAGTTGATTAAAATCAACTCCCAAAAAAAAGCAATGCTTGTATCGCGTTTGGTAATTTTTTTACTATTTTATGGACTCAAACTTAAATTCATGGTGTTTATTCTATAGATTGGCATCTTAGGAAAAAGATTTGGTAAAATAAATTATATGTTGACGGATTACTTTTCACGCTATAAGCTCTAAACCAAGTAGACCCTGACGAAAAAATCCGTAAGAATCACATTTTGCTACAGTTTTCTGCCTATATCTATCAACAATGCTAGATATCATTTAAACAGTCATTAACTAATTGACGATTGATTTAATTCGAAATAGCTTCTGTCTCTAAATTTAAACCGGTTTTAGTAAAAGAAAAATAAAAATTCGGGGGGGGGGGGGGCATCAAAACAAAGAAGATATAAGCATACCTGATATCCTGGTGAATCAGAAACTTCGTTTTTCATTTTACTTTAACAGAATCGAGTTTCTCAACATAATCATTTCTATCTCTCATAGAATACATATATTACCGTTGTAATTGCTTATTATTGCCATTGTTTACAACAGCGATGTAGAGCAAAATCAATACCGGGTATCTAAAACGCTTTGTAAATGTCGAACCAATATTGTAAAATCCGTATTATGTCGTAGTGCGATACTCGGACTACTTTAATACATAAATATAAAAATCGATTTTTATAAAATAATTGGATTTGTAACTTAAATTGAATCTACTGTTGGACATTCGCCAAAAATAATATTAAATACATTAAAACCAATTCTATGTGAATTTTGTTTAAATATGCTTGCTTAATTGGTTCCATAATAGTAATTGGTTCCATAATAGTAGAACATCCTCACAATATACAAAAAGCATGTTTAATATTCGCGAAAATGAAATTTACCCAAAAAAGAACAAATATTTTCATCAAAAACTTCAATTTTTCAAGGTAATTTTCTATGTAAGGAAAGTTAAATGAAAAAAAAAAATTAATTAATAACTAAACTGTTACATCGATTTTCCGTGCAGGGTTTTATAAATCTTGTCACGTGACTGGTTAATTTTTTGGTACATTGGGAACAATGAGGTTTTTGCATTTGTATTGGATTAATTACGTTGAGGGCCCAAGTTATAACAAGATATATCAGAGATAACAAGGAAGTGAAAGGCTGTGATAGAAGACGGGGGAATTCTACGATTTGTACTGACGAATTGCATGCTATAAATGCGCGTGTGTAGGATGCTATGACAGACACTTAGTACCAAGTAGAGGTACTGTCAATATTGTACACTGTTCCTTAGCCTTTGTTATAGTAGTGAAAAGAACCCAAAAAGTATATTTGGTATGTTCATTATTATTTTTTTGTTTTTTGTTTGTTTTTGAATACGTGTGACTAATTGTAAACTAAGAAAATATACCAAGGCTGTAAAAAAAAGAGTATTGCTTGCAGAGGCACGGTTTGAAAAAAAGGGGGGTTACATAGTTGAAGACATAGTTGTAGACATACTATCAAAATTTTATTTTATCAATTCAATTGAATTTGGAATATTTTTGGATAAGGAAGATAAGGAAATTGTAAAAGCTCTCAGTGCCCGATGGGACAGTGCAAGTGCCATTTTGCTGCTACACCAATGCTGTTAGGGTATTTTTACTTTCAAAAACATGATCTTGTTTTTTTTTCCGTTTTAGGAAGATGGATTTAAGGTTGGTATAGATAATAAAATAAGGAACCTTACAGCCTATATTGTAAACAATTTATCATGTATATCTATTGGCTATTTCTTTTCATTTGAAATGAACAATTATTTAAAAATTATGCAATAAAAATATTTCCTATGAGTATTAAACATTAAATTAGAGTCTTTATTGTTAATAAAAATAATCATAAGTATTCATTAACATTTTTGTCAGGTGCATATATTCAATCACGTACATACATATACCTAAGCTATGGCTTCCATTGGCTGGAACTACACATACATTCATGTCATTCGATAGCTGAAAGTTTACTGAAATTTCTGAAGAGATAACGAAATGGCAAAATTACTTTATATTCTTTTGAACATATTTTCACATTTCAATCAGGTGATGCGCAAAAAAACAAAAACAAAAACAAAAACAAAAAACCCCAAACAAACCCGTGTATATAAACCACAAGTTATGCGTATTTATTAAGTGATTGTAATTCTATGTGGTTTATGTTTAACAGGGAACAGTCGCACATATTCGGTAAAAGAACCCCGATAAGATTATTTACAAATGTCTGGAAAAATCAATCCGACAGAGATGATTGTAAGTTCTTTTTTGCCATTGCTTTTGCTACAAGGATTTGAATCTTTGAATAAAAAAGTAAATGTGTACATCGATGATCATGAACAGATTTATAGTTATTGATATCTAAATATTTAGGTCTTTGTCTAGACGGAGGATTAGGAAGAGCTCCTTCATTCGAAGAAGCGAAGAAGTTAACACGAAAATATTATTATAATAATAATTATAAGGAAAACAAGCTTATGGTCACACATGAAAGACCAAAACCGGTTAGCCCACCCTGTGCTCCCCAACCACCACCAAGCAGCACGTGATTATAGGAGGCTGGTGACCGACAACAATAGTTCTAATGTGAAGAAGATGCGACAAATTTACACAAGGATGTTACGTTGTTTACATTTGTTTCACTTAAATATAATTATGATGATTGTTTAATTATCTTTATCAAAGGAAGACTGAAAATCTTTTAACTCTTTTAAATTCATTAGAAAAGATCCGAATTAATTTGATAATCTTTTATATAAAGAACACAATTGATTTCTCTTTATGGGGGATTCTTTGTGCATAATCTATTTTTTTTTTTTTGAATTTTAAATACTTTGTTTGACATTACATGACATTACGCTTGGATTTGTTGTTTTGATTTTGTTTTCCTGCTGAATTAAACATGTAAATATTACAGCAAACTTTTTGAAAATTATTCCAGTTTTTCATTTCATATATTGATGTTGTTGAACATGCACATACATTTCGTCTTGTATTGCGTTACCTATTAAATAAATGGACAAATAGTAAAGGTTTTATATACTGTTTCTTGTTACAAAAAGATGTATTTCTGACTACTTTGTCCATCTTAATTGACTGGGATTCATGTTCCTTACCGTATTGATCCTTACATCTTCAGTATGTTTGAAGCACATGTGTCTGATTCTTTTACCGTACAACCGCAAAAAGACCACGAGTGTATTTTCTACTTTTTTGCAACGTACAAATGTACGAAAAAAAATAGTCCTTATCAATTTATAATCATATTAAAAAACAAGTCATATGAGTTTCTTCATACATAATTTATATTTTTTGTTCTTCGATAATTTAATATATTGCTGTATGTATTATGTAAGTAAGCTTTAGTTCGTTTTTTTCTGACTTAAACACGTTAATATTACAACAAACGTTTAAAAATTATACCAATTTTAGATTTCACATATTGATGTTTTTGAACATGCATATACACTTCCCCTTGTGTTGCTTAACTAATTAATGAAAGGACTAACACCAACAGTAACGGTTTCATTTGTTGTTTTTATATAAAAAAAAAAGACAACCCGGAAATAATGGCTTTCAAAATCATCTAAAATAATTATGCATAAACAAGAAAGTTCCGCAAAAACTCGTTTTGATATACATATATGGAAACATTTTTGGTGCTTGAGGAAGTCTAAACACTAGAGGAATGACATAAAAAAACGGTAGCTGTGATTCTCAGAAATCGCGTTAAAAACTGTACATGAAAAACCCAAAGTAGAGATTCCTGAAACCAACACTTAGGCATTAATTTTAAAATATCATAAATTAATAAGTTTAGTTTTTATGTCATGGATAAAATACAAAAATGGTTAAATAAATAGACAATCAGGGAATAGGGCATGAAAAAATATTAACTTCCTCATCAAACATTATATAATGGAAATAACAAGTATTCCTTTTAAAGGAATGATCGGCAATAATGATATATTGATAGAACGAAGCATTCAACATGATCAGTTTGATGTAAAATAATTTAAAAGGTACTGTATTTTTAAAACATATAGAATATTTTGAATCTGTACACCATTATTTCATCATTATAAACTGTCAACAAATTTAATTTTGAAATAAATTTGGGGAAAGCCGTTCGTAAACTCCTTGTCCAGTTTTATATCTTTAACGTAATTATTAAATGTTAATTTAATGTATCTTCTTCTTCAGAATACAGAGTAGGGCTCTAAAAGCACTGGCGTCGGAAGCAACTTGAAAGTGTGTGGGGGGGGGGGTGGGGGTGGGGGGGGGGCTAGACTTATCCTCAGAAATATTGAGGGAAAAAAGATAATTCCCAAAATCATGTAAATCCTAATCCGTGGGGGGGGGGGGGGGGGGGTGTATACCTATACTTCCCAAAAAAAAAATCTTACCTACCAGAAATTTGTTCCCCCCAATTCATGTAATTCGTAATCCGTGGGGGAGGGGGGGGGGCTATAACTCCAACTTCTCAATCTTTTAAGGCAAATTTAGGAACAAATATCTTTCCTAAGCCCCCCCCCCCCCCATTGCCCCCCCCCCCCCGGTTCCGACGCCCATGAAAAGAGCATTAACACGCATACAAAGAAAGAGTTGTATTAAAATAATTTAATGCGACTGAAAAACATTGAATGCCATCATAACTTGCTATTATATACTGACTGCGTATATAGCCTCTCCCTTCTTTAAATTAAAGAATTATTTCTAAAAAAAAAAGTAAACTAGTAAACTAGCTGCACAACTGTAGCTTCGTGGAAATTTTGGGTTGACGGATCGTAGGGTTACAGTTTTATACAAACCAAATACTGTATATTTATTCCGCACAAATAGTTGCGCATGAGTTTGGACTTACTGAAATCATTTTGGAAAATATATATATATATTTTTTTTTAACCAAACATTTCTGAGACATTTTACTTTAAATTTTAGTACTTTCTTGCCTCTGAATATATTTTAAACACCCTCACAGCCCCGTAAAATTAAATACTGGGGTCTGTTTACAAGTAAAAATGGCGACGCTCGATCCCGACGTGAATTTAACATACCTCATTTTCCGAGGTTTGTAAGGGTGTTTAGAAAACGCTTTTAGCCCAACGTGTCGTCCTTAACTGACTTTAAAGCGTACATGAATTTAAAAAGCAGTTGGACCTCATATTAGTTTCGACCGCTCCTCAACTGCTACTGAGGTGTATATATAATGGTGTAGAACGTTAAGGTCGGTTGCTTTCCGATCGAGGCATTCAGACTGCATCTTCTTCTAAATGTATGAACTACACATTGTAGTAAATGTTTTAAAAGAGAAATCAAGAAAACTGCAATCAATAAAAAAGAGGGTATATTGTTTGAAAGAATGTGCAAGGTATCCATTCCGTATTACCTTCCACGGATACATGTTGTGCTGCGTTACTAAGCGTGTATATCGTCCACTTATGTCGATCGTTCATACTGAGTGCATAACGACCACATGTGCTAAGGACAGGACCGACCCCCTTTTCCACACCCCTCCCACCCCAAGTATCGAGACCTTAGTCCTTTTTCCTTAAATGTTCCTATTATGGCTTATTTTTAACTAATTTGTACGTTTTTTGCAGAAAATTACTTATTAATAAATCAAAAATTTCTTTAAATAATCATACCCTCTCTATATATAATACAAGAGGGTTGTTAACTTTGTCTGCCGGCCAAAAGGCACTGCCGATGAATATTTGTTGAAATGTACTATCAAACTACAACTGCCAGTAAAAATGGTGACCTCATCCTATTGTGGACGCTGGTCCTATCACATATACATCCGACCCAGTAGATACATGATGGTATATCTGTAAAACTAACAACGCACATGTAATATAGATTTTATCAGTTTCTACAAAATCAACCTGTATTCTGAAGTTCATTCGTTCACTGCACGATCTGCTACAGTATGTGGTTTGCGCATATGCGATGATATAACAGATGAAATAACAGTACGACATTGGAAAAGGTTCTACAATGATCGAGCATTTTTAAAATATGGACGTCAGTACGATTTGTTTTGACTTTCATTGGATATTTCTTTAATTAGTTACTAGGGCAGTAGTAACCATTGTCATTTTCTTTAGCGTTTTACGAATTTTTTGTCCAATGCGACGTGTTCAGATGAGTGAAATACCTAAATGTAAAGCATGAACAGTGGTATCGGATTTATAAAGGGGTGTGAAGCGATGAACGTTACAACAGGAATCTTAAACTAATATGTCGGTAGTCGGAGATAAAAGGGAAATAATGCGTATTTATAAATTCATGTCGGCTTCAACATACTACTCGATTAAAGCTGGTTCAATTCAACCGCATGACTGAACAAACTTGAAATTAAAAGCTATTTGATTTGAAAACTTTATACTTTCATACTGCGTATGAATTTACAAGTAATTTTGCGAATGAAGTTGTTCCCAAAAAATATAATTGTTAAAACACCATGTTTTACAATTATTCATCAATACATTTGATTTTATTGTTGATTGTTTTGACCATATCAAATATAGTCTTTTTTCTTTTCAACAATACAGTTGATTTTATTGTTGGAAGCATTTCAAGAGTTATTTTTCATGGATTATATTTCAAGGTTTATTTCAACAATCTATGTAAAAAACAGATTTAAAAATACCCACTTCTTTCGTGATCTGCAATTTATACCGATTTTATTTAATAAAATAATTGATTTTATCAATAAGGGAATGTAAGTACATGTATAAGCATTAAATGAATTATTTTTATGTCTTCGTGTCGGTGACTGCTAACGCGCGTTATTCAACTTGTCTGCTCAGCTCCTGGCAGTTATTGACAAGACGCTGTCAAAAATCAGTTATTCAATGCTAAATAATTATTCAACTTTCCACCTGTAAATATGAGTTTACTGCATGGTACCACAATGGGCTGCAAAACGGTTTCCATTGTCCTGTGATGTGTATGCTCATAATGATTGCAATGTCGACCTCACTCCGTTGATAATTTCTTCAGCTGTAGAATGGAATCCAATTTTGTTTTATCTGTTCTCCAAGTTCCTTGGGCTGATGTAGGGAATCTCTGATGTGAAACGTTTTGTTCCTTAAGAATTGTGATTAATGAATGTCTCCTACATGTACATGTAATGATATCTATGCGTGATGTATTTGCAAACATGGAGAGGTCTTTGAAATGTGTCTGTATGTCGTATTTCTCTAATGTGATTAGTTTATATATTTGTCGGTTCAACATCCAGTGTTTATGCCTCCTCATCTAGGAAGCAAATACGTGATTCATGATCTTAGGGAGATTATCTTGTTAATTCATTTCTGTCGCTTGTGTTTCGCCCCGATAACTTCGATATGCTTTCTATTAATGTGACTTTTAGCTCTATAATTTGGTCACTTAAGACTACTCAGGACAAACTACGATTTATTTATTATTTTTTTTTTTTACATTTTCTTTTTCTGCTTTTCCTGCAATTTAGAAATAAAATATTCAGAAAATTAAGTATTTCTTTTTTCTTTTTTTTTTTGAAGATTTTCTAGCCTTTCATGATTTCTAATATCGTTTGTTACTCCATAAAAATGTCGATCCTGTCCATCTATTAGCAACAGTATATAGAAAGGTCAGAGTACGTGTATCCAGAAAATCCCTGCATAGTAAATCTCATGTAAAAGTCTGCTTTTCATAATAAGTTCTTTTTCCTGCTGGATTGCATGTTCACAGAATCGACCTCCCAAATACCTCTTTGGCTGGACAGACGAGTTTGACATATTTAACATATTTTAGGGTTTGGTTAAAATACACAGGACACAAATGTGAGTATTTTCACCCGAAACTTAAGTTCCATGACAGCAAAACTTTGTTAGCCTTGAACTGACATAAAAACTTGAAAAGACATTTTACTTTTTATTAATGACACCGAAATAAGAATAAATATAAGACTTTGATCATGCCGCGTGTGTCATGCAAATTAAATGATCACCTATTCGTACACAATTCGTTGAAACTCACCCGAAATTCCACATGAAAACGAACCAAGTTGTTTTGAACATTGGTTCCAGTGCCATGTTATTGCGATTGCTTTCTAAAAAATGGCTATATTGAGATATACATGTACACACTGAAAAGAATTGGGACTTGTCGTCTGTAGTTAGAAATATGCATTAATAGATAGAGCATCTGAATAAAAATACCCCCAAGAAATCATTGGATTTCATTGTAATGCCGATTGCTTATGCTAAATGTATATGCCACGATGCAGTATTAACGTTCCCCTGCGCTTGAGTGACTATCAAGCGGAAGCGGAAGAAAATATCCTATTTTTGTGTTAGGCCAATAAATGTCAATTCTATTTTTTTCCTGTATTACCCGATTTATTTAACTTTGAAAACCCTAAGTTTTCAAAAGTTTATCTTTTTATATTAAATATTTGGAAAAATCGATTTTGGTAAATCATGGGTTTGTGTGTCATCATGTCTCTTTACTCTGTTCGTTTTGAATATTGTTTTCATCTCGGATAGTTAACACAGCTTATAGCACATGATGTTTAATGTCCACCATATTTTTAAGTTTGCAGAATACAACATATCTTTATATCATTTTCATTTTTTTTTCTCAAAACTTTGCAGACATTGCCTACGTGTCGCGCATGCAGTTTCATCCTTTACATACATATTTTTTGCACAGTATGTTCAATATAACAGAAATTGCATGAGTTAAGCTATACAATAATTTGAAAAAAATATTGTTTTCATAGTTATATCTTAATGGTAAAGCTAATTATACAATATTATTTATATAAAATATAATGCCAAGTATCTGGTAATAACAGGTCCTGCTGTCTCAAAATTTCTACCGCTCATCTTGGTTTTCAACTCAAAGTTATATATCAAAAGTGCACAAAATAAAGCCAAATACTCAAAATTTATGTAAAGTGTTGACTTGAGGTAAGTTGGTGATGTTGGGTCTATATTTCTCAGTAAATGTACACATATTGAGTAGAGTTTAGGAATCCAATGCTTTTTTAACAAAAAGTGTGTCAGTCGTATGACGGAGATTTTTTGCCGTTTTTTACAAAAATCAGGACACGCAGAACTCTTTCTTAGTACTGCAGCAGAGCCTTTAGTTCGTTTATAAACACAAACGTTATTTGTTGGTCGTATATATTTCGAAATCCATTTATTATGCACATAAGCTGTGATAAGAATACAATACTTATTGCTGACCTCTATTTTTAAACAATAGATGGCAATGAATAAAAATCCAACTTAATTTAAGAATGTTCGCCTTTTTTCGCTTCTGAACAATTGGTCTTAAATACCATTTATCCCATTTATTTCATTTTCATTATTATAAACATTGAAATATGTTCTAATATCTCAACTGTTATGTCAAAATATTATGTCAACTTATGTAAAATCTTTAAGGGCCGGATATTGATGTGGGGTTTTTCCATTTCTATACATTGCATGTAAAATATATTGAGTGACTCGCATAAGTAGTTTCAATAGATATCGTAGAAACATGTCGTCATTTTTAGGTAGAAGAGGAAATTAGAGAAATAACAGACGAGCTATGGAGAAGAACGTGTCTTTTTTGTAAGTTTTGATTTTATAATTATATATTTCAAGAATACAAAGAACAGGAGGGGGTAGTGTGCAATTATTTCAACTATAGTGATAAATAATGCCTTATGATTAATTATAAATTCAATATAGAACAATTAAAGTGTGTATTGAGCTGCATGATTATAGACATTTATGCATAAGAACAGGTTGGAAATATACAATAAAAGTTTAAAGCAATCATATAAGAAAAATAAAGTTTTCTATGTGTTATAAGATAACTTAAGTCACCCAGTTACCAATTAAACATTTCATCTCTGCTCTGTAATCACTAGGGTTATATTGACCAAATTTAATGCGTTGACTTCATGAGGGTCAGTGGTTCTTATGGTGGAATCAATTGCAGGGTATTCTGTATACCAATTTTTATTCGCGGCGGACTTTATTTAGCGATTAACTGCCGATAAACTGATTCGCGACGACTATTGTTCGCGACCAAGCATTATCCAGACCTGTATTGTAAGAAAAACTAGAGACAAAGGATTTGTACGCGGCGAAAAATATTTCGCGACAACAAGGCTCTCGCTAATCCTCGCGAAAAGGACTATATTCCGTATGGTCAAATATCTGCCCCCCAATTTTAACGAATTTTTAAATTACTATCGTATAAAATCAAATCTTTATAAATCATAGTACAAAGGATACCTATCATATTAATCTTGATTTAAGTAAGCCATTGCTCATTCGCTGTTTATCGTGTCTGCTCAAATACGAATTTAACATATATTTTATTTCATTATAATTTTACACATCATACTAAAAAAAGGTACTTGAGCAAACCTGCGCTCGATGTTTCTCAGTCGAAAAACCGTCGGAAAACACCCATAATTTGCTACAAACCATCAATTTTACAAAGTAAGAATATCTCCATGACGTAATCTCTACATTATGACGTCGCTGTACTGAAAACCTTTTACACAATTAATTTCAATTTGATTTCAGAAATCTTTAACCTTATCTTTAAAGCTTTATATAAAACTTTAATTTTGGGGGCAAAACATTCATAATACCGCACATAGTCCTTTCTCGCACGCGAATAAAAGTTGGTTTACAGTATACGGATAGCCGGCAGACTAAGTGGTTATGGTAAACAAAGAGTTCTTTACTAGATCTGGGAAATCTAAAAAACAAAGAGTTCTTTGCTAGATCTGGGAAATCTAAAAAAACACTAGTCAGAAGTACTCTTTATTTATTAATAATATAAACATGATAATCATCACTTGTCACATATTTTAAATCATTGTATCTTACTTATTAATGAATTATACCATTCTCACAACTGAATAATAAACTGTTAGCTTTTTTTTCCAGAAAAAAAACATGTACAGAACATTTTGTGTGATGTGTGGGTTTTTTTAATGGCAAGATAACGACTCTGCTTTTTCGGGAAAGTTCTCTAAATGTTAAATACAAACACAAGGAATATTTTGAGCAGAAAAAGGAAGAATTAGGCCCTGTAATCAATAAATGATCATCAAAAACATTTCCTTTTTGTATATATTTTTTTATGAATATTAATTATCAGACATGCAGAGAGTTTGACTTCCTTGTAAAGTTATTATGTCAGTTGTCAAACATATGATATACTAAAATGCTAAAAATATAAACAAGGTTTCATGACAATTTTTTTTAATGAAAATTCGTTTACAAGTTTAATGTTTTCAAAAATATTGATCATTAGTTAATAGATAAAGTGCAAAATTGATAAAAGCAAAAATGGAGACACTGTTGTTATACGGATCAAAAGGGGTCTATGAGTAAAATCTATTAGGAAATAAGTTTTCAATTGCGTGTGCTTGTAGTTATATAAGTAGATCTAGAAAAGATGAAGATGGGGTAAACTAAAAATTATGTCGTATAAATTTAGAGGATACATATATGACTCATCCATCCGGAACAGCAAACAAATACAATGTACATGTAACATTAAGAGCCCTATCCTTAATATTATAAATATCGTGATATTATTTCTATACATCAAGTGATGTAAAGTTATCTGGTGAGTCTGAAAACAATCTGGCTACTCATTCTTGATATTTAACGAGGCCGAGTCTAATTTGTTCTGCCCTAGATTTTTTAATGAAATTTTTTTACATGAATTTCTACTGATATAATTATTATTTTAAAATTTAAAAAAAGACATTTTCCACACCGTTTGTTTAAGGGGTAATTCAAAGTTTTTTTAATTTTTAACATAGGACCCTATGAAATTTTGCTTGAAATGTATCAATTTTGCACAATTTTTACATTTTTGTTTAAACATCTACCATGGGAATTTCTTTTTCTGTTCTACATATTAAAGTTATTGCTTAAAGGCATCAAATGGTCATATGAAAAATTTTCCAGGGGTCTTATCAAAGTTGATTTTGTATGCCTAATTTCCCAGTTTGCCAGATAATGGCTATTTTTTATTTAACAAAGACGGAAATGGTGATCTTTATAGTATTATTAAAACATCCAGACACAAATAAGTAATAAATAAATTTGTTTTGCCTCGGACTATAATGTCGCGACGTCATTGGATGAAACGCGTCACGTGGCTGCCTTACAAATTTCTTTAAAAGGCAAGCTTCAAAATTTATAGCGCAACATGGCGGACGTAACGTTATTTGAACTGATTTTCTATACAAACGTTTGTTTACATATCAAACTTTAGGTCCTCGACAAAACAAAACACTTATTAGGTTTGTTACTGACTGTTTAAAGAAATTTGTGGGGTCGGTAAAGTCCATAGAAGGCTCGGCTCCGCCTCGCCTTCTATGGACTTTACCGACCCCACAAATTTCTTTAAACAGTCAGTAACAAACCTAATAAGTAATAATATAACATCACATGTTAAGGGTAATTAATATAAAATACATGGTTACTGTCTTGAAATATATGAATTAAGCTATATTTAGGTGGGTTAAGAAAACGTGACAGAGGGCTAGGCTTGCTGAACCCTCTTAACGTTTTCGACCCGAGCCCAAATATAGCTTATACTTCGAGACATTTATGTTTATATATGTATAGTTTTCTACAATATTATATCAAATTTACGCATCAAACGAGCTATTTTCAACAAATTCCGCTGAATATCTCAAGTTGAAACTATCACGCCATGGCGTCAACAAAGCAAAAAAAATGACGTCACAATACAAATGGAACGCTGCTCGAAAGCGTGCGTACTCGTTCTGTACTCGGCCTCGTTAAATTGCCACCTATCTGTATAATTCAATTTTTGTTGTAGTGCCTCATTTGAATGGCTAAAAAAGTTCATCTCTAACGTATAACATCCAAATAACTTGCCTATGTCATTAAATGAGGCACATGCAACGTGTATTAATCCGCTTGAATTCACATTTAAGTTTTATACATAATAAATAGAGTCCGTTTTTTAAATAATGTGCCTTATTTTTAAAAAAAAATTAATTGCAAGGAATAAATTTATATTTTCTACCTATGTTCCATTTACACAAGTATAACATAACTTTGGACACTTCAGGCTTTTTTATTAACCGTCTAGCGTAAACTGCCCAGCGTTCTGTTTTATTGTATAGCAGCAGTAAGAATTAAATTTATCTTTTAAAAAACTTTTTTAGAAAAACAAGAACTCAGTCTTTTACCTGTATTTTCTTACTGTTCATTGTGTCTGTACCTGTATATATAAGTAAGTCATGATACCTCAAGATCTTCCCAATCCTTAGAAATAAAATGTAAAAAAATATTAAAAAACCGATAAACAATCCTTAATCATAATTATTTTTATTATTGTGTTTTGAGTAAAGATGCATTGCCATGCTAGAGTTTAATGTTGAATTTAAGCGATTATATGAAAAGCTTCACAAAAGGATGTCGGAATTAAACTCAATAAATTACTATCATTTTGAATGATTACATTGTATGAAAACACAACAAATATAGTTAAATACATAGGTGTAAACTACTAAACCCTAGTTAATTTACAAGATGCTACAAAATAGTTAATATTATGATGACACCAGAGAAATGATCATGAAATATTTGTTCCTAAGCCTTTATGGGTGGGTTTGAAAGAATTACCGTACGTTATGCTGTATGCTATATTGACTGCAATGGTAATTTTCATTTGCATTGTCTACTTTTCGATACTTGTTGCGTGCTACAAATTAGCTACGATCAGTTATGAATAAGTTTTGTATTACAAAAATAAGTTTTGTATTACAGTCTTTCAGGTAAAAATGATTTTTTTTTTCCTAATCAGCTGTACTTTAAACATTTTAAAGGAATATGGGATAATTGTGTTCATGTACATACCAGCCACAAAGGCAATTATTGTTTATTATTCCTCATCCACAAGCAAATATATAACACCAAATCACTTCACAAAAATAGCTCTTAAGAGAGAATTGTATTCTTTCTTTAAAATATGTTAGAATATTGCCATATCCTGGTGAATTTTTAAGGAAATAATAACCTTTTCACTAAGAGCAACATATAGGCAAACTACAACTTCTAGCTAAATATTGTATTTAACGTGCAAATATAGTGTAAAACAAAAATGCCACAATTGCAATTTTTGAATAATTATGAAATGTGTTTTGAAAAAGAAAGAGGAAACAAATTAAAACAAGAGTCATTTAAAGTTAATATGTGTAATAAATATACATAGTGTCACTTGAAAACCATAAGTGATTTGTGTAAAGCAGAAAAAGAGTTGTAAACAATGTCTTGCCTTTAAAAAAAGATATCGTGATTGTTTTTCATAATTGATATAATTAACAGATATATTTCATTGATTTTTGTGCAAAAACATTTACATTGAAAGATAACGAATTATGTAACCTCTAGTAATCTGTTCGTTTATGCTTCTTTTAGCTATCGATAGCTGTAATGACGTGCATTGGTCAGGAACAAGATCAAGAAAATTCAACATGTTACAAAACGTAAGAATTTAATTTTCCTCTGATTTGTGTAAATATTTTGCATTGTATAGTAAAATTTGCGTATATCGATGTATGCCCATGTATTACAAAAAAACTACAAAACAAACAAATTCGGATTAAAGTATTTGAGGTGTGTGTTTATGCTCCATTGTTACATCAGCATGGACAATAGGTCTAAAACAGATTCAATGCAGGGTCATTGGGTTTATCAGACAGCAAAGGTTTAGCTTCCTATACCCAAGGGTCAGAATTCTAAAACTTGAAAAAGGTTTATCGTAATGTTTCTTAATGATCTCTACTAAGTATCAAAACCATGCATTTGATTTAAAGTAACTTTTAGGATATATTTACGTGTAGAGGAATAATTTGAATGTAAAAAAGAATATTATTCTTAAAAAGTGTGTAGGTGTGTATTATATTTTTAGAGTTATGAAGGAGGAAATTACCAGCCAGTACGCATTGTTAACGTCAGGAACCGGTTGGTGGTTTGCTAACAAGTAAGTATATCATAACCCAGGATAAAAGCCAAATACAATATATATGTGATGTTGAATGAACATTTACTTGATAGTTTACATTTAATTAACGTATCAGTTAATCAATACAACGATTCACAACATTCACTTATTTAATAGCTAAACAGAAAGAACATTTGAGAAGGATAAATTGAAATATAAAACTTTTCTTTTTAAATAAAAAGATTTTGATTTAATCTTAAATAATAAAACATAAAATTCAAGCGAAAAATGATACAGGGTATCACACTTTAAATCATCTTCTCTAAAGAGACGCTTCAAAAATTCTCACATAGCAGATCTATAAATTGCCATAATATATTCGCATTTATTAATCTGTATCAAATTTATATTTACATGTAGATTAAACAGAAAACAGAGAAGACTAATTACAAAACAGATTCCAGTTCAAGTAAATGTGTGTTGCCAAGGATACGAAAACATATCAGGAATCTGCACAAAAGGTAATGAAATACAATATAAATTACGAAAAATTTCTAAATATCTTATGTGAAGTAAAGATATAAGATTTTCATATCAAAATAGGTATAACCCATCTTCTATCTACAGGCGAGAATCAAGCATAAAATGTACTTCTTAACAAGTGTGTAATCGTAGCATGTAAGTAATTAAAGTGATTCAGTTAAATTTAGGTTCTCTAAGTTCGAATTCATGAAGCCTCATTTTTTTATATAGATTATATGGTCAGTTTTCACCATGAATGTATGTGCAAAAGAGTTCTCTTTGCATATACTATTTATAAAACAGCTTCGCAAAAATCTGCTTTCCAAAACATTAATAATGAACTCCACGTATTAATTCCTTATAGTTCACTCTTCACTGTAAAGTTCTTTTGTTTACTATTTGAGTTGCTTAGATAAATTTTTGTTTT
This sequence comes from Magallana hongkongensis, assembly GCA_015776775.1. Classification (NCBI taxonomy): domain Eukaryota; kingdom Metazoa; phylum Mollusca; class Bivalvia; order Ostreida; family Ostreidae; genus Magallana; species Magallana hongkongensis. Next base: position 21,158,278 of record CM027471.1, read on the forward strand.
GCATCTTATTTGAAGTCCAGTGTCCGTACAATAAATTCGGAGAATTCTGTGCAGAGGACTGCCCTTGCATCCAAGGCAACTATGAGAGATGTGACGTCAGTGGTACATGCCTGTGTTACTCAGGATGGACTGGCTGAGGACTGTTCCCAAAGTAAGGGCTATTCGATATCGACCATGAGTACTAGTAATTAATAGTTTTCTGACATAATTTCATTCGAGATAAAGATTTTTGATTATATTTTTTAACTTTTATACTTCTTCCTCCGCCAAAACCACTTAATCTAGGACGATTGACAATTCTATGAAACTTAAGATTGTGGGACATACGAGATGATTATATGATTAAGGTTTCCAGAGATGAAAAAAATGAATATTGGTGTTTAATGAAAAAATATTACAGAAGCCTTTGAAGATGTTCCGGCCGGTCTCCTCTAGCAGTAACTGCACTCTAACCGACGCCAATTATTCTGAGGTTTCAAATCATGGATGCATCTCTTTGTCTAGTGTCTGTGTCAATGAAAGCGAAAAGCGGTCAGAAAATTGTTCGGATGGTGAGATATATTTGGGTTGGTAGGCGTTAGTTAGTAAGTTAATTTGTTTTCACAGAGAGAGAGAGAGAGAGATAGAGAGAGAGAGAGAGAATATATATATATATATATATATATATATATATATATATATATATATATATATATATATATATATATATATATATATATATATATATATATAAAAGCATTATGATAATTCTTCACAAGTCCAGCTGAATACTAGAACTGGCCTATATCTATGAATGGTCAGCATATAAAGGTTTGTTGGGAACAAAGCTAAACATTTTTATAATACTCTTAAAATGAGATTGTTAATGAACAGTAATCGAAAAGTCAGCATAATTTCTTCAGATCTAAACCCTCTTCTTCTGGTGAAAATCACTTTTTTTGATACAAAATCATAGATATTGTATTGATGTTTCATAAGAACATATGAAGAACAAACTATTATTAATAAATCATTAGTATAGATACACACTGATTAAACGTCAAACTTATTTCTTTTACTGTAAAAAGGTGTATTAAATACCTTTTATGTATATATGTGTCCACACCCTTTCTAATTTTTTCATATTTTCAGACAAAATGGGCTACATAACAACCAATGAACAATTCAGCGGTAAGTATTCATTATGTTATATATTGATATTTATGTTAATTTCCATATTAATTGAAATTCAAGTGATTTCTTTAACAATGATGAAACCATTTACAAGTCAAAACAATGCTTTTTTATATAAAGGACTAATTTTTGGAAGTTCAATTGGTGGTGCATTACTGATTTCACTTGCAATAATCGGAGGATGTGTTCATTTCAAATACAATCGAGTAAGAACAAAATACAACCGATGCTGCAAGTGCATACATTTTATATTTTAAGTTAGCATGAACATTTGAGTTTGGGTTTACAAATAGCAATTATTAATAAATGATGATGTCATGAGGGTTTTGAAAAAATAAGTAGCATTCAAGAAATTTCATATATCTGGTGCGATTGGGTATATCATGTATCATTAGAAATTCTAATGAACGGGTTATAGTGATTAGTAATATATGTATGTTAATTTTTCATTCTATTTGTAGAAACAAAAAACGTTACCAAAGGATACAGGTAACTATTTATAACAATAGGAATTCAAATTACTACACACAGGTAGATTTCAAGATATTTATATTGTTACTTGACAATTTGCAGGAAATGAGAATGGCGACTACGTTGATCTTTCTTTCCAAATGAACGAATACCAATATGAACATTTGTCTTCGGTATCAGAACATAGGTATGATTTAATATTAATTAACACGTTATGTGGTTTTGATGCAACAATCTGTTAGAATATTAACTGTTTTTCAATTACATTTTAAGGTAGAACTTCGTACGGGTAATGACTACTTTTGTTTCATTTTATTTTAGGAGAGAGAGAGAGAGAGCATTCTATTATAAAACGAATTTCAGTCTTATTTGCTTAAGTAATGTTTTTGTATTCTTTTTAATAAAGAAATTTTAACATGAGTGCTTAGAATGTGGTTTAATATTATTAGTGTTTCAAAAACGGAATTTTTTTTCATTAATACTGTTAACTCTGCGAAGTGGTCAGAACTTACTACCAAGATTAGCAAAATAAGACGGATACTTGTTATAAAATGAAAATCAAATATTAGACATATATTATCAATTAAGATGTGTACCTTGCGGTGCCCAGGCTTAGATTATGTGATATAATTTCTGCAGACGTATTTGATATCATGTTGTATATATTCAGTGCTTCTTTTTCTTATATAGAACAGACAAAATGGAAACCTCGGACCTTGTCTACGCAAACTGTGACAATTAGCAAAAACGGATAATGTATGTTTTATTTAGGTCACCTCAGTCACTAAGGTCGTCTATTGCCACTCGTCTTGGTTTGTCGTCGTTCGTCGCCCATCGTCCTTGACAATTTTACAGTTTTTACTTTTTTTATAACTATATTCTTTATCATTTTGTCATATTTAGTTTAAAGCTTCACTAGTATACGAAGAATCTTAATTGTAAAATTTCTAACTTAGCCACCTCCAGGGACTTATGCAAAAGTGTCGAGAGTTTAAATATTTTCTTCTCTATTCTGATATATGTGGAAAAAACTTGACGCTTAATGGTGATTGATATAGGATTTGAAATAAAATGTAAAACAAAACACAACAATAACATACATTTTGGATTCAATTTACCTTACATTAGGAATACACCATGAAATCATATGTATTCTTACAAAAAAAATTCGGGAGTTGTAATAAAGATTTGTCATTAATCGAATTTAAGTGTGAAGAACGTTTGATATATTTGTAAAACAATTGTAGTTCTTAACTTCATTGTTTTATATTTCAGAATGTTGTATTATAAAATTTTTTTAAAAATCCCGCAAGTTGTTATAAAGTTCTTACTTTAAGTTTGATATTATTTGTTATCGTCAATGAAATTTGCATTGTTAATTCTAATTTTTTGCAACGTTTTATTATAATCATTCGAAAACATGTGTTATATGCCTTCATGTTTAATTATCATTGTTACCTGAATGTAGTAAGTATTTTCAGTCATTACTTTTATTCATTTTTCGCAATAAAAATTGTGTTTTACGCGTTCATTGTGTAACATAAACACTTTACAGCTGATGAATTGTATATGAGTCATTGTAAGAAATTGTGATTTTTTTCTACCTTTTGATACCTAATGGGTAACAAAAAATCAAAATTTGCGTTATTTAAGATAAATTCATTTTAAATGTCATAAAATATCAACCATTTCATTTTAATCACGTGCATAAACAAAAGATAAGCACCATACCATATCCTTAGATCCTTAACATACTTTTATTGATTCAACTCAATCTTTTTTTTGCCTGTTTTGAAAACTGGATGGAAGTTTCAAAGATGTGATTTTAATCTTGTTTTTACTACAAATATTGTCATTTACGTGCCTTTGATACTATTTTAGACATCATCACCAGCCACGTAAAGTGAAGTAGTGAGTACGTAGAATTGATTAATTTTCTGAGGTTGATAGCGTCTTTAAGAGAAAGTCTGAGACAAGTAAAGCAAAGACAGGCATTGGTAATGAATTATCTGAAAAATTTGATGGTACTAAGTATTTCCATAGAATTTTTGTGGAAATAAGGTAAATTAGGAAGAAGCTAGCTCAAGATTTTGTGGGCCATACATTGCAATTTTTTAACGGCTCCCAGGTCGTCTATTCATTTTTTTTAAAAAGACCTGCAGCTAGCGATAAACGCATTTAAAATAAAACCAACAAAAATGTTTTCCAAAAACATTGTTAAAAAAGCAAATTTTCAAAGTTTTTGACATAGCACAAAAAAACCTTTTTTCTTTGTAGGTTTAGAAAATATTCATATATGTTAGAATATATTTATATACTAGACAAAAGTGTTTCTAATGGAGACTTTGAAATTTTGAGTTACACATTTATAATGAAAATTAACATGAAAGAAAGTAAATATTATACGTCTGCCTGAATTGATTTAAGGATTATTGTTTTTTTCTTGAAACTTGTTTACCGTGTATTAGCTACATGTTTGAAAGAATAATAAGGATGTAGAATATCGGAAACATTGTGTTTTGAATAAATTTGTATCAATTTTATCTTGTTTACTTCAATAAATGATAGTATAAGGACTTAGATGTGAATAAGCAGTATGTTATACTAATTTTGACATAAATGTTTAACAGAATAGAAATTTATCTTATCCATAATTCATTTCTGCATGCAGAACTATATAGAATTACTCATGTTACTACCACTTTTTGACGAATTTTATGCGATACACATATGTGTCAGAGAAGTTCAACTTAAATTGATACAACGGGGGAATTGTTTATAATACCAGTATGAAAATAAAAAAAAATTCTGAGGTTTTTTTTCATTATGGGATAACATCTTATCTTCCTTTGGAAGAACTTTGGACTCTACACATTTTTCAACGTTATCATCCAGTTACTTTCATGCCTGTGGCAATACAAAATCTCCGTACGTTTTGTGGGTTTTTTTTAGCTGTGTATTGAAATATGACAAGCTAGAGGAGCTTCTCAAAGGTGGAATCCGGTGTTTTTTTTTCATATTTGTTATTAACATTGTTTTAACGTTGAGTTATTTGTAAACCTTGAGTTATTTATAAACATCGATTAATCGATAATATTTTGAGACAGAGTTTAACTTGCGTTATTAATAATCATCCCTTCTCAGTTTTTCCATACATATTAATGAATCAAATCAAGGCATGGTATATGGCACTCTTTGCCAACAGTTTTGAATTTGATTTGACGGTTATTGTAATGGTAATAAAATAAGAATATAATTTATTATATTGTACACATATTAATATCATTGAGAGGCTCTATTGAGTAAATAAAATTTTAAGTCGGTTACGTAATATCGTCAATCTAAATCAAAAGTCTTTATGTATAAAAATGATAAATACTAATAAAATAAAGATTAGAGCAATATTATTTCAGTAAAACTGATTTGTAATTTAAATTAAAATGTTTCGCTTATTTACGTAGGGCTACATTTGTATGTTTCGCATTGTAGTCGTTTGACAAGGAAGCAATAGACTTGTGCAGTTGCATTAAAGATGGTTGGATGACCGATACAATTCATGACTCCCGAGTTGTAGAGTAAAATTAAAACGAACTTCGTATTCTGAAAAAAATGGTCATTTAAAAAAATGGAAGACGGATTAAAAAAAAAAATACATAAGTAAAACTGCTCATACTTTTGAAAATTAAGAACATTTACAAAACGACTTTAATTACAGAAGAATTCACCAGAATTACTACACATTCGCAATTATACGTTTAGTATCAAAATACAAAAAATCAAACATGTTATTGAAGACGAAACTAGTCAATTTCAAATCAGTGTCAAAAATTTTATATTGTTCACTTTTTCTTATAAGTTTTGAATGCACTTTAGCTACTTGTGTAAATGTACGGTTAGTGCAAATATACAATTTCCGTCTACAATGTATTTCCTATCGATTCATATTCATAAGCTTAACCGCCCTGCCCTCGGTTTCGATAGTATTTAGAGAAATTAGAATAAAGTAAACCATATCATTTACTTAAATCCATCGCAGAGCTAAAAACTCTGTGTCAATACTCAACTTGTATAGAGCTGACGTATAAACACTCTAGTACATACATGTATATGTATTTTAAAAGAAACCATACACAGTTACAAAATATTACTATAAAGAAATTAACTAAATTTATTTATTACTGTAATGTTCACTTAGAATGTGAAACTGAATATATCTATCAACAGTTGATTACATTCGCTGATTTTTTTTTTTTTGATTTACTTTTTACCTTATTAGAGGAATATACGTTAACACTTAGTAAAGGAACAACCTTTGACTTACTCGTTTTATATTTTGAATATTTTGGCCTTTCACCGATTGCAAATAATTATTTGGTAAAAGTTTCTCATTTATATCGATTACCTAAGCAATTCGTATTCGACTTAATTTTGGAGGATGGATATATACCTCTGCGATTTAGAAAAAAACAAATTAAAAAAAAACGGTGAGAGAACAATTAAGGCAATTTGGTATGATCAACCTACTGTTGACAGGTTTAACATTCATTGTGCTGTGTGTATGTTTGGTTGTCCAGCAACACAGCTGTGTGCAACAACCGAATGCTGTTTTGCACGGGTGCACAGGCAGTGTCTAGACAAAATTAACGCTGACACGCCGTGTGCATTCTGTGGGACGGTACCCTTCTGGCACCTTATTTATCATGTGCCAAGGCCAATGCTCAGGAAAACGATTGTTTTACACAAATCAGAGTTTTTAAAATATCATCCGGACACTGTTCAATTTCCTGACCTTGATCATTTTTATTTGGAAAATCTTTTCACGGAATCTTGAGGACAAGATTTTTTTGTTAGTAGGGGGAATTTATCATAACGGAAATTATACAGAAATTGGTTAAAGGACATGCGGTAAATAGATAACGTATGTTTATTTACGTTCATGGAGAAATGTGTTATTAAGTCCAGTGATGAGCCTGTCGATGCCGGGTCAGAAATTAAGCGAAATCCTAGTACGATATCATACTGGTTGGTTACCAGTTTCTTACAAAAATAAGAATTGTTTTAATATGTATAGCATGAATTTGGACGTCGTAATTTGACAAAATTAACTTGCATCAAAAAGAGGTTTTTCACCTGTGTATTACCTTAAATCAAACATAATCCCCTCTTTTTCTCCCTTTCACGCGCACGCACAATGTATTTGATTCATTTTTACAATATTTCATATCAATATAAAGAAATCGTGTGGTTGGAATGTCCCCGTAAATACTGTAAACGTACAAGCTAGCATAGATTTGACTTAGTGCATTTCTGAATTTACCTTTTTATCTTCTTATATATTTTACGTTTGGCAATGTACTTGATTTTGCGGACGCCGTTTTCCGCCAAAAACGCAAAATACAATACACAGCCAAAGGACTAAAGACAGTTTTTTAACACGTTGACAGAATAATCATCCTCTCTCTCTGTCTCTCTCTTTCTTTCTCTCTCTTTCTCTCTCTCCAAACTTGAGTGCGTATAAAAAGATAAATTGGTATTTTAATACAAATCAGTTTTTTACTCTATTATGTGTTTTTTTTGTTTTTTTGTTTCTTTTACAAATTCCGGATAATCGGCTTAAGCATTTACAACGGCAAATTTGACACATACAGATTGTGATACATTGTACATGTATTTATGGTTAAAAAATGTATTTCAAATAAATTTTTTTCACCTTTACGTTGTCATAATTGGTTTTTACTATTGTTTTGATTCCGTTTCGTTTCGTTTCGATTTTTGGTTTCGTTTCGTTTCGATTGGTTTCGTTTCGTTTCGATTTCGTTTAACACTTTACAGGCGCCCTAAACGGCATTGGCAATTGACATTTTGAAACAAAATTGTAATAAAGCCATACCTTATTTTTCGTTCGACAGGAAACGACTACGACCTGATGGCCACCCCGGTCTCTCAGACGTCGGGGGGACTGCCCCGCCTATTCTTCGCGTGGGAACACACCATCAGGAACTACCGCGCCACGGTTCACGGGGCTCTCCTCAGTGGTCTTCGGAAGGCGGGTCGGATAGCGGACCAATTCCTTGGGACACCTACGCCCTACCCACCCACAAAAACGAAGGGGTGAAGACGTAATAACAACTCGCATCAATGACATTCATCATCCGAGTCATTTCACATTGCCGAGACATACCTAACTTGCATTTGGGTTCTTGGCATGTTTACAAGTGCAGATACAGGATTAGCGTATTTTTTTCTTCTTTTTTTTAACCTTGAAAAATAAATCATTTTTAGAAACCACTTGCATCAGTGAAAATGGCAGCTGCGATTCGAGTTGTGATTGTTATGGCTAAATTCAAATGGTTCGTGTTATATTTTGTTGGTGATTAGAATACCGTACATGTTTTTCGTATCATCAAGTTAATGCAATACAAACTTCCCTTAGGCTAGTATAAAATGGTGTCAATGCAATAACCATTGATACGGTTTCATTTATACATCACAGTGTGTGTTCTTGGCATATCTTCATCATTTTTTCATCCAGTCAATTTTGCACATCGCTGAACCAGGCGTTTCATGATGTAATAAAAGTATGTGACAAATTCAGTTTTTTTTTCCTTTTTATTTCCTCTCTATTTTGGTATGTCGGTGGAATGCAAATTGTGTATGCAGAAAGTGCACAGAATTGCAGCAACACCGGAACTTGCTAACATTTTTCTCTTGAAGTGACAATTGTTTATTTTTTATGACCAACTTGTGAATTTACGGTCGTCTGCTAGCGTTTGCAATAACGACAATGCTTACCGTGTGTTATTGCGTTGGCTCACCAGCTAGACAACATTTGACAAACTTCGATACGCTGTATTTGCTGAAACAGTTTTTTGCATGAAAAATGGGTTTACCGGTTATTGTTCTATAGAATGTTGTTAATCACACAACTCTGTAAGACTGTCCAAAGTTAATATATTCATCTACGGGCGTAGGTTTAAGAGAAAATGTCGTTTTAAAAAATTCAACAACCCTCCATTTTCTTTAGAAATCTTTACATTTGATTAAACTTTTCGCAACTTAAATACTGCAAACTTAAAAGTAGAAAATATTTGGGTTTATGGATTAAGTATCGGCAGCCGAATTGATTTGTCTTTACAACTTTGTCTTTGTCGATGTCTTTACAACTTTTACAACTTTGTCTTTACAACTGACAGAACAGGCCCTTGCGCCATAAAAGTTAGACAAGCTCACTTTTGATCTTAGTCTCACTTTTACAAAAGGAATAAATATTGCAAAAGTGAGACTGAGATTAAAAGTGAGCTCGTCTAACTTTTATGGCGCCAGGGCCAGCTCATTACACATGTAGTCTACCTAAAACTTGAATGCCCAAAGTATTTGTTTTATTGTAAAGAATAAATATCACTTGAATTAAAAATTTTGATTTAATGATATTGCCCTTCGTTGTAGGTTTTGTATTTCAAAGATGACGTTCTACATAGAATTAACTTCCGTCAGCCTAAATTAAGCGTAAAAGATTGGGATCTCGAAAGATCAAACGTGCTCAGGCATAACTAGAAGCTCATAGTGGTATTTTTATTACACCAGCCCTCGACTTTGTTGATGCGTGTTACAGTTACTAGGATTTTTATTTTTAATGATATGTACAATTATTTTTCCTTGGCGAAATGTTGCCAACTTTTTTCACCCCCCCCCCCCTCCGTTTGGTGCAGACGTTGTATTCGAGGACAATTGAGTTAATCTAAATTATTTTGAAACACATTGTCGTAAAAAAAAACCGATTATCTAACAACTATGTTTACAAACAAATAAGGGAAACGTGTTAAAGAACCTTTGAGCGGTTTTTTTTTAGAGGAGAGTTATAACAACACCATTTGCCAACTGTTTCGCCACATTCCCAAACATTAAACAGTTTTTACTACTAATTCGTTTCTGGGTTACACATTTAATTAATTTCCGACAGTTTCACCTGTTATTTCTACGTCTTGAAATTCTTTCTAGATGAAAACGTTTTTTTTATTTATTTCGCTTTAATGATCCTGGTTTCAATATATTAGAGAATCAAAATAGGAGCAATCTTGTTTACTTGTTGTTCTGCTAATTATAATTCGGCCTTGCTGCGGCTGTCTTGTGTGAGATAGTGAAGCGTTTCATTATAAACACAGAAATTCCCGTGTATCCGGAGTATCAAGGTGCATCCAGTGATGCTAATCCAGGATAAAAATACAAAATAATACAACAGACCTTCATTCTATACACAAGAAAACAACCCTTCCATATGGGTATAGATGACACTATTTACATACGGAATGATGCAATTCCGCACTTACCAAAATAAACCGCGGAGCGGTTGTTTTTTATTTGTACTGTTTGACGTTTTTCTCTTTCTTACGCATTTTCTCTCATGCACTCTTTCAGTAAGATGATTGGGATCAAGTTCCGATGATGGATACTAAACAGGGTTCGTGTGTTGTATCAGAAAAAAATGAGCTTACTTTATCTATTATTTAATTGCTTAATATTCTGACTCATACACAAAGTCGTACATTGAATGTTTATCAGAAGAATGCGATCATAAACGTTTAATTTATACATATTATATAAAATCGATAGGGTGTTAGAGATTGTTCGAGTGTGTAAAAGAAATGTTTTGAAAATGAATAACTTGGAAAAGATTTCTTTTGTGGATTTGGTCCATGTCCTGCTAAACTTGTTGGTATCGGTAGCCACGAATCACGCAGGTACGGCTCCGATTAACACCGTCCTTGGTCTGTAAGGGGATGTCCGGGGATATCCGGATACAGCTATGGCTAAAAGCCCGAAACTCATATGGCTGGAATACTTGTATGGCAGTATGGTTGTAATGCCCATGACCTGAGACAATATATTGAAACAAACAAGTTTTATAAACAACCGAGGCTTTACACAAATTCATTCCATACTTAAAAGCATATTTGACGCTATACAAAAAAAAATGAACACAGTACTTTTTACTTACAATTAAACACAGTCTTGGATTAGACCTACTAAAAACATATGCTCTTTTGATATACTGTCAATTCCTTATTTTACGCGAGTACTTAATTCCACGATTCCGCTGTTTTCTGTCAAATCGCGAGAATATAAAATCGCGATCACCAATTTCCTATTGCTTACACTGTCTGAAAAATAAAAGCGAGGTTTTAAAATCCGCGAGAGTTGCTTCTGGCGATTTTACGCGGAAATTAATTACTCGCGTTTAATAAGGAATCTACGGTACGCGAATTATACGCGAATTCGATGTTGCATCTTACTACACACAGGACAAACAGTAATGACCAAAATAGTACACAATTCTTTTATACATGTAACACTGAAACACGTGTTTCTACACAGGGACATTAGATGATCATGAAACGTAGCACATAAGAATATAACTGGTGGGAATACTAAGCCTGTGTGGTTTTTTTTTAAAGAAAAAATTAATGAAATGACGATAAAATAAAGAAACATAAACATTACCTCAGAAAAGCAGGACCTCTTAACTGCAGATTCAGCAATGTGCGGAATACTGGGTTAAATAAAAACTGGATATACATGTACATATGGACACTGTATATTTACATGAATAAAAACAAGAGAAGCATTGAGTGTGTCCCTCTCTGGACTGCCGTTTCCAACTGATACTGCACGGGTCTAGTGAATTGAAGTTCAGTGAGCTCATTTACAATGATACTGAAAAAAAAACTAAGGGTCTTACCCCCGGATAAGACACGATGAAGTATCGATATCCACGATATTGTTTCGATATCGATTCATTTATTTCAATATCATGAAACTCATGTGCATATCTAGAGTGTTCATGGCTTTCCTAAAATTTAAAGCAGATAATATAACCACTTCAGAGCGAAAGCAAATGCTTTGCCATTTATATAAACTACAAAATCCGAGTATAATTGTACAACATGACAACAATTTACCGGGTGGCAGTAAATACTACATTTACAACATGATGACAACTCATGTTGTAAATTTTGTATTTACTGCCACCCGGTATATTCAAAATTTACAACATGACAAAAGCTTTACAGTCCACCGTAACGAATTTGTAAATAACACTTCGCCACTAGATCAACTTGAAGATGAGTTTGAAATTTTACGGATAATAGTTATTATCGGCGTAATAATATTTTTCTTCTTAATATTTCCTTATTATTATTAATTCAAATATTTAGTCTAATATGGGTCAGTGATAAAGCTACATGGAAATTTGAAGCTAGGGAAAAGGGAACAATATGTAAAATACACCACCTACAGAATTTTTTATAGGCATATTATTATTTCCTCCCAGTATTTGGACTGCCTGCAGTACTTATTATGCAAGTGCATTCATTTTAATGTATGTGTAGAAGTGGTTACTGTGAAAGTCTTTATATGTAATATTTTAAGAAGTATTTTGACTATCGAAAATGCCCGAACAGTTTGGTATACACTTTACCTGAGTTAAAAATAAGTGTTTCAGAAGGGCTGTAGTTAGCTGGATTGTCGTCCTTGTCAAAGAAAAACTTATAGCAACTGTTTATAGATGAAACAGCCTGGTATTGTTCTGAAATATAAAAAAAAAATAATTGCATTTTGTTTGATTCGACATTCAACAAGTACTTGTTAGCTTATCTCATGAGCTGAAAGTTTAAGTGAGCTCGACCCCTTCTGAACACATTATGTCCAGCGTCGGTCTGTCTGTTCATTCTTAAAATTTTGAATTCTCATCAAGAACCACTGGCAACCACTGCCAATTTTAAGCAAACTTGACCAAAAGCATTCTTAGATGAGTGGAATGTGAGTTTGATTAAGGAAGTGACACATCTTCTTTTAATTGGAAATAATTAAGAATTTATTATTAAATACTGTCTGCATTTTTTAAATCTCAAAAAATAAAAAGCACAAAAAGCCGAAATGTGTTTGCATAGGTAATGTAAAATCAAGCTTGCTTAAATCATGACCCCCGTCATGGGTTTGGCAAAAATGGGGGATTGCCATTTTTAATTCGGGGATTGCCATTTTTAATTCGGGATCTATAGATAGATAGATAGATAGATAGATAGATAGATAGATAGATAGATAGATAGATAGATAGATAGATATCCCGAATCTGCAGTTCTGTAGCTCCCGGTCTGAAAAAATTGGATTGACGACCTCGAAGCTATAGTGCCTCCCATAAGAAAAAAAACTGCAATTCACGGTGCACCAAAAATTACGCTTGTATCTTATTTCTGAACACATTCTGTACAAAAATTTGATTCAAAAAATTCTACTAAATTAAAATATTTTCATTTTACTTTCATCTGATATTCTTTTAAACACAATCACCAGTCCCGTAAAGTGAAGTTGTGCAGTTAGTTTACATGACAAAATGGCGATGTGAATTTAACATACTTCATTTTCTCAGGTCGGTTAGCGTGTTTTGGGGAAAGGCTGAGGTAAGTAAAGAGACGATATCAGTAGGAAATTGCATCAAGAATTTAGTGGTACTAATTTTGTTCACACATGATTTGTGTGTAAATAACGTTAATCAGTCGAAAACTAGTGCAGATTTTTGTGCGCCGTAAATTGCAGATTTTTAATATGGATAGCGCACTGTAGCTCCTAGGTCGTCCATCCGAATTTTTTTCAGACCGGGAGCTACAGACCTGCAGCTATATATATACATACATACACCTTCAAAACTCTAATTCATGATAACAGATTAAAGCATTTAAAGTTTTGCTGGTTGTGAACTGTTCAGTGTTTGAGTCCTGGGCAATCAAAAAATAGCGATGATGCCCTTCGACCTCTTGTGCATGTCTTATAATCAAACCAATATTTACACATATTGAATTTGAATGTTTTTACTTGAATTCCATCGATGTTTTATGAAAAATGGTCCATACAAAATCGGCGTGGATTTCCAGACAAAATATGTAAGCGTGATACAGAGCTAACAGTTTTTTTGTTAATACCGGTATGTTAACAAAGCTAAGGTCATATTATTGCATGTTTAGATTTTGAATGTTGAAAAGAATATTTGAGGTTAATATAGACCTTTAATGAATGTGCCAAACGCTCGGAACTGTTAGTTTAACCAAAAGCATGACAAGAGTTTTGTTTGCATAACAAAGAATTGTGAGCTCTGTATTTTGCTCTACGACTTACACTCATTCTCTTGTTTATCATGAGAAATGTATTCCTAAATCATGGTAAACAATAAAAATAGATCAATAAAATTTGACCAAAATAAATCGTGACCATGCCCTTTGTGAATCAGATAGAAATATAAAGCAAAGGACCCTGCGATAATAATGAGAAAAATAAAAGGTATGCAAATGAAAATTTTGAACCGATTTCATTTTAGACTAGGATCGCATTATCAAAAAGTTGTCAGATATAGGATGCATTAGTAACTTACCCATTCTGCTTTGCTCATCGGCGGCCAGTAACAGACTCCTTTAGTCAATTTAATCTTATATAATACGAGTCAATTATAAAGCTTCATGGAAATCTGAACTGAGGGAAAGGGAACACTATGTAAAATGCACCACTAACGGAAGTGATCTCAGGCGTATTAATATTTTTTTTTTATTTTTCCTGTACTTGGAGTGTTTGCAGTAAAAATATATTCAGTTGAGTCCAAAATAAATTCCATTTCCCGCTTTTGCAGATGTTTGATCAAAAACTGAAATAAAATATGCAGTTTGTACAGCCTAGTAGGAATATCTTATAGACCTTGTCAAATTATGCATAACCCTGCTTTGATCTAGGCATTTTCAAAGATAATACCTAATGTTTCTGCCTTTTTTCCAGTCCTTGTTAAATATATAAATACATGTATACACGTCCATCTCTTAAGCTTATGCCTTGACAAAAAAAATCAATTATACATATAAATAGCAACGACTACTATATGGGCACTTGTTATAAGTATTATAAACAAAGGACAACGCCTACTAATCAGGCATGACTGGCATTTTTTCACATTTTTAGATGCAAGTCTATGTCGATTTCATAATGAATTTGATGTGCAATATCCGGATCTGGAACATACATGAACAAATGAACATACTCTCTTTAGATCATATATTTTTTAACCAAATAGCATAGTCCAAGATGATGATTGAAGTGCCACTTGTTTTACATGTTTTCATGTATTTGACCTTTTTGCATTTTGGACATATAAGAGGAACCAACTAACTGGTACCAGTTTGGCAAAAAAAAGCGTTTTCTCCGGTTTCTTGAAACAAAAATCAAGATTTTAATCTCGGTTATTTCTTGTTGTAACTATTGCAAAGCCGTCAATTGTATAAGGTCCCCTGAATTTATCATTCTATAAAACAGAAAAAAATGATGGTAAAGCGGCAATACCTTTTTGAAAAATAATTCTGACCTGCCTACTTCTGGAGAAGATAATGACAATCGATGTTAAATGCACAGAGAAATATTTTCAAAGTGCGTTAATTTGAGACCAAATCTTCGCACTTTGAAAAAAAAAATTTCAAAGTACGCTGATAAGTCGATATTGACGCACTTTGAAAAAAAAAATTGTGCAGGTCACGTCGAATTTGTTAAGAACCTAAAATATGAAAGAGAAATGTTTTTGTCTAGTTTAGCTCGATGCGACATGTATATTGACAAGAAAACCCGAGATGTCTAGCTATCCTGAATAGCAATTTTGCAATGAATTGGCTTGTCGATGAAATCATATATTTTTACAATTTACACATGTAGAACAACAGGTGAAGGGTTTACTGGGATTTGTTTATGAAAATACTGGTACCACATGAACTGCACCTTTTCGCCATCAGCTGTCCATTCGATTTTTGTTTTATCTTTGGACTTTGTGATTTGGACTTTGTGAATATTAAAACCTTTAAGAGATGCAAAAAATGATCAATTTTTATGACTAAACTCTGTTTACTTGTGTATAAGTT
This sequence comes from Magallana hongkongensis, assembly GCA_015776775.1. Lineage (NCBI taxonomy): Eukaryota > Metazoa > Mollusca > Bivalvia > Ostreida > Ostreidae > Magallana > Magallana hongkongensis. Next base: position 21,173,862 of record CM027471.1, read on the forward strand.
ATGAAATTGATATTATGTTTGGGAAGGAAATATCCGGGTGCAATCTTCAAGTAATGAATTTGAATATTAATATATTTTTTTAGCATAATGATTTAATTGATTCAGATGTTATGACATTTAAAATTAACATCTTTACCAGAACTTTTGCAAACAGCGACACTCAGCGGACTGACACCGTAAGGGCGGATTGGGACTTCTTGAATCATCTTGATAACTCTGAAACAGACTTCTATAAAAATTGAACAGTATCTTAATTTTCTCAAAAGAAACAACATATAACATTACTGTACTCTGTCCAAGACGTACAAATATATATTGCCTTAAACCTACTCTTCCTTTTGAATCAGAACACAAAGATACATGCTGTTTACGAGTAGATTTACTGCTTTCCGTTTAAGACGTTTGAGTTTGAGCTGGACAATCTTGGCACTGACCGTAATGAAGCACACATCGAAGGCAGAGCTAGGTCTCTTTGCGCTGTTTAAATATAAAATTGAAAATGAAACTTAGCCAAATCTCTCAATTAATCATAAGTAATGTTACATGTATATTGTTTCTTATTTCTACCATGTTTAACTTTACCGACACTTCTTTTTCAATACACTATAAATTAGGATTTGTTTCAATATCTTTACCAGCAACAGATTTTCTTTTTCAGCTCTGGGTCCAAGTAAGCCCGGAAAAAGTAAAGCGTGTTATTTTCAAAAGTGTCATTTTTCTGCGAAAATATATGACCGGGGGCTCATTAATCTACGTCGAAAAATGACCCCCTGGTCATTATTCTACAGGGGTCATTATTCTTCATTACACCGGCAAAAAACTTTGTCCGTAGGTTGTGCAGATACATCAGGCTGTGGTATTGTGTCAGCCTTTAGGATCCTCGAATGAATTTTCTTCTTCGATTTCTTAGTAGGGTGAACGAAATTCAATCTTGGACATCTAAAAAGTCCGTTGCACGATTGGCAGCGAGTTTTCAGTCGAATAACTTAACAATACCGAGAGCACGTACCCAAGTTACTTGCGATAAGGCCAACCAGTGATTGTTTAGAACTGGAGATGATTTTGCTTTCACTAACCTCTACGTAAAAAATCTGTTTTCGTTCCTGTGAATTTTAAATTGAAAAAAAATGTTTCAATCAAAATATCTTGGTTATTTTCCCTTTTATCTATTTCAATTAAACTTCTTTCACAGGTATGTGTACATGTATGTTTATCAAAAATCGTCAAAATGTGACAGTACAGTAACTCGGGACAGACTTTACCAATCATATGTTTTAATTTGAATAGATACATATGTAACTAAAATAAAGGAACCCGCAATGTAACGAGAAAATACATTAATCTAGTTGCAGACAAAAAAAAACCCATCATAAACGAGGATCACCTGGGTGTTCCGCGCTAGTTTCATTTCTCGACAATTTAAAACTGTATGTTGTTTTGGAATCTTACGTCATATCTGACTATCAGACGTGAGCCAGCAAATATAAATTTTCCAAACGACAGCGTTTGCTTGAATATATCGATCTGATTAACTAAACCGGAAATGCCGTCCATTTGCTTATTCACTCATACCATTGTATAGGAGATTCAAAATGTACAAAACAAGCTTGGATGCAATATCAGATAAAAAAAAAGTTTGATACTAGAGAATCTTATAAATTCATGGATTAACTTTTTAAAAAAGATTTTTTTTCGATGTAACTTCGTGGATAAGCAACAAAACAATATAATATGAATAAAAACCGTGCTTCATAATTTGCTTGGGATGTTAGTTTGTTGGTGAAAAGTATTTACGATATGCACGAAAAGTGTGCCCCGACAAATATTATGGACTCACAGACCCAAACCCCCCAGACATATTACCTTTAAAGATTAAAATCTGTCTGCTGAATAAAGAATAATTCTCAAGAGTAAGGAAAAAACACGACTGTTAATATTGAAAGTTAGATTTATCTAAGGTTACATCTCAATAAGACGCATTTAATGTAACAATATGAATCTGTGTCTCTATCCTTATAATATTTTGTGAACCAGTGTAAAACACTTACATTGTATCACATTAATGTATAGGTCGAGAATGGGGCCGATGTAAAGGATTCTTCCTCTACTATTTCCCACGAAACAATACCAACAGTAAACAACCATTGAGAACTTCATACCAATCGTAATTTTCGTATCAAGTGTGCTTAAGTTTGTTATTTCTAAAAACTTTTCGGTGATGATGTAGACATTGCCTCAGAATGTAAACGCAGACGATTATTGATGTAGCAGAATAGGGGACGTTGCTCACAAAATAAAGCTCGATGGCATCCTAGATTTTTTGGGAATATTGTATGACAAAAATCTAAGTTCTTCGTATTAGCTTTCAACACTTTTCATTAAATAAGAGAACATCTAATGTTTTACTTCAACAGCAAGATGTTATACAGGCGCCCTTATAAAAGATAGTAAATTGAAGTGAGCTCTAAAATACAAAAATTGGGGAAAAAAGCTCAGCGGTTGGTAAACTTAGAACATAAGCCTTGTAATAATTATCCTATCGATTTTATTCCAAGTATTTCTTCCAACCGCTCTTGATGCGTTTTAAACTGCAGGTTTATACGACTGAGCTGTCTTATTTAATTACAATGCGTTCCGACTGGATGTGGGTATTCGATTCAATATAAACGATTTCTTTTACATAAAATGTGTAGCAGGAAGTTTCACACGATTGAAAAAGCATCTGACTTTGAAAACACAGTTGCACATGTATGTTCTAAACACATTTGCAATTTAAAAAACTCAGACTACTAAATCAATTAAATTTAAAGCAAGGATTTGAAATATAAACAAGACAGACAGATCAAACAAAAGTACATGTAAGCTATGCAAAGACATGTCTTGTCAATAAGAAAGAAATTCTGCATTATAACTCATTACTTTGAGGAAAAAAGAAAATAAATCCAATGGAATGAAAAAAAAATCTTTACCGAAGTAGATCGTCTCTGTTGTCTCATGCGAGGAAGTGAATTGTTAGTGTATATGGAATTTGATATTTAATATACCCTTACAACAAGGGTTCGTATTTTTTGTTGTAAGGGGGCTGCGTCGATAACACATTGACAGTGGACTATTTTATTTTCAAAACTAACGCTTTCACTTATGTCTGGCTCTATCCCGTTTCTTGTTTTCTTATATTAAGAAAAGGAAGTTCAACGATGATGTAAGATTTTGCCTTCAAGCGCTAGCATAAAGAGACAATTGTTGCTGACTGAGAGATTTTAACACAAGACCAGAACTCTTATTCTGAAAAAAATCTCCTTTAATGGTATTCGATGTTTTTTTTATAATTGACTCAGAAAAATCCGAACCACTTTGAGTTTGCTTGCAACACTCTTTATTTACATGTAACAAAGTACATGGTATCTGGTGTTTAACCTTTGAATCCAAATATATGTGTTAATGTACCATTCTGAAAACTGGTAAATTAAAATGAGCTCAAATACTAGTATACAACACTGAAAGACCCAGCAGTTGATAAGCTTAAAACATCGGGTTTTCCTATGAGAAAGTTCAACGTATTTTTCCAATAGCACTCTATGCATTTTGAATGCAGGCTTATAGGAGTAAAATGTCTCATTTAATTATGCTACTTCCAGCTGGATGTGTTATGCTAGTATTAAACAATTCCTTTTGCATGTTGCTAAGAGTAATAAGTTGTAAACGATTTTAGAAACCGCTTTCTAGATTCGTGGGCTCACAACAACGTTTACACTTCTCCTGTTCTTAGCTGACTGTTATGATACATGTACATGTACGAGTAAAGAGCGATGAAAAGCAGACTTTACGATCTTTAACTTATAACTATCTATATGTTAAACAAAATTCATAGACACGTCAGATAGGTTCTTACATTCAAAAATGTGTTGTTCAAGAAGTTACGTATCTTAAAATATAACAATACAATATTCGACTTTTAAATCTAGATAAATCTACATTTTCAGTATATTTAGCGCAGGGTTTCAAACCATTTTAATGAATATCACAATTTAATGTTATACGAAAAGAATTCAATATCTTCTTTTCAACTGTAACATTTCAAAGAGATATGTTCTGTAAACAGTTTGTATTTATTCAGCCAGAAAAAAGCGATCACAAAGATTCAATAAGTTGATATACTCAAATATATAAATCTTAAAAGAAACAAATAAGAAAGTTAATCAACAAAACAATAACGAAGTTGTGCAATCTACCGACGATTGAAGAATTCAAGCAGCACGACTGCACTGAGGTTATCATTCAAGTCTTCAACCCTTTTCTTAAACCATCGCATCAGTTTATAAATATGTTCGAAGATGACGATAATTATGTAAGACTTTGTTGATGGCTTTTTTGGGAGTTGATTTTAATCAACTCTCCTATGCAGTTACTCTGGCAAACCGAAAGTGAAACAGTGTTTGGACCTAAGCACAAATCATCACCGCTGACAAGACTTAGATCTTGAAAATAACAGAATCGATAAACTCGCTGCATTATATGCTGAACCATTAATTTTCAAGAAAACTGATTTATAAATACCTTGAAAATAGTCAGATTTTAAAAAGAACGAACATTTTAGATAATTTTTGTAGTCGTATGTATTCCTACGCCAGAGTTCATTTAGTCTCGTTCAACCAGACGCTTGGCTGTATCCGTAAATCTCCGAGAAACAACAGAGAAACAAAAAGTCTCTCTTAGTAGTCGTAGATTAACGGAGACAGCCGAGCGTCTGGTTGAACGAGACTAGAGTTTCATATTGCTTGGATCCAGACATGTGTACAATTTTTAAAAATATTTCGATTACTGATACATAATTTTGATGGAATTAATTCTATCTTTAAATATTACACAACATGATTCATATGGGGTTTTCTCGAAATTCTTGTCGGAAAAGTTCGAGAGGTCATATTATGAATTTGTGAGTAATTCAAATACAGATTAGAAACTACTTGCCATACAAAATAACGTATCGTTAATTTTAAAATTAATAATAATCGATAAAATCAACTCCCGTCAGTAACTTCAGTACTTTGATTATAGTTTGTTTTAAAGTATTTTAAGGATCAAAATATATTCTTAACATAACACTTCATATCATCAAATATGTCTTAGCCTTCTAAGAAAGGTACATAGTTAACATGTTTATATCTGATTTTTTAGATAAAGTTTAGATAGTTATTTGTCAAACGTTTCAGTTCATATATAGATAGAGCAATTTTTGAAAAGTAAAATCGCGATATAAATGCAAACTAAAGAAACATTTCAGCAAAATGACAATTCAAAGACAAATGTTGACACATGTATTTACATCTCGGTTAATATTTAAATAGACATTGCATGTTCTGGTAGTAGGAAAATCAGAAAACAATGGTTTATGTTAAATGAACATTTAATATAATCGAAATCTTTTCAGCGAAATGACAATTAAAAGACATGTGTACACATTGAGTTCTCGAAGTCTAATAAACCCATTGTCTCCTTGGCGCGTGCTTTCTCTAAACATTAACAAAAGAAATACGAAGGAAAGCAAATAAAAGTTACTACTCCAGATGAATAAAAAGCAGATACAAATAGATCAAGTCACTTTAACCTGAACTCATCGCTGATCAGTTGCAGTAAAATGTACCAAATCTGTCCGATATTTCTTCTTGGTATGTACGTTTGCAAAGGAAACGCCTATCTGGTAGATGGCAATGTACGTTATGCAAGGATCCCAGGAAACGATAACAAAATTCCACCGAGTTCCGATATCACATCGGTAAATGAACATGTATCTTCTTTATCCGAATGTGGAATCAAATGTTCGGGGGAGTTTGGATGTTGCTATTTCTTTTATAGTAGTTCCTCACGGAGATGCTTCACAGCTAGCGGTGTTAAGGAAAGTGTATTAGTTTCATCGTCGGGATTTAGGCATTACTCGATTCATGGGGCTGGTAATATACTCTTTTTTTAAATAACTATTCTTTAATTTTGAAATGTAGCTGAATAAATCAATAGCGCTTGTATAGTCTTTATATTTTAATTTATATCGATGATTTGAACATATTTATATGTTTATTATGGTTTACCATGTCTAAATTTAAATCTCATAATGCATTTGGTATGGATCAAATCAAATGCAAAACACTTAAGTTTTTTGCTCACCTGAGTTGAAAGCTCGAGCTATTTTGATCACATTTAGTCCGTCGTCCGTCTGTCCGTCTGTAAAATTTTTACATTTTGAATTTCTTCTCTAAAACCGCTTGGCCAATTTTAAACAAATTTGGCACAAAGCATCCTTCTAGGAAGGCAAATATAAATTTTAGAAATGAAAGATCGATCTTAATTCAAAGCGGAGAAAACCTCGAAACTGTGGAAAAAGGGGGATGTATTTTTTAAAATCTTCTCAAGAATTTATTTCTTATTTGTAAAGCCGACAAGCAGTTCAATTGTTTTGCCGTGTCGTTTGACTGTCTGGATATAATTGATCATTCGTGTTATTCTTTTATATATTGATTTCAGTTGATTTCAATTTTAACGGGTGACAATGTATGTGTAGGTCAGACCGCGTTTAATCGATTAATAGTTCATTCCACCGATCGTCTATTTTATGAAAAAAACATGGAGTCAATTTAAGAGTGACAGAGACTTGAAATATATAACATACACGTATCAAGGATCCTACATGTTGTACACACAGCTCTGTGTTAGTTAGTTAGTTTGTTTGTTATTATTTTTGTTTTGTTATCCTTTCCTTACAGAATACCATGATAACATCGATATGTTCGTTCATTCAAATTCATTGCGATAATATTAGGACCAAGTTTATTTGAGAAGTTCAATTATTTTTTATTTTGTTTTCAACCAAATCATTACTATAATCAAGCTAAGTACAATAAATACACGAGAAAGTTATCAATGTTGTTGTTTTTTAAATTAAAAATAGATATTGCTGAAGGTCAGTGTTTTGAAGATTCGGTCTACACCATTGGATTGACACGATTAACTTGGGATGATGCAAAGGTATTCATGTATGTGATAGATAGATAGATAGATAGATAGATAGATAGATAGATAGATAGATAGATAGATAGATAGATATAGATAGATAGAGAGAGAGAGAAAGAGAGAGAGATAGATAGATAGATAGATAGATAGAGAGAGAAAGAGAGATAGATAGATAGATAGATAGATAGATAGATAGATAGATAGATAGATAGATGATAGATGGATTTATAGATAGATACAGTGTGATATATTTAGATCCATCTAGTATGATTCTTTTTATTTCTTATGAAATTGATTGTAATTCATAGCTCTGTAGAAACTGACATGACTGAAATCTACACGCACAGTTTATCGATTAGTCGAAACCTTCAGCGAGTAAAATCACTGACTGCACGAATTTATCATGATGATGTCAGACTCAAATTCCCATCGAAGACGATAGGCTGTTTCTTTTATGCAACGTACTGATGTTCGTTAACAATAATTGATTTTTCTTGCTTTTTACGATCAATTTATTAATTTGTTAAAGGAAAAATTTAAATATATACTTTCTTTGATGAAATCAGCTTTAATACGTATGACCTAACAGCAAGGAGAGCTATTCTTAAAAAAAAAACTACAATGCTATCTTTGGTGATATGAAGGTTGTGACATCGCAAAAAAGGCACTGTTAGGGTTATGTGATTTTTTCTGCAATGAATCATCAAAAAAAGCATATTATTGTTTTTATTTACAACACTCGTTGAACTATTTAATAAATTGATCGTAAAAAAAAAGTTAGTTAAATTAACTAAATTATTGATAATGTACATCTGTACGTTAGATAAAAGAAACAGCCTCATCATCTTATATGGGGATTTGAGTTTGACATCATCATTATTTTGTGCAGTCCGTGATTTTTCTTTAGTATCTGACATTTTAGACCGATTGATAAACTGGTTAGAACTTAATCGCGTAGATTTCAGTTCTGAAAAGATTTTTTTATATACAGCTGTGAATTACGAACAATATTTGTTTGAAAAAATGAAATCATACTAAGTGGATGTTTTATATTATTGTATTCCTTTAATTTTGTTTAAAATACATATTATTTAATCAGTGTGTCGATATGCACAGTACTGTCGGTTCATAATATATCAAGCGCTTTGCAAAAATAAGACAACTCGTGTAAGAATTAAAATATATGCTTGTCATTTTAAATTGATGCGATTTTAAAGGAGTTTTTGAGAAAAAAGAAATATTCTTCGTTGTTTATTTTAAGTAAAATAAAAATACGTTTACTGAAAATGCTAGAATAACTAAGTAAAATGATAGGGAAGCAAGTTAAAAAGCTCGAAAAAAGATTGTCATTTTCCTTAACTATCATTTTAAATATCATCAGTAGGAAGGTTGCTCAATATTTGTGATTTAAGACATGTTAATATACTGAGGAATACTCTACTGATATAGTCATGGGAAATAGCAAATCTGTCCAGCAACCGTCTATTCTCTTGTCTCTTCTACTGCAGTTTACCTTTTTATTTTATCGATGATCTACATGTAACTATCGCTTTTTTGCGACCATTCTTGAAATCGATAAAAAAATACTTTGAAATAGAGAATTGCATTTCTTTATATTCAATTTTTTAAATTACAATTTATGAACTATGCAAGGTGAAAACATGCAAAAACACACACACAAAAACAACAACAACAACAAATAAACAATTGGAAAAAAAATGAAAAGCGCCACAGATCTAGATTTACCTTATTTTTGAAAATAGAACTGATACGCAAAAAAATTGTATACATTATTTTATTTGTTTTCCCTTCTGCTTTATAGGCGGCATGTCTTAACATGGATGCGAACCTTGTGGAGATCGACAAGTGGGAGGAAAACACATTTCTGCAAATATTGTCTAGGAACTTTATAAAAGGTACTATTTATTTTTGCAGAGTTAAAAACATTTGTCTTAAAACCATTGATAAAAAATATGGGTGTTGGCTTGAATAAATCAATTATATTAACTTGAAAAAAGACCGCTTGATATTCTAAATACAGTTTATTTACAATGTTCATAACATCACGTATGCCCGTCTTTTTGTGAATTTCAGAGACATCCTGGATAGGCGCAACAGACTCCCGCTTGGAAGAGACTTGGCAATGGACTGATAGCAACGATACGTTTTCTTTCACTGCATGGGGAGAGAAGCAACCAAATAATTATCACAATCAGGATTGTCTCACGTTGTTCGATGAGTTTGATTATTTGTGGGCTGACGAACACTGTACAAATAATATGTACAAGTATACATGTGAGAAAACCATAGAATGAAATTGTATTTGAAATGATATTTTGACAATTTGTACAATATAATTTAAATTTTTGATCTATAGAATGCTGTCTCCCTGTTGATGTAAAAGGAAAATACATGTTATTATTTAATATGATTTAAGGAAAATATATTTTAGGGGACTGGATGGTCAGCAAATTACCAAAATGGATCTACCTTAAACGCTGGCATATATTTTTGGCCAAGGAGTATTATTTAGTAAAGAGATATTCCAAATATCTTAGCTTAAAGATATTAATATTTCATTAAATCTTTTTTTACAGAACTCTTAGTCTCAGTACTAGTGAGGTAAATATAGTCTAAAAGTAATACGACCATCCGGCCCTCTTAAAATTATTATTATTTGTCCTAAGCAGAACATTGTATTACATTATTTGATTTTTTAAATATTTTTGGGTTCAAATGATGTTCATTCGAAAGTATGAACAAATCCCACGATATCTTTTTTGAAACGCCCCCTCGATTTTGTCAGGTTTTAATACATGGCTAAAAAAAGTCTACGGGGATAGACATAAAAATACCCGGATTTTAACGGTGAAAAATTGTGCGAGGTATTTCGAGTGGCTTTCGAATGAAGAAAATATGTCAATATTTTCTATTTCCGTTTCTGTAAATTTTTCGAGTGAAAGATGATAATGTGTCAATAAAGATATCTTGTATATTTTCCCTTTAATTTATTTTAACTGTGCTTCGTTCATAGGTATATCTATTTTATTGAAAATCGTTTAAATGTGTTGCATAAATTGAGACAGACAATAGTTACAGTATTTGTCGTTCTTCAATGTACTCTCTAACTTTGGCCACATAATTATGCATAATTATATCTGCAGTTTTAATTGAAGATTCGACTGTATGAAATATAATTCTTTTTTAATAGACAACCACTCTTGAAATCCCCTCACGAAAAGATAATAATCATTGCGGTCTTATTTGTTATCTATGAGGAGGAAAATGTAGCAAATTTTCCAATAAATATTAAATAATGACAATCTAAATTCCGATCTGATGATCGTGTATTATTTCCTCAAAAGTTCAAACTTTATTTGACATTTTGTAACAACAACACTTAGTAAATGATGTAATCAATTACAAGACCATGCACACTGAAAGTTCAATCTTTTACATTAAAAACACACACACACACACACACACACACACACTCACATATATATATATATATATATATATATATATATATATATATATATATATATATATATATATATATATATAATTATATGATATTGTTCAATTTGCGTCTGTATGTCTAAAATTGAGGATTTCTTGAGTATGCAATTTCCAAAAACGTGTAATTTTGTTAATATTTGTGCAATTTGAAATCTTAAACTCTGTGATTACATCTAGTGATCAAAGTAAAAATATTGACATCAAAGGCGTTTTATCTAACTTTCAACATCAATTGAAAAATATAAAAGTATCGTGGAAATATTTTGTGTCAAAATCGATGACAAAGTTGTTGTGGTTTCGTATAAATAATCAATCAGAATCGATTACTTTTAATTATAATGTCTATCGTTAAAGTCCCTTGATTTAAGAGTAACATATTTTTAGAAAATCAATAATTATGATACAGTCATATACAGTAAAACACGGTTATAGCGAACACGCTTATAATGAATTGACGCTAACAGCGAAGTGATTTTCCGTCCCCATGACTATAAAATATGTTGTAAACTTGACGGATATATTGAATTTCGCTTATAACGAAGTAAAATCACCCGTCCCTGGCACTTCGTTATAAGCGTGTTTTACCGTAATTATAAGTATCTGTTTAAAGATAAATATTATATAGTGCAGAAAGATAAAGATGTCAACAAAAGTTGTTTATTGAAAAAATATAACTTTCTCACTAAACGATTTATGATTGAAAATACAATGCTATTTACTGACATAAGATGATAGAGACATAAATAACATCGCTATCACCCTCTCGGGGAATGGGTACTACTTTGAAATAACTTAGTGTTCGTTTGGTTTTAATATGTAACAGAACATTTAATGCACGTGAAATTTAAAAAAAAAAATGTTTGACTGGATTGAAGCAGTATAATTACATGTAATTATAACAGAAGAATACCATGCCCTAAAGGAAACAAGCAATACGCGTTTTTCTCATGCATGTATGGTTAAACGTATATTTAGTATTACAACACTCGTCGGCTCATTCCTCGCACCACAATTTATAACTACCAAGAGTAATTATAATTACCAAATCAAAGTAGTGAAACTACTTAAAGGAGTCTTAGCAAAGCATATTATTACGATTTATCTGAAGGGGATGTCTCTTGGAATCTTTTAAAAAAGATTTTACCGCTATTCTTCATGTAGCCTGCTACATGTTAAAAACGTAGAAAACAAATATTCTATGCTCTGTTCATAGTTTTTGTTCCCTAAAACCTTTTGCGTAATATCTCGATAATCATGAATACCTTCGCACCCAAACTATATCCATTCACTAGAGTGAAAAAAGTCCAGATTATCTGTTATGAAACGCCCCCTCTACCGGTTCAGGTTTCAATACACAACCAAACATGGAAAGTCTGCTGGGTTTTTCATTGCAAAAGACTTGAAACGAATGATACGTTAAAAAATTGTGCGAGTTGTACCAAGTATTTCCGAACGGAGAAAAGATGTAAACATTTCCTATTTTGAATCTCCGTACGATGCTCGTTTTCATTCATGTGAAATTCTCCACGTAAAAAAAGATGATGAATCAATGAAGAAATCTTGGATGGATTTTCCACTTTTATCGATCTGAATTGTACTTCATTGACAGATATGGTTATATTAATCAAACATCATCAAATTTTAAAGTGTTTGAAGCAATAACTTTGGTCAGGCTTTAGAAAAAGCAGAATATAGCCGACATATTTAATCACTAGATTAAATCAGTAGTATTAAATCGTTGTCACTCAAACAGATAAATTGGCCTTATTTAGGTATCTCCCATTCCCATCTGATAATAAAACTTATATTTAACATTGATAACGGAGCCTGAATTTAAATGCATATGTCATTAACTTTAAATTTGAATTCAACAAGTTGTCATCGTTCGTTTTTTCATTATATTTGCTTGGACATGTTATTTTAAGCCATGTTATGCTTTGGATTGTTGATTTAGAATAACAATCATCTCATTTTTAAGTCAAACTATATTATAACATATTATATACTGATATTGTACCTTATTCCGAAATCAGCTTCTTTAAATTTTGAGTGCAATCAATTGCATAGAAAATCTATTACAAAAAAAAAAACAAAAAACAAACAAACAGGAAAACACAAGTAGGGTTTATTATAACTTGACTAACTTCAATTCCAATCATTTAATAAATGCTTTTTAAGTTTGTCTATTAACTCAGACTATGTAATAAAACATATTTATAATCCTGCTAATAATTTCTTTCATTTTTCAATCAAAATAAAATTGATAGGCTATTTTTACTTATTTTATTTTGTTTTGACAAAGTAATTGTTTTAAAATAAAACGATCTACTAGAAAAGTTTTTGTTTTGATCATTATATACATTTTTTTTTGGTCAAGTTATTAGATAGATATATACCCTATCATGTTTCCAAATTTTGAGTGTGGTGTTTTGCTCACTATATTTCCTTCTTTTAAACAAAAAAGTTAGTTATTTTCCTTTGACAACGGATTCGTTATACATGTTCATTCCGAATTGTCCTAAATATAATAATAAAAGATATTATGTTTGGTTTTTAAAAAAAGTGAAATCAAATTGAATCATCAAGAAAAGCACTGTTTTCAATATAAACATTAAATTCTAAAATAAGTTAAAATCAAAGTACTGAAAGTACTGATAGGCGGAAGCATGATTGCAAGTTGTCAAAGTCATAGTGTTATTATAACTATTTTCTTTTTTAGAATTAGTTTGATAACATAAAACACTATTCTAATATGTCAATTAAGGTCTATACATGTAGTAAATGTGGAAATACACTGTTACTGCACCAGATTAGTCTGGATCATGCCTTAAATAAAGATTCAATTAGAAGAGCAATTTAAATATCAAAACATTTGTTTTGTGAAGTACATTCGTATAACAGTTGATACTTATATGCAAGCTGAAATTACAGGAATACATTTTCATTTATTATGCCGATTTATTAAAAATGTTCATTTTGATATCAAAATGATGAAAGAATATTATAGAATTAGAATTTAGTAAACTGAACTTCTGAAACTGTAGTATTTTATTCTTTACAATAATGTTTCACAAAAATGCAGAAGTTACATTTGTACATCACTTGATTACAGTATTTTACAAAACCAAGTAGTATGTGTGTCACTTTGCTTACCTGAGAAACAATAGCCATTGAGAAATCAGCTTCATAGAATTATATGCAAAATATCTGGACAATGTGTTGTAAAAAAGGTATTCAATAAAGAGATTTTGATGTTTTCTTAATATATTCTAAAGTTTAACAGTAACAGGACGATTTCAAAGTCATTTTATATGCCGAGAATTGCAGACCTCTAATTGATCCTCAGATTGCAGTTCATATATTTTGTTGACAAATGTTTAAAACTTAGAAAGAATGTATTTACTTACTGTACTGTATACCAAACATATTTTACAAAGATCAAACATATATGCAAATGTTGAGAATTACAATACAATGTAAAAGCCCAGTAATTTATGGATAACTATATATTGATATTCAATAATGTACAAATTATGTGTCCTTTACAATTGCTCCATGTTGTACTGTCAAATCACACGTCTCTAGTATTGAAGACATTTGAACTTTTAACTGTTAAGTTTTTATTTTAATACTAATGGAATCTTCCACCATTACAGAACATAGACTTTCAAAGAATCCCTTTATGGCTGCATGCCGTAATGGTGTTTTTGGAAAGCGTGTTATCATTGAGTGTGCCATTTGTGGTAACAACAATTTCAATTCACTAGTGTTGTCTTGCATCCATTATACCAATGAAAACTGTCTTTTTCAGCAGGATATTCTAAAATGTGTTGATGAAAAATGAATAATGGATATGTTATCAAGCAAATATTTCATTACAATATACTTGACCTCCAATAAAGAAAACATGGATTAAAAAAAATTAATCTAAAAAATATTTTGAATTTATATGTGTTTTACCTTAAATAATTTATTTTCAAAAGTATACATGTATTTTGCAAATAAAGGATGAGATATATAAGAAGATCACACAATATGAATTATCAATAGTTGTAAGGTTATTTTGGTATATTACATACAAGTAATGGAAAATATAGTGATTGAACTGTAAATGAAAGTTTAATTTTGTTTCTCCAAAATTCTTCAGTTTTTAATTGCATTTAGTACAAGAATATTTACTATATTATTAAAGATATGACAACAAGATATCTGTGAGTCAATGCTCACTAGTGATACCCTTGCTCTGATATGTATACAAAAAAGCATAGTTAACATTACATGTAATGGGAAGTTGACATCAAATATTTTGAAAAATCAATTTTACCGAATGGCCTACCTTAACAAAGACTGAGTTAAAATTTCAAGCATCTGCGATTGTTGCTGAGATATCTTTGACAAAATTTGTGTTATAGACAAACAGACACTCAAGGGTAAAACAATATACCCCATCTCCTTCCGAGCATGGGTATAATTAGTTCATACTTAAACAAGAAAACAACAGGGAATATCGTATTTAAATTTAGTTGTATGTACTAACCTTGAAAATGGCGTTAAGGCCATTAAGATGAGGATTCCAGCATATTTCAGATGCCCTGCTTCCATTTAGAAGTTGCAAACGTACAATGTTTGTCCCTCTTTAAAAGTGCTGAACTGGGAAGCCAACACCGCATTTTTATAGCATCCGTCTTTTTCTTTGTTTTGCTTGAATTTAGCTGTGCACCCAAATTTAGCAACTCTCCCCTTCACCAGAGATGAAGAATGATGTTGAGCTCTCATTGTCTCCTCTTGTCAGTTAATGTTAATCAGTTTCTTGACATTCATCTGAAAGAACATATACATATAGAAAAAATAGATATATGTTAGGTTATTATCTATAATCATTGTCAAGTATATAATTGAGTCTTTTTGTAATTGCAATTAATCATGAACATGGTAGATCAAAGATATACTGGTATATAGTCCAAGTTCTCATGAATTTGAAATTTTAAAATTTAAAAACAAAAGATGCAGTCATCAAAATTATCATATAAATTATGATGTAGAGAAATTTCCATAGGAAATTTTAGTCACTTTCATTATAGAGTAATGATAACATGCGCGGATCCAGAAAATTTTTCCAGGGGGGGTCCGAAGGATAATTGTGTTTGCCAGGGGGGGTCCGAGGCATATTTTCGCGATAATTTTACTATGTAAATTTAATAAATTTTCATTTTCCAGGGGGGTCGGGACCCCCCCGACCCCCCCTCTAGATCCGCGCATGGATAAGGTAATTCTGAAATACAAGTAAATACAGTAGGTAAAAGGATAAATCATATTAATTTTTTATAAATGTTCAATTAAATATTTTTGCAATTAATAGCCTATCTGGAATATTCATTATATCAACCAATGAATTGTATCTTGTATGATACTTAAAAGATATATTTGAGATATTTTTATAGAGATTTATTTGCATTATTCATGAGTCATTTTTAAACCAAGCTGAATATTGTAATTTTTTGTAAGCAAAATGAATAAACCCTATATCATACAGTGCAGTTCATAATAAATTATAAAATCACCATATGAACATATAGATCTGCAAAGATGTCACAAAATATTAAAGGTTTAAAAAAAAGGAAATGTTATCTTCCTTTATATGCGATTCCATTGTGCTACATTTTAATCTTTAAAGATATCCTGTAGGCCTCGCCTTGTACAGTATTCATAACAAAAGACCGACATTTCAGAATTATCGATGAATGCCTAACACAAACAATATAAATTCTTTCATAAAATTTATGTACTTTTCTGAGTTTTCTCTGATTCTAACCCCCGCTTTTATATTGTGACATGTCTCCTCCGCACGTCACAATATACAAGCGGGGATTAGAGGTCAGAGGAATTTCGGATTAAGAATGCACCAGCTCCTCGATCAAGATTATTGTAACATGAAAATCTAAAATGATGAGGCAAACGTTTATACAATGAGAAATAACACATTAATTACCTAACTTACCTTACGTATGTCGAAGATGGATAGTCACCAGTTGTTCTCAACGTGGGTTTGTTGACAAAAATTTTACACTGCATAACGTAATGCAGTATTGTCTGAGATTACTACGCGAAACGTTGGTATGTTTACAAATAATTTTTAAGCATTTTATCATTCTAATAATCTTTTTTAAATAGATTACACACCCTTGTCTTTTTTAAAAAGCATTCACTACCTGTTTCCTAATCAATTTTTCCTTCTGTACTCATAAACACGCAATTTCAAATTGAACTATTTTTTCCCTCGGAATTTCATCTACAGGCATCAGACTCCGTGCCTATCCTTTGTTTATGTCGCATACCATCGCAAGAGTTATCGTTCGTTCCTGTACTATCAAAAACGTAAATCTACCACTTGCCATCTTTGCTATAGGCATTTTCAATGGATAATCAAAAACGATGAAGTAAAAATTTAGAGACATACCACAGTTCTATTATCAGAAACGATGTTTAAACGGGGGTCGAACAGTTGGGGGGGGGGGGGTATAGAGTTGTGTGCCCTTAGTTTAAATAACATCCGATAGTTTACCATGAAAAAGGGCAGGAATTTGACCTATGACGTATAAGGTCATGAAAGCAATTGCAATAGGCGCTTCCGCCTAAAAATTAAAGTTTTTTCCAATTCATCATAAAAAATCAAAGTTCATGTAAATATTTCAAATGTACGCAATAAGAATAAAGTAGCTTTATGTTAAATGCACAGATTATCCAATTTGTCGTTCGCATACCACGTATGCTTCGTTGTCACAATTGTCGTCGTCCCATTTGTTGTTAAACTCAGGTTTGAGGAAGAGACAATGTTGTGACAAGAATAATAAACTATTAGGCTCGCCGGGCGCCCAATCGGTAAACGTAATTCTTTTCAAGGAGGATAGATATACCCATGAACCTTCTTTGAATACGTCTGTTGCTCCAATTAGAACATCTACAATATTGACAATGTATAATATTTACACTTGCAAATGTTTTTCCTTAAATAACCTAGCTTATTTTAGAAATTCGCATTATTCCTGCAAACATCAGGCAGCTGGGTCAAAAGGTCCAAGTAGTGCATGAACGGTCTGGGTTACAACTTTTTCTATGTACAAAAAACAAACCGACGCACAATATACACACTAAGTAATCGTGATGAAAACTCATATATTTTGACATAAAGATAAGCTTTGTTAAAACATATCTACACTCGGTAATACGAAATTTTATTCATTCATTTTTTTTTTCAGAATGTTACTTAATTGATTTAAGAAATTAACTGTACGTGTGAATTTTCTTTAACGTTTCACTTAGAATTATAATTAAACAGCGTTGCCTTGTTGAAAGTAGATTTATTTATTTACTGCGTTATTCAAATATTTGCAACAATGTTGAAGTATTTTTATTTACATCATGTAAATAGAAGCGGCTTTCTAGGTCATCACAAAAATGAAAGTGTAAAGTAATGTTATTGCCATAATTTGCAACAAAGATAGACATAAGAAATAAGTTTTCAGTAATCATTTTTGGGTGTATACTGGGATATTGGGATATAAATACGGGTTGGTACGTGATTAATTATTGCGTTTTTCAGCTTCATCAAGGATCTCGCACACGTTGGTTTACAATATTTTTTCCATGAAATAGAGCGGGCAATTCACTTACCTCCTGATAGGTTTATTGCGATTTCCTTCAAAAAGTTGTTTTCTTCTTCGGAGTCAATTTCAACAATTTTCGCACCAAGTTCCATGCATTCTACCTAAGAAGAAATAAGGAACCTTCAATCGATCAAGGTCAAGAGGTCATCATTTCAGCAATTAGTATTCAGAATTATTTCAGTTAAAGTTGAATTGAGGAAAAAAAAGAGCAAAAGTATTGTTTTGTACTTTAAATTTTTGATGTTGGTGGAATACTGTAAATTCCTAATTAAACGCGAGGAATTAATATCCGCGTAAAATCGCGAAAAGCCCGTCTCGCGAATTTTAAAATCTCGCTTTTAATTTTCAGACATATGTAAACTACATAAAACTATGATAAAATTTCGGCATTCGCGATTTTATGTTCTCGCAATTTGATGGAAAACCGTTGAATCGCGGAATTAAGTACTCGCGTAAAATAAGGAATCTACAGTATAATTGTAGAACAATAATTATAGAGAAAACTAAGTTGTTCTTTCTTTTTGTTTATTTGTTTGGGGGGGGGGGGGGGTTTGGAGGGGGGGGGGCTAAATACGCAAGTTATAAAAGAATAATTAGAACTTGTGTCTAAATACATTTTAAAACCATATGCAATGCAATACATCTGAACAATTAAATTAAAAATAAATAAAAAAAAAAACAAAACAAAAAACACTAATTTTACTAATTTGAAAATTGAATAATCAATCACTGTATTCTTACCTGGGCATCTCCAAGCTTCATTCTTCTACTTAATTGAAGATAAACAGATCTGCCAAACGTTTTCCAGTTTACGTAATGTCTCTGTCAAGATAAAAACAATCTTTATGCATATAATAAACATGTACATTTATAACATCATATTACATTTTATTACGTTAAACAGAAATCAAAGTTGCCCATCAATAGGCAGAAGACAATTAATTATTCATCTAAAATAATTTTCAAAGCAAGCTAGATTGATTAATTAATATACAATTTTCTTTTAAGATTCTAAAAAACTATCTATCAAACTAACTTATACTTGTAAATACGTATACACATTGATTTCCTTTTTCGTAGTTGATTTTTAATCAACTCTCCTATGCAGTCACTCGGACAAACCGAAAGTGAAACAGTGTTTGGACCTCAGCACAAATCATTGCTCCTAACAAGACTTAGTTCTTGAAAATAATTGATGAATTCGATGTAATGTATGCTAAAGCATTGTTTTTCAAGGAAACTTATTTACAAATACCTTTAAAATAGTCAGATTTTAAATGGTACGAACAATTTAAATATTTTTTGTAGTCGTATGTATTCCTACGCCAAAGTTCAATATAGTCTCGTTCAACTCGACGCTCGGCTGTCTCCGTAAACCCTTGTCGGAGATTTACGGTGTCAGCCGAGTGTTTGGTTGAACGAGACTAGAGTTCAATATTGCTTGGATCCATACAATTTTCGAGAAATATTTCTACCACTGATACATAGTTTGATTGAATTAATTTTATCTTTAAATATTATTTAACATGATTCATATGGAGGTTTCTCGACATTCTAGTCGAAAAAGTTCAAAAATTCATATTATAAAAATATGCGTAATTCAAATTAGAAACTACGTATACATGTACTTGTCATGCAAAATAACATATCATTGATTTTAAAATAAATAAACATCGACAAAATCAACTCCCGTCAGTTCTTCAGTACTTTGATTTTAAAAAGTCATCATATGTTACCTCTTTTACTAGAGAAGTGAGAGAACCCATCTGACTGAACCAGGTCTACTCCATTAACAGTCCCTGTACAGAAACATGTCTTCATCCCGTTATTGTAGAAGAACGACGAAGAGTCAGGCCATTTGGAACACATTGACATGCATTCAGATAAACTTTGCGTTTGATCCGATTCATACAGAATATTTCCCGATGGTCTTTTGTTGTCATCTTCGGGCACTCGATACAAGTTTTTCGTCTCAAAATATTTTCCTTGACTATTAACATCTACTTAATCCGTTACTGTTAACTTTCTTCACAAATTAAATTTTCCAGACAGTAAGAACTTTTTAAATACGATTTCTTGCACCATTGATTTAACGCAAAAATCCACTTCTCTGCTTTAATAGGTATTATTCGTAACAAATGTAGTTTAAAATAGATCGTCAATCACTAAATATAAATCATTGTTTACTGACGACGAAGCTATGTTAATATTAATATTAATATTTATCTACCAAAAAAAAGAATTTTATTTGATGTGTCCTAAGAAGCAAATCATCTTATCTTACTTTTGAAGTACTTACTTTTGAAGTACGTGTATGCTGTCAGGAAGTTAAAAGAGATATATGATTTATTTTTTCTCTAATTTATTAAGAAAATCATTTCCCAAAGAGAATAATAAATTAAACTTCACATTTAACGATCATTCATGTAATTAATATTTATATTTCCAATAATAATCTTTCAATACACCAGTCAAGCATTCAAGTCGTAAATTGTGACCATTAATTAAGAAAAACAACGCATGGACAAATAGAGAAATATTATCAGCTAAATAAATTAACGGAAATATTTTTCCATGAAATATATGCATCAAAAGATTCTTTTAAATAAGCATTAATTTACCTGACTTGAAGACTCTTATTGATTATTTTAAAAAAGTAATTACTTATGTTTTTCTTACATTAACCTTTACTTAATCAGTCCAGCTTTGTGTTAAGTTTATTTTTAGACTCTAAATTAAGATTGGTTTATAAAAATATTCATATCTATAATAAGTGTCTTTCATTTTTTACCTTATAAAAATCAAAAAATATATTTTAATGGTTCTAGTTTACTAGAAAGTACTTTAGTCGACTTTGCCCGTAAAAATTACATTATTAAAATTGTAATTCTGATTAGCGATACACCAGACCTCTCTTTTATGCTCGTGCTCTGCGGTCATTAGTGGCACCTTTTGCGGCACATATTATACTACGAGTCAGAGTCCAACTCATAGTCCATTTTGACACTAACGCTGATCCTCTTCTTGCTCATTCATTTGCAATTTGCTGTGCTGACCATTGCAGATGAGAAGCAGCAAGTTATGATATATAACATATAGCTGACATCATTCTTTTTCACTTATTAAATTTGCCCCATATTACAATCCTTGGGGAGAGGGGGAGACATGTGGGGTAATTTTTTTTTTTGTTGGGGGGGGGGTTAAAAAAAATCAATATCCACTAGTTTTTCTTCTAAATTTACAAACATTGAACGTGTATCATAGATAGATAGTATATAATTTAGCTGAACGTTTACGCTTGCATATGTTTAGCATCGACCTTATATTTTTATTTCAAGGTCAGATTAGGAAAAAAGAAAACTATCGTCTATGCAATAACATCAAATTCATTTATCAAATATTCATTAAAATAATAACAACGATGGGTGATATAAAATATACCTAAATCAGACCAACTTTTATTTTTTTTTTACTTTGACCTATTTTAGACTTTCAATGTCAATCATTTTCTAGGTAATATTGTCCGGGCCATGACATGTGATTTCTTGATCATTCAGACTTTTAACTTGTATAATAGATAAGATGTATATAAAACTTGTGCCTAATTTATTTGACATGAAAAAAAAGCTGAACCCTACATAAAATATTTGATACTGAACTTTTTTGAAAAAATTGTCAATGTCAATATTTTAAGAAAAGATTCTTTGGTTATACCTGATACACTGATATGAAATTTAAACTAGCTAATATCATACTTTTTAACTTATTAAATTTGCCCTATATTACAAACCTATTGAAGAAGGGAGGCATACGAGTTTTGCAGTACATAACAACAGTGTTTTCACACGTTGATCACAATAAACGCACGATTTCAATTATCTACTTATGACTGATAAATTACACCGTCAACCTTCATTCAAGATACCGTATTTTATAAATGACCCCCATATACGATAAAAAGATTAAACCCGACCTAGAAAAATCCATGGTTGTGACGCACCTTGTGACTATCAACCTATGAGTATTATATTTTAAAAAATTCAAGAAAATGTCAGGCACATTGTTTTCATTCTCAAAAAATTTAATCCTTAAAAAAACGGACTATGACTGCATAATGAAGCGGAACAGAAATTAAAGCGGGTTCAGGTGATGATAGTCATGTAGAATTTTAAAAAAGGAGAAGACGATGACATCAGGTAAAGGCCAGTTTAAGCTTGGAAAAACTATAGGAAACGGAGCATATGGTAAAGTCTTTGAGTGCTTTGACAAAAAGAATGGAAAGAAGGTATGTTGCAATTGCCAAGCGCAGTCTATTATTTAATTTTATGAAAAATTGTTGTCAATGGTTCCAGAAATCAAATATTAATTTGATACTATCTTTCACATTCATATATAATCCTTGCATCTGGTATATAAAAGTTCTATTATAAGATGTACTAAAACGTGAATGACAAGGATACTGTCTTTTTTAGTTTCGCTTTAAATTGCATTGATATAGCTCCTTGTTCCTCGATGTGTACATCTATTTGTGCTGTTCTCATTTAAATTTTTTTACAATACCGTTTGTTGGTTGAATATCGAGCATACTACTCAGTGGGCAGTAAACCTAAACAGTCGCTGGTTTAAAACCTGCTGTGGTCACTGGAAGCTACGCGGCGTACATGTAAGCACTGTGCATTTAGTCAAAGCTCCTTATTTACTTTGTCAAAGTTCACCCTGCTGCACTCTGGTATCAGCTTACGCTGCAGTTTTTTAAGAGGGGGGGGGGGGGGGGGGGTCGTCAATATCTCTTATACGTATATTCATGTGATTTCTGTCATCCAATCTGTCGAAAAGGTTATAATGATAATTGATAGATTTTTTGTCATTGAATAAAGCTTAGATGCACATTTTGTATACCAAACATATTTGTTTTAAATTATCATAGTTTCTAAACGGTAAGTACCAACACGCATTTACTTAAACAATAAAATGCTTTCGTTGGCGATTCGTGCGGGACATAAAGGTGGTGATATTGCAGAAAAAATACTTATGTTATATTTTTCTGCAAAGATCGCTACCTTCATAACCCGAATGAATCATGAAAGAAAGCATGTCATTGTTTATATTTACATCTTTCTACTAACAAATGAATAAATTGGTTTAAAACGTAAGTGAAAATCACTAAAAGAAACAGCCAAATCGTCTCCTATGGGAATTTGAGTCTGACATCATCACAATTATTTCTTGCAGTCCGTGGCCTATCATAGGTCGCTGTAGGTTTCGACCAATCGAAAAACAGGACGTGTATATTTCAATTCTGTCAATTTCTACAGCTCTCCTATAGTGCTATAAATTAACTTTAAGTTTCCGTAAGAAATAGATGGAGTCATACTCGGTAGATGTAGATATATCGTAATGGCTTTTTAACGTTAAAAACATGTATAAGTAAACGAAGTATTTGTGCAAAAGG
Organism: Magallana hongkongensis; assembly: GCA_015776775.1. Classification (NCBI taxonomy): domain Eukaryota; kingdom Metazoa; phylum Mollusca; class Bivalvia; order Ostreida; family Ostreidae; genus Magallana; species Magallana hongkongensis. Next base: position 21,197,505 of record CM027471.1, read on the forward strand.
GAAAACTCTATAAAATCCGAATTACACGATCCACCTGTCGCTGGTAATAATGTGTGCCTTCTTTTGGATCCTTTATTTGATTAGATCCAAGTAATGCATGTAATAAGTCCTTTGCAACAATATGTATTCTGTATGTCCTTAGTGTACGTACGAATCAAAAATCAAGAACGAATAAAAAATATTTTAAACAATTTTCAATTTTGCGAAATGCTTTAATATCATCATACTCATCATACAGTTTCTGTCTAACACTTTTTTTTCCTAAGTTTGCCATGAAAAAAATAAACCTGACAGAATGTTCAGAGGATGAGATTAAGTCAGCGGAAACAGAGGCCGAATTGTTAACCAGTTTACAGAACGAGTATATTCTGCATGCTGTGACGGCATTTAAAGAGAGCGGAACTCTGTGTATAGTAACAGATTTCTGTGATCAAGGGGATTTAGCACAGTTTCTAGACAGAAGGAAAGGGAAATTATTGAATGAACAACAGATTGTGGAATGGTCCTGGCAGATATGTAGTGCTTTAGAAGTAAGCGCATTACCAACTTTTCTCCTTCTCCCTCTTATTTATGTAAGCCTCAGTCATAAGTAGTCATGCGTGTTTGGTATTCGTGCGTATGCTATGGGTTTGCCAGTCCTAGCTGCCTTGGCTGATCGTAGGTCAATAAAATAGTATTGAAGTGATTGTAAGTACAACGTAAGACAAACGTACGTTTGACGTAACAGTCGTTTGTGTAACGTGCTAAATTTCATCGAGTTTGGTTACAACTAACAACGTGCGATGCCCGATTTTCGTGCAACAAACGCACGCTCGCCTTGCAAATATCAATAATCTACCCCGTAGCTTACTTGCAAGTCAGTCGTACTGACGTCTTACTTTGCCCCGCGAGAGAATGAACAATTATGGTTTGCCCTTAAGGAAGGAGTCTTTTCTGGTTTTTGACTTGTCAAACGTAAATTTGATCAATTGTTCTTTAAATCAAGATGAAAGGAAATTAAAATATTTTTCTTTCTTTTTTACTATCATACAACTTGACATAGAAAAAGTAATCAATGTTTAGAATCTAACAAGGACTATATTTTTGGCGTAATATTGGCGTAGGAAAATATCACGTTTCGCAATTCAGAATTGCTGCAGATTACTGAGTCTGTTTTAGCATCTTAGAAGCAATAACATTAATGCTGGATTTTTTTTTTAATAATGTGAACTAATCATATGATACTTGGGTTTCAGAATATGTTTTTAAATATGATTTGCCTATCAAATTACATTTTCATAAGCTGTTTAAAGCGCCCTTTCTATACTTTGATTTTTGTGAAAAAATGACTAAAATTAGTTTTTCTCTCTTATTAAATGGTCAAAATATTAGCTTTTCTGTCAATTTATGTCTTTATAAAAAGTCTTCATAATACATCAAAATCTGAAATATTTTATTATTGGAAGCATAAAAAAAATAATAAAAAATCCTTCAAAATTTAAAAAATTAGAGGAAATGCGGGCTAAGCAATATCAATTTTAGTATAAATAATAATTCCAATTTAGTTGTATAAGCTGATAGACATTCTGATATTCTATCATTTCATTGAAGACTAGAATCTTCAAATCCTGAACAAATGTCTACAGAACTACAGAGAGCTACACTTATTTTTATCATCCTTTACGTTGAAGAAAAAAAGGTAGTGACCTTGACCTGACCTCTATGCGAAAACAAAAATGTCAAATTTAATAAAACTGATAGAATTATTTGTTAATGTGATCCGTTTGACTGTGTCAAAATTTCATGAATTTCTTATTATAAGAAGTATGAAAAGACTCCTTCCTTAGATAGAGAATATTTTTTTTTAAAATTGAGACTTGAATTGAAATTAAATTCACTATAAATTTGGTATCACTGAGTCAACATTTAAGTGTGTAAAGAACGTTAAAGAGAAAGAAGATATTTATAGTGTAAATGCTGCGCTTGTGTGTAGACTACGTCAAATCGGTGACATGATGAAAGTTTCTTAAAACATTGTTTATCCTTCGAATCTGATACCACCATTTTTTTTTAAATTAGGCAAAATGCAGAGTTTGAAATTCATTGTTTAGTAAACAAAGTTCGAGTCTTGTTATAATTTACATATGTGTTGCATTGGTTTAAGTTTCAGTCAAACCCTAAAAGCTTCTTTTGTTAATTATTCAATTTATAAATAATTTGAATCAATTTATCTTGTTTGCCACGAGTCATTTTGTCAAAGAAATTTAGATATCTTTACTTTACATTATTTGTAAACAAATATAAGCCTCGAGCTTTAATTTGTTATATAGCTCTTTTTGCATTTTAATCAAACAAATCATTTTCTGGTACTCAGAATTTTATATCATGAACAAATTCGTTTTAAAATCTTATCGTTAGAATGAAAAAAATAAAATCATACTGAAAAGCCACCTATTGTGTTTTATAGACCTTCCATGGTAGTGTAATTTTTCTCTTTCAAACAAGTAGGTCAAAGACTTACTTTTGGAGTTAATGGCCATTGAATTTTTTTTTTAAATATAAGAAAAATCTCCAAAAAAAAAAATTACACTATGATTGAGATTTTATGAATTGTAAAAATGATAAAAATTGCTGAACACTTTTAACAATGAGATACAGTTTTGTTTTATTACGAATGGCAGTGACACTAAACAGACACAAAGTTTTCATACAAATTTTGTATAGATAATCCAGTTCCAATTTCCTTTATCAGTTTTCAAATACCTCCCCATTTTTTATTCAATTTAACAAAAAATGATGATAATGCTACAACAATTATAGTATTTAACTAAGTTTATTGACCTTACACTGCTGGCATAACATTTATATTTGGCGTCTTTTATTGTATTTTAACATTTTTCAATATCTTTTAGTGTATGCCATATACGATTATCTAAATGAAAAAGTAATATAAAAGCAACAAGTAATATGCAAAATTACGTTGACTAACACATAGAATCTTAACTTTAAATATAATTGAACTACCAAAAATAATTCAGTGAAAAATAAAATGTGATAATTCTAGTCCGAATTTCCATTTTTGTTTTAAGACTTATTGCATAATTTATCGATTTTTATGTAAATACTTATTTGTTTCATTAAATAATTTAATATGTTTTATTCATGACATTGAAATTTTATTATAATAATCCGAATTTGTGAACTCAACCCTGAGTAAACAACGTCCATAAGTGGATCTTGTAATTACATATACGCGTCGCCAGTAGGATGTAAGTAGAAATATGTTTTGTGGCTTTTAAAAATATAATTACATATTTTTGGTTTTACTCTGCATGCTGCTTTTCAAATTTACTATCCCTGTGCACATGCGTATGTGCAAACCCACCTCAAACATTAATCGTTTATGAATTCTAGACTTTGACCAGTGACATTGCATTATTTTAATATTGGACATTTACGAAATAGACACATCGACACAGTCTTGTTGACATTTACATAACCAAGCTTGAAGCCCACAATAATGCTCTTAATTTCACTACACTCTGCTTAGTTAGAATAAACTGTGTCTCGGGACAGGCCTTCAACGAAGTTAAAGTGCCTCTGTTGCAACCACTATTGAAATAAAACCACTATCGAAATAAATTATTTAACTAGTGGTTGGGAGTGCATTTCATTAGAAAAATCACTTTGCAACCACTATTGAAATGTTTTATTTATTTCAATACTGGTTGGGAATGTATTTCATCTGAAGAATCACTTTACAACCACTATTGAAATACAACCACTACTAAAACAAAATATTTAAATCGTATTCCGGGATGTATTCCATTTTGAAAATCAATTTACAGACACTGTTGAAGTACACCTACAATTAAAATAATTGTTTCAATCGTAGCTTAGAATTTCTGGCAAGGCATGTATGAGCTTTACTTTTAGTAGGCGATTTATACTTCCGACTAATATTCTTACGCATATGTGAAAAAAAATGTGATTTGAATCATTATGTATGTAACTCTACAAATGTTTTATTTTCAGGGTAAACGGATAAGATTACCGTTTCAGTAATCTACGTCTAATCAAAGATTTAAATAAAGTAGTCATTGCAAAGTAAATAAAAGAGTGCAAGGCGCAATGCGTGCGCAAACAGTTAAATTTGAACGAACAGTTGTGATTGAGACTTAAATTCGCCGATAATATTGAAATAAATATACCTTACGCAATTTAATGTAGTGACAAAACCATTAAAATTTGATTTAAATGTACCATCCTACCTGGCAACGGCTACTACAATCAAATATATTTTAGTGTCTGATTGTATTCAGCTTTACGGTTTATCTATGTATGAAATGTAAGAAAATCGGTGACTAAATGTGCCCAGACCCCTTTATGAATCTTTGATTCATAGAATTAAATAATTCAAGGACAAAGTTCTGAAATCTCACCCAAAATTGACGTAATAAGATAGTTTTAAGAAATTTGCAATTCGTTTATATGAGTTTTAAACATTTTTATTAGAATTTGTATTATAACTTGTATATATACATGTTTGAAATTTTCTTTAGATAATTATGTCATGTTGTTAATTTTGAATTTACTGGGTGGGTGTAAACACAAAATCACAACATGAAAACTAGAAAAAATCAAAATTTACAACATGATAATTAAATGTACATCAGACATTTTTTTGATGGAGCAGTTCTCTTTAAATGATTATAAATGGTGAAATTTGTAAAATTTAAAGCAACCAGACTTAAATTAGAATTAGCTATAGCCTCTATATAACAGAAAATTAAATAAACAAGAAGAGGATTAACTGAAATAACTTATAATAATAATTATAATATATTGATTATAATTATAATAATATTATGGGTACATTTTTGGTTCCATATAAATCGACATCTGTTAAAAGTGATTAAGCTACAAAGGAGTGGTAAGTGTTTTGTAGAATAGAAGACTTTATTTATATTTTACATATGTTTGCCTCTTTTAAAAGATGTACTCACAAGTAGATTATGACTTCAAATCTAAATAAAACGATTCAAATTTGATTTTTTGATGCTTAATTGAAACCGCTTGGCGGTCGTGACCCTTTTTACACCGAGTAACCTCTTTTAAGGTTGAATAACACATCGTCATAAAATGGCTGACCTCGGATCGAAACGACATTTTGTTTCATTAAAAGGATTTTATCGACGGCAACATATAACTTACTCCATAACCGAGTGGAATAAGTGTCGGGCTTGTGATTCGTACATACCGATTTCGAATCCCGCAGGGACTTTTGTTTTTACTTATTGATTTGATTTTTTTTAGATATTCTTTTTCTTATCCCCAATTCGCAAATTTCTACGAAATCGTAGCTGGTTATTTATAACCTGTCGCGGCATGTAAAACGATACTAGGATATGACCGGGCCAATTCATGGACGGGTACTTGTAACTATTGCCTTCTATCTCGTACGCTTTCAATTTATAATATTACCCCAACTGGTACAAACACTCATATGAATTTAAAACATGAAGGTAAAAAGTGTAAAAAAAAAAAAAAAAGTGACATCAGAATCAAGGTATAAAGCCATGATTATATAATTATCGTTTCTTAAAATGTAGTCATCAAACCAAAAAAAATGTATTATTCACTTATCTGTTTTTGTGTGTGGCCTGAAATATCAGACACGCCGCCTTCATCACTTCGTTAATCATATATACGACATATGACAAAAATATTTTTAAAAATTACCTTCTTGGTAAACAAACATGTTAGGCAAATAATCTGCAACATAATTTTTTTTCTCATTTTTCTTACAAATCACATTTGACCGGAAATCTTTAAAATCAGGCAAAAAAGTTTGATGTAGATTGTGCCTTTAGAGGAAAAACGATTTATCCGTTAGACTTGTCAATCTACGAAACTCGAAAAGGTTTCTCACTTCACTGTGACTAAACATTCCAATCAGTGTAGAAGTCTTAATATCTCTGAACTGAAAGTCGATGCGGCCTCGATTATTCTTAAAACAACATAGAATCTGCAAACAAGAGATGTATCACTAGTCGCTTGAATGGCTCTTTTTGTTTATCTGTTATCGGAAAAATGATATGTTATATAACGTGCATCAAACTTTTAAACAACAATTACTTTTGTCTAGAAAATACATTAAACTAAATGTTAACTAATGAAAATTTGGCAACGATGAACACAAGAACTTAAGGAATTGCTCAATCCAATATCTTACATGTTTCGCATTAAAAAATATATATATTTGACTTGAGAAAACTCTACGACCGGAAACAATGATTAAATAGAGTCTTATCTTTAAGATAAAATAACTTTCAGTCACAAGGTATGTTGGGCCAACTTTTCCCGTCTTTGTCACTTCACTATTTACACATATTATCATGTGATGTAAGTTTGTCAATAAATATTTTTCTGTAGCAATAGTATTAATGGCAAGAACAGTATGGTTTTTTTGGTTATATTATCTTAGTATCTGCATGGAAGAGATGTCCTTCATCGGGATGTAAAGATTGCAAATATATTCCTGACCGGTAAAGAAATGACAGTCAAGCTGGGAGATTTTGGAACCGCAATGTATGTTTATTAGATGTCCTTATATATTAGTTTTGTGTTTTTGTAACTTTTAAGAAAAGAACAATATGATGTCATTTAGGACAAGAACTACTAAAACTTTATCAAAGAATTGTCAGAGCATAATAATATAAAGGGTGTTGCAAAAGGGGGTTTATTACCTAACGTTAAAAGAACCTTAAAGTACCAGCATTGCTTGACGAATCATATCTAAATATAGACGCATTATGTAGACGACTGTACTGACATAGCGAATATATTCCGTACGGAGGCAAACTGCACAAACTGTTTAAGCGCATTTCTATCTAACAAGACAACCACCATTTGATTTTTCAAATACAATTAAGAAGATGATCACATGTTCTGTATGTTGATGTTAACAAATATCAAATCCATTTGTACTGTCCGGCAAGTTTTAAATATTATTCTTTTGAGCTAAATAAATAAATATGATTCTGGCCATTCAAAACCGTCAGAGTGGTAATAATATTTGCATGTTTTTATAGTATCTAGATAAACGCAGAGTCGAGATAAAAAGGTGGAACAAATTTATCCGTACAGATTCGTATATACTTATGGTCTTCCGCTTCCGTTATCAACACTATTCAACCATCAACATTTCTTAAAATGGTCCTGATAAGGCGATAAGGGGTCGGTCCCTAAAATGTCTTTTCCAAAATAGCTCAAGAACGGTAACACATTTCTAAACACTTGTAGAACAAAATGTGTTTAATATTCCAAGACCTTCATTTGACATCACAAAAGAGGGATGGCCCTTCAAATCTTCGTTGACAAAGATCAAAGGCAAAGTCATATCACCTTCTTCAAATCGGACTTAAGACCTCCTCGTTGCTCACAACGAGATCTTTTGTAGTTTTATTAACCTACTGCTTAATCACAGATTCATACTCAGTCAAATTCAACGTAATTTAGCATAACTTATCCTTATGGAAATGAAATCATAAATTGCAAACTTATATTGGATAATTATGTTTCAAATCTGAGTTATTACGAAAATCATAATAAAGGTAAGGCGTGTTTCAATCAGTTAAAGGCTTCGCGTTCGGTATTCGACACGAGTCTTGGTAACATGGGTAGTCAACCCAGGGCCGGGACAAAATTAAGGTAATCCATCCATAACTATCATATTTCATCTCTAATAGGTTGCAAGTTTGATCACTAAAATCTTAGTATGAATTTAAGGAGTTTATGAAATAATAAAATTTCATCTTTGAAATCTTTAAAAACAATAATGTTAATAGATTTATCATATGTCGAAGTTAACATCAAAGTATTTGGGAAAAATGCATTTTTAAATATATTTCTTTAGTACAAGTAATTTTCTTATATTTCTCTTGGTAAAAAGTTGAAAAGTTTTCTCAACCTTCAAATATGCTAAATTTAATTCATAGATAACCATACATGTACATATTTTCAGAAAATGATTTTTTGTAAAACAAAAATTCCTAAAGGGTAGACAACTCTTACAAAAAGTTTTAAATGTTCATTTAATTGAATACATACATACACCCAAGTTTGGTTTATGTCAGCCTCATAATAGCTTTAAAATACGTATTTGATGTAGTGTAGATTAATCAAAGTTGTTAAAGTCATCGTATTTATGGTTGGACTACCTTAAAGTCGGGGCAGATCGAGATTTTTTAATTTACTTCGATAATAATCAACAAATGTAATTGAAATTTTCAGGATATGTTACGGACCGGTATATTTGTATTCGCTGTAAATATTGATAGGCAACAATGCGTATTTTGGAATTTATTGACGATTTTTGGTTTCCAAGTTGGTAAAATGGGTAGAAAAACCCGGGTCGACATTTTACGGGTTTTTGGACCCATTTAAGAAGAAACTTAAAGTTAATAATTCATGTTTAATTCCATACTTCTTAAACGAGGCAGCCATGACGTATAATAAACGGTTCGATCTGACAAAGATGAATTTATTTGTTGTACAACAGTTCGCGTGAGAAGGGAATCTTTGAGACAATCAAAATACATAAGTGCCGATTTTGTGAAGTAAATTGAGGGTAAATAATTCAATGCGTTGAGTTTTCACGGTGATGTTAGCTTGTTTTGATTTTCGTCTCGTTTTCATTATCTATGCTTTGTAATTTTGGAACTATCGCCAGTATTTTGTAAATTATCAAATCAAATCAAACAGAGACTTCGGTATAAATCAGACAGTTGGCTGTTTACCTGCGCTCTTTACCTCGCCTATTTTCCAGTTTTTCTATTTTTTCCTATATCCTCAATGTGCTGATTTCCACTTAATGATTTTATAATTATATTTTTATGCTATATGATTCTTTTTTTTATTTAGATAATAAGTGTTCAACTGAAAATGTATAGTATGGCTTTATTTATAAGCATTCAAATGCATTTTGCGTGCTATTTTAGGGAAAATTCAAAATAATCTAGCTCCGAGAAGAGCCTGCTAATGTGTCCTGATTTTTTGGGAATAAAAAAGTTTGAATAAAAAAAAAATAGAGAATATCAAAATATCATTAACAATTATCTGAAATTGAGGAAAGTATCGAGTTTTCTTAAGTAAACAGTGTACCGCTACGAAATGTTTAGTTTTATATCTTGCGTAGGATTCTTTTTTTTAATTTTCTGTAAAAACAGTATTCCATGAATGTACAATGTCAAAGATTACGTGTATGCAAAAAAGTGTAAAATCCGAATACTCTACAATATTTTTTTTATTGTTATTCTACCGAGGGGCCATATGGCACAATATCTTTTGAACGCCAGTTTTAAGTCATTGTTACTCAGGTGAGCGATGTGACCCCATGGGCCTCTTGTTTGGATGACCTTGCACCTTTTACTCGGATTCCGGAATATTTCGGATCTTTTTCTTTTCTGTTTTCTTTTTCTTATAATCGATACCTATCTACAGTTTTAGCTATGGCGTTATGACACAGATATTTATTTAAGAAAATGTCACAATACATTTAAACTTTGAAAATACGCCGGTTTCGAGATTGAAAAAAAATGTAATGAAGCTGGATAAAGTTTTTCAAAAAGAAATATATACGAGTTATCTTTAACTTGATACATGTTTATAAAATAAGTCATGCCCACTCTGATTTAAAGCATTTCAAATTGTTTATCTACTATTATGTGATACATACATCAGGATGATATTAATAATCTTGCCTTGATGACAATTGTAAGGTCATAACACAGTATCACGGCATGCGCGATCCATCAGTTTTTCTGAAGTTTTGCTAAAACTGTAAGATTTTTTTTTAAATTCTCAAACATTTTTCATTTTCAAATCCAGAGCACATAGTTATGCATTTGATTGTACATTGTCAAACTAGGTATTGTATCAAATATTGACCTAAGTTAAGTTCTGTGTATTCGATGATACGTATGTTCAATTTTCAACATTTAAAAAAAGTAAATCGGCAAAACGAAACCAATAATTATTTTATTAAATCTGAAGCAGAAACGTACTTGAGGGAGAAACCTTATTATGGGGAAAAACTACTATTTGTTTACCCTTGGTCTGAATTTTTACATTTTCGTTTGTTTAAACATAGCACGTGATTGTACGAAAGCCGAGAAGGATCATGCGAGATTCGAGATTCAAAATACGAGATTCGAGATTCGAAATTCGAGATTCAATATCTAAATTAACCAATCAAATCATGGATCTGAAACCTGTATCCTAGCAACATTAAACTGTTCTAAATAAAGATCATTCGTACATGCTCTTTCCTACAAATAAATGCTATGTTCATTTCTCCCTACCTAACTAAATGATTATTTGTATTTACTTTTACACAGAATATCTAAGTAGACTAGTAATAATGCAGTGTGCTTCGCGGATTTAAGTGATTTTGTTTGCCCTGGTGCATTTCCACCTGATGCGTTTGAACCCTGGGGTATTTCACCACCAGTAATAGTTTAAAACCCGGGTTTATTCACCCCTTTTGTGTAAAAATGCGGTTATGGTAGAGAGCTTCATAAGCGTAGCTAATTTTTTCTTTAGGGGGTCCTAGGCCAATTTTAAAAAATTTTACTATGTAAATTTAATAAGCTCCAATTTTCCCGATGAGGGGGTCCAGATCCCCTGACCCCCTCCTTTCTAGATCCCCGCATGAAGATTAGTACATGTATCTAAATAATCTAAATATAAATAATCTGTCCTGTTTCACTAATAAATATAAGCATTACTTATCGTTTTTATGTATGCATACAGTGATACACTAGTACTATGATTATAAACATATCATTAAGATATTATCACATCATACGGAATTATTAATAAATGGGTCATTATCAAAATATGCAGCCTTTTGTGTCAGTGTCAATTTAAAGGGGGGAAAATAATGTTCTGGGGAATATATACAGTACCATTAGGTTTTAGAAACTTAAGCCTATATTGTTGAATAAATAAATCGACAATTTTACTGCTTAAAGTATAAAAAAAATATTATTTTTTATGAGATTTCAGTGAATTTATGCTGTCATTAAATTTTTCCAACGTCTTTACCCTACAATATCTTCAATAATATTGATGTTTTATTCCAACAATCACCGTTAATTTTCAAAACAACATTCATATTTTAATTTCTGCTATGCTCCTTAACAAGTTCTCTTTTAAAAACAATGAATTTGATGAGATATATGCTTGTACAAAAAAATTTTGTCATTGGTGTTACAAGGCAAATTATATAAAAATATCTTAAAATACATCAAGTAAATAATATTGTACTACAGTTGGAATCCCCCAGATCATAGTGACATCATTACCTGCTACTAAAAAGATAAATGTATCAGTGATGACATCATTGTGATAGAAAATATGGCAGAAAATGTTAGTATGCTCCGAAAAATACAATGTAAACTGTGTCAGTGGGATAACGTGCTATTTAAGGTTTTCTATTATGAAAGAACAAAAAAGTTTTTCACATAAATGCTGACTGTTTATCACATTATAACATAGGCTATGTAGCTTTGTGTAGTATCTATTCTCTTGGGTCAAACTGCTACATTTACTATGGATACATCAGTGGTATAACGGTCAGTGGTGTAACCAAATATTGTTGTTACACCACTGAAAAAACTGTTACACCACGTGACATTATTTAATTATTTTACTTTTTCTTCTATTTCATTTATATTTTGAGCAATTTGAACAATTGTTATTTATCAATTTTACAAGTTAGACACTGTCACAATAAAGAAAGTTTGCCTATTTAATTGCAATTGTGTTTTCTTAATCTGGAAAATGAGACCTGTTACACCATTGACATTATTTGAAACACCATTGACATTTTGTGTGCTCTAATTATGTTTTACTCATTTAAATACTTGATTAAAAGATAAAAGTAAAAACAAATTTATTCTAATAAAGAAATGAAATTATCCACATTTTATTTTTATTAAAAAATCAAACTTTTTAATGACTTATAGTGTATTATAAGATATGTTATTCCACTGACATTTCACATTCCCTATTATGTTATACTAAAATCTTTCAAATGCTTAAAGGAAACAAATGCTAGCTGAGCTTCAACAAACATATATAGACAAAGAGGAAGTGTATATGCGTTGTATGCATTGATTTTGGAAAAAATTAGAGAAAATTCAATTTTATTGTCCAAAATGTACGATTGATATGAGCTGGTATAGTATTGACGATGTTGTTTGTGAGATTGATGAGGCAAAGAAAGTTCGAACTCGGTACAAGGTGGATAAAAGTGTGTGGATGCCAATAGTAAAAAATATAACATCAAAGAATGAGTGAATTCATGTAAAAAAAAAACATCTACATGCAATTTTTCTGTCAGTGGTGTAACACTGATTATAAGTGGTGTAACAGTGTGTTTATCTTCAGATTATGAAAGAATAAAGCACAAAAACTTTTATTTAAGATCAAATTTTTCATGTTTTAAATGCAATCAAAAATAGAAATTAGTTTATTTTACAAAATTTAACACGCTTTTGTCTTTTTTATTATCGCTAGGTCAGTGGTGTAACTTTATGTCAGTGGTAAAACACAATAATCAGTGGTGTAACATGTACATTTTTCTCCAAATAAAATTAACTGACAATAATACATGTATATTTGAAAACACTAGTGCATTTATAGAAATGTCTTTTTTATGTTCCATTGAAAGAAAAATCCAGTTGTGTTCTTTTTAATGCTCAAATTAAAAATTTGTTGAGTAACATCAAGACTGTGTCTCAAATGTTATGTTGGTCACTATGTAAATGGTCAAATATTTTCTGTTATCTAATTCTGATAACTTTAAATGAATTTTGTTGATAAAAACTTTATGTCCATCATTTTAAAAGAATTATTTTATTTTATTTAAGAATTTTTTCCTATACTATATACTTGTTACACCACTTACAAAATGTTCACAGTTCATTAAATTTCAGTCTAATTATCAACAAAATGGTAGATTCCAATGTTTGCAAGTTTGTTAAATGTGTTTTTTGCAATCAAAGTAATTTTTTCAGCAATAATTTTCTCATGTTTTACAGTTTTTAAAAGTCTGCATATTTTGATAATGACCCATATACATTTTTTTTTCCTTTTCCTCAGTAAACAACTTATAATGAGTCTTACTTTTGGAATTGTTTTCAATATAGAAGGATACCTACCTCTACAATTAAAGGTAGGGATGATAGGGTGCCAATTTGTTCGCATTGCCGATTTTTTGTGCAGAGAACAGTAAAACGTTTTAAAAATTTGATTGTGCATGAATATTTCAAAATTAATTGTTGTACATGTTTTTGTTATAATTCATTCATTGATATATCAACAAGAAAGAATAAAAGCATATGTTTCACAGCCAAGTTAAGTTTCTCTGTAGTTTCCTACCCCCCCCCCCCCCTCCCCCCCGCACCAAAATTGACAATGATTATTATTACATATAAGTCATACAAATGTTTACTTTTTTTGTAGGTAAAGATCTAAAGATGTAAATAAGCACTGCAAACAAAGATGTGTGTATTTAATATACTACTACATTACACTTAGCTAGATAAAATGTAGTCAGGATGAAGCTACAAAGAGTGAGTGATGCAAATTTACCAATTTGTCGCCATACACACAGAACACCAAATAAAGAAACTGTGAGTGATGTGTGGAATGCATAAAAGATGGCGGCAAATTATCTCAAATAATCAGTGCAAAAACCCACAAATAGGCTGTTATTTATTACATATCCTTATCATCATCATTGATAAAAAATGTTATCGTCCCATAACATAGCCGATTAAGTTAATGTGTACATATGGTCAACGTACATGTAATTCTAATATACAAGAAGGTGGGCGTATCAGGCGGGGATCCAGAAAATTAAATTTCAAAAATGATCGGTTGAATTACATTAAATGCTTTGAAAATTGTTTTAAACTATCGCACGGGTCAAAATGCATGATAGAAGCTATGTACAGTGTAATTGGAAACTTTCATTTTATATCAATATGTAGTATTACCTATTATAACCAATGAGAGTATAGCACAACTGCCACAAGCAATACATGTCGTTTACTGGCACCATCTCCCTCCCCATAAAAAAATGAAACAATAGTCGTTTTATTTGCTAAAATGTGTGTGGTTCAAGATTTTTCTAAAGGACATACCCAATTAGAATTGAAAAAGAGTCGTACGTTTAAAACTAATTTTGTCAACATTTTTAGATTCATTTGGTTATATTTTGGTCCATTTGGGTAAATAGATGCACCAGCGCAGCTCTAATTAATATATAATCAGGCCATAAATTCAAAATATTTTCAAAAATGAATAGCTTTAAATTCAGTGGATGAAAAAAAGGAAAGCAAGTCGAATTCGATGAGTGCTAATACCTGTGTTGAATGAATGGCACAGTAGGATATGCGCAAAAAAGTCCCGTCTACTCTTTCCTACCCTATATTTATTGGAATATTAAATCCGATCATAAGAGTCAAATTTAAAATCAAGTACGGATATGTACCTGTTTATCAAAAGTAAAACTACTCATAATTTATCTACAGTGCATCGTTATGGAGCTACACAGAAAGTTTTATATTAATTTGCCGAGCCAAATAAAAAAAACCTGGAAAACGAAGAGAAAACACAGTGGGGACAGAATAACTGGCAAACTAATTAGGACTATATAGCCCCCCCCCCCCCCCCCCCTCTTTAAATGTATACACTGAAAACAGATTATTGGAGTACATCATCCGCACACAATTTAAATAACATTTCATGTTTTTTTTTATCATTTTCGCTAGCTAATGTAAGACATCACAAATACCCCAAACCCCCTCACGGAAAAGGAAATGCTAGGTGATGAGAGAGAGAGAGAGTGAGAGAAAGAGAGAGAGAGAGAGAGAGAGAGTCGATGTGAAATTAAAGCTTGCTAGTTGGTCTGCCCTACCCTAGCTACCTCCTCTCTCTTCTCCTTTTAGAGGCTTAATTATTGTCTATATATGCTTGTAACAAATCAAATTAATTTCAAATTCTAAATCAAAACTGAATTTGACACTACAAAACTCTCTGTCTGTCTGTCTGTCCGTCTGTCTGTGTCTGTCTGTGTGTGTGTCTCTCTCTTTCTCTCTCTCTCTCTCTCTCTCTCTCTCTCTCTCTCTCTCTCTCTCTCTCTCTCTCTCTCTCTCTCTCTCATCGACAATGGCACTGATACCCTACAATACACTATTCCTATCTGGATTGTTGTCGTTGAGGTTGTAAATCATTATATTTTCTATGGTTTGAAACTTTATGATAACCTATAATTTGACATGTCGATTATTTCATTGAATTTCGTTTCATAGCTAAAACCACACTCAGTTTTTATTATTTAGATTAAACAGATCTTTCTTCGCGAGCCGATTTTTACACAGCTGGGGCGAATACACAACGGGTTAAAATGGTTTGGGGGGGGATACATACAGGACAAACAAAATCACATAGATTTGCAAAGCCCACAGTGTTATCACTAATTTAATTGTTTATCCTGTGTGGGGTCAATTTATCAATGTTAATTTAACCATTTTATAACCACAATATAAGAGCTATTAAGACATTTATTTGTAGGAAAGAGCATGTGCGAATGATCTTTATTTAGAACAGTTTGATGTTGCTAGGATACAGGTTTCAGATCCAAGATTTGATTGGTTAATTTAGATATTGAATCTCGAATTTCGAATTTCGAATCTCGTATTTCGAATCTCGTATTTTGAATCTCGAATCTCGAATGATCCTTCTCGGCTTTCATATGATTGCCTCATTTATCTCTATATTTATTATTTGAGAAATAATATTAGGCATTAGTAATTGGTCGACGCTTCGCTTACTCATTGCGACATTTCATTTTTAATTTAATACATAAACCGCATGCCGTAAGTTCCTGAGGTATTTGTAGTAGTTGCCCTTCAAAATTCTTTAAAATTAGAATAGTTGCCCTTAGAATATTGACGTCACATTGTTTTGCTGGAAGCAGAACAAAATGGCAGCGTTGAGATTTGCTCAAATCTCTGCACGGGAAAGGGAGAACACATTTAAAATTGAATAGCAACAAAACATTGTAAGAAAACATAGGTGAAGCAAAGATTTTAAAGAGTATTTTAAAGGTGAGATTGAAATTTTTGAAGAGTTTAAATTGTTTAATTGAACGAGATGCTAGGCATCTTGTAAATGGCTTTGCGTAGATCATCGCTAATTATTGTGAATAAATATGTCGCTTGATAGTCCTAGGGCTTCGCCTCGCCGTCTATGAGATTGATCAACCCTCTATATTTCCGTAGTGAGTCAGTAACTACCCTAATAAGTAATAATAGTAGCTTTTCCTCAGAAGGAAAGGCCACTATAAAGCATGTTTCCCTAGAGGGGGCTACTCTGGGGAAATAAAACCGCTCTAAAAGAGCGTACATTGTTTTGAAACCCCTTGTTCAGAATTTTTTTTTTTTATTCCAGCTTATAACGAGGACTTCCTAAAATAATGTTGAAAACAAATTAAGCACGCATGTAACATTATGATAACATTGAAAAGTATTTAAATAACTTTCCCTGACATTCTTAAATTATCTTATAGATATACATTGATTTTTATGGTATTGAAATATAAAATGTGCATAGAAAAATCAATTTTTCCGGGATTCCAACCCAATCCAAAACGCCGGACAGGGTTACAATCTTACGTAATTGCGTTACCACTCGACTTATCTCGACATGACATGTAGTGATGATCTCTTAACATAGTGTTTTTAGATTTCACAGGTATACGTGATTGTTTTCGGCAATTCTGATTTTTTGAACATATGCCTCTTTGGAACATAAATTGAAAATTGCAGAAGAAGATTTACATAGAATTCTGTATCTTTAATATTTCTATTTTATATGCAATCCTTTTAGGGAAAAATAGCTTAGGAACTGCAACACCCTTTTTTTTTTTAAAAATCTTTTAGTGATCTATCTATCTATCTATCTATCTATCTATCTATCTATCTATCTATCTATCTATCTATCTATCTATCTATCTATCTATCTATCTATTTATCTTTCTATCTATCTATCTATCTATCTATCTATCTATCTTAAAGTTCAAGATTTTTTCAAAGAAAAAAAATCAGCGAGTTTGATCCACAGCCAGCAAGACTGGTTGTGGGTTTCTGACGATACAATTCATTTGAAAAATAATAATTGTAGAACGTTAGAGAATCCTACTCAGAAAGTTCAAAGCTTTTGTGGTAGCCCACACTACATGAGTCCTGAAATATATGATAATAAAGACTACGATTGTAAGGTAAGTAAATTGCAAAAAGATATAAAGTTTTTCAAGTATCACTAAGAGAGGTTTTTTCAGTCTAACACTTTAATTCTTTACACAACTCGGATAAAGTTATCGGGTTTGCTTTCGTATTATGATGATTGCTACATGTACTTTTATAGTCAATATGAAACAAAAAAAAATATTTACAGTTTATACTGTAATATATCTTTGAATGATTTAATTAATTATCCATTTAAAGTTATTGAAGGGAGGTAAACTTTTAATCTTGTCGATCAGCACATTACATAGATTACAGGCAACTGTTTTCTTACACATGAAGGTTACCAATGCAACTACATTGTATAACTACTTACTATAACTAATGAATAAAGACGAGCACGGTTTAATATATATAAATACTTATATATATTAACTCTTTGATACTCATGTATAATATGATTATTGGTCGACTCTTTAATGCTTTAAAGGACCTTTATGACGTACAGTATTACCACTGGTTCATATGTTCGTAAAAAAGTGAAACCTAAGCATAAAGTTTTAAGGTCAAGATTTGATAAATGAGTCTAAACTATCTTTTTTGTGCTGGAACCAGTATTGTGTCTGAAGAGATTTTATGAATCTTTTCAGCGAGGGTTTCAAAGGAATTAATAGGTCCTCTGTTTTTAACGGAACTCCCAAGAAGAGTTTAAACAATTCATTTTTATAACAAGTTTAACCGATAGTCATAGGTGTTTCATTTAGCATGATAAACAGTGATGTACAAATGTATGAAAAAACCCTAGCTTTTATTTTTATTTATAACTTTCGTTCGTCCGTTTCCGGTCTCAAGACAAAAAACCTAGTTTCACCTGCAACTGATTATACCGAGGCGGTGAAGAATTTGTAAAGAAAAAAAATTAGATATGATTTCACCTGACATTTTCAACCAAAAAGGGGAAAGGAGATGTTGAAAAGCCCTTACTTTTTGTGACAGTCATTTCATGCATATCTTTTACAATTCAATGCTATGCTATGGTATGCGATTTTAATTATATGCTATGAGATTTGTATGCTATGCTATGAGAAATTGAAATGAAGGGCTTAATGATATGGTATGCTATGATATGCTATGAGATTTGAACACAAACGCCTCCATACACGGAATAAGTCCACACATTTCGAAGTAAATTAATAAGCAGCCAAAGTTTTCCACAAATCTATCATTTAAACATTTATTTTTTCAAATAAAAACATTTAAAACAGAGTTAAAATAATGTTGTATGCTATGGTATGGTATGCTATGGTATGATATGACGAATGCGATTCTATGAGACTATATGCTATGGTATGAGAGTCCAATGAGATTTCAATGCTATGCTATGTGATTTTAATACTATGCTATAGTGTATGTTGTAACAGATATGCTTGAACCGACTGTAGAGACAAGAAAAGTTCTAGTATTTTATTATCTTACGCTTTTTTGTACAGGCGATTTCTTGAAAACGACCCGAACGAATTTTTTTTTATACAGATCTTGTAGTTATTGACAAAAACCTTATATATAATTTTTTATTTTAATGACGTCATTTCTGTTCATGGGATATTGACGTTTTATGGATTTTCAGAGGGTTTGCTTGTCCTGTTATCTCCTTTTAAACGAAAAGAGATATTGAGTTCAAATTTTCAGGGATTGTAGACAAAAAGATTGTAGATGTGTTTAAAGGCATTTATAATTGTCCGGTTGTAAAGGCGTCGAAGCTCGCCTGGTCCAGAAAATTGAGTTTGAAAAAACGACGTGATTTTTAATGGTTTTTGTTCTTTATCTCCTTTCTTGAAAATATTTTAACATAACATGTACGGCAAATAAAATTTATTTTTGCAAGAAATTTCGTTTGAGATCAAGAGAAAGGGCTGGTCCATCAAATTAGGGGCCAAAAGAGCTACAAAGTCCTTATTCCATAGCAATCTAATGAGAAATATTCTGTAATATGTTAAAGAAGCAAAGACTGTTTAATTTTTACTTATAAAACTATACATTATAAAAAATTTATCATGTGTTACCTAATTATGGGTATTTTAAGGCGCTAAAAGTTCAAAACTTCGATCATTTATATCTCAAAAAGGAAAAAAAAAAATTTGAAAAGCAATAGGATTAACAAATTTTTAAGGATTACGTTTACTCAGGGGTGAAAAACAAAATCTACTAAAAGGAACGAAAAACTACTTATTCTACATTGTTTCCCCTTTATTGTGGTGGTCTTTTTCACTTTCAAATAACTAGGTTAATGACTACTTTTTCTGCTAGTGACCTCTGAATGTTTTTTTTTAAAATTGTCAACATTTGTCAAAATTGTCCACCATTTTCATGGTTTTCTTTATTTTGTAATTATTAGAAATAAGAAAACAATTTGTTGGTTGGGAACTGATAACATACGAATAGCTTTACTAATTTTATTTTTGACTGAATCGTTTAAGCTCATATTTTATGTTAAATGTTGTCCGAGTTTCCTCTATCAATTTCGAAAATTGTACCAATTTTTGATCGAGTTTTACAAAAAACTGACTAATAGGAGCTCCAAACCATTGAT
The DNA here is from genome assembly GCA_015776775.1 of Magallana hongkongensis. NCBI lineage: Eukaryota > Metazoa > Mollusca > Bivalvia > Ostreida > Ostreidae > Magallana > Magallana hongkongensis. Next base: position 21,217,395 of record CM027471.1, read on the forward strand.
TGCCTAAAACTGTTTTTGTTGTCTGTATTATGTTGACATTAACATTATATAAGGTCAATGATCAAAATTTTGAGATATCTTATCTTGACTCGATTTTATGTATTTTAAAGATTTTTCCAATCCCGTGCTAGCCAGTGATATAAATTTATAGACGAGTAAATACAACCATGAAATATGTAAAATGATATGAAAAAACATATAGAAAGTTAACATTTGCAATTACATTGCAACAGAAAGTTTTTACGAGAAAAAAAGAAAATGAAAAAATTAGTCCAAATTTCCTCTGTTCTAATATTAATCTATCTTTGTCGGAGCATATCTTCCTCAAATAAACAAATCATGGATATCAATTTCGACATTTGTTAATAACGTTGTTATTTTGTGTTTTTAAAAGAATTTTGGACTTTAGATATTGAACTTTGTAAAAATATTTGAAATCTCAAACCCTGAGTAAACGTAATCCTTAAACACTTGTTAAACAAAATATGTTAAATATCAAAAAACCTTTCATTTGATATCAAGAAAAAGGGGCTTGCCCTTCAACTTAGGGGCCATTAAGGCTCTGAAGTCTTTCTGTTATAGCACTTTAATGAAAGATATTTTTGTTATATGTTTAGGAACATTTAACAATAAATTATAATTATTTTATCATCTGTTCCGTAATTAGGGGTTTTAAGTGGCCAGAAATCGAAAACTTTGAAAACTTATATATCAAACAGAACAAATATTTTTAAAATCATTATTTTGAAAAGCAAAATAGAACAAAAGATGCTGATTAAACAAAAGTTTATGTTTCCACAAAATCACATTTGCATTTGATGTTTCTAACAATATTCAACCATCAAATTATTTTTAGTGGCCCCGATTTGGAAATGAAGGGTCAAATAGTAAAATCAGGGTCATATTACATATACCATCAAAAATCTCACGGACGACCTTCTCATTGCTTGCAACTAGATCGTGTCTACTTATTTTTTTTCTTACCCAATTTGTGCATGCGAGTTCTCGGAAACGGCTCGGCTGATTTTCATAAATCTTTCAGATCTAATAGATATTGATCTAAACCTTATTGAACGTTTTTTCTTTAAATATCGTCATTTTCGTTTTAGAGATATTGACGTTTAAGCGATTTTTCGGAGGATCAGCTTGTCCTTCGAACTCCTCCTAAACGAAAAAAGATACTAGTATCGAATTCAATTTTTCAGGAATTGTAACTGAATAATTGTAGTTTTGTCTAAAGGGAATCATTTACGTCTGGCATATAAGGCGGCGAAGCTCGCCTGGAACCGAAAATTTAGATATCAAAAATGTATTGATTTTCTTCGATTTCATTACATATCTTTTAAATCGAAAATATTTTGTTAAAACAAATTGAAAAAAAATAAATTTATTTTTACAAGATCTTTAATTTGGCATAAAAAGGGGGCTGGCCCCTCAAATTAGGGGCCAAAACGTCTCTGATGTATTTCCTTCATAACATTTGTTGAGAAATATTTTGTAATATGTTTAGGAAGCAAAAATGTACATCACACATTTATTTAACTATACATTATTTAAAAAAAATAATACGTTACGTAATTAGGTATTTTAAGGGGCAAAAAGTCCAAAATTTCGATCGCATGCCACAAAAAGGACAAAAAAAATTGAAAAGCAATTTAGAATAAAAGTTGCTTAAAATGATGTTCTTAACATTATTCAACCATTTGACTTTCGTTTTGTGGCCCCGATGATGATATAAGGGGCCTGTCCCTAGAACGTTTTTTCACAAATAGCCCAATAACGGTATAAAATTTCTAAACATTTATTTAGCAAAACAGGTTTAATATTAAAAGACCTTTTATATGACATCAAGAAAAAGGGGCTGGCCCTTAAATAAAGGGTCAAAAGGGCTCTGAGGTCTTTCATCCATAGCCCTTTACTAAGAAATATTCTGTAATATGTTTAAGAAGCAAAAATGTTCATTTTACACATTCAATTAACTATACATTATAAAAAAAAATTCATGCGTTACGTAATTAGGGGTTTTAAGGGACCAGAAGTCCAAAACTTTTATTACTTATATTACAAAACAGGACACATATTTTTAAAAACAATATAGAATAGAAGATGCTTTTTATGATGTACTAAACAATATTCAACCATTATAATTTCGTTTTGTGGCTTCAATAAGGATATAAGGGGCCAGTCCCTACAACGTTCTTTCCCAGATAGCACAAGAACGGTTACAAATTGTTTAAAATATGTTTGATATCAAAAGAACTTTCTTATGACATCAATTAAAAGGAACTGGCCTCCCAATTTAGGGACCAAGAGGGATCTGAAGTTGTTCATCCATAGCACTTTAGTGAGATATAAGTGAGTTATAGGGTCGGTTCCTAAAATATTTCTTTACCAGGTATATAATTTCTAAACACTTGTTGAACAAATGTTAAACAACATGTGTTAAATTTTAAATTCCCTTTCATTTACTATTAAAATAAAGGTCTTGCCCCTAAAACCAAGAGGGGTCCAAATCTATTCCAGATATCTGAAGAATGGAATCAAATTTTTAAACACTTGTTGAATGAAATGTGTTTAGAATAATAATTTTCTTTATTTTATATAAAGGACATGTGATAACACGTTCTTTACCAAATAGCTCAAGAAGGGTGACGAATTTCAAAATTAATTTGTTGAAGAAAATATGTTGACTATCAAAAGACCTTTCCTGTGATATCAAGAAAAAGGGCTGGCCCCTCAATTTAGAGGTCAAAAGGATTTCTTTACCAAAAAAAAAAAAATTGTAATATGTGTAAGATGCAAAATGTTCATCTTACAAATAAGGAACTATACATTATAAAATCTTTATCAGGCGTTACGTAATTAGGAGTCGATCAATTAAATCTAAAAAAGCACATATATTTTGAATAGAATAATAAATGCTTAGAATGATGATCTAGTCAATATTCAAGCATCGAATTTTTTTTCATATTGCCCCAATTAGGAGATAAGGGGTCAGTCCCTAGAACGGTTTCTACCAGATAGCCCAAAAACGGTAACAAATTTCTAAAAACTTGTTGAACAAAATATGTTTAATATCAAAAGACCGTCAGTTGATATCAAGAAAATGGGACTGTCCCTTCAATTTAGAGGCCTATAAGGCTCAGAAGTCTTTCTTTCATAACATTTTACAAAAAATAATCTATACTTTTATATTAAAATAATAGACTCGAATTTTTGAGCTTTCATACCGAGAAATAGGAAGACTACTGTCTTTCATTTTATATATTTTTAACATCATTGGTACTTGGAGATTACCAATTTGTTTTTTTGTTTTTTTGTTTTTTTCAACCAGGCTTCACTAATTAATAATCAAAGAATATTCCTTTAAACCATCCGGAAACCGTCTGATTTTTTGGATATTACAAATTTGCGCATGTGCATTACATTCACGCTAAATCACGGGATGCTCTTTAGTTTATGTTTCCACAACAATTAGCATGGAACTAAAAAAACGATAATACAAATACGTGTAAATTTTCATTTAACATTTGCTATATATCCTGTTCATGAAAGAAAATACAGAAGATTACTCTAACTCAGTGTGTTTAATATGAAAAATTCCAAGAGTAATGAATGTCAACATGCTGTGCAAATTTGATGTATCATATCTATTTCGTTAATGCCCGACATACTATGCAATGTCAACTCGTGCACACACGGGTCAACGTCTAGTTATGTTATATGTTTAGGAGGCAAAAATGTCCATCTCACCTTAATTTAACATTAGATAATAATTATTTTATCATGCGTTCCGTAATTACAGGTTCTAAGGGGCCAGAAATCCAAAACTTTGATAACCTTTATCTCAAACAGAACAAGTATATTTTAAAAAGCAATATAGAATAAAATATGCCGAGAATGATGTTCGTTACAATGTTCAGCCATCAAAATTGTGTAATGGGACCCTGATAAGGAGATAAGGGATCAAATATCACAGTCAATGTCATATTACCTTCAAAAAAATGTATGGAAGATCTCCTCTTTGCTCGCACCATAATCGTGTCTAGATATTATTATTGTTTTAAGGGTATTCCGTTTGAAACAGAAGTCCCTATTATTTTTCTTCAGATTACAAATTTTGAGCACGAATTTTCTCAAAATGTCTATGCCCGATTTGAAACATTTTTTTTACAGATAATTGCCATTGGACATAGTGTTAAGAATTTCATGAAATTTTAAAATCGTCTCTTACAGTTCCGATTAGGCTGATTTTGTGAATTTTACGACTCATTAGGTGCAAACATAAACTCAGAAACTAACAGGGATATAAATACAAAATGTTCAGGATAGGTAAACTATAGTTTTAAGTTGTGCATCATGTAGGTTATAGACATAAGTGGCACAATGTTTTGGAGCTCGCCTAGGCAAGAAAAAATAGGTAAGGATTTTGAGTCAAAATTTTCATACGTTTTATTCTGTATCAGTTTTTAAGTTGATACTTTGCTAAGACAGAAATAACAAAAGTGGTAGAATATTTAGTTCTTACCAATGAAATTATGAAAAACGGCTGGCACTTTTGAATAGGGGCCAAGACACTCGTAAAATCTATTACAACTTAAAAACGATAAAGATTTTGTAATGCAATACAAAAGCAAAATAGTTGATCGTAACAATATCTTTTTTGATAAAATCAATGCCAGGCCCATTCAAAACCTAATTCTTAGTATTAAAATAAACTTTGACGCAATATATCTAGAGAATGAGACATCTTATTAAGCATTGTAGAGAAGAAAATGTCTGCATTGATGATTATAATAGATCCACTGATGAAAACACCAATGTCTGTTCTAATTAAGGATGTAGAGAACTGGCCTCCAAAATTATAAATTATTTTATCTAAAAAAAGATCAACAATTTTAGATAGGTGTAAGAACAATAAAAGTTAGAATTCTTGATATTTTTTGTATGAAATCAAGAAAAAGGGACTGGCTTCTCTATTTAGGGACCAAGAAACTCGTAAAGTTTACTTCAAATAACTTAAAGCGATACATGTAACGATTTCGTAATACATTATTCAAGCAAAGTTGTTGATGGTAACAATATCTGTTTAAAAAACTTGGTGTTTTATATCAATAACAAGTTTCTGTCCTTTAAAAAAGGACTGCAATACGTGGACCATTTGCATGTGTTTCCAACGAGAACGTGAAAGCCTTAAAATTATCACAGATTCCACCGACTCTAGCCCCTGCTTTTAGCCACTAAATTTGTACGTTGTATTACGTATATACATGTATATGTATAGTTGACTTTTAATCCCAGAATTTAAAGGGTTCATACTTCTAAAATCATTTGATCTATGATAATGAAGATTGCATGTATAGTATCAGGCATTCGGCGAATTCTACTATTTGCGCACACATTACGCCTTTAATTCTTCTGTGTTAACTACGTTATGCAGTGACAGCTATACTATAAATGTGTAAATCAATTTCATATTGTGATGCATTTTTCATGAGATTTAAACTTTTATACAGTGACATAATTATTCAATCATCTATTATACACAGTCACATAATTATTCAATCATACTTAAATGCTTTAAATAATTTTAATCGGGAAGTACTCTAGCCTCGCCCTCTATAAAAGTAAAGTTACTATAGTAAGCTACATGTGTATTCGGAAAACAACAACACATTGCAAATTATGCTATTTGATGCATGTTGTAGTTTCAGCATAACATTACCTTATTTCATAATACTGACAATTTATATCGCAATTTTACAATTACAGCGCCTTTGAACTTATATGTGCATATTGCATGATATCCCGATCCCGATTCAGATAAACCTGTGCTAGCCTGGTTCCCTGAGCTACCATTACGCACAGGAACCAGGCTAGCTCATGCGCTGGCTGAATTTTCCCCATTGCACCCGGTTTAACCTCGCTTATATATTTTCTGCGTGGACCTCAGGGTCCACGCAATGAACAGTTTTAAATAGGCGTAATAACATAACAGTTAATATTCTTAATACCATTTCCAAAAAAATCAAGAAATAAAGGGACTAATCCCTTTTTCAAGACAATTGTAAACTTAAAGGACCCATATTGTGCACACTTAAATATATATTTTAATATCTTAAAAATGAACAACAATTTTTGATAGTTGTAAGAACAAAAAATGTTAGAATTTTTTAGACCTGTCAACTAAAATCACAAAAATGGGGCTGGCTTCTTTAGTTAGGGGTCAATAGCCTCGTAATATTTATTACAAATTACTTAAAAACTATCAAAATATTGTAATGCATTATTGAATCAAAGTTGTTGATCGTAATAATATATGTTTGAAAAACTCATTACTTAAGCCAATTGTTACGTAACTAAGGATTTTATGAGCCAAAGTCTTTAAATTTTGACATATTTTATGGAGAGATCGAGCCATATTTTGTTTATATATTTTGTTATAAATGTCTGCTTTGATGACTCTGATTGATTCCACTAATCGATACGTCAATATATGCCCCTAATAAGGATCTACAGGACTGGCCCAATAAAATAATCAACTATTTGTATGTAAAAAAAATAAGTAACAAGTTTTTAAGGGTTTAAGAACCAAACATGTTTTTATAAGACCTTTTGTGTGAATTAAAAAAGGAACCGGTATCTTTTATTAGGGTCAAAAAGCATTTTAGAAGCAAAACAAATTTTAACAGTCCTATACTTTATCTCAAAAAAGGGGGAGTGGGTTCTAAAATTTCATCTATATTTCATTGCATCGTCTAAAAAAATCAAACGGAAGGCCTACTGGTTAATCGAAACGAAATGTAGTTTTTTCTGACTTTTTTTCGAACGCGTATTGTAACCGTGAAGTAACCAATCGATTTGCAAACATTTACAGGGCTGCTAGAGCAACAAAGGTTCTTGATATTTGGAAAAAAAATGGGCTGATGATTTCATTTCCGGTTTTTGGTTTTGAGGATTTAATGAATTTTAAATGACCATTTTGTACATGCATTTTCTCCAAAACTACCGTATATGTGGTTTTTTCCGCATGTATCCAATTTCCGCTTTGTTCGCGACGATATCTGAATCGCGGAAAATAAATCAGCGTAAAATTGATACGAAGTTTTGTTTTTATGAGATAGTTCTTTCTTTCCTTATTAAATAAACAGGTATGTAAGAGTATAATGAACAGTGTTTAGTAGGTTTATAGAGTAGAAATTGCGGGATAATTATCGGCAATTATTAACAATATAAAAAAAATCGTGTAAATGGTTTGATTGTCCGAATTTCTCATTAGAACGAGCGGCAATTTAGATACTTTTACCCCCTTACTTCACAGCTTTAAACAATCTTGAATTATATTTTCACCATGACTTTGAAACAGTGAAAATTTGATTCGCGTTAATTTTATATTCCGTTCTAGGTTCTGAATCGCGGAAAAAACATGACGCGGAAAAAACCTGATATACGGTAGTTGTAGATAGAAACTTCAAACTTTCAGGGATAGTAGATAATGCCTGTAGATGATCCTGATTTTTTTTTTATAATTGAAATTCGCGCGAGGCCTCAAAGCCCGCCCGAAACCGGAACATTTCTTCATCAAATTTTTGCACATTTTTGTTAATATATTTTTATGTATGAATATGTATAAATATTTTGTGAAGACATGTAAGGCAAAAGATGTTCAAATTTACACGGGCTTGCATTTTATATTAAGAAAAAGGGGCGGACTCATTCAATTAGGGACCAGGAGGGTTTTAAAGTCTTTTTATAATAACTCTTTATAAAGGCAATACTATACAATGTAAAGCTGTTTATCTAGACATAATCTTACTTTATTCAAATGTTACGTAATACTTGTCGAAGGGGCCTGCCAACTTTAACATTTTACTTTTAAGGAAGGCCCACTCGTTGCTTTGCAATGAGTTTTACTCTTGTTATAGGGATCTTTCGGTAGCAGGTTCTTCCATTTTATTTTATTTGTTATTAGGATTTTTATCTTCAGCAGAAAAGCCTTCCATTATTCTATTTTTTCTTTTTAATATTTTTAGCATCGATCTATAATCGTCTGAATTTTATTGGACTTATTAGATATTGTAAAAATCACTTCCGGTTCAAACTTATCCGCCATTTTGTCATTTTCTTCACTTTTTGTCCATAAATCTCCTCAAACCGAGTAAAGATAGAAAATTGAATTTGTTTGGAATATTAGAGGACATGCTAGTCTAGTATCACAGACAAAATTATTGTCCGGAATTTCGAGTGCGGCAGCAAGCTTGGGTCAAAATGAGATCAAGGTTAGTGATGTATTTACATTTGTCCACGCATTTCCTTAAAAACGAGTAAAGATAGAAAACTGTATTCTTCCGGAATGAACGAGGGTATGTTAGTCTAGCATCATCAAGAAACCCATTGTCCAGAAATTTCAAGTATGGGAGCTAAATTTTAAACTCAGTTAAATCGTGTTAAAATAACCTAAGACCGATTTTAAATCATGATACATTGTATCAATGTTGCGCTTTCAATTTTGCGTATGAAAACACTTTATTAAAATCAATGAAATTTTAATTTTAAATTTTTTTTAAAAACTGACTACAATTGTGTTAAAATAACATCACACCTGTTTTAAAACATAATCTGTCGCAACTTTCATTGAAATAAAACCACTATTGATATAAATTATTTCAAAAGTGGTTGGAAATGTATTTTATTGTAAAAATCATCTTGGAACCACTATTGAAATAAGACCACTATTGAAATAAATTATTTTAATAGTGGTTGGAGACGTATTTCATTAGAAAAATCACTTTGCAACAACTATTGAAATACAACTACTATTGAAGTAATGATTTCAATAGAATTTGGGAATGTATTGCATTATAAGAACAACTTTACAGACACCATTACTACAACTACTCTATTTTTTTTTTCAATCGTAGATGGGAATGAATTTCTATAAAAAAAAAAACACCACAAAACTATGTTATCGCTATTGCAACATAAGTTGTATATCATATTTGCAAACCATTTTGAAATGCAAGAAATCTAACGAATAATTTCAAATTCTCAGTTATGTTACAATTTTCACTGCTGTGCAGAAATAAATAACCAATTCTCGCAAATAAACATACATACACATTTGTTTTAATCTAACAAAAAATTTCAAATACACAATCAAGGTACTAAAGACTTGCATATTGTACGGTAATAATAATCAAGACTATGAAATTAATGTACTTATTTTAGGATTTTCATTGTTGTACAGAAATAACCAATCTTTGCAGATTCACATATAGAATTGTTTTCATATTTTTTTCTTTACCTTTCTCTTTCTATAGATATATCATGTTTAATGAAAATTGTAAATTATTTGCATTAGAAGACAACGTTGCCAGCACTTCTATTCAAAACCTCTGCATATTAAAAAAAAATCATAGCTTATATTTCAAAATTAATATATGTTATAATGAATATCACTATTCAGATAATTAATTTCAATAGTGGTTGGGGATGTTCTATCTTGTGACCAATATCGAATGAAAAAAATCATTTCAATAGTGTTTGGGTATGTGTTTTATTATAACCACTATTGAAATAAATTATTTCAATAGTGGTTAGGTAAACATTTCATTAAAACCACTATTGAAATAATTAATTTCAATAGTGGGTAAGGATGCGGTTCATTACAGCCATTATTGAAATTAAGTATTTCAATAGTGGTAGGGATGCATGTCATTTAAATGCCTATTATTCCGACTGTGTATAACACTTTCGGTTCCAAATGACAGGTGGTATGGGAAACATGACCAAAGGTAAATAGAGGTAAATCAAAGAACATCCCAATTAAAAAGGAATTCATCATCTCATAAGACATACTTTTTATATTAGGAAATTCCCCTACCGGAAAGGAGAATGTTACACAGAGACGGAATAATAAACATAAACTGAAATGCATCAAAACCACTATTAAAATACTTTATTTCAATAGTGGTTGTAAGAAAACGCATCCTTAACCTTAACCGTAATATATTAAAATAATATATTAATAGTGGTTGAAATGAAACGCATCCCAAGGAACTTTTGAAATAATTTATTTCAATAGTGGTTGTAATTAATTACATGTAGCGGATGCAAAGAGATTCTTTTAATTCTAAACAGAATTTTTCCTGTGAACTATTATTTGAAACAAATCAAGATCATTGCAAATGATTGCCGTATATTTTGTAAACAAGGAATAGAAACAATACATCATGTATTGTTCAGCTGTACTGTTATACCCTTGTTGAATAATAACAATATGTCTTCATATAGAAAAACAAGAAAGAAGGTCGAATTGAATGTTATCAAAATACTCTTTGGAGAAATTTCTCTATATATAGACAATAGACCTGTGGCTTTATAAATTTACATGCAAAGCAATTCATATTGATATGTCTGATGCAGAATAAGATTCCAAACTATGTTGATTTATTTCATCATATAAGATAGCAAAATATGCGTCGGTTCAAAAATTTCAACTCAGGAAATTTGAAAAATGATGGTCACAGTGGAATTTGATATCAATATTATTATTGAACATTTCTTTTATTTCCATCCATTTTAATAAAGAACCTCAGACCCATTTAATTTTTGTTTTTAAATGAGTGCATACAAGTGGTATGGAAAGAGAGTGACATAATGTTAATAGAAAATGTTGTATGTTGAATTTGAAGAATATAAATAAAAAAGTACTGCAATGTTATAATTTGCAAGATAACTATGCAAGAATTTTTAAATTTTGCTGATTCTAGATTGTTTAAGCCTTAAGCTAAAGACTAGTACTGGGCCCCAAGAGAGGTTCAAAGTTTAACAAAGAAGTATAAAACGAAAATGTTTAAAACGCTTCTTCTCAAGTACTACAATGCTACAATTTGTAAGATCTCTGTTCATCCAACCTTAGACAATATAGAATTAATATTCATAGAATAGTTACCCCCAAACTAGTTTTGGGGCCCAATATTGGTTCCAGGTTAACATAGAAGTATATTGTTAAAAGTTTAAATATCTCCTTTATACAGTGCTACGACGCTACGAAATACGATGCTACAGTTTGTGAGATTAATGTGCAAGAATTCTCAAAAAGTGTAGATTCAAACTTGTTAAAGTCCACTATACACTATAAAACTCCAAAGACCAATACTGGGCCCCAGAAAGGGAGTCAAAGTTATTTAATAAAAACAAAAATAGAATATGCTGGGAATTAGAATGTTACAAGGAACTGTTGTTCAGATGAGCAATATGGCCCGAGTGCCTCTTTTTTGGAATACATGTCATTATTTCTTGTTTTTGTGTTTCTTACCCATAATTTAATGAACAAGCAACAAAAAGAAATAAATTTTTTCAGAATTGTTTAAAATTCTGCCTAGAACTATTACTTCCTTGCTGAATTTGAAATGTTTCCTTCTAAATGTAAATCATTTTAGCTATTTACCTTTTGAACATTATAAAATTTTGTCAAAATGTGCACTTATCAATGTTTTCCACCTTTAGAGAATGTGAAGTGTATAATGTTTTGTGGAAAGTTTCTATTTCTGTAAAAATTACACTTTGTTTCGTTTTCTGTAAATATGTATCTGTTTTTCAATTCGCTGTTTTCATTATTTGGAGATAACTGTACTTAACATTTTTTTTCGAAATTAAGAGAGTAATTTCTTGGCTTTTCTCTTTCCTTTTCATGTATCCATTTTACTCCATATCTTATACGATTTTCCAGTAACTTATGCTGCTTTGTTGACTTTTATTCGTTTTTCCCATCTTCCAAGGTTTCTCAACAACGATTATAATTTTCTTCTTATTTGGTTACTTTCTGATCTTTTTTTTCTTTTTTCATGTAGCTACCTAAAGAAATTGTTTAAGCTCTAATTTTAATTAACAATGTATCTGAAAAAAGGCTGATAATTAATGAACAGTAAACTGAATTTAAGAGGCAAATATTTCATCAATAGAGTTTTGTTCAGATATTGGTACAGTATATTGCTTTTAAAAACTTGTATATGGCTGTTTATCAATTCAATATACTCAAGTTCCTTTAGCAAGGCATTGTCAGCATTTTTCATGCTTAAAGACAATGAACTAAAAAGTTATCGTCACAGATTAAATGATCAGACCTATAGCTACCTCCGATATCACAGTGTTTTTTTTACATTAAATTTTAGGTTGTTAGATATTAGTATAAAATCTAAACGTGCCTGTTTTAAAGAAACTGTGTAGAAAATGAAATAATTTCTTGAAATTCTATACAAGTATTAAATCATGGCAAAATTAATCCCGATACCTATATATAATTTGCCATCGTCTACAAGAGGTCAAGAGTTTGTGTAATGTCGCTTTAAGATATAAATGCACAGAACTCTGAGATTTGTCACATTTTCCCTTTATATATTGTAGAAAATGGCAGTTTAATACTTTTTTTTAAAATTCTCTTTACAAAACATTTTATCCCCGATACGAACCAATTGTTATGAAGTATCTGCGGAAGAATTTATATATTGAATTTCATAACCTGCAGGCGCCTTTCATTTAATAGATCTTGGCCTTATTTAAGGAATGAATTCAATATTCATTTGTTTTATACGATATAAAATGGTTTGGGGCAGTTTACGCTTTATAAACCGCAAAACGGCTTATTAAATCAAAGTACTGAAAGTACTGAAAAGCGCTAGGCTAGCTTGGTTCTGAAGGAAATTTATTTTGTGCAAGCTTAGTTAGAAATGAGACTTCTTGACATAATGTTAATTAATATTTATTGAAAGGTCAAAATGGCGTTGAAGTCGTACTTATTAAAATTTATCCCTATTCAATCTAGTTTTGGTTAAGAAAATTTGGTCGAAATTACATATATATGTATATTATAATTTATCATATACACTTAAGTTAATTTAAATCAAAGCTGAACACGAATTGTAAATGGACACTTGCCGGAATCATGATATATAAAAGCCTTAAATTTGATTTTGTTACACTTTATTTCACATCTGGACCTTGTGTGCGACGTGTTAAATAAGTTTGTTTGTCTAATGTTTGCACTTTTGTATTGTTAAACGTGTGCATTTTCTTTAATTATAGATATATTGCATTGACCATTATACATGTAATTGATGTTCCGAATCTTCTTCTGCATATGTACTGCATTTAGCTGGTAAGTTGTTGCGTCTGAGTAACAAATGTAAGCGACGTAAAATATACGTTCACACAGATGATATCTACTATGCAAACTTAAAGTGTTTTGTCCGTTCTTTATATATGTGCTGTGAGGAAAGCGGCGAACACCAAGAACTACATGTGGCTATTTACAAGTCGTTTTGATTTTTCTAAATTTCAGCTTCTGTTTATGCACTATATTTCCTCATAAGGTTAGCCTTTTTAAAAGCTAAGAAACTCAGCCATTAGAATATAAATTTTAGGTGACAAGAGACCACACAATCTATAAAAATACAAGATATAAATATTTTGAATAATAATATGCGGATGTACATATATTTTTTAACTGTATGTGAGGAGACAAGTGTGTAGCTGTGTATACGTATACAATGCAACGATGCGCAGTTTGACCTAAAAACTGACCAGTTTTATACTTTCTTCGAATTTCTCTAACACGAACTATCCAGTAATTCCTTCCCGGAATTCTTACGCAATTTAAGCGCATTTGAAGTTTCATCACAACTTAATTAATCAGCCCGAGGGCTGACTAATCACTGCGTAGCATCCCCTGCAATGATGTACGTAAGCCCTGCACATTAGATTCACAGCAGCCCTTGCAGTTATGTGCGTTAACCCCTGAAACTGGTTCCCCAATTAGTTCAGTAAATAATGTATATTTCTGCTCATAGGGGGCAGTTATTCGATGCACCGGAAGTAGAAGTCTAACTTCCAGCTCAGCGCTTTAAAAAGCGTAAACTGTTTCAAACTATTTTATATCGTATAAAACAAATAAATATTGAATTCATTGCTTATAATCTAATTTTTTCACTCTTCATTGTACATAAACGCGACCATTTGACCTTTAAAATGACGTACAATTGTACAAAATTCAAACGTAACGTCAGGCGTATTGATACGTTTTTGACGTTAGTCTTACTATGACGTAGACAATATTTTTTATACGATAAAAAATAATTAATTTTTTAGCCATCAGAAAGCGCGTTACAACTAGAATTAAATTATTTTACATTATATGAAAAAAATTACGTACATTAAGTTATATATTTTGATCTATATAAACATCATATCTTTTATTTGAAAATATTATCTTGTTTAGACTGACATTTGGTCTATGGGAGTGTGCGTATATAAAATGGTTGCATTAAAACTGCCATTTGATGAGCCTCAGCAGACCAATTACAAGCTTGCAGAGAAAATTCGTCAGTGTAAGGTAATATCAGACCAGGGAGAAAACATTTATAGATGGTTTGATTTTAAACTTGAGTTATAAAAATTCTTTATAGTTCTTTATAGGTTTTCGAGTTACATTTGTATTTTACTGTTTTCAGAAAGAAACTCTTTATTATTCTTTAACATTAAACTTTTCATAGCAGTTTACACTATATATTAAACACAGGTGCAACGCTGTGCATTTGTTGTGTTTTAACATCGTATTTTTCAAATCATTTTTATAATCAACCTGGTTTGTCGTTGTAGAATATGGTAATTTAAAGTCCTAGTTCAAAAACTTTGGCACATGCATGCTTAATTTAAAATTGTCATTGAAATTATCAATTTAGTAAGATTTTTTTTTCATTTTTGTCCTTTATGATTTTTTTGCACTGAAGATTATCTCTTTTAACCATATTTATTTCGAAAAACGTTTTCAATTTCTGGACACATTTTTGAAAGCATAAAATAACATTTTTCCATATACTTTTGATCATAGTTACCTCCGTTGCCTGAGGGATACAGTCGAGAACTGAAAGAGATCATAGTGACGATGATGAGCAAAGACACAGAAAAACGGCCCTCAGCATCAGATTTGCTGCAGAACGCCCTTTTTAAGAACCACTGTACCTCAAAAGTAATGCATCAAATTGATTTCTGTTGCTTTATTTTTGTAAGATATACAATGTAATTATTTTATATACATGTAATTATAAGATGAGCTGTGTAGGTACAGCAATTTTAGCCAATGAAGACATTGACAAAACAATTAGTGACAAAATATTGAGAATTAACTTAAATGCCAAAAAGAACGCCTGTAACCAATCTTTTTAATCAACAGTTTTAAAATTTGAATCATTTAATAAAATCACTTTTGAAAATGAAATGCCTGAAACCAGCGGATCAGGAATCATATCAGAGGATGAAAATTATTTTGAGATCACAAAAACAGCAATAACAGCTGACAAAGCTCGATTATTTGTAGAAGAGAAAATGCTTGCGTTGATGTTTCTAATCGATTCCATCAATCAAAACACCAATGTCTGTCCCCATTAAGGATCTAGAGGGCTGGCCCCTAAAATATTCAATCATTTGTATCTCAAAAATGATCAACAATTTTAGATAGGTGTAAGAATAAAAAATGTTAGTATTCTTAAGACCTTTTCAAAGAAATCATGAAAAGGGGATTGACCCCTTCAATTAGGGGCCAAGCCACTCGTACACGCTATTACAAATAACTTAATACGATCAAGATTTTGTAATGCATTATAGAAGCAAAGTTGTTGATTGTAACAATACATGTATCTATCGGGTAAAATCATTGCCACGCACATTTATTACTTAATTAGGGATTTTTAAGGGCCAAAGTACTTAAACTTTGACGCAATTTATCTAGAGAAGGAGACATATTTTGTTTAGCATTGTAGAAGAGAAAATGCTTGCATTGATGATTGTAATCGATTTCTTTAACCAAAACACTAATATCTGTGCCCATTAAGGATCTAGAGAGCTGGCCTCTAAAATATTCAATCATTTGTATCTAAAAAATAATCCACAATTTTAAATGGGTCTATGAACAAAAAATGTTAGTATTCGAGAGACCTTTCAATTGAACTCAAGAAAAAGGGACTGACCCCTGTAATTAGGGGCCAAGCCACTCGTAATGTCTTTTACCCATACCTTAAAAACGATCGAGATTTTGTAATGCATTATAGAAGCAAAGATAGATTGACACATTAACAAATATTCAGACCCGCAATGTATTCATTACAAATTCTATAAAATGTAGACTCAATGAGTGAATTCTTTACCGTTTTCCGTTTAGGGTATCTTGAATCACGTGTGTACGCTATGTGTACATGTACATCTAGATTAATAGCCATATAGATAAACACTTTAAGTGTTGAATTTTTAAAAGATATTGTGTACATGCAAAGCAATGCAATGCTAGGGCTATTAAATTCGAACAATGTATACAGTGAGGGTCGGACTGATACTGGTTCTGCTAGTCTTACAAATAGCGAATGATAAACGAAGTATTAGGGTGTTATTTTTTACACAAATAAGTATTGCTCTCTTAAAACCTTGCTTTTCTAAACAAAGTATTTCAGCGGAAGCATTATTAGCTACCTTAGCTGTATGTATGTAGCTATCGGTCTGGAAAAATTGATTACTGGTCATCCGAAATTTTTCATACAAGGGCTATACGACTTGCAGCTAACATTACCTTAGAATTTGCCGCTGTTAATAAATTCATTAAAAAAACGAGCAGATGTAACTGGTTATACATGTGTGTCGTTTGATATATGATTTATGACGTCTATTTATATTATTTTCATTAAGGACAGACGAGACGTTCCTCAATTTTATATAATTTTCCTTGATATTTCATTCCTTATTTATTTACATTTAAACCTGTTAATTCCAAACAATTCAGAGTACATTACCAGGCTCGTTTCGGAGCTAGAATATTTTGAACGTTCCTTAAAATAGCACGCAAATGCATTTGAATGGAAGCATGCATGTATCAATTAGGCTATCTTATAAGAAATGAATTTTAATTTTCGCTGCAATTATCAATTATTGAACTTAATGTGCAGATTTTAGAAGCAATTTCAATCTTTTTCTTCGATCGAGTGCATGTACATGTATATCACTGGAAATTAAATCATTTTATTATTTTATCATGGTTTAGGAATGTACATGTATTAAATTATCTCAAACAGCCAAATTAAAAATTGAATTTGTTATACATGTATATTAGATGCAAAATCAAAGGCATTTTGTTATTTCCAACCATATAGGAAAGGATATTCAAGCACGTACATGTAGCATCGTTTTTTGAAAGTGTGTGTGTGGGGGTGGGGTAGGTGGGCAGCTTCATCCAAAAAATCTTGACAAGGAATTAATGGGGAATTCTGAAAATCCTAATCCGTGGGGGGGGGGGGGGGGGGTAATTACATTTTTACTTCAATTTAATTCAATGAGAATTACTTTATTTTTTGGTTTCATTTATTACATGTTCCGTCAAAAGTGGAAGATCCATGATATCTCTAATTATTATATGACCAGTTAAGAAAATGTCTGCTGCGAAAAAGTGGGTAAGACCACCTACACACCCTGTGCTCTGGCCCAACTTGGACTCGCCCACTAATCGGCGAGCAAAAATTATGAATGAGACATATTATGGCGCGAAGTCCTTCTTTACCATTCACGCAACAGCTGAGATCTCAGATAGATCCATCGGCATAGATCCATAGGGAGGGTGTCAACTAAGAACTACATATATTATACTTTGAATTGACTGTTTTAGAAGAAATCTATCGAATTAACACACACTTAATTGACTAGCAATTGTTTGATGTACATTTAGTACGACACGCGAGTAAAACCTTTTTCCAGATGAATGAAATCGCCCAATTGATCGAAAATCGGGTCACACCCCACTTCGGGCAATTATTAATTCAAGCTTGTGGGTGGAATGAAAACAGTTTCACATGTTACATGACATGGAAATAACAATATTCAAGGGCTTTCCGTCATTTTCAAGCCATGATAAACATGATAAAAAGGGCTCTCAAAATAAGAAAATAGACGCAAAGTAAACTGCATTCACGGTATATGTTCACATTGCATGATGTTTCTCAAAAGTTCCTATTTCGGACTCGTCCACTATAACTTCGAAAAAATTAATGAATGAGACATTCTGGCGTCTTCTAAATGAAATTTCCATTGGTCAGAATGGATTCTTCCGTGAGGGTTGGGGTAGGTATAAAAACCAATTTAATCGTTCAAAGCTTTGAATTGTTAACAACGATATATCAGATCGAATGTTTTAGAATGACATATAAATCCCAAACACAGTCATATTTAATCGGTTGTCGCGTGAGCATATGTTTTAAGTAGGCGGGCATCCTTACACCCTATTAATTGAAGACGAATGAAATCGCGTCCAGGAGATAAAGAAAGCAAATCTCCCTGGCATTTTAGTGCATGTTATTATAAATTTATGATTTTGTTTGTTAATAACAATTCAACATCAATTATTAATTAACAATGTACACTCTAGTACGCTAGTACAATTCTTGTTGCGATGACCCCCCCCCCCCCCCCCCCCCCCCCCCGGCCATTATACCTATTTTTAAATCAGGATTACACACGTGCTTGCATGTGCAGAAGACAATCTGGAACTTAACTGTTAACTATATGTTACCGATATCATCTCTTTGGAAATGTTTTTCTCCGTAAGTAATTACGTGTAGCAACTGATACATGTAATTGTGATAACCATAGAGAAATGCATGATCTTCGCATAATAACTAACTGCTTGATGCAATATTTCTTTATTCCAACATGTTTTAAGTCAATGATAATATGAAAATATAAGCTTGACTTCATATCGGAAATTACTCATTTTCTTTATTACCGTTTTCAATAAACAAAACAAACCAACAAACCAATTAAATTGATCCAGATAAATATAATTATCAAAAATAAATCTAAAAAAGAAACTACACATTCATCCTTCACCCACAATATTGCCTTTTCGATATTTGTCATCGTTGTAGACCCGTGTAACAATCTATTAAGTAGGTGCTTGCACGACATAGAACCCCTTGCTGATTAACGTTTTCATTAACGCATATAAAGGAAAAAACATATTTAGATTTTTTCTTGAATTTACTTTGATGTAAAAAAAAAAAAGAAAGAAGAAATTAGTTTTCAGTCTCTCTTTATGCTTGTTTGTTTGCGGTTAACCTAAGTTCAATTTGCATATCCTTTTGTAATTTTAAAAAATGCGATGTAAATCTTTTTTCCATGCAATATTTTGGATAAAGCAATGAAGAGTAGTATCTTGAAACTTCATTGAAAATTTTATTAGACTTTTAAATTGTAAAATGCTAAATATTAAATATTGAAAATTGTGCCGGATCTCTTTCCTTTTTTTTAAAGGTAAAACTTTATTGATGAAAAAAACCTGAATCTTTAAGACCAAGTAAATTGACGTAATCAGTTTGACATTCTCTTACTGCAGGTCTGTAGCTCTTAGTCTGAAAAAGAATCGGATGGACGACCTAAGACCCAGATCGTCCATCCAAATTTCTTGAATATTGCCATTTCTTATGTACGTGGATGCATGTTGGCCGAATACTCACCGATACTAAATGGTTCGTATTTTAAGTTTTAACTGCGTTTAAAGGAAATATTGGAATTTCGATAATTTTGAAAATGATTAATTAATTAAAAATTGTTAAAATTACCGTAAAATTACCGGCATCGGTCTTTCCCATGCGTGGAACTAGAAGAGAAGGGGGAGGGTTCCAGACCCCACCCCGACCCCCTGCAAAATTTCTTTCCATTACATGTACACTATAAAATTACAAACATATGCCTCGGACATCCCCTGGCAAACTTGAATAACCATCAGACATTCAACCCCCACCCCAGGAAAATGTTTCTGATCCGCGCATGCCCCCCCCCCCCCCCAAAAAAAAACAAACCAATATTATTCTTCAAAACCCCCTGTAAAATTTCCAGGATCTCCGCATTCATTCTAAAAGATTCATTGGCGCTTGCGTTCGATAAAATATGCGAGTAAAATGCTTGGTCTTTTTACCTTCATACCGGGCATACCCACTGTGTGATTATAATCGTCGTCCATATTCTGTGTATATTGAGTCAATTATGATGATTAGATAAGTTTCTCAAAATAAAATGCACATGCAAAAAACAACATGCGGCGAATCAAACTACAGACAACTTTTAAAGATCTGTATTTGCTTATATACATGTAGTGTTGTACATGTACTTTGTTTCTTTTATTCAGTGTTTATACATCTAATATTGCACCATGGTCAGGTATCAATTTTTGTATTACGTCACTGATGCAGCTACGACGGAAGACCTAATAGATGCTTGCAACGAGCTCATCTCTACTTTAACTTCTGTTTCTTGCCTCTTTACAATTTTTTCAAGGGAAATAACGGAATCTTTTTCACCCATCTTTAACTTTTCCTTGTACGTCTTTTCTTAAATCTCCTTTAATTGTTGAATTCATGCATTCATTGGCATTTTGGTTTTATGGTTTTGGAGGATAACCAAGTCCAGCTAAACTTCGTAAATCTGCATTCATACAATTTTTTATCAGGTCAGCTTTATACTCCATGAAATATTTTAAAACTGTTGGGCCTTTAGGGTGACGTGATGTCCAATGCTCTTTTAAACTTTCAAGTTTGTGATCAAACATTCTGGGTTCATGAAATCAACTAAACCCTTTATCTTAACATCCCCGGCTATTTTACCAAATATATTTATTTTTATATGCATTAGTCTCTTTTTTGGGAACACCAGGTTCTTTAAACTTTCTTTCTATATTATCCTGCATGTGAACATCGCACAATATGTGTTTCGCTGATGTAAAGCAAACTTCAAATGCATCCGATAAGTTTTTATCCCCATCAGTGCCAAACACTTTCAAAGATTTCATTTCCGGACATATTTGTAAGATAGAAGATGAAAGTTTGAAAAAACTATTAAAGTTTTTTCTTTGATGAATTAAAATAGGTCCGATCATGACTGGCACAGTGCCTTGTTTGGTAGTTAACATTATTTTTCGATATGTTGTGAATGTAACGTAAAAAGCACCAATATTGAATGTTGTATCTACTCCCATAATAGAAAGTTTTTTCGCATTTGTACAGTATTTCTGCATCTTTAAACTTTCTTTCTATATTATCCTGCATGTGAACATCGCACAATATGTGTTTCGCTGATGTAAAGCAAACTTCAAATGCATCCGATAAGTTTTTATCCCCATCAGTGCCAAACACTTTCAAAGATTTCATTTCCGGACATATTTGTAAGATAGAAGATGAAAGTTTGAAAAACTATTAAAGTTTTTTCTTTGATGAATTAAAATAGGTCCGATCATGACTGGCTCAGTGCCTTGTTTGGTAGTTAACATTATTTTTCGATATGTTGTGAATGTAACGTAAAAAGCACCAATATTGAATGTTGTATCTACTCCCATAATAGAAAGTTTTTTCGCATTTGTACAGTATTTCTGCATCTCTTTGACTTGTCGTTCAGAGGCCATAAAAACAGTAAATTCAGGCGCACAGCGCACTTCGCGGACAAATTTTTCTTTAAGATTTCTTGTGATTTTGCTATATCTATAAGTTCTTCTATTGAATCACGATTTTTTGGTCACTTTTTAAAGCAAAATGTTTTATTTGTTGCCTATCTCTGGGTACAAAAGCACCCCATATCGCTTTTTAAATGCCCCTTTGCTCTTCCACTATTTCATGAAACACTGCTTTTGGTTTCTTTTTTTTGAAAGTTTGTCAAACCTTTAATGGTGGTCTTCGTTGTTTCAGTAGTCCTCTTATAACTTTCACATTTTTTACTCTTTCCATGCGGAATAGGTTGAAAATAACGTGGTTCTTTGTCGAAATAGTATTGTACAAATACTTTATCAAAAACAGTTCCATCAGCTTGTTCAAGATGAATAACAACTCTGTGTAGATCTGGTGATGTACCAATCACAAATTTGTGTCGAATTGATTTTAAATTATCACAATACATTGAATCATCTTTCAATTCACTTGAAATGTCCTGTTTAATGTGTTGAACATTTATGGTATTTTTATGCTTTCCAGTTTGTTTCCATGATCCCATTCCATCACATAAAACATTTTTCCAGTGTCCAATGGATTTAATACTGTACACAAATGACACATTTTCATATATGTGTAATGGAATATTTTTGGCAATAACATCTTCATCTTCAGTGGTTAGTAAAGCTGTTGTAGCCTCCTTCGTATCTATGCTTTTTGAAGATATGTTTTAAATTGGCATCAGGGACTCATTTTAGTAATACCTGTTTTTGGTTCATCTGATGATGCAAATACTTCAAATGAAGAAGATGATAATGACAAAGGTGAGGATGGAAGTGATCGTGATGATTGGGGGAATGTCAACTCTTCTGGAGAGGAAGGTCTGCTGTTGTCTGACCTTTTAGATTCAATACTTGGCAGTGAGTCAGATTCAGTGTCTTGATCTAAGGATAAAGAAATTGTCTTCTGAGGGAACACTATGTGTTGTCATACAACTGTCGCCTAGCTTTTTAAAGTACCAGAGGAGATACTAGTGAATCTGCTGCATCCTTTGTAAAAGGTGACTTTTCTGGGGATGATAAGATTTTAATGATTTCATCAACATCATCATCGACTGTCTTCTGCATTTTTCTCTTCAGTAGTGTCCTCTTCTTTCTCTTAAAAATTCTTTATAGTTCTTTATAGGTTTTCGAGTTACATTTGTATTTTACTGTTTTCAGAAAGAAACTCTTTATTATTCTTTAACATTAAACTTTTCATAGCAGTTTACGCTATATAGTAAACACAGGTGCAACGCTGTGCATTTGTTGTGTTTTAACATCGTATTTTTCAAATCATTTTTATAATCAACCTGGTTTGTCGTTGTAGAATATGGTAATTTAAAGTCCTAGTTCAAAAACTTTGGCACATGCATGCTTAATTTAAAATTGTCTATTGAAATTATCAATTTAGTAAGATTTTTTTTTCATTTTTGTCCTTTATGATTTTTTTGCAATGAAGATTATCTCTTTTAACCATATTTATTTCGAAAAACGTTTTCAATTTCTGGACACATTTTTGAAAGCATAAAATAACATATTTCCATATACTTTTGATCATAGTTACCTCCGTTGCCTGAGGGATACAGTCGAGAACTGAAAGAGATCATAGTGACGATGATGAGCAAAGACACAGAAAAACGGCCCTCAGCATCAGATTTGCTGCAGAACGCCCTTTTTAAGAACCACTGTACCTCAAAAGTAATGCATCAAATTGATTTCTGTTGCTTTATTTTTGTAAGATATACAATGTAATTATTTTATATACATGTAATTATAAGATGAGCTGTGTAGGTACAGCAATTTTAGCCAATGAAGACATTGACAAAACAATTAGTGACAAAATATTGAGAATTAACTTAAATGCCAAAAAGAACGCCTGTAACCAATCTTTTTAATCAACAGTTTTAAAATTTGAATCATTTAATAAAATCACTTTTGAAAATGAAATGCCTGAAACCAGCGGATCAGGAATCATATCAGAGGATGAAAATTATTTTGAGATCACAAAAACAGCAATAACAGCTGACAAAGCTCGATTATTTGTAGAAGAGAAAATGCTTGCGTTGATGTTTCTAATCGATTCCATCAATCAAAACACCAATGTCTGTCCCCATTAAGGATCTAGAGGGCTGGCCCCTAAAATATTCAATCATTTGTATCTCAAAAATGATCAACAATTTTAGATAGGTGTAAGAATAAAAAATGTTAGTATTCTTAAGACCTTTTCAAAGAAATCATGAAAAGGGGATTGACCCCTTCAATTAGGGGCCAAGCCACTCGTACACGCTATTACAAATAACTTAATACGATCAAGATTTTGTAATGCATTATAGAAGCAAAGTTGTTGATTGTAACAATACATGTATCTATCGGGTAAAATCATTGCCACGCACATTTATTACTTAATTAGGGATTTTTAAGGGCCAAAGTACTTAAACTTTGACGCAATTTATCTAGAGAAGGAGACATATTTTGTTTAGCATTGTAGAAGAGAAAATGCTTGCATTGATGATTGTAATCGATTTCTTTAACCAAAACACTAATATCTGTGCCCATTAAGGATCTAGAGAGCTGGCCTCTAAAATATTCAATCATTTGTATCTAAAAAATAATCCACAATTTTAAATGGGTCTATGAACAAAAAATGTTAGTATTCGAGAGACCTTTCAATTGAACTCAAGAAAAAGGGACTGACCCCTGTAATTAGGGGCCAAGCCACTCGTAATGTCTTTTACCCATACCTTAAAAACGATCGAGATTTTGTAATGCATTATAGAAGCAAAGATAGATTGACACATTAACAAATATTCAGACCCGCAATGTATTCATTACAAATTCTATAAAATGTAGACTCAATGAGTGAATTCTTTACCGTTTTCCGTTTAGGGTATCTTGAATCACGTGTGTACGCTATGTGTACATGTACATCTAGATTAATAGCCATATAGATAAACACTTTAAGTGTTGAATTTTTAAAAGATATTGTGTACATGCAAAGCAATGCAATGCTAGGGCTATTAAATTCGAACAATGTATACAGTGAGGGTCGGACTGATACTGGTTCTGCTAGTCTTACAAATAGCGAATGATAAACGAAGTATTAGGGTGTTATTTTTTACACAAATAAGTATTGCTCTCTTAAAACCTTGCTTTTCTAAACAAAGTATTTCAGCGGAAGCATTATTAGCTACCTTAGCTGTATGTATGTAGCTATCGGTCTGGAAAAATTGATTACTGGTCATCCGAAATTTTTCATACAAGGGCTATACGACTTGCAGCTAACATTACCTTAGAATTTGCCGCTGTTAATAAATTCATTAAAAAAACGAGCAGATGTAACTGGTTATACATGTGTGTCGTTTGATATATGATTTATGACGTCTATTTATATTATTTTCATTAAGGACAGACGAGACGTTCCTCAATTTTATATAATTTTCCTTGATATTTCATTCCTTATTTATTTACATTTAAACCTGTTAATTCCAAACAATTCAGAGTACATTACCAGGCTCGTTTCGGAGCTAGAATATTTTGAACGTTCCTTAAAATAGCACGCAAATGCATTTGAATGGAAGCATGCATGTATCAATTAGGCTATCTTATAAGAAATGAATTTTAATTTTCGCTGCAATTATCAATTATTGAACTTAATGTGCAGATTTTAGAAGCAATTTCAATCTTTTTCTTCGATCGAGTGCATGTACATGTATATCACTGGAAATTAAATCATTTTATTATTTTATCATGGTTTAGGAATGTACATGTATTAAATTATCTCAAACAGCCAAATTAAAAATTGAATTTGTTATACATGTATATTAGATGCAAAATCAAAGGCATTTTGTTATTTCCAACCATATAGGAAAGGATATTCAAGCACGTACATGTAGCATCGTTTTTTGAAAGTGTGTGTGTGGGGGTGGGGTAGGTGGGCAGCTTCATCCAAAAAATCTTGACAAGGAATTAATGGGGAATTCTGAAAATCCTAATCCGTGGGGGGGGGGGGGGGGTAATTACATTTTTACTTCAATTTAATTCAATGAGAATTACTTTATTTTTTGGTTTCATTTATTACATGTTCCGTCAAAAGTGGAAGATCCATGATATCTCTAATTATTATATGACCAGTTAAGAAAATGTCTGCTGCGAAAAAGTGGGTAAGACCACCTACACACCCTGTGCTCTGGCCCAACTTGGACTCGCCCACTAATCGGCGAGCAAAAATTATGAATGAGACATATTATGGCGCGAAGTCCTTCTTTACCATTCACGCAACAGCTGAGATCTCAGATAGATCCATCGGCATAGATCCATAGGGAGGGTGTCAACTAAGAACTACATATATTATACTTTGAATTGACTGTTTTAGAAAAAATCTATCGAATTAACACACACTTAATTGACTAGCAATTGTTTGATGTACATTTAGTACGACACGCGAGTAAAACCTTTTTCCAGATGAATGAAATCGCCCAATTGATCGAAAATCGGGTCACACCCCACTTCGGGCAATTATTAATTCAAGCTTGTGGGTGGAATGAAAACAGTTTCACATGTTACATGACATGGAAATAACAATATTCAAGGGCTTTCCGTCATTTTCAAGCCATGATAAACATGATAAAAAGGGCTCTCAAAATAAGAAAATAGACGCAAAGTAAACTGCATTCACGGTATATGTTCACATTGCATGATGTTTCTCAAAAGTTCCTATTTCGGACTCGTCCACTATAACTTCGAAAAAATTAATGAATGAGACATTCTGGCGTCTTCTAAATGAAATTTCCATTGGTCAGAATGGATTCTTCCGTGAGGGTTGGGGTAGGTATAAAAACCAATTTAATCGTTCAAAGCTTTGAATTGTTAACAACGATATATCAGATCGAATGTTTTAGAATGACATATAAATCCCAAACACAGTCATATTTAATCGGTTGTCGCGTGAGCATATGTTTTAAGTAGGCGGGCATCCTTACACCCTATTAATTGAAGACGAATGAAATCGCGTCCAGGAGATAAAGAAAGCAAATCTCCCTGGCATTTTAGTGCATGTTATTATAAATTTATGATTTTGTTTGTTAATAACAATTCAACATCAATTATTAATTAACAATGTACACTCTAGTACGCTAGTACAATTCTTGTTGCGATGACCCCCCCCCCCCCGGCCATTATACCTATTTTTAAATCAGGATTACACACGTGCTTGCATGTGCAGAAGACAATCTGGAACTTAACTGTTAACTATATGTTACCGATATCATCTCTTTGGAAATGTTTTTCTCCGTAAGTAATTACGTGTAGCAACTGATACATGTAATTGTGATAACCATAGAGAAATGCATGATCTTCGCATAATAACTAACTGCTTGATGCAATATTTCTTTATTCCAACATGTTTTAAGTCAATGATAATATGAAAATATAAGCTTGACTTCATATCGGAAATTACACATTTTCTTTATTACCGTTTTCAATAAACAAAACAAACCAACAAACCAATTAAATTGATCCAGATAAATATAATTATCAAAAATAAATCTAAAAAAGAAACTACACATTCATCCTTCACCCACAATATTGCCTTTTCGATATTTGTCATCGTTGTAGACCCGTGTAACAATCTATTAAGTAGGTGCTTGCACGACATAGAACCCCTTGCTGATTAACGTTTTCATTAACGCATATAAAGGAAAAAACATATTTAGATTTTTTCTTGAATTTACTTTGATGTAAAAAAAAAAAAAGAAAGAAGAAATTAGTTTTCAGTCTCTCTTTATGCTTGTTTGTTTGCGGTTAACCTAAGTTCAATTTGCATATCCTTTTGTAATTTTAAAAAATGCGATGTAAATCTTTTTTCCATGCAATATTTTGGATAAAGCAATGAAGAGTAGTATCTTGAAACTTCATTGAAAATTTTATTAGACTTTTAAATTGTAAAATGCTAAATATTAAATATTGAAAATTGTGCCGGATCTCTTTCCTTTTTTTTAAAGGTAAAACTTTATTGATGAAAAAAACCTGAATCTTTAAGACCAAGTAAATTGACGTAATCAGTTTGACATTCTCTTACTGCAGGTCTGTAGCTCTTAGTCTGAAAAAGAATCGGATGGACGACCTAAGACCCAGATCGTCCATCCAAATTTCTTGAATATTGCCATTTCTTATGTACGTGGATGCATGTTGGCCGAATACTCACCGATACTAAATGGTTCGTATTTTAAGTTTTAACTGCGTTTAAAGGAAATATTGGAATTTCGATAATTTTGAAAATGATTAATTAATTAAAAATTGTTAAAATTACCGTAAAATTACCGGCATCGGTCTTTCCCATGCGTGGAACTAGAAGAGAAGGGGGAGGGTTCCAGACCCCACCCCGACCCCCTGCAAAATTTCTTTCCATTACATGTACACTATAAAATTACAAACATATGCCTCGGACATCCCCTGGCAAACTTGAATAACCATCAGACATTCAACCCCCACCCCAGGAAAATGTTTCTGATCCGCGCATGCCCCCCCCCAAAAAAAACAAACCAATATTATTCTTCAAAACCCCCTGTAAAATTTCCAGGATCTCCGCATTCATTCTAAAAGATTCATTGGCGCTTGCGTTCGATAAAATATGCGAGTAAAATGCTTGGTCTTTTTACCTTCATACCGGGCATACCCACTGTGTGATTATAATCGTCGTCCATATTCTGTGTATATTGAGTCAATTATGATGATTAGATAAGTTTCTCAAAATAAAATGCACATGCAAAAAACAACATGCGGCGAATCAAACTACAGACAACTTTTAAAGATCTGTATTTGCTTATATACATGTAGTGTTGTACATGTACTTTGTTTCTTTTATTCAGTGTTTATACATCTAATATTGCACCATGGTCAGGTATCAATTTTTGTATTACGTCACTGATGCAGCTACGACGGAAGACCTAATAGATGCTTGCAACGAGCTCATCTCTACTTTAACTTCTGTTTCTTGCCTCTTTACAATTTTTTCAAGGGAAATAACAGAATCTTTTTCACCCATCTTCAACTTTTCCTTGTACGTCTTTTCTTAAATCTCCTTTAATTGTTGAATTCATGCATTCATTGGCATTTTGGTTTTATGGTTTTGGAGGATAACCAAGTCCAGCTAAACTTCGTAAATCTGCATTCATACAATTTTTTATCAGGTCAGCTTTATACTCCATGAAATATTTTAAAACTGTTGGGCCTTTAGGGTGACGTGATGTCCAATGCTCTTTTAAACTTTCAAGTTTGTGATCAAACATTCTGGGTTCATGAAATCAACTAAACCCTTTATCTTAACATCCCCGGCTATTTTACCAAATATATTTATTTTTATATGCATTAGTCTCTTTTTTGGGAACACCAGGTTCTTTGAACTTTCTTTCTATATTATCCTGCATGTGAACATCGCACAATATGTGTTTCGCTGATGTAAAGCAAACTTCAAATGCATCCGATAAGTTTTTATCCCCATCAGTGCCAAACACTTTCAAAGATTTCATTTCCGGACATATTTGTAAGATAGAAGATGAAAGTTTGAAAAAACTATTAAAGTTTTTTCTTTGATGAATTAAAATAGGTCCGATCATGACTGGCACAGTGCCTTGTTTGGTAGTTAACATTATTTTTCGATATGTTGTGAATGTAACGTAAAAAGCACCAATATTGAATGTTGTATCTACTCCCATAATAGAAAGTTTTTTCGCATTTGTACAGTATTTCTGCATCTTTAAACTTTCTTTCTATATTATCCTGCATGTGAACATCGCACAATATGTGTTTCGCTGATGTAAAGCAAACTTCAAATGCATCCGATAAGTTTTTATCCCCATCAGTGCCAAACACTTTCAAAGATTTCATTTCCGGACATATTTGTAAGATAGAAGATGAAAGTTTGAAAAACTATTAAAGTTTTTTCTTTGATGAATTAAAATAGGTCCGATCATGACTGGCTCAGTGCCTTGTTTGGTAGTTAACATTATTTTTCGATATGTTGTGAATGTAACGTAAAAAGCACCAATATTGAATGTTGTATCTACTCCCATAATAGAAAGTTTTTTCGCATTTGTACAGTATTTCTGCATCTCTTTGACTTGTCGTTCAGAGGCCATAAAAACAGTAAATTCAGGCGCACAGCGCACTTCGCGGACAAATTTTTCTTTAAGATTTCTTGTGATTTTGCTATATCTATAAGTTCTTCTATTGAATCACGATTTTTTGGTCACTTTTTAAAGCAAAATGTTTTATTTGTTGCCTATCTCTGGGTACAAAAGCACCCCATATCGCTTTTTAAATGCCCCTTTGCTCTTCCACTATTTCATGAAACACTGCTTTTGGTTTCTTTTTTTTGAAAGTTTGTCAAACCTTTAATGGTGGTCTTCGTTGTTTCAGTAGTCCTCTTATAACTTTCACATTTTTTACTCTTTCCATGCGGAATAGGTTGAAAATAATGTGGTTCTTTGTCGAAATAGTATTGTACAAATACTTTATCAAAAACAGTTCCATCAGCTTGTTCAAGATGAATAACAACTCTGTGTAGATCTGGTGATGTACCAATCACAAATTTGTGTCGAATTGATTTTAAATTATCACAATACATTGAATCATCTTTCAATTCACTTGAAATGTCCTGTTTAATGTGTTGAACATTTATGGTATTTTTATGCTTTCCAGTTTGTTTCCATGATCCCATTCCATCACATAAAACATTTTTCCAGTGTCCAATGGATTTAATACTGTACACAAATGACACATTTTCATATATGTGTAATGGAATATTTTTGGCAATAACATCTTCATCTTCAGTGGTTAGTAAAGCTGTTGTAGCCTCCTTCGTATCTATGCTTTTTGAAGATATGTTTTAAATTGGCATCAGGGACTCATTTTAGTAATACCTGTTTTTGGTTCATCTGATGATGCAAATACTTCAAATGAAGAAGATGATAATGACAAGGGTGAGGATGGAAGTGATCGTGATGATTGGGGGAATGTCAACTCTTCTGGAGAGGAAGGTCTGCTGTTGTCTGACCTTTTAGATTCAATACTTGGCAGTGAGTCAGATTCAGTGTCTTGATCTAAGGATAAAGAAATTGTCTTCTGAGGGAACACTATGTGTTGTCATACAACTGTCGCCTAGCTTTTTAAAGTACCAGAGGAGATACTAGTGAATCTGCTGCATCCTTTGTAAAAGGTGACTTTTCTGGGGATGATAAGATTTTAATGATTTCATCAACATCATCATCGACTGTCTTCTGCATTTTTCTCTTCAGTAGTGTCCTCTTCTTTCTCTTAAAAATTCTTTATAGTTCTTTATAGGTTTTCGAGTTACATTTGTATTTTACTGTTTTCAGAAAGAAACTCTTTATT
This sequence comes from Magallana hongkongensis, assembly GCA_015776775.1. NCBI lineage: Eukaryota > Metazoa > Mollusca > Bivalvia > Ostreida > Ostreidae > Magallana > Magallana hongkongensis. Next base: position 21,248,332 of record CM027471.1, read on the forward strand.
ATTCTTTAACATTAAACTTTTCATAGCAGTTTACGCTATATAGTAAACACAGGTGCAACGCTGTGCATTTGTTGTTTTTTAACATCGTATTTTTCAAATCATTTTTATAATCAACCTGGTTTGTCGTTGTAGAATATGGTAATTTAAAGTCCTAGTTCAAAAACTTTGGCACATGCATGCTTAATTTAAAATTGTCTATTGAAATTATCAATTTAGTAAGATTTTTTTTTCATTTTTGTCCTTTATGATTTTTTTGCAATGAAGATTATCTCTTTTAACCATATTTATTTCGAAAAACGTTTTCAATTTCTGGACACATTTTTGAAAGCATAAAATAACATATTTCCATATACTTTTGATCATAGTTACCTCCGTTGCCTGAGGGATACAGTCGAGAACTGAAAGAGATCATAGTGACGATGATGAGCAAAGACACAGAAAAACGGCCCTCAGCATCAGATTTGCTGCAGAACGCCCTTTTTAAGAACCACTGTACCTCAAAAGTAATGCATCAAATTGATTTCTGTTGCTTTATTTTTGTAAGATATACAATGTAATTATTTTATATACATGTAATTATAAGATGAGCTGTGTAGGTACAGCAATTTTAGCCAATGAAGACATTGACAAAACAATTAGTGACAAAATATTGAGAATTAACTTAAATGCCAAAAAGAACGCCTGTAACCAATCTTTTTAATCAACAGTTTTAAAATTTGAATCATTTAATAAAATCACTTTTGAAAATGAAATGCCTGAAACCAGCGGATCAGGAATCATATCAGAGGATGAAAATTATTTTGAGATCACAAAAACAGCAATAACAGCTGACAAAGCTCGATTATTTGTAGAAGAGAAAATGCTTGCGTTGATGTTTCTAATCGATTCCATCAATCAAAACACCAATGTCTGTCCCCATTAAGGATCTAGAGGGCTGGCCCCTAAAATATTCAATCATTTGTATCTCAAAAATGATCAACAATTTTAGATAGGTGTAAGAATAAAAAATGTTAGTATTCTTAAGACCTTTTCAAAGAAATCATGAAAAGGGGATTGACCCCTTCAATTAGGGGCCAAGCCACTCGTACACGCTATTACAAATAACTTAATACGATCAAGATTTTGTAATGCATTATAGAAGCAAAGTTGTTGATTGTAACAATACATGTATCTATCGGGTAAAATCATTGCCACGCACATTTATTACTTAATTAGGGATTTTTAAGGGCCAAAGTACTTAAACTTTGACGCAATTTATCTAGAGAAGGAGACATATTTTGTTTAGCATTGTAGAAGAGAAAATGCTTGCATTGATGATTGTAATCGATTTCTTTAACCAAAACACTAATATCTGTGCCCATTAAGGATCTAGAGAGCTGGCCTCTAAAATATTCAATCATTTGTATCTAAAAAATAATCCACAATTTTAAATGGGTCTATGAACAAAAAATGTTAGTATTCGAGAGACCTTTCAATTGAACTCAAGAAAAAGGGACTGACCCCTGTAATTAGGGGCCAAGCCACTCGTAATGTCTTTTACCCATACCTTAAAAACGATCGAGATTTTGTAATGCATTATAGAAGCAAAGATAGATTGACACATTAACAAATATTCAGACCCGCAATGTATTCATTACAAATTCTATAAAATGTAGACTCAATGAGTGAATTCTTTACCGTTTTCCGTTTAGGGTATCTTGAATCACGTGTGTACGCTATGTGTACATGTACATCTAGATTAATAGCCATATAGATAAACACTTTAAGTGTTGAATTTTTAAAAGATATTGTGTACATGCAAAGCAATGCAATGCTAGGGCTATTAAATTCGAACAATGTATACAGTGAGGGTCGGACTGATACTGGTTCTGCTAGTCTTACAAATAGCGAATGATAAACGAAGTATTAGGGTGTTATTTTTTACACAAATAAGTATTGCTCTCTTAAAACCTTGCTTTTCTAAACAAAGTATTTCAGCGGAAGCATTATTAGCTACCTTAGCTGTATGTATGTAGCTATCGGTCTGGAAAAATTGATTACTGGTCATCCGAAATTTTTCATACAAGGGCTATACGACTTGCAGCTAACATTACCTTAGAATTTGCCGCTGTTAATAAATTCATTAAAAAAACGAGCAGATGTAACTGGTTATACATGTGTGTCGTTTGATATATGATTTATGACGTCTATTTATATTATTTTCATTAAGGACAGACGAGACGTTCCTCAATTTTATATAATTTTCCTTGATATTTCATTCCTTATTTATTTACATTTAAACCTGTTAATTCCAAACAATTCAGAGTACATTACCAGGCTCGTTTCGGAGCTAGAATATTTTGAACGTTCCTTAAAATAGCACGCAAATGCATTTGAATGGAAGCATGCATGTATCAATTAGGCTATCTTATAAGAAATGAATTTTAATTTTCGCTGCAATTATCAATTATTGAACTTAATGTGCAGATTTTAGAAGCAATTTCAATCTTTTTCTTCGATCGAGTGCATGTACATGTATATCACTGGAAATTAAATCATTTTATTATTTTATCATGGTTTAGGAATGTACATGTATTAAATTATCTCAAACAGCCAAATTAAAAATTGAATTTGTTATACATGTATATTAGATGCAAAATCAAAGGCATTTTGTTATTTCCAACCATATAGGAAAGGATATTCAAGCACGTACATGTAGCATCGTTTTTTGAAAGTGTGTGTGTGGGGGTGGGGTAGGTGGGCAGCTTCATCCAAAAAATCTTGACAAGGAATTAATGGGGAATTCTGAAAATCCTAATCCGTGGGGGGGGGGGGGGGGGTAATTACATTTTTACTTCAATTTAATTCAATGAGAATTACTTTATTTTTTGGTTTCATTTATTACATGTTCCGTCAAAAGTGGAAGATCCATGATATCTCTAATTATTATATGACCAGTTAAGAAAATGTCTGCTGCGAAAAAGTGGGTAAGACCACCTACACACCCTGTGCTCTGGCCCAACTTGGACTCGCCCACTAATCGGCGAGCAAAAATTATGAATGAGACATATTATGGCGCGAAGTCCTTCTTTACCATTCACGCAACAGCTGAGATCTCAGATAGATCCATCGGCATAGATCCATAGGGAGGGTGTCAACTAAGAACTACATATATTATACTTTGAATTGACTGTTTTAGAAAAAATCTATCGAATTAACACACACTTAATTGACTAGCAATTGTTTGATGTACATTTAGTACGACACGCGAGTAAAACCTTTTTCCAGATGAATGAAATCGCCCAATTGATCGAAAATCGGGTCACACCCCACTTCGGGCAATTATTAATTCAAGCTTGTGGGTGGAATGAAAACAGTTTCACATGTTACATGACATGGAAATAACAATATTCAAGGGCTTTCCGTCATTTTCAAGCCATGATAAACATGATAAAAAGGGCTCTCAAAATAAGAAAATAGACGCAAAGTAAACTGCATTCACGGTATATGTTCACATTGCATGATGTTTCTCAAAAGTTCCTATTTCGGACTCGTCCACTATAACTTCGAAAAAATTAATGAATGAGACATTCTGGCGTCTTCTAAATGAAATTTCCATTGGTCAGAATGGATTCTTCCGTGAGGGTTGGGGTAGGTATAAAAACCAATTTAATCGTTCAAAGCTTTGAATTGTTAACAACGATATATCAGATCGAATGTTTTAGAATGACATATAAATCCCAAACACAGTCATATTTAATCGGTTGTCGCGTGAGCATATGTTTTAAGTAGGCGGGCATCCTTACACCCTATTAATTGAAGACGAATGAAATCGCGTCCAGGAGATAAAGAAAGCAAATCTCCCTGGCATTTTAGTGCATGTTATTATAAATTTATGATTTTGTTTGTTAATAACAATTCAACATCAATTATTAATTAACAATGTACACTCTAGTACGCTAGTACAATTCTTGTTGCGATGACCCCCCCCCCCCCCCCCGGCCATTATACCTATTTTTAAATCAGGATTACACACGTGCTTGCATGTGCAGAAGACAATCTGGAACTTAACTGTTAACTATATGTTACCGATATCATCTCTTTGGAAATGTTTTTCTCCGTAAGTAATTACGTGTAGCAACTGATACATGTAATTGTGATAACCATAGAGAAATGCATGATCTTCGCATAATAACTAACTGCTTGATGCAATATTTCTTTATTCCAACATGTTTTAAGTCAATGATAATATGAAAATATAAGCTTGACTTCATATCGGAAATTACACATTTTCTTTATTACCGTTTTCAATAAACAAAACAAACCAACAAACCAATTAAATTGATCCAGATAAATATAATTATCAAAAATAAATCTAAAAAAGAAACTACACATTCATCCTTCACCCACAATATTGCCTTTTCGATATTTGTCATCGTTGTAGACCCGTGTAACAATCTATTAAGTAGGTGCTTGCACGACATAGAACCCCTTGCTGATTAACGTTTTCATTAACGCATATAAAGGAAAAAACATATTTAGATTTTTTCTTGAATTTACTTTGATGTAAAAAAAAAAAAAGAAAGAAGAAATTAGTTTTCAGTCTCTCTTTATGCTTGTTTGTTTGCGGTTAACCTAAGTTCAATTTGCATATCCTTTTGTAATTTTAAAAAATGCGATGTAAATCTTTTTTCCATGCAATATTTTGGATAAAGCAATGAAGAGTAGTATCTTGAAACTTCATTGAAAATTTTATTAGACTTTTAAATTGTAAAATGCTAAATATTAAATATTGAAAATTGTGCCGGATCTCTTTCCTTTTTTTTAAAGGTAAAACTTTATTGATGAAAAAAACCTGAATCTTTAAGACCAAGTAAATTGACGTAATCAGTTTGACATTCTCTTACTGCAGGTCTGTAGCTCTTAGTCTGAAAAAGAATCGGATGGACGACCTAAGACCCAGATCGTCCATCCAAATTTCTTGAATATTGCCATTTCTTATGTACGTGGATGCATGTTGGCCGAATACTCACCGATACTAAATGGTTCGTATTTTAAGTTTTAACTGCGTTTAAAGGAAATATTGGAATTTCGATAATTTTGAAAATGATTAATTAATTAAAAATTGTTAAAATTACCGTAAAATTACCGGCATCGGTCTTTCCCATGCGTGGAACTAGAAGAGAAGGGGGAGGGTTCCAGACCCCACCCCGACCCCCTGCAAAATTTCTTTCCATTACATGTACACTATAAAATTACAAACATATGCCTCGGACATCCCCTGGCAAACTTGAATAACCATCAGACATTCAACCCCCACCCCAGGAAAATGTTTCTGATCCGCGCATGCCCCCCCCCCAAAAAAAAACAAACCAATATTATTCTTCAAAACCCCCTGTAAAATTTCCAGGATCTCCGCATTCATTCTAAAAGATTCATTGGCGCTTGCGTTCGATAAAATATGCGAGTAAAATGCTTGGTCTTTTTACCTTCATACCGGGCATACCCACTGTGTGATTATAATCGTCGTCCATATTCTGTGTATATTGAGTCAATTATGATGATTAGATAAGTTTCTCAAAATAAAATGCACATGCAAAAAACAACATGCGGCGAATCAAACTACAGACAACTTTTAAAGATCTGTATTTGCTTATATACATGTAGTGTTGTACATGTACTTTGTTTCTTTTATTCAGTGTTTATACATCTAATATTGCACCATGGTCAGGTATCAATTTTTGTATTACGTCACTGATGCAGCTACGACGGAAGACCTAATAGATGCTTGCAACGAGCTCATCTCTACTTTAACTTCTGTTTCTTGCCTCTTTACAATTTTTTCAAGGGAAATAACAGAATCTTTTTCACCCATCTTCAACTTTTCCTTGTACGTCTTTTCTTAAATCTCCTTTAATTGTTGAATTCATGCATTCATTGGCATTTTGGTTTTATGGTTTTGGAGGATAACCAAGTCCAGCTAAACTTCGTAAATCTGCATTCATACAATTTTTTATCAGGTCAGCTTTATACTCCATGAAATATTTTAAAACTGTTGGGCCTTTAGGGTGACGTGATGTCCAATGCTCTTTTAAACTTTCAAGTTTGTGATCAAACATTCTGGGTTCATGAAATCAACTAAACCCTTTATCTTAACATCCCCGGCTATTTTACCAAATATATTTATTTTTATATGCATTAGTCTCTTTTTTGGGAACACCAGGTTCTTTGAACTTTCTTTCTATATTATCCTGCATGTGAACATCGCACAATATGTGTTTCGCTGATGTAAAGCAAACTTCAAATGCATCCGATAAGTTTTTATCCCCATCAGTGCCAAACACTTTCAAAGATTTCATTTCCGGACATATTTGTAAGATAGAAGATGAAAGTTTGAAAAAACTATTAAAGTTTTTTCTTTGATGAATTAAAATAGGTCCGATCATGACTGGCACAGTGCCTTGTTTGGTAGTTAACATTATTTTTCGATATGTTGTGAATGTAACGTAAAAAGCACCAATATTGAATGTTGTATCTACTCCCATAATAGAAAGTTTTTTCGCATTTGTACAGTATTTCTGCATCTTTAAACTTTCTTTCTATATTATCCTGCATGTGAACATCGCACAATATGTGTTTCGCTGATGTAAAGCAAACTTCAAATGCATCCGATAAGTTTTTATCCCCATCAGTGCCAAACACTTTCAAAGATTTCATTTCCGGACATATTTGTAAGATAGAAGATGAAAGTTTGAAAAACTATTAAAGTTTTTTCTTTGATGAATTAAAATAGGTCCGATCATGACTGGCTCAGTGCCTTGTTTGGTAGTTAACATTATTTTTCGATATGTTGTGAATGTAACGTAAAAAGCACCAATATTGAATGTTGTATCTACTCCCATAATAGAAAGTTTTTTCGCATTTGTACAGTATTTCTGCATCTCTTTGACTTGTCGTTCAGAGGCCATAAAAACAGTAAATTCAGGCGCACAGCGCACTTCGCGGACAAATTTTTCTTTAAGATTTCTTGTGATTTTGCTATATCTATAAGTTCTTCTATTGAATCACGATTTTTTGGTCACTTTTTAAAGCAAAATGTTTTATTTGTTGCCTATCTCTGGGTACAAAAGCACCCCATATCGCTTTTTAAATGCCCCTTTGCTCTTCCACTATTTCATGAAACACTGCTTTTGGTTTCTTTTTTTTGAAAGTTTGTCAAACCTTTAATGGTGGTCTTCGTTGTTTCAGTAGTCCTCTTATAACTTTCACATTTTTTACTCTTTCCATGCGGAATAGGTTGAAAATAACGTGGTTCTTTGTCGAAATAGTATTGTACAAATACTTTATCAAAAACAGTTCCATCAGCTTGTTCAAGATGAATAACAACTCTGTGTAGATCTGGTGATGTACCAATCACAAATTTGTGTCGAATTGATTTTAAATTATCACAATACATTGAATCATCTTTCAATTCACTTGAAATGTCCTGTTTAATGTGTTGAACATTTATGGTATTTTTATGCTTTCCAGTTTGTTTCCATGATCCCATTCCATCACATAAAACATTTTTCCAGTGTCCAATGGATTTAATACTGTACACAAATGACACATTTTCATATATGTGTAATGGAATATTTTTGGCAATAACATCTTCATCTTCAGTGGTTAGTAAAGCTGTTGTAGCCTCCTTCGTATCTATGCTTTTTGAAGATATGTTTTAAATTGGCATCAGGGACTCATTTTAGTAATACCTGTTTTTGGTTCATCTGATGATGCAAATACTTCAAATGAAGAAGATGATAATGACAAAGGTGAGGATGGAAGTGATCGTGATGATTGGGGGAATGTCAACTCTTCTGGAGAGGAAGGTCTGCTGTTGTCTGACCTTTTAGATTCAATACTTGGCAGTGAGTCAGATTCAGTGTCTTGATCTAAGGATAAAGAAATTGTCTTCTGAGGGAACACTATGTGTTGTCATACAACTGTCGCCTAGCTTTTTAAAGTACCAGAGGAGATACTAGTGAATCTGCTGCATCCTTTGTAAAAGGTGACTTTTCTGGGGATGATAAGATTTTAATGATTTCATCAACATCATCATCGACTGTCTTCTGCATTTTTCTCTTCAGTAGTGTCCTCTTCTTTCTCTTAAAAATTCTTTATAGTTCTTTATAGGTTTTCGAGTTACATTTGTATTTTACTGTTTTCAGAAAGAAACTCTTTATTATTCTTTAACATTAAACTTTTCATAGCAGTTTACGCTATATAGTAAACACAGGTGCAACGCTGTGCATTTGTTGTGTTTTAACATCGTATTTTTCAAATCATTTTTATAATCAACCTGGTTTGTCGTTGTAGAATATGGTAATTTAAAGTCCTAGTTCAAAAACTTTGGCACATGCATGCTTAATTTAAAATTGTCTATTGAAATTATCAATTTAGTAAGATTTTTTTTTCATTTTTGTCCTTTATGATTTTTTTGCAATGAAGATTATCTCTTTTAACCATATTTATTTCGAAAAACGTTTTCAATTTCTGGACACATTTTTGAAAGCATAAAATAACATATTTCCATATACTTTTGATCATAGTTACCTCCGTTGCCTGAGGGATACAGTCGAGAACTGAAAGAGATCATAGTGACGATGATGAGCAAAGACACAGAAAAACGGCCCTCAGCATCAGATTTGCTGCAGAACGCCCTTTTTAAGAACCACTGTACCTCAAAAGTAATGCATCAAATTGATTTCTGTTGCTTTATTTTTGTAAGATATACAATGTAATTATTTTATATACATGTAATTATAAGATGAGCTGTGTAGGTACAGCAATTTTAGCCAATGAAGACATTGACAAAACAATTAGTGACAAAATATTGAGAATTAACTTAAATGCCAAAAAGAACGCCTGTAACCAATCTTTTTAATCAACAGTTTTAAAATTTGAATCATTTAATAAAATCACTTTTGAAAATGAAATGCCTGAAACCAGCGGATCAGGAATCATATCAGAGGATGAAAATTATTTTGAGATCACAAAAACAGCAATAACAGCTGACAAAGCTCGATTATTTGTAGAAGAGAAAATGCTTGCGTTGATGTTTCTAATCGATTCCATCAATCAAAACACCAATGTCTGTCCCCATTAAGGATCTAGAGGGCTGGCCCCTAAAATATTCAATCATTTGTATCTCAAAAATGATCAACAATTTTAGATAGGTGTAAGAATAAAAAATGTTAGTATTCTTAAGACCTTTTCAAAGAAATCATGAAAAGGGGATTGACCCCTTCAATTAGGGGCCAAGCCACTCGTACACGCTATTACAAATAACTTAATACGATCAAGATTTTGTAATGCATTATAGAAGCAAAGTTGTTGATTGTAACAATACATGTATCTATCGGGTAAAATCATTGCCACGCACATTTATTACTTAATTAGGGATTTTTAAGGGCCAAAGTACTTAAACTTTGACGCAATTTATCTAGAGAAGAAACATATTTTGTTTAGCATTGTAGAAGAGAAAATGCTTGCATTGATGATTGTAATCGATTTCTTTAACCAAAACACTAATATCTGTGCCCATTAAGGATCTAGAGAGCTGGCCTCTAAAATATTCAATCATTTGTATCTAAAAAATAATCCACAATTTTAAATGGGTCTATGAACAAAAAATGTTAGTATTCGAGAGACCTTTCAATTGAACTCAAGAAAAAGGGACTGACCCCTGTAATTAGGGGCCAAGCCACTCGTAATGTCTTTTACCCATACCTTAAAAACGATCGAGATTTTGTAATGCATTATAGAAGCAAAGATAGATTGACACATTAACAAATATTCAGACCCGCAATGTATTCATTACAAATTCTATAAAATGTAGACTCAATGAGTGAATTCTTTACCGTTTTCCGTTTAGGGTATCTTGAATCACGTGTGTACGCTATGTGTACATGTACATCTAGATTAATAGCCATATAGATAAACACTTTAAGTGTTGAATTTTTAAAAGATATTGTGTACATGCAAAGCAATGCAATGCTAGGGCTATTAAATTCGAACAATGTATACAGTATTCATCAACATCATCATCGACTGTCTTCTGCATTTTTCTCTTCAGTAGTGTCCTCTTCTTTCTCTTAAGGACTGGTAGCTTCTTCTCTGGGGAGATACAGGTGCTCCCTAATGCCGAGTATGTAAACCCAGTCCACTTGGGCTTGATCACACTCTCTCCCGGGTTGAAATCTTCATATTCACCCTCCATCTCAATGATGTCACAAATGATTGCTTCATTGGGATCATTTGTGCTTTCACTCTGACCTATGAATTATAAATTGTTTATATAAGATATGGTGTTTAACATGGTGGTTCTTCTTTAATATTCAAAATTAATGATATTTTATTAAAAATAATTTTCTCAAATAAAATATATTTCTTTAAATGGTATATATATCTTACCTTTCACTGCTTCTGCATAAGATTTCTTCAAAAAGAACTTTTTAGACATAGTGCTTTTTTTTTAAATCAATACGATGTGGGATACAAATGCAACCAACAGGCACGTTTTTTGCAAAGTAATTTAAAAGTCAAATTTGCTCATTATATACAATGTTAAAAAAAAATCGAGTTTTTCTCTGTGTAATTGTTGAAATTAATAATGACAGTCAATGGATAATGTTATTTTAGATCTATTTATTTATTAACATTTGTTAATGAAAAACAAAAATAAATATCTCAATATCCAGGTGAGTTTTCTTCATGTTCCCAGTCTCATTGGACTAAGAATAATTGTTTCACAAACATATTGTAATTTATGTATCCCGATAAAGTTCATTTGAAGCTGCTAAAATCATTAAATGTTAGGACCCACCCCGCCCCATTTTTTAAATTTATAATAAACAACCCAAATGTTTTAGGTATTAGGTGAATAATGAAATTGGAATGACAGATCAAACGAACTCCTAATTAAGATTGACACACCAAGCTCCACCCCCTACACTCTGAACCCTCCAAAGTGGTGGGTCCATCGTTAGCATTTTACCCCAAGCCTTTTCGGAAAATCTTACATACTAAACCGAAAATGAAAGTGGGTTCAGACTTCGTAGCAATGGATGACAAGTATTCCTTTTAAAGGAATGATCGGCAATAATGATATATTGATAGCTAGAAGCAATCAACATGATCAATTTGATGTAAAAAAAAAAATTAAAAAGGTATAGAATAATTTGAATCTGTACTGCATCATAATTTCATCATTATAAACCGTCAACAAAGTTAATTTTGAAATAAATTTGGGGAAAGCCGTTCGTAAACTCTTTGTCTACTTTTAATATTTTTAACGTAATTATAAAATGATGTTAACGTATATTCCTCTTCTTCAGAATACTGAGTAAGGCTCTTCAAAGAGCATTAAGACGTATACAAAGGAAGAGTTGTATTAAAATAATTTAATGCGAATGAAAATAATTGAATGCCATCATAACTTGCTATTGAGGTCGCATTATAAGTTAACGTAACCTTGTTTATAAATCAAGCCGTCTTCCTAGCTACTATTATGCAACATCAATAGATCGAGGTCAGTTCATGGAGCATCTTCTTATGATTGAGGTCAGTTCGTCGAGGTCAACTGCATTACTGAATGAATCTTTCGATCGAAATTCTTACGCGTGAGACAAAATGTGCATTCTTGAATTAACCGGTCGAGCTGTGTTTTATGTATGTTTGCATCTCATAAGGTAAATAAATTGAAATAAAACTGAGTAAAATGTTATATAAATACTAAACAAAACTTCAAATTTTTATAAGAACTACTTATGCAAGCGGAATGTGTGCGCACGTGGAAGCATTTTCCGGATGCCTCATGTGGACACAATAGTGATCGGCCGAAAAAAGGTAGGAATGATATAAGATTAATCTGCCATATTTCATATATTATGAAATCTCTCTCTCTCTCTCTCTCTCTCTCTCTGATATACAAAACTGCATTTTATACATGTACGTATTATTTACAAGATACAGTGTAATTTTCCTGATTTATTTCTAGACCAAATGTTACAGCTGTGAAGAACATTTTCCTTATAACAAGACTGAGGTAAGCATGATGCAGCATAGCTGTATTTTACTTGACTCTTTCAATAACTAGACTTTGACCCATGCGTACACGGGTTGACTTATTTGCATATGATATATCAGATATTTACGAGATAGATGCATCGACACACTGTATTGTTGACGTTTTACATATAACCAAGCTTTAAGCGTACAATACTTTTTTTTCCTCTACACTCTGCTTAGTTAGAATAGTCTGTGTGTCGGGACAGGCCTTCACCACCGTTAAAATGCCTCCCATATACCCGTAATGTAGCAGGAAATTGGAGAAAATTAATGAAGCTGCATTGAAAATAACAGTCCAAATGGCAATTATTCACAACAAACCATTTTAAGGCTGTAAATACCTTACATCTAAAAATTTAATTCATATTTTTGAAGAATGCAACACTTTTTTACTCGCTTCAAATTTACACACCATGTTGACATTCGGAACTCTCGGGAATCTGTATAGTACATGAATAATGGTCGGCATTAGAGTTACCTCCCGTATTTTCTTTCATGTACGTCATATATAGCATTTTCAACGTTTAATTTACACGTTTTTGTATAATCGTTTCTGAGTTTATCCATTATTGTGGAAACACAGATTAAAGAACCTCCCATTGTTTAGCGTGAATGTAATGTGCATGCGCAAGATGGTAAAATCCCAAAAATTAAGATGGTTTCCGGAATTTTGAGGATTTTTTGTTGATTATTACTTAGCTAACCTTTATTGAGAAAAAATAAAAGCAAATTGGTAATCTTCAAGTACCAATGATGTTTTAAAATTATAAAACAAAAGACAGTACCCTCCTGATTTATCAGTATTAAAGGGTAAATATTCGAGTCTATTATTTTAATGTAGTATAGATGAATGTCAGGCAGCTTGCATGAATGTCGTGATAGCTACGAAAAAGAAAATGCTAGCGATGCTGTCAATCTAATAGCATAAAAAGATAATTTCTGGGGTACCTGTATCACTTACCAGGCCCTATAAAAAATCAACACCATGTCATTTGAAAGCTGTTTTATGTACTGTAACATACAAACTTGTTTTATTTACATGTACAAAAATCTACGAGCAAAATCAATTGACTTTTCTTTTTATTAACTATGTACCTGCATGGCTCCATTGTATTTTACCACAAAATATTACGTAGGTGTGTTAATCAATTTTTGGTTTTAAAATTTACTAGAATCATTGACGCTGTTGTCTTTCCATGATTCTGCAACCATGTAAGCAGCATGTGTTGCGAGAAAGAGCGGGAATAGCCTGTGATCTATTATTCAGTTATCTTTGATGAATCAAAGAAGCTGTTACCGTAACATTGTATCGCTCTGTATGGAAGTCTGCATGAAACTATTAATATTTATTGCTCGACGAGATTCATTCGAAAAGGCATTCCGAAAATGATTGGAATGGGTTTGACATGCCTAATTTTTATCGTTAATTAACGTGAAAGTGAGACTCGGACTTAGATATTCTCTTAACAGAAATACCAAAGATAAATATTAATTAGTTTTTTACAGTGTTATGCAGTCGTGTTAAAGAGCTGTAAACACTCACTGTGTTCGAGATGCTACACAAACTTGACAAAGACGGTTGACGGTGTTGAATGTTCTAGATCATGTCGGAAAAAAACATTTTATCCAGATTTACTGAAGGTAAACTAATTAAGGTTTTTTGTTTGTTTCACTTTTGAAATTTTTAAAGTTGCACCGATCACACACGGGAAAGGTAAATTTCAATATGTACTAGTGCTAATTTTGAAAGTTTGGATTTGGTAGATGTTAGCCAATAAAATATGTTAAACTGTTGCTCACGAAAATGTTTTTTTTTATTTTGGTTTCAGATGAACTGTGCCAGATTGAAGATATGCTGCATGGTTTGTAATGACTGTCTGGAAGGATGGGTAAGTGAGGACTCGTCAGCAATCACAACAGTATCTAAAAGATCTTGCTACTTTAAAGATGGCAGTTATGATTATTGAATGATAATGATTTTTGCAATATTATAGTGTAAGGAATTCGACTGCCATCATCCTGTTTGCAATAATTGTTCACAAATGCCTCAGTCATGTAAGCTCTGTCCAAAGCCAAGCGAACAGACGTGTAAAAGACCCGTTTTCATCAAAGACCAGGTAACCCTTTGTAAGAGACTATGTTTAATATTATATGGAGTATTTGTGTAACGCATTATATCTTTAAGTGGTTCGTTTATTACTTCAACCCCTCTTTCTATATTTATTTCAGTCAATAATCAGAGAACTTTTTGCTACTGATATTGATGAGGATGTACGCTGTCAATATTGCAATCAACAAAAGGTAACACTTACACCCAAAAAAAAAGGATTTCTATGTAAGTATATGTACATTACAAAGAATAGAGACAACATTAGTTCCAATACAATGTAAAAACAAAAGCAGATATTCTATAGACATTTATATTACTAACGCCAATGTTTAAAACATTTCTACCATTCACCACGCAACGTATGGGCACAAAGTATAAGACGGAGTTGATTCGTTAGTTTAAGACACATAGTTGTCTTCTCGAGAATCATGTTCTGAGTTATAATTACCTATTAAATTCATGTATTTCTAAGAAAATATTGAATTTTTATCCTTTTTATATTGTTTTATCCGACAATTTATCTAATATTAATGTAGATTATTCATAATTTGTTTTATAAAAAATGATTTTTATGACAGAGAACATGTTTGTGCTGTTTTTTATCTTTGAAATAGAAAAAGATGTTTGCGTTTTTGTGTTACCAGGGTGAGATCAAGCTTTGTCTGTGTAACCATGTCGTGTGTCGTTCCTGTCTGACCAAAGCGGAAAAACACGAATTATCAGTCGACTGCCCGCTATCATCATTATGTCGAATGCGATATCCGTTAAATGTTCTCAAAAGTTGTAAGACAGAGGCAAGTTAGTTATAAGAAACAGCTCTCCGAAAATAAAATCTTATGTTGTAATTATATGAGTGTTTTTAGTGTGAGTTAAATGAAGCTAAGTATGACAGCTTTTCTTAACCTTTTAAAGGGGCATGGTCACGATTTTGGTCAACAATTATATTTCCGATTTTGATATTTACAATGCTTCGGAAGGCATTTTTAATAAGCAACTGAAATTTGAGTGTCATTTGCTGAGTTATATGCTAGTTACAGAGCTTAAAATTCTTCGCTATGTAAACAAGGCGTTTGTTTACAGTTTGAATGTTGAATTAAAAAATTCAGTTGTAAACCTAAAACGAAGGTAAAACGTTTGGAACTGTTTATCTATGCTTAAGATAAATAAAAAGATAGACAAGTAAGCTGGAAAAATATTTTTACTGGTATTTTTAGCCTATGTAAACAAAAACAGGGCACGAGCCTTGTTTACATGACAAAGAATTGTGACCACTGTATCTTGCTTATGACTCTACGAGTGACTCTCAAATTTCATTTGATCATTAGAAATGCATTTCTAAAGTGTTGTAAAAAATAAAAACATGAAAATAAAATTTGACCAAAATCGTGACCATGCCCCTTTAAACATGCTACTTAATTTTCTTAAACTGTTAGGAGAGGGACACCTCGCCACCATTTGGAATGCCATCTGTAAGTTTGACCTGTAATGCAAGCTGCATCCTTCAGGTGTGTAAAATGTAACAAAAACAAACAATTGCAAGCATTTGTTTTAACAGTGCAAATTATTTCATAAGAAAGACAAAGCACATAAGTTGTGCAGAATTGATGATGTACTGTTCTGTTTGATATTGTTTCAGGTATTAAGTAGCACCCCATCTTTTGTCACATTACTGGATCAAAATGCACCAATAAAGGTTTGTCTGTCATAAACATTTTATTCTGTTTTCCATCAAATGCTTTTAAATAACATACATGTATATACATCTACCAAGTTTAACCCCCTCTATTTCTTACGGAAACTTTAGTTAATTCTTAGCTCTATAGAAACTAACAGGACTGAAATAGACACGCCTCGGTTATCAATTGGTCGAAACATACAGAAAGAGAAGAAAAAGAAAATCACGGACTGCACAAAATAATCATGATGATGTCAAACTCAAATTCCCATAGAAGACGATTTGGTTGTTTCTTTTATAGCTAACTTAACAGTAATTTAGTGAATGTTACACACTATATATATTCAATGAATCAAATTGTTAAAATAAAGATGTAATTATGAAATATGAAACGCACTCTCTGCTGATTCATGTGGGTTTTGAAGGTGGCGACATTGCAGAAAAAATACATAACCCGCGTTAGAATTTTATTCAATCAATGACGGGTTGAGTTTATCGGCAACATTTTACTATTCATAATGAATATTTTTATCTTTTTTTCCGGGGAGGGGGGGGGGGGGGTTATGGTGTTTGGTGGGGTGTTATTTTAATTATTAATTGGTGATTAAATCATTGTAATTTGTAATAGATCAATAAATAATGTTAAGATTTGTTGACTCAGTAGGAGTCCTTTTCAGATATTTTACTTGCCATATTGAAGAACAGATCTGAAGACAAGGAAAAGAAACAAGACATCATACACCTCATGGTGTTCTTCGAGTCTATGTACATGTAAGTACATAACTCCAAAATTTCAAAACATTAATT
Source organism: Magallana hongkongensis (assembly GCA_015776775.1). Classification (NCBI taxonomy): domain Eukaryota; kingdom Metazoa; phylum Mollusca; class Bivalvia; order Ostreida; family Ostreidae; genus Magallana; species Magallana hongkongensis. The sequence continues at coordinate 21,265,011 of CM027471.1, forward strand.
GAAAATAATTTATTTAACATTATCTAATATTTATAAAATTATACATATATGTATTTGTATTTATATATAAGATATTAATAATATCCATGTCATTCAATTTCAGAATTTAAACAAACAAAAGATCACTATATCGCATATACTAAAGTAATTGTACTTATAACAAAATACTAATATTAAAGTGTTCTTTAAATCTCCGACATGGCACACTCACTAGTCTTCAGAATCAATGTGATACACATATACCATCATCTACAAACAATCTTCTATATAAAGTACATCGCGCACGTGACAATTAAGGTTTTAAAATGATAATGATATAAGATATCTCATCCACTTGTCTTGGAATCAATGTAAGCCCAGTATGTCACCATGTTCTCACTGATGTTTCTCGATGTTAGCTCAACGATTTCTCACCGACTAAACGTACTGTATTCAAGTTTCGATAATACTAAACACACATATATGTACCTTTTTGTTTCTTTCGTAAACGTTTACTCGAAGACAGAAAAAAAACTTTAAAAAGGTAAATGTGATAAAAAATACAAAATGAGTTTTATAATATTAATTTATTTACATGTAACAGTTAAGCGATGGAACTAATTTCATTTGTTTTATTTTTCCGGGTATTATTATACTTTCATGTTAAATACTGAAATCTGATTGGTTTAGACACGGTTGATAATCCGTTCTATTACCCTCAGCGTTAACAGCACACTTAGCAACGGGTAACACAACGAATTGTTACATGCGCGTAAATTATGCGCGTACAGTTCGCCGTAAAATTCACGTCATTTCTACATTAAATCAGTAAAAAATTCTCTAAAATAAGACATTCAGAATATTTAAATGAACAGTGCCTGTTTGGGAGGATGACACTTGAAATTGACACCCCTCAAAAACCATTGTCAACTGTTACCCTCCTTATAAACAGGCACTATTTATATATGACCAGCTCTATTGCACTTGACTTGTGATAAACAAGAATCCAAAGCCTCAAAATTCTTCTCTATGGTCAAAGAACATCAATCGATTATTTAAAATGATAGTCCATAGTATACCCTATTAAACCATCAAGCATATTTTGCGAAAAAAAAATCACATTCTGTTGTTTTACATTTATAGTGATGGAACATTCGATAGATTCAGTCAAAAAGATTGTGCTTCTTTTCTTCATGTTTTGCTGGATGCACTAGGCAGGGATGAGCAAACGCAAGGTTGTATCTTTTAGAACATAATCATATTCACATCAGGCCGTTTGATTTTTTTTCTTTGAAATATATAATACAAATATAAAACAAGAGGGGTTTTTTTTCATCAAAAATTAAAGATGTCCCGTTCTTAACAGATAGTGATGATATTTTACGATAATAAGATGAGAAAGCTTTTGCGTGCATTTTCTTAATATAAACATGTTCCTTTCTTTTTTCCTTAAACCCAATGAAGAACTTAACTTGAAATGACAAAGAGCTAAAAAATAAGTTAACACTAATGCACAGTGCCAGCTCATATTCTCTCAAAAAACGTTTTCAATCATAACTTGTATGCGTTAATTATACCAAAAGACATTGGTTTAGAGAAAAATCGGAAGCATTGACGGTACAATTTTTTTTTCTCCATTGGTAAACAAATCATTAATAGTCAACCCTATGTTGTACTCTTTATGTATAGGTACATAATGTCACAATTTAAATAAAAGATTTAATACGAAATAAGTATTCTTTTGAAGGTGATTTTGACGTTTTTTTCGTTGACATTATTGACGAAATAGAATGCAGCACCTGTATGTCTGTAAGATATATCTTTATTTGTACTTTTAACATGTAATTTTCTAACACTTCTGACTTTATAAAAAGGACTAAAAAGTGCAGCTAAATACAAATTATAGTTTGAAAAATCATTTTTATCATTACATGTTTTAATGAATTGGTGTATCAATAGAAAATGGTCCACTTGAGTTAATTTGTTTTAATAAATAGACATGATTTATATATTTTAAAGAAGAAACAAGCCAATTCCCAGCGAGTTTTGGGCATCCAGTTAAGAACCAACATGTCCGAGGTACGTTACTGTAGTAAATGATTGAAATTGCTCTATAATATACTGTGAATATTAAATATTAAATCTCAGGGAGACTGAATAATAGAAATTGTTAAGATACAAACTACATGTATAATTTTGTAAAGAAAAAATCCATATTATGTATCTTTTTAGATTAGGGTAATTTCCTATAATTTTATATTGAGCTCTTTAAGTAGATCAATACAGTCTAAAAACCATCGAGCCAAATTCAAATCATTCAAATTGGCGGAGGGGGTGATTTTTGTTGATTGTCAACATCTTAAAGAGTTTGTTGTGGCATAGTTTTGTAGAATCCATTGTAGATATAGTAAAAGACTGTTTTTCAAACCTTAGAGATGATATATATTCAGGAGTAAGGTAAGAAGTCTCGAGGAACTGAGGGATACAAATTCAACTCATTCAACAATTTGTACTCTAATGCTTTGATTTATTTGAGAATTTCTAACACAAGTACCCTATGATCTGTACTTTCGTTGTAATGGATATAAATTAACTTTAAATTTCTTTCATCATATAACCCATTTGAAGTCGGTGGATATCATTAATATTCGTAATTACAGGTACAATGACTAGTAACTAATTTTAGCGCCTTGTACACTGGGCAAAAAGGTTCTAAGATTCTAATTGTAAAACTCTTTACCCTCTAATACGGGTGCGAAATGACATTTTTTTTTATCAATGAACGCAGTCAATGTTAGCTAGACCATAGTTATCAATCCACCAAAGAAAAAGACATTGGATATCTGATTTGTAATAAATAACTCCTAAATTCCTGTAGCTAGAAAATAAATAGTTTATGAACAAAAAAAAATGTGTACATATTGGTATAAAATGCCAAGCTGTTAAAAGGCATCTCATTTTCAGAATTGGAATTTTAAATGTGTCTTGAAATAATATAACAGCAAGTGTACCTTAAATCAAACCATTTGTACAAAGGTATGGTGATAAATGTACATGTATATCAGTTGGCTGGGCCCTCTCTGAAACGATGAAATGCATTACTTGTAACAATACTTAATATCATATATTCTGTCTATTGTTAATGTGTACTAATACACATGAACACACTGTGGAACAAGCAATGTGATGTACCTTTACAGTAAGGGCGTTTTGAATAAGGTCAGGCCTTTAAGGTATCATTGCATGTATTTGTCGTATCAGATAGCAATCGAGGCCAAGTTCACTACTTAAAATATATTAGTTACCTAATGGTGAAGCAACTTTGTTTTCATGATAATATGGAAACCTTGTTATACCCCCGCTCCGGAGGAGAGGGGGTATACTGTTTTATCCTTGTGTGTCTGTCTCTCTGTCTGTCTGTCTGTCCGTCCGTCCGTAACAAAGATTTCTGTCGCATTTATCTCAGCAACTATTTATCGCAGATGCTTGAATTTTTAATACAGTGTTTGTTTAGGCATGCCATATCGTAGGATATATTTTTGTACCAATCGAACGTCAGCTTCCTGTTAAATTACGACTTTGCATATTTTTAAACCAACATTTTCAAACAAATTTTCGTCAAAGATTTCTCAGCAACTATTTATCGCAAATGCTTGAAATTTTTACACAATATTTGTATAGGCATGCCATATCGTGGGATATATTTTTGGTACTAATCAGACGTCAACTTCCTGTTAAATTACGACTTTGTTTATTTTTAGCAAACATTTTCAAACAAATTTTTGTCAAAGAATTCTCAGCAATTTTTTATCGCAGATGCTTGAAATATTTACACAGTATTTGTATAGGCATGCCATATTGTGGGATTTATTTTTGTACCAACCAGGCGTCAATTTCCTTTTAAATGACGACTTTGTTTATTTTTAGCCAAAATTTTCAACCAAATTTTTGTTAAAGATTTCTCAGCAACTATTTATCGCAAATGCTTGAAATTCTTACACAATATTTGTACAGGCATGCCATATCGTAGGATAAATGTTTGTACCAATCGGACGTTAACTTCCTGTTAAATGACGACTTTGTTTATTTTTAGCAAAAATTTTCAAACAAATTTTAGTCAAAGATTTCTCAACAGCTATTTTTCGCAGATGCTTGAAATTTTATCACACTATTTGTTTTGGGATGCCATATCGTGGGATATATTTTTGTACCAATCGGATGCCAGCTTTCTGTTAAATGTCGACTTTGCTTATTTTGCATATTCACAGAGCGGGGGTATCACTAGTGAGCATTTGCTCACAGATATCTTGTTTTAACTGTTTTAAAGTATTTACCAAAATATGTTGATCTAGTACTTTGAATACAGAAGAAGTTATATATATTTGGACATCTGCTGAGGTAATATCATTCATAGATGTTGACCTTGTATGTATTATTGTATAACTGAATCTATTTGGTACAGACTCTGGACAAAGACAATATATTTGAAAAGATTTTTGAAAAGGGATCACTAAAGTGCTTCAAATGTCAGAGTAACGAGAGGCTGGTGAGGAAAACCAAAATGTTAAGCTGTCCATCAGTGTTGGTGTTTCAAATTCAACGTATTATGGTAATATTTTGTTTTGTAGTACTTAAATTACTGTGTTAAAAGTTATCTGTCTACGCATTCGTTTCATATTCTCTGAAATATTCTTTTTTATTCTCCCATGTTCCATTTGTATTTATTACTCTTAATGGTTATCCGTTCCAATTTAATACAACTAGTGTTATTTTTTTTAAACAGGAGACAGGAAAAGGTTTTTTTAAAAGAACAGACCCTGTTGAATTTAGTTTTGATCTAAAAGTGGTAGGCAGTGAAGATGAAAAACGTGTAGAGGTAACATTTCTTATCAATACATGATCATGATTTGTTGGTTTAATTTTAGTTTGAGGTGGTATATGGCACCTGCATACTGTGACGTTCTCCCTATCAAAAACAAGAAAAAACCAAATATAGTTCTATGAATTTTTTTTCTTTCCCAACTATGTTACCTAAAAGGGTAAGAGCGTTAGCTACGAATCTGTTCAAATCCCACTGGGGATTTTATCATTTTTTTTTTCAATTTGAAAAAAAATATTTTTTTTAACCTTGTAAAATTTAAAAATGTTAACCCGATGAAAGTATTTTTTTATATAATTAATGTACTTTCAACTACATTAATATCGATCTATGTGACCCATCCCATCTTAAGTAAATTCAATGAAGATCGAATGTAAATTTTAAATCTATCAATCTATATTCAGCAGGGCACCAAATAAATAAAAAGATAGTTTTGCTTAAAAAGGCTTAAAAATTGCTTATTGGTAATATTTTCATTAAAAACAAATTGATATTTTTTGTCTTCTTGTACAGTATTGCCCATACAAGTTTTGATAACGATTAAGTAGTACTTTTCCTTTTTGTGTTGTTTAGGTAGATTACAGGCTGTATGCGGCAGTTTATCTTAGCGATGACTTGGAGGCAGGTCACTACTACAGCGCCGTGAGGCGTGGGTCTGACTGGTACATCTGTGATAATGAACACATCCGGAAGTGTATGGATGCAAAAGAAGTGCTCAAATTTGAAGACGCCTATATGATATTTTATGAACAAAACTGAACTTATTTTGTTTCACAAATACATACTTGGTCCAGCAAAATGTTCTTTTAGTAGGACTTATTCTAAGGTTTAAATTATTATACAGCGTAATTATATTATTTTTTAAATTTGAAGATTGGAATTAATCAAAATAAATGTATGGAGAAATTTATGTATATCACAAGAAGAACATTTTTTTAATATCGAATACACAGATAAATATCAACATTATATATTCGTATGGACGATATTGTTTAAATAATATTACGACATTTTGTGATTTTAAATAAAGAGTTATTTTATAACCGAGCCATAATTGTAACACTGCCAGCTAAGTATCAAGAGCAATAGGGGGAAGTATAGTACAAACATGTGTATTCCAAGGTAATTGTAATAATAGAAATATTGCATTTTTATTTCAACTATTTTCTTTTTCAATATACTTGACACGTATTCAAAGAAACAGTAAATAAAAACAAAAACGAAAAGAGTCTTTCCACCGCGTTCATTTTGATATAGCATTTACATTACATTACAGTACATTGCTAGTTAAGCTTATGTGACATACATTGAAGTTCATTAAAGTAAAGCCATGTATGCTCTCTTTTAAGATTTATTATGGATAAAGAGTTCCGAAATTATAAATGCCACTTCGACATAATCTAAATCAAAATTTAAATAAATCGAATAATTAGAAATGTTTTTAGAACTGTGTGAATTTTAATTAAATTATTGTGTTCTTCTGGGGGACAATGATACCACAATAACATATATCTGTAACACCTTATATAATATTGTATGCGATAGTTAAAAATTGCTCCATAAAATAAATAAATAGTTTTTAAAAAATCTTTAAACGATATACATGATGTATCTGGACAAAAAATTGATGTCACATTGTACCTGATTTTTTAAATCAAAATTAAAATTTTAACCTAGTATTGAATCGATACTAAACGCCTTCTACATGAAACGCATCAATGCATTAAAATAAATTCTTGCGTTTGTTGTTCATTTGAAAGAAAAAGACGTAAACTATCCAATATAACCCAGTTCACATGAAATAAACAAGAAAAGAAAAACAAATATACATAAACGTCAACATTTTTAAACGTGAGATTTAACTTGTTATTCTTAAGCCTTACATATATTTGCTGATGGTTGTTTTTATATTAGACTTGGTTAAACGCATTAGTCATTCTCAGAACGTTATTTATTATTCCTTTTCAAAGTAAATAAACGTTTAGCTACTATAGTAAAACACTTGTAAAGCGATCAAGTTCAAATGTGTATTTTTTTAATGTCATATCATTAAACAATTGGAAAAATGTGAAGTATTTTATAATTTTGCTCATAAAATATCGTCATTTCTATACCTTTGAGTGATGCACGTAATCAAAACCTAAACAAACAAGTTTAGCTTTTTAAAAAAGCTTACCGTCCTAAGAGCGAACCATAAACAGAAATTAGTTCTCAAAGACAAATTAACTCTTTTGTTATATAAATGTCACCTTCCTAAACATACCATGGTGTGTGAACATGGTGAAACATTTTTATGTCATTATGTCTCTTTTAAGCCTGCATGTCTAAAATTGAGAAATGGGTACACGAGCTTGTAAGTTGATATCGTCTATAGAAGGGTAAAAGAGATCTTAGGAAGGGTCGTAGACTCGAATTATTTTGATAAAATCAAAGTTATTCCGCTGCATCCAGCATTTTGTTTAACAAATAATAGATGTGGTTTTACCTTTCTAAGGTGCAAAAAACTTTGCCGATATTAGCCTTACCGCATCAATTTTGTACATTTTTGTATTTGAATAAAAATAATAAAAGAAAAGCAAATAATTTCAATAGATATTATACATGTAGAATATTGCTTTCAACTAGTTGGACCTGAAAATCAAAGGCTGACTTTCATTTTAAGCAATTTGTATTGCTTTTTCGTTTTCTCACTTTTTAAGATTTGAAATCTACGAAATGTGTTAAGTCGTACGTGAAAAATATCATCAGAAAATTATCTCCCTTACGCCGAACAGTATTTTAACCAATAAAATAAATGTACATTTTCACATCATGTATTTTCTACCAATCACAAATGAGAGGAAGTGCACAACCCGGAGACTGTAAATTATTTCAACTCTTTATACCGTCTTCCAAGGAAGACGGTAATATGTATGGTTTCGATTTGATTAACTCGAAAAAAAATAAATAAAGCGAAAGTAGACCATCTGTCAATTTTCTAAAATTGACTGTGATAAAGAGGGTTATTGTTAGACAACTACACAAAGCTATGCAGTTTTAAAGGTTGTCTTCGGAAACACATATAACTTTTGACTCGGTAAGTGGAATATAGTGTATATATGGTTAAATCATACAAGCAAGATTTCAATTGTTTATCAATTAAAGGTCCTCGAACAGTTTCAGTTTTATTACCGTACCGTATTCAAGTCACAAGTAAAACTTTATAAAACTGTTTAAAGGGTACCTGCAGTGCCGGTCAATTTTTGATATAATAGAGATCTATGTGTAAAAACATCATCCTGAAAATTTTACAGCGATCGCATAAGTAGTTTTCGAGATATTTGGGGAAACCCCGATTTCACACCTGAACGAATTTTGAATCAAGCCGATTTGGCGCGAGATGAACTGTGACGTCACGGGGTCAACGCCGCTGTATGAGAAACAGGAATATCGTATGAAAACTGTTTGTTTTCTTGCATTGTTTTTTCGATATATGAACATTTTTTTCTGTTGTTTTATTTCCTTATCAACCCTGGATGACTAATTATACTGTCGTTTCAGTTTAACCCGTATTTTATAGAACAAAAATGCCGAATTCGGACAATTGTTTGCTTCATGAATTTTGTCAAATGTGCTACACATTTTACATAAAAATGCATACCGTATGTAGCAAAATGACAATTAATCAAAGCATTATTGTTATAAGAAACATATTTTGTTAATATTGTCATTCTTTCGAATGATTTCTCAGTGACATTATTAACTGATTAATAATATTGATAATACATAATGATATTTCGTAAAAGGTAACTCGGGGTCTATTCCTCGTATAAGGCATACAATTACAAATGATGTCGTCCGTTTATTCAATAATATTGATATCGGACCAATAACAATCAAAATAGTATGCATTCTTTAACAAACAAACACGGGATTATAAACGGATCAAGACGAAAGTCCAAGATGGCTGCATGATTAAGTCTGTCTCGTATTCTTTTCAAAATACGATAATGGAATTTAATTTTACATTTATTTACATCCTTTGTCAAAATGTTCCAGTTTATTTAGATTTCATAATGATTCGTTGTCAGTATTACAATTTAAGCTATACAGAGTTATAAAGCGTTTAATTGCTGACCATAGCGCTCAAAAGAAAGTTGCACTTTATTAAATAAGAAATTATAAAGACCAACATAATTACTACCGAAATAATTACTTGATCACATAAAAAAGGTTTCAATTGCTGAATTGTATAATTGGTCATTATTTAAGTGATTAGATAAGTAACAATAAAGGCATTTACTTCGAACATAAGTTTTACTATTTAATAGTATCATGCATGATTCTTTAATCACTGATTGACGGACTATACACATGTTTTATCTGATGAATGCTTGATTTAACACAGTCTAATTTATTTTTCTGTTTTATCTTTTAACAATTGAGTAGCTAATTATACACAAATCAATTTACCAGTCTAGAGGTGTGAAACCCTCTCTTTGTTCCCAAGACTCGTGTACCTTGTGTATACATACCCCAGATACACGTGTGTCTGGAGCAGTGGCTTCTTTAGTTTACCTGTTTACCTGTGTCATTATCTCTGATCACTCGTGTGTAAAAGGATATTATGTAATCAAAAAATGAATAATGAACATAAATTTGCCCATGTAAGCATTTTAAGACATCGTATTCATCGGTAAAAGCCGACGAGAATTACAAATTTTAAAATCCTTTAAAAAGAAATCTGATTGTAATAAAATAATAACGATACAAATTTTCTAGATCTACAATACTTAAAATAACAAGATACGTCAAAACATCAGACCTATATCAATCATTTTGGCTGAAAAATCGAATTTAATTTGTAAAGCTTTGTAAGGAAATTTCCCTCCTGTTGACCTCGTGACGTCACTTCCGCTGAAGCCTCGTTATCGCCTAATTCTGTTTTCTCTTGATTAGATTTCCCAAAGCAGGTAAAAATAGCCACTTTGAAGAGGCGTAACTCCGTTATTTTTGCACCGATTTCGATGCGGGTTTTTGCATTAAATTTTGGTAAATAAACTCTTTAACATATGTTTCACATCGGCTGGGCTGCAGGTACCCTTTAAATTGCATGTGATTGGTGTCTATCTCTATAGCGTAATTGGTATTACATGAATATAGCTTCGGTCTACTGACCTGCGGGTCCAGAGGACGAATACAGCAGGGACCCCTGTTACTATTAATAGCGATAAATAGAAACTGAACTTCCTTCTTCTGGCATTTCAGTGTCTAACGGATACTATATGTATATTCCATTTCCTTAAGAAATATACAAATTTTAACGTGTATGTGATTCTTCTGCTAAAGGTGTGAGGGACCCCTAATAGTGATAAATAGTAATATAATTTTGTTTATTATGCCAGTTTATCCATATTTTAGACATCTAAAACTGCTGGAGAAATCAAAACTCCTATAGCGGCTCTCTGTGGAGTTCCCCGCCATTAAATTTTAAAGGAGTTTATGGATTAAATTTTAGTAGTTTTTGCATATATGAACGCGTCTTTCTTTTCAAATGAGATAATTTGATTTCGTAGTAGCCTACAGATGACTTAGTTTTAATTGGTCGTTAATGAATAAGCTTTCATGATGAAGATCCCACGGTACTGCAGTGGAAATTTAACGAAAGAAATGCTCAAACATTAACAGCTGATTAATGAATTTTGCTTATCCTTTTGAAATAGAAACATCATTTTCTTCTTCGGTACGTATAATGATTGAGCTACATTTAAAGGGAATTAAAGCATTTTAATTGATTTGATTTATTTTGTCACATAAAAAAGTATAAGACAGGCCAATGAAAAATGTTTGAGGCATTGTGTACATAGTTTGTATTTAAGAGCTGCTGTTAAATGTCGCAAAATTATTCTTAAATTTTATTTTGAAATAATATTAATTTCTGACTTATTGATATATACTAAAATTCTGTTTCAAATTTGAGTAATTTACGAAAATAATAATAAAACAGAGACAATGAGGGTCAATCAGTTACATTTCGGGCTCGATATTTTATATATCGAAAACCAGTTTACATGACCAGTCTATGTTAGAAGCCGCCATCTTGGACATGTACATGTTGAACGGACACCGATATGAATTTGCTTGTTGTGCAAAAGTTTACGTGCAAAGGGAATATTTGAATCATCCAAAATATATTTATGCCGTTTATGTGAAGTAAATGGAGGTTAAATATTTCAATGCGTTGACATTTTCATTTGTAACGGTAGTTTTAGCTTGTTTTGATTTTCGTTTAGCATGTTTCTTTTTATTTTAACTTGAGAGGAACCATCGTCTTTATTTTAGAATTTAAAATTTTTACGCGTAGACCGGTATATCAGTCAGCTGATTGTTTACATGTACCTGCGCAAAATCTGTACGATCTCTGCGCAATGATTGATTAATGCAACTTGCATGTTTTATTAAGATGCTCAGCAATTTCAATTTGAGCGGAGATTATTCTCGCTGCTAGAAAAATATAATAATATATATGATTAAATTTAAATTGTGTTTTTTCTTTGTTTTAGTGCATTTTCTCTCGTTTTAATTGTTTACAAATTTCTATTACTATTTCTATACTATCCTGAGAGTCAAGCTTCGAAAAGGATGATATGCTGCAACTACTTTCTGGTTCCTCTTCTTAAACGATGAATTGCATAAAATTTACACAAATTTTGGATAGTTTTTCAAACACACGTAAATAAAAATGACGTCTTAAACAGTTTCCATGGTCCTGTCTTATCATTATTATTATTATTATGAGGACAAAAGCATTAGCGTTGTTCTTTAAAAAAACATTGCAACTGAAAATCATCAGACATTTGTTGTTTTTTAATAAAGATGAAAATAATGGGTTGACCTTGGTACAATAGAGCGACATCCCTGTCAATACATTGATTTGACTATAGCTCTTTAACATATCTGACAACATTTTTCAGTTAAGTTTATTCATCAGTCAATCGACAATCGTTTATAATGGAGAAGGCCAATAATAATTTTCAATGTAATTAATTTGAGTGATTAAACGCCTTCATTCTCGTGCATTGAGAAACACTTTTTTTCTTTCACATATAGGATTTTTAAAAATAAAATACAATAACTAGCAGGTAATGGAGGGAGAAAATGTACCTTTATGCTCTCGTGTATTTTAATCGTTTTATAAATTAATTGGTGGGGGGCTAAACTTAAGGGAACTGGAAGTTAACATTGAACACCGACTGAAAATTTAGTTTATATTGCATATGATGTTATTTTCGGTAAAAATGGTATTCCATAAAGGTAAATATGTCCAAGATTAAGTATATGCAAAAATAAGTGTAAAATTCGGATATTTATTTTTGGTTAATCTACCGAGGGGCTATATGGCATAATATCCTTTGAACGCCCATTTAAAGCCAGTGATGCTCAGGTGAGCGATGTGGCCCATTGGGCCTCTTGTCGTGGTTTTCGTGCGGTATGCATTTGAAATATATATATATAGACAGAAAATACAAAATTTACAGCTAAGGTCTCCTCATACATGAACTACAGATTGTCTTTTTAAAATTCTGCCTAAATGACAGTTATTATTGCTTCTTATCCTTAAGCACCTTACATAATTTATATTCTTTATCAATCAGTAACAGACGTTCATAAAAAAAAACGCAAATTCCTTCTTAACATATTAAACATTAGCATTTCAAATCATCATTTAGCAAGCAATATTTCTTATAAAGCAACAATATCAAAGTTTTTAACCATTGTTGTGTTTAAAAATAAAATATCTACGTAATTTTCATTCTCCGATGTCATATTTATACTTTTGGAATTTCACGACATTGTATTTACTGTCTAGTTTCATACTACTTATAAAACCTGTTTTATATTTCTAAAGCCGACAAGCAGTTCAGTTGTTTTGCCGTGTCGTTGGACTGTCTGGATAGAATTGATCGTTCGTGTTATTCTCTAATATATTGATTTTAGTTGATTTCAATTTTAACGGAGGACAATGTATGTGTAGGTCAGACCGTACCGTGCTTAATCGATTAATAGTTCATTCCACCGACCGTCTATTTTATAAAAACCATGGGGTCAAATTAAGAGTGACAGAGACTTAAAATATATAACATACACGTATCAAGGATCCTACATGTTGTACACACAGCTCTGTGTTAGTTAGTTAGTTAGTTTGTTTGTCTTTATTTTTGTTTTGTTTTCCTTTCCTTACAGAATACCATGATAACATCGTTATGTTCGTTCATTCAAATTCATTGCCACAATATTAAGACCAAGTATATTTGAGAAGTTCAATAATTATTATTTTGTTTTCAACCAAGTCATTACTATAATTAAGCTAAGTACATTAAATACACGAGAAAATTATCAATGTTGTTGTTTTTTAATATTAAAAATAGATATTCCTGAAGGTCAGTGTTTTGAAGATTCGGTTTACACCGTTGGATTGACAAGATTAACGTGGGATGATGTATGTGATAGATAGATAGATAGATAGATAGATAGATAGATAGATAGATAGATAGATAGATAGATAGATAGATAGATAGATAGATACAGTGTGATATATTTAGATCCATCTAGTATGATTCTCTTTTTTTTCCTACGAAATTGATTGTAATTCATAGCTCTGTAGAAACTGACAGGACTGAAATCTACACGCAAAGTTTATCGATTAGTCGAAACCTTCAGCGAGTAAAATCACTGACTGCACGAATTTATCATGATGATGTCAGACTCAAATTCCCATCGAAGATGATTGGCTGTTTCTTTTATGCAACGTAAGGATGTTCGTTAACAATAATTTAGTTTACTTACTTTTTACGATCAATTTATTTATTTGTTGGAGGAAAAATTTAAATATATACTTTCTTTGATGAAATCAGCTTTAATACGTATGACCTAACAGCAAGGAGAGCTATTCTTAAAAAAAACTACAATGCTATCTTTGGTGATATGAAGGTTGTGACATCGCAAAACACGCACTGTTAGGGTTATGTGATTTTTTTTGCAATGAATCATCAAAAAAAGCATATTATTGTTTATATTTACAACACTCTTTGAATGAATTAATAAAATGATGGTAAAAAAAGCTAGTTAAATTAACTTAATTATTGATAATGTACATCTGTACGTTAGATAAAAGAAACAGCCACATGATCTTTAATGGGGATTTGAGCTTGACATCATCATTATTTTGTGCAGTCCGTGATTTTTCTTTAGTATCTGAAATTTTAGACTGATTGATAAACTGGTTAGAACTTAATCGTGTAGATTTCAGTTCTGAAAAGATTTTTTTATATACAGCTTTGAATCACGATCAATATTTGTAAGACAAATTGAAATCATACTAAGTGGATGTTTTATATTATTGTATTCCCTTAATTTTGTTTAAAATACATATTTATTAATCATGGTGTCGATATGCACAGTACTGTCGGTTCATTATATATCAAGCTTTTTGCAAAAATAAAGCAACTCGTGTAAGAATTAAAATATATGCTTGTCATTTTAAATTGATGCGATTTTAAAGGAGGTTTTGAGAAAAAAGAAATATTCTTCGTTGGTTATTTTTAGTAAAATAAAAATACGTTTACTGAAAATGCTAGAATAACTAAGTAAAATGATAGGGAAGCAAGTTAAAAAGCTCGAAACAAGATTGTCATTTTCCTTAACTATCATTTTAGATATCATCTGTAGGAAGGTTCCACAATATTTGTGATTTACGACATTTTAATATACTGAGGAATACTCTACTGATATAGTCATGGAAAATAGCAAATTTGTCCAGCAACCGTCTATTCTTTTGCCTGCAGTTTAGCTTTTTATTTTAGCGATGATCTAACTATCGCTTTTTTGCGACCATTCTTGAAATCGATAAAAAAAAAATACGTTGAAATAGAGAATAGCATTTCTTTATATTCAATTTTTTTAAATTACAATTTATGAACTATGCAAAAATGAAAACATGCAAAAACACACCCACAAAAACAACAACAACAACATATAAACAATAAAAAAAAAATGAAAAGCGCCACATATCTAGATTTACTTTATTTTTCAAAATAGAATTGATACGCAAAAAAATTGTATACATTATTTTATTTGTTTTCCCTTCTGCTTTATAGGCGACATGTCTTAACATTGATGCGAACCTTGTGGAGATAGACAAGTGGGAGGAAAACACTTTTCTGCAAATATTGTCTAGAAACTTTATAAAAGGTACCATTTTTTTGACAGAGTTAAAAACATTTGTCAAACCATTCATCAAAATTACGGGTGTTCGCTTGAATAAATCATCTATATTTACTTGAAAAAGACACTCTCCGTTTAATATTCTAAATTCAGTTTATTGCCAATGTTCATTACATCACGTTTGCTCTTCATTTTGTTAATTTCAGAGACATCTTGGATAGGCGCAACAGATTCCCTCCTAGAAAAGACTTGGCAATGGACTGATAGCAACGATACGTTTTCTTTCTCTGCATGGGGAGAGAAGCAACCAAATAATTATCACAATCAGGATTGTCTCACGTTGTTCGATGAGTTTGATTATTTGTGGGCTGACGAACACTGTACAAATAATCTGTACAAGTATACATGTGAGAAAACCATAGAATAAAATTGTATTTGAATTGATATTTTGACAATTTGTACAATATAATTTAAATTTTTGATCTATATAACGCTGTTTCCCTGTTGATGTAAAAGGAAAATACATGTTATTATTTAATATTATTTAAGGAAAATATATTTTAGGGGACTGGATGGTCAGCAAATTACCAAAATGGATCTACCTTCAACGCTAGTATATATTTTTGGCCAAAGAATATTATTTAGTAAAGAAATATTCCAAATATCTTAGCTTAAAGATATTAATATTTCATTAAATCTTTTTTACAGAACTCTTAGTTCTCAGTGAGGTAAATATTGTCTAAAAGTAATACGACCGTCCGGCCCTCTTAAAATTATTATTATTTGTCCTAAGCAGAACTTTGTATTGCATTATTTGATTTTTTAAATATCTTTGGGTTCAAACAATGTTAATTCGAAAGTATGAAAAATCCAACGATATCTTTTTTGAAACGCCCCCTCGATTTTGTCAGGTTTTAATACACGGCTAAATAAAGTCTACGGGGATTTGTCATAACAATAGACATAAAAATACCCGAATGATAACGTTGACAAATTGTGCGAGGTATTTCGAGTGGCATTCGAATGAAGAAAAGATGTCAATATTTTCTAGTTCTGTAAGACTTTTTTTCCGTTACTGTAAATTGTTCGAGTGAAAGATGATAATGTGTCAATGAAGATATCTTGTATATTTTCCTTTTATTCTACATGTATTTTAATCGTACTTCGTTCATAGGTATATCTATTTTATTCAAAATCGTTTAAATGTGTTGCATAAATTGAGACAGACGATAGTTACAGTATTTGTCGTTCTTCAATGTACTCTCTAACTTTGGCCACATAATTATGCATAATTATATCTGCAGTTTTAATTGAAGATTCCACTGTATGAAATATAATTTATTTTTTTTTGTAATAGACAACCACTCTTGAAATCTTCTCACGAAAAGATAATTATCATTGCGGTCTTAATTGTTATCTATGAGGAGGAAAATGTAGCAAATCTTCCAATAAAAATTAAATAATGACAATCTAAATTCCGATCAGATGATCGTGTATTATTCTTCAAAAGTTCAAACTTTATTTTTTATACCCCCGCTCCGAAGGAGAGGGGGTATACTGTTTTACCCTTGTGTGTCTGTCTGTCTGTCTGTCCGTCTGTCTGTCCGTCTGTCTGTCAGTCCGTAACAAAAATTTCTGTCGCATTTATCGCAGCAACTATTTATCGCAGATGCTTAAAATTTTAACAAACTATTTGTTTTGGCATGCCATATTGTGGGATATATTTTTGTATCAATCGGACCTCAACTTCCTGTTAAATAACGACTTTGCTTATTTTTAGCCAAATTTTTCAAACAAATTTTCGTCAAAGATTTCTCAGCAACTATTTATTGCAGATGCTTGAAATTTTTACACAATATTTGTATAGGCATGCCATATCGTGGGATATATTTTTGTACCAATCAGGCGTCAACTTCGTGTTAAATGAAGACTTTGTTTTTTTTTTAGCCAAAATTTTCAAACAAATTTCCGTCAAAGATTTCTCAGCAACTATTAATCGCAGATGCTTGAAATTTTAACACACTATTTGTTTAGGCATGCCATATTATGGGATATATTTCTGTACCAATCAGATGCCAGCTTTCTGTTAAATGTCGACTTTGCTTATTTTGCATATTCACATCAGAGCGGGGGTATCACTAGTGAGCATTGGCTCACAGATATCTTGTTTTTTATTGTAAACAAAGGTTAAATATATAAATCATTTTATGACACATTTACTCTCTCACTTCTCACATACTCACATTTTCATCCCATATTGTAATATAAAATAAAGAGAAGGGTAGTTGCTTGTGATAGTTATGCCTATGCAGTCAAACTGCAATCCATGTGAAATAAAAACAGACAAACAAACCAAAGAAAGAAAAAAAAAATAAACAGAATACCAAAAAAACAAAAAACATAAAAATATTCACTTGAGGCATTATTGTACACATGTTAATTCTAAACTGCCAGATGATTAATAAAATCAATCCAAGGAGACCATGCTTTTTCAAATTCATCAATTTCTGATTCAAACTTTATTTGACATTTTGTAGCAACAACACTTTGTAAATGATGTAATCAATTACAAGACCATGCACGCTGAAAGTTCAATCTTTTACATTAAAAACATATATATATGATAATGTTCAATTTGCGTCTGTATGTCTAAAATTGAGAATTTCTTGAGTATGCAATTTCCAAAAACGTGTAATTTTGTTAATATTTTTGCAATTTGAAATCTTAAACTCTGTTATTACATCTAGTGATCAAAGTAAAAATATTGACATCAAAGGCGTTTTATCTAACTTTCAACATCAATTGAAAATATAATTATAAAAGTATCGTGGAAATGTTTTGTGTCAAAATCGATGACAAAGTTGTTGTGGTTTCGTAAAAATTATCAATCAGTATCGATTACTTTTAATTATGATGTATATCTTTAAAGTCCCTTTATTTAAGAGTAACATTATATTTTTAGAAAATCAATAATTATAATACAGTCATATAATTAAAGTACCTGTTTAAAGATAGATATTATATATTGCAGAAAGATAAAGATGTCAACAAAAGATATTTATTGAAAAAATATAACTTTCTCACACAACGATTTATGATTGAAAAAACAATGCTATTTACTGACATAAGATGATAGAGTCATAAATAATATCGCTATCATCCTCTAGGGGAATGGTTACTACTTTAAAATAACTTAGTGTTCGTTTGGTTTTAATATGTAACAGAACATTTAATGCACGTGAAATTTAAAAAAAAAATGTTTGACTGGATTGAAACAGTATAATTACATGTAATTATAACTGAAGAATACCATGGCCTAAAGGAAACAAGCAATACGCGTTTTCTCATGCATGTATGGTTAAACGTATATTTAGTATTACAACACTCGTCGGCTCATTCCTCGCACCACAATTTATAACTACCAAGAGTAATTATAATTACCAAATCAAATTAGTGAAACTACTTAAAGGAGTCTTAGCAAAGCATATTATAACGATTTATCTGAAGGGGATGTCTCTTGGAATCTTTTAAAAAAGATTTTACCGCTATTCTTCATGTAGCCTGCTACATGTTAAAAACGTAGAAAACAAATATTCTATGCTCTGTTCATAGTTTTTGTTCCCTAAAACCTTTTGCGTAATATCTCGATAATCATGAATACCTTCGCACCCAAACTATATCCATTCACTAGAGTGAAAAAAGTCCAGATTATCTGTTATGAAACGCCCCCTCTACCGGTTTAGGTTTCAATACACAACCAAACATGGAAAGTCTGCTGGGTTTTTCATTGCAAAAGACTTGAAACGAATGATACGTTAAAAAATTGTGCGAGTTGTACCAAGTATTTCCGAACGGAGAAAAGATGTAAACATTTCCTATTTTGAATCTCCGTACGATGCTCGTTTTCATTCATGTGAAATTCTCCACGTAAAAATAGATGATGAATCAATGAAGAAATCTTGGATGGATTTTCCACTTTTGTCGATCTGAATTGTACTTCATTGACAGGTATGGTTATATTAATCAAACATCATCAAAATTTTAAAGTGTTGGAAGCAATAACTTTGGTCAGGCTTTAGAAAAAGCAGAATATAGCCGACATATCTAATCACTAGATTAAAAATCAGCTGTATTAAATCGTTGTCACTCAGACAGATAAAATGGCCTTATTTAGGTATCTCCCATTCCCATCTGATAATAAAACTTATATTTAACATTGATAACGGAGCCTGAATTTAAATGCATATGTCATTAACTTTAAATTTGAATTCAACAAGTTGTCATCTTTCGTTTTTTCATTCATTTTAGGAAGCATTATTTGCTTGGGCATGTTATTTTAAGCCATGTTATGCTTTGGATTGTTGATTTAGAATAACATTTATCTCATTTTTAAGTCAAACTATATTATAACATATTATATACTGATATTATACCTAATTCCAAAATCAGCTTCTTTAAATTTTGAGTGCAATCAATTGCATAGAAAATTGATTACAAAAAAAACCCAAAAAAACAAACAAACAGGAAAACACAAGTAGGGTTTATTATAACTTGACTAACTCCAATTCAAATCATTTAATAAATGCTTTTTAAGTTTGTTTATTAACTCGGACTATATAATAACACATATTTTATAATCCTGCTAATAATTTCTTTCTTTCTTCAATCAAAATAAAATTGAAAAAAAACAACTTTTTTTCACTTATTTGATTTTGTTTTGACAAAGAGCTTGTTTGAAAATGAAACGATTTACTAGAAAAGTTTTTGTTTTGATCATTATATACAATTTTTTTGGTCAAGTTATTAGATAGGTACACACCCTATCATGTTTCCGAATTTTGAGTGTGGTGTTTTACTCAGTATCTTTCCTTCTTTTAAACAAAAAAGTGTGTTATTTTCCTTTCACAACGGATTTGTTATAAATGTACATTTCGAATTGTCCCCAATATAATGATAAAAGATAAAATAATTGGTTTTCAAAAATTAGTGAAATTAAATTGAATCATCAAGAAAAGCACTGTTTTCAATATAAACATTAAATTCTAAAATAAGTTACACAACTGAAATTTTTACCAATTCATCATAAAAAATCATAGTTTATAAAAAAAAATTCAATTCTACGCAATAAGAATTAAGTAGCTTTATGTTAAATGCACAGATTATCCAATTTGTCGTTCGCATACCACGTATGCTTCTTTGTTACAACTGTCGTCGTCCCATTTGTAGTTAAACTCAGGTTTGAGGAAGAGACAATGTTGTGACAAGCATAATAAACCATTAGGCTCGCCGGGCGCCCAATCGGTAAAAGTAATTCTTTTCCAGGAGGATAGATATACCCATGAACCTTCTTTGAATGCGTATGTTGCTCCAAATAGAACATCTACAATATTGACAATGTATAATATTTACACTTGCAAATGTTTTTCCTTAAATAACCTTATTTTAGAAATTCGCAGTATTCCTGCAAAACATCAGGCTGGGTAAAAAGGTCCAAGTAGTGCATGGTCTGGGTCACTACTTTCTCTTTGTACAAAAAACAAACCGACGCACGTTATACACACTTAGTAAGGGTAATGAAAATATATATTTTGACATAAATATAAGCTTTGTTAAAACACATCTATGCTTGATAATACGAAATTTTATTCATTTATTTTTTTCAGAATGTTATTTTATTTTTTAAGAAATTAACTGTGCGTGTGAATTTTCTTTAATGTTTCACTAAAAATAATAATTAAACAGCGTTGCCTTGTTGAAGGTAGAGTTATTTATTTACTGTGTTAATCAAATATTTGCAACAATGTTGAAGTATTTTTATTTACATCATGTAAATCGAAGCGACTTTCTAGGTCATCGCAAAAATGAAAGTGTAAAGTAATGTTATTGCCATAATTTGCAACAAAGACAGACATAAGAAATAAGTTATCATTTTTGGCTGTATACTGGGATATTGGGATATAAATACGGGTTGGTACGTGATTAATTAATAACTTTAGCTTCATCAAGGATCTCGCACACGTTTAAAAGTTGGTTTACAATATTTTTTCATGAAATAGAGTGGACAATTCACGTACCTTCTGATAAGTTCATTGCGATTTCCTTCAAAAAGTTGTTTTCTTCTGCAGAATCAATTTCAACAATTTTCGCACCATGTCTCATGCATTCTACCTAAGAAGAAATAAGTAACCTTCAATCGATCAAGTTCAAGAGGTCAACATTTCAGCGATTAGTATTCAGGATCCTTTCAGTTTAAATTAATTGAGCAAAAGAACAAATGTATTGTTTTGTACTTTAAATTTCTGATGTTGACGGAAGATAATTGTACAATAATTATTATAGAGAAAACAAAGTTGGTTCTTTTTTCATTTTCTTTGGGGGGGGGGGGGGGGGCTAAATACACAAGTTAGAATAGAATAGTTAGAACTTTTATCCAAATACATTTTAAAACGATATGCAATGCAATACATCTGAAAAATTTAATTAAAAATAAATTTTAAAAAAGCTATCAACACCAATTTTACTAATTTGAAAATTGAATATCAATCACTGTATTCTTACCTGGGCATCTCCATGCTGCATTCTTCTATTTAATTGAAGATAAACAGATCTGCCAAACGTTTTCCAGTTTAATGTCTCTGTCAAGATAAAAAACAAACTTTATGCATATAATATACATGTACATTTATTACATCAAATTACATTATATTACGTTTAACATAAATCAAAGTTGCCCATCAATAGGCAGAAAACAATTATTTATCTAAATTAATTTTCAAAGCAAGCTAGATTGATTAATATACAATTTTCTTTTAAGATTCAAAAAAACTATCTATCAAACTAACTTATACTTGTAAATACGTATAGACATTGATTTCCTTTTTTAAAAAAGTCATCATGTGGTACCTCTTTCACTAGAGAAGTAAGAGAACCCATCTGAATGAACCAGGTCTACTCCATTAACAGTTCCTGTACAGAAACATGTCTTCATCCCGTTGTTGTAGAAGAACGACAAAGAGTCAGGCCATTTGGAACACATTGACATGCATTCAGATAAACTTTGCGTTTGATCCGATTCATGCAGAATATTTCCTGATGGTCTTCTGTTGTCATCTTCAGGCACTCGATTGTAAGCAATAAACTCCTTATTTATACCAAAACTAAACTGAACAAATTTTAGCAGAAGAATATATATGCTTAATACTTTCATCGCCGATACAAGTTTTTCGTCTCAAAATATTTTCCTTAACTAGTAACATCTACTTAATCCGTTACTGTTAACTTTCTTCACAAATTAAATTTTCCAGACAGTAAGAACTTTTTAAATACGATTTCTTGCACCATTGATTTAACGCAAAAATCCACTTCTCTGCTTTATTAGGTATTATTCGTAACAAATGTAGTTTAAAATAGCTCGTCAATCACTGAGTATAAATCATTGTTTACTGAAGACGAAACTATGTAATATTTATCTACCAAAAAATTAATTTTGTTTGATGTGTCCTAAGAAGCAAATCACTTTATCTTACTTTTGAAGTACTTACTTTTGAAGTACGTGTATGCTGTCAAGTTAAAAGAGATCATAATTATATGATTTATTTTTTCTCTAATTTATTAAGAAAATCATTTCCCAAAGAGAATAATAAATTAAACTTCACATCTAATGATCATTCATGTAATGAATATTTATATTTCCAATAATAATCCTTCAATACACCAGTCAAGCATTCAAGTCGTAAATTGTTACCATTAATTAAGAAAAACAACGCATGAACAAATAGAGGAATTCATTTTCAGTTAAATAAATTGACGGAAATATTTTTCCATGAAATATGTAACGGAAATCTATGCATCAAAAGATTCTTTTAAATAGCCATTGATTTACCTTACTTGAAGACTCTTATTGATTATTTATAAAAAGTAATTATGTTTTTCTTACATTAACTTTTACTTAGTCCAGCTTTGTGTTCAGTATATTTCGGGACACTATGTTAAGATTGGTTTATAAAAATATTCATATTTATAATAACAGGGTTAAGGTGGAATAACACACCTGGAAAAAGTCACTTAACTTAACAGTAAATTATTTGATTATGAAAGATATAGCGATAAATAAACTTAACATATGTCAAATAAGCGAAAAATTTGCAGATTGGGGATAAAAAATGAATATTTAAAAAATTCAATTCAGTAAGTAACAACAAAAACCCCGCAGGATTAGAACTTGGGATGTACTGATCACAAGCCCGACATTTCATCCACTCGGCTATGCAGTAAGTTACATCTAATCGTCGATAAAATCCTCTTAATAAAACAAAATGTCATTTCGATCAGAGATCAGCCATTTTGTAACGATGTGTTATTCCATCTTAAGTCTCATTCATTTTTGACCTTATAAAGACCAGAAAATTTATTTAGAGCTTCTAGTTTACTACATGTATTTTTTAAAACTTTCTTTGCTCTCCTGAACATAAAGTTCAAGCGAACTTCTTTTATCGCCTGTTATCCGTCGTCCGTCCATCCGTCTATCGGTAAACTTTTCCAATATATTGATACATTCCCCTTTGAAGCGTACATAGCTCCTATGGATGACGATATGTTTCTAGCACAAGATTCATAAGGGACTGTTGTAAACACCAGATCATCATTGTCTCTGACATATTTCACATGTCATAGGAAACAAAATAAGGAACTCCGACCCTCGATAACAAAAGTTATTTTACCAAGTAAAAGGTGTTACAAACAAATTCACCAGTGCACATAAATAGTCAACTTACAGAAAACATCATGAATTAAACATCATCAAACAATGACGGAAGTAATCACTTGGGTTAGACGGTAAATCTAATTTTCCCTTCAACATTTGCACTGATCATGGAATGACCAGAGACGTTTGAAGACACAATAATTCTACGTAAAGAAAATTATAATGATGGAAATATTCAAACCTGAGAATAAGGGGTTGGTGATTGGAGATTTTATGTATTTGTTCAATAGTGCAAGGACTTAAAGACGTTCTAAGAAAGTAGACCCACTTTTGAAGGGAGCAGACAGTAAAGGAGAAGGGTCAAAGCAGCCCAAACACCACGCAGGCTTGGAAAAGGCATATTTCCAGGATATTTTTGGATCACCCTTGGTATAGCCCGAACGCTTAACCTTAAAACACCTTGTCTCTAGATATTCTAACTGAGTTATTCTTGAATCCACAGGAAATTAAATTTAAGACTTAGTTGTGTATATCAACAAGGAAATACATATATCCTATGATTCCCGGTTGTCCCTCTCCACTGGAGAATTATATTGTAGGTACATGCACTAAGACCCCCAAGAATGGGATTGACTCTACTAGTATGTCAATGCATAAGGAACTATTATCGTTCAAGAACAAAGTACAGACACACTTGGTGACAGTTGAAGAAGACAACGAAGACTGTAATGGACGAGTGTCGGGGTGAACAAGACGCTTAAAACTCCTACGAGGTTATCGTCATTAGTGCCCACACCAAAACAAAGTTAAAATGGGGATCGCCATAACTATCTTAAAGGGGTCGGATAAACATTATCATTGATACAGGGAACCAGCAGACAAAGACTTCATCATTATGACGCTCAAGATGAATAATGTCTTAGTCCAGGAAATTTGGTGTTGCATAACCACTCATGGTCATATTAACCATTTGAAAAATCTTAATCCGTTTCCTAACGCTACATCCGTTTCCTCATTGCTGTCTTTAATATGTGTATTGGTAACTTGCATCGCATTAAGTATTTCCAGTCTTGAAATGCGTTTGCAGTTAACGGTGTATCGCGTTTGCTTGTATTTTATTTATTGTCACTAAAATTTGAATCTGTAAACATTCTTTTTTTAAATTTTGAAATATATACCCACATGTATACGTATGCGTAGATATTCACTTATGGTAATTTTGTAAATGGCTAATTTATGATGATATAAGACAATTGTTTAGATGTAAAATTTATTTTCTGTGAGAAATACCCATGATTTATCCACTTCACAACATAATCATTATTTCAGCATACATATATTATCTTCAATGGTTGAGTTACAAATTAGCATTGCAACAAGTCTAGTTAACGACATTATAAGTATATTCACTTTGATAAATACATTTGTTTAGGTACATGGTGTTACATTTAGATACAAGAGATTCTTCCCTTTTCAAAAGTGAGGAGATTAAAGAGGGATATCAATGTACATAGGAACGAGTTAGCTTGATACCGCATGGTTGTGCACATGCAAGTGGTCGATGTTGTTTTTGTCACTGTATGCGCTACATGGTGGTGTTTATGCGCTAAATACCGCAAATGCTGGTAATAAGATGAATAAGATACCATTTTATATCCCAACAATTGAATATTTTAGAAAAATAATAAAAACCCGTAAACCCATGGCAAAATTTGCATATAGCATTAAACTAAACCACTTTGTTACTAAACTGTTTGGTGTTTCAGGCATTATACATCGTATTAAATTGGAATTTTTAGGCTGAGGGTTCGATATCACCAACGCTTAAGATATAATTGTTTGCCTCGGGTTTGTTAAAGTATTGAAAATGATCATAGTTAGAAATTTTGCTTTTGCAAAATTGTATTACGTATAAAAACAAGAGGCCCAGGGGCCTCATCGCTCACCTGAGCAACAAATGCCTTAATTCTGATCAAATTAGCATTACAGTATCAAAATATCTTGACAACTAAGTACAGTAGATCTTGCTAAAAACAAATTGAAAATCTGCCAATTTTTATCCACCTCTTTTTTTTTGGTAAATACCAAGCCCCTTTTGTTGTTGTACCTGTAAGAAGATTTTTCTCTATTCCTATATACATGTACCCCCTCCCACTCCATTTCGTGGCCCCACTTTTCTCTAGGGAATCATGGTTTCATCAAACTTAAATCTGCATAACCTGTGCTTTCACACTAAGTACTGAGTTTTGGACCGAAAACTTTCCCAGAATATTTTTAAAGATTTTCTCTATATAATCCTGTGTAAAAATTCAAACCGCCATCACGGCCCCTTCCTACCACTAGGAACTGTGATTTTGCAACTTGAATTTACACTACCCGAGGATGCCTCTGCACAAGTTTAAGCTTTTCTGGCCAAATACAATTGCACCTGTTTTAAGCGGCCACCTGTGGGACAATGACAAATTGGCTGCTAAAGACAGGTGGCCTCTTATTCCAGGTTTCAAATTAATAGGGAAAAAAACATTAAGTATTTTCATTTTGGCTCTATTGCACAGATTTACTTATAGCATCTGTAATGACGGCGTACACGGAGATGGTGAATGCACAGCTCGGATTGCTGAATAAACAGTTTATATTAATTTTAAATGGACGTTTTAATTCCATTTATCTATCAAAGGATTAAGAGCAAAATATTTTCTGCTAATTACGCCCAAATAATAATTTTCAAGTGATTAAATGCGGTAAACAAGCAGAAGTAGCGTTTCCGTACGAAGGGTATATGCTGAACTACGACAGCCAATGTTTTTCCTCTTAAAGAAGTGTCAAAATTCCATTGGAATATATAATTAGCGCCCCTTTTTTATCTCATAGAAATTTTCTAGGCAAAAAGGTGCGTATTACCGGCTAATTGCTGTACATGTTAAGCTGTTTAGCGCAAGACTGGCCATTTAATAACTTTGTATTGAAGTATAGTGTAATGAATTTGTAATGAAGTACACGTGTAGATATACAAACAACACAAAACATGTGTTATGATAATTAATCAATTATCTCATTAAATCTCAGCAGACTCACACACTCAATTATTTGTTATTAACTCATTATCAGCTTTCGAAGTTTGACTTCTTTCGATACGGGTCACATGTTAGAGTTAAAAGTCATGTGACAAAACAGACACAATGGCCGTTGAAAACAGGCTTGTTGAAACCGCGGGACCTTAAAACAGTGGCGCTGGCCGGGTTAGACAGGTGGCCATTTAAATCAGTTAAAATATAGTGAAAAACTAAACGGGCGGGATTCAAACTGGCCGCTCATGGCGAGTGGCCGCTAATTACAGGTGGCCGTAACAGCAGGTGCGACTGTAGTCTTTAAAAAGAAGATTTTTAAAGATTTTCTCTAAATATTCCTAGGTCAAAATTCATCCCCTATTGTGGCCTCACCCTACCCCTGGACTATTATTAACACAAACTTGAATCTATACGATCTGAGGGCGCTTCCACTCAAATTTGGGCTTTCCTTGCCTAATAGTTTTGTGAAGAAGATTTTTAAAGATTTTCTCCATATATAAAAATTTATCCCCCATTTTGACTCCGCCCTACCCCCAGGGACCATGATTTGAATAAACTTGAATCTACATTATCTGAGGATAGTTACACGCTAATTTGAGCTTTCTTGGCCAAATAGTTTTAAAAAGATTTTTTAAAAGATTTTCTCTATATATTTCTATGTAAAACTTGATCCCCCAATTGTATCCCCACCCTACCCTCGGGGACCATGATTTGAACAAATTTGTATCTACACTATCTGAGGATGCTTCCACTCAAATTTGAGCTTTCTTGGCCTAATAGTTTTTAAAAGATTTTTTTAAAGATTTTCTTTATATATTCTTGTATAAAAATTGATCCCCTTAATTGTGGCCCCACCCTATCCCCGGGGACCATGGTTTTAACAAACTTGAATCTACAATATCTGAGAATGCTTCCACTCAAATTTGCGCTTTCTTGGCCTAATAGTTTTTGAGAACAAGATTTTTAAAGATTTTCTCTATATATTCCTATGCAAAACTTGATCCCCCAATTGTGGCCCCACCCTATGATTTGAAAAATTTGAATCTACACTATCTGAGGATGCTTCCACTCAAATTTGAGCTTTCCTGGCTACCCCCGGGGGACTATGATTTGAACAAACTTAAATCTACACTACCTGAGGATGCCTCCATACAAGTTTAAGCTTTTCAGGCCGAATAGTTTTTGAGAAGAAGATTTTTGAAAAATACCAACAAATTTTCAATAAATCTCAATTATCTCCCCTTTAAAGAGGGCGTGGCCCTTCATTTGAACAAACTTGAATCCCCTTCACCTAGTGGTGCTTTGTTCCAAATTTGGTTGAAATCTGCCCAGTGGTTCTTGAGAAGGAGATGAAAATGTAAAAAGTTTACAACGACGACAACGACAACGCCGACAACGACAGACAACGGACAAATTGTGATCAGAAAAGCTCACTTGAACCTTTGGCTCAGGTGAGCTAAAAATTTAAAAATAGTATAATATGATCAAACAAATTGGCATGGGTCTTGTATTAATCACTCATCTTCTTTCAGTGATGTCAAAAGGTAACTTTATGCAACATTATGCAAAATAAGCAACCATCAAAAGTGTTAAAAAAAAGTTATGAACCAACAATTTCATTTAAATGCATGTGTTAACCGAAAGAGTTGTCGGTAATGATTACACTCATTATAACAACACAACATATTTTATGATATGTTTATTTATTTGTCAAGAACAATTGTCAGGAATAAAGATTTTCATAAAATGGAATTGTGCCTTCTACAATGTCAGGTGTAGTTAAGCATAACATGTGACATTTCAAGTATGCATGGTTGAGAAGTGACCCTTTGCATTATGCAACATTCTTATGCCATCCGTTACAGTTGTAATCTGACCGCGACCTTCAAAACCCAACAAATCTTTCACAAACGTAGAATCGTTGTTCATTCAAGCAATTAAAATCATCCCACTGATAATTGAAAAAAGCTGCTATACAAACACAGTCTTGGTTGTTGTAATTGTCAGGGTTTCCACTGCTGAATTGGGTGAAAGGAACGGCTTCAAGCGAGGATAGGAACACCCATTCATTTTCTTTGAATGCATCTGTCACACCAATCATTATGTCTTTTAAAAAAGAAAAAAGAGCAACAAAATTACAAAAAAAATAAAAAAGACTACAGCAACAAAATCATAGAATAAAACATGCTTTACTTTTTTTATTTGAAATGATTTTTATTGCAGAAAATGTAACTTGATCCTGTGGCTAAATCTATTTATTCTTAACCATAGATATCTTGATGAGGTGTTTTGTATATAGTTTTACTTCCATATCAAATATTTTTGAATAAAAACTAATTTATTTTATTTCATATCCTGATTCCGAACGAGGTCGTCTCAATCGAAATAAACCCTATAGGATTGGCTAGAAATGTATATTTTTTTTGCCACAGAGATTTCTTTTTCATTTAAATATATGAAAATTATTGTACAAAGTCATTAAGGAGGTTGACACCTGAAATACTAGTGATGCCAATCATCCAAAAACCTCTTGGATATAAGGATTGTGTCCTAAAATGTTCATTTGTTTTATTTGTGACCTGTGTCACACGTCAATTTTTTAGAAATATAGGGCTCCAAACAGAAATGATAATTTTCCTGGAATTTTTGCTAACATTTGGCATGAAAATTGATTATTTGAAGAAATCAAACAAATATTTATACTTTGAACAATTATTTCAATTTAATTTTAATTTAATTTTAATACAATATGAAGTTGAGCAAATGTAGTGACTAAAAGTAATATCTAAGGCAAAGTTTTAGAAAACTTGCTTTACTGGTGGCTTTAAATGCCAGTGCATAATAAACACAACAACAGAT
The DNA here is from genome assembly GCA_015776775.1 of Magallana hongkongensis. Taxonomy (NCBI): domain Eukaryota; kingdom Metazoa; phylum Mollusca; class Bivalvia; order Ostreida; family Ostreidae; genus Magallana; species Magallana hongkongensis. The sequence goes on from CM027471.1 coordinate 21,294,703, forward strand.
ATTAAGATTGTTACAAAATTTTGGAGCAATCAAATTATAACGCAAATAAAAATAATATTAGTAATGTCTGGTTTGGTATAATTTTTTGATTTTTTTTCCGCGCTCCATCTCTCTTTATTTTTGCAGTGGATATTAGCTTAAAAAACGTAATCTTCATAGAGATAAGACTATTTAAAACCGCTTATATGTTTCATTGATGCCCCGTCCATGATTTCTGACATGTAATGAAGGAGGCTGGGGGTCAACAAAATAGCCATCAGTCTTCCTTAAAGGAACCTAGACACGATTTCAGATGAAAATTTTATTTTTATTTTTTATGTATAAAATCGTTTACTTGTGAGTTTCGAATAATTCATCAAAATTTGAATCTTAGAAGTCATGTTATAAGCGGGATACAGAGGAAAAAAGTCCTTGATAAGTAAATAAAGCTCGAGTCTTAAATTTGTTTACAACTAATGAAAGTAAAAAATTACGATTTCTTTGACAAATTAATTACTTAAACAAGATACACTGATACATTGTATTCATAAATAGTTTTATCAACAACAAAAGTGAACATTGGATTGAAACTTATACCAATAAAACCCTTATGTAAACAATAACAGGACTCTAGGTTTGTTTACAAAACAAAGAATTCTAACCTCTATAACTCGCTTGTCACTTGATATTTGACTTTTAAAATTTGACAAAGCAAACTAGCATCTATATTGACCATTTTATACATTAGAGATGAAAAAAAAAATTGAAAAATTTGAGCTCAAATCGTGTCCAAGTCCCATTAAATTTTATTAGCTATAATAAACTATCATTTGATTAAGAAGATGTTCAAATAATTTACTGTAGAATTTTAATATTTTAATTTATCTTTATACTGAACTCTTCTGCTAAGAAGATTTATATAGTCTAAAAACAGCAACGACTATCCAAGTCCTCTTTAATAATCATTGCCACGTCGAATTTAATTTTATGCAAAGTTTACAATACCGTAATACGATACTGTCGTGAGCGCCATTTCAGCATATATATATTTTTTTTAGATTAAGGAAATCAAGCTACAGTTCTTTATCTCAAAAATGTTTTGTATAATGTTAACATTGAATTAAAACACAATACAAGAGAAAGCTATTACTTTATTCACCTACAACTGCATGAAAATATGATGCACAACGCCACGCGTACTGGAACTGTAATCGCCCTTGTGGAGCTAAGAAAATGAGTTGACTAAGTTGATAGTATACTATTTTCTTGACAACTTTGATAATGTACATGTATCGAAACAATTCTCGAACTTGTAGGAAAAACTGGTATTTCGAGTATTCTTACCTATCTTTTCCCTAATAGCGATGTCTGTTACAAATCTGCTCTCTTCCAAGGTTTCTAACTCAACAAGTTTGGATCCATGTTCTTTACATTTTTTCTATTACCAAAAAAAAAATATTGGTGTTGATATATATGCATACTCAAATATTTATTATTCATGTAGGGAATGATATTAAATACAAAGTTGTGTAGTAGTATATTACATATAAACTAGAATGTATAAATGAATATACAATTGAAGGAGGGTGGATTGTTAATAAATTTGTCATTAGGTCTGCCCTAAAATTTTAAAACATGATTTTAGGCCGTTAGCTTTTCTTTTAAAATAAAGAAAAAAATCCTAATAGTTTAGCTTTAAGATTTCAATATTTTACTATAAAAATTTACTATAAAGTTGTTGCTTTTCTTCTAAATGAGGTTACTATTATTGTTGATACTGACTGTGCATGTAGCATGCCTAAAGTATCAGTCACATTACCCAGCGATTGGGTAAATGATGTGCTACCGATGCGTTTTTAGATATAAATAGCGTGGATGCTGGCCGGACATCTATAGTAATCGGACGGTGACTTAAGTCATCGGGCACATCGGTGGAAGTCATCGGAAGAAAATAAGTTGTAGTTCAAACTCAGCCCTGTCTCCACCAATGTTCCATCGCTTATCATCGGCAATACATCATTAACACATCATTCAAGAATAGAACGAATCAAACTATCGTTGTCCGTTGCCTTTTGAGTCTGAGGTTGGAGGAGTATAACAAAAATCGGCCGATTATTGACCTAAAATTTTCCCAAAGTCGGCCGATGTACTGCCGATATACGAACGATGTTCACCAATGTACAAAAAACATCGACCTATTAATGCTTGAATATCTGTATATGTTTAGCATTGTATCGCCGGGCATTAGTTGGGCTTGTTGTTGGAGTTGTTGCAACAGGGCTAATCACAGATGTCTCGGTGCCAAAGCCATTATAGTTTATTTACCATGCAAGGTATGGTAATTACTTTATATTTCTTCGGCCGACAATCATCAGGGCATCCTACAATGTGTGCAAGATGGCCGGAAATTAATCGTATGGTGTTTGATTCACTGTTCGGCCACCAGTCGAGCATTGTAGGATGATCGGTAAAGACTGTCCAATGTTTGTCCAATTTCCGGCCGGTATTCGGTGTTTCACCGGTCAGAAAATCCTTTAAACTCACTCGCCGTAATATCATCAGCGGGAGTATGCCTCCGGCACTATGTTTCAAGCCCTGACTACTATCTAGGCATAATACATGCAGAACACTATTGTCATTATTATGCTGACTGTGTTATACTGATGTGCCCTGCCTAGCAACTGTACCGTTTAAGTGTTGTGTATAGCTAGTCCCTAAAAGATTTCTTCGTAATATCAAGCGTTGCTCTTTCAATTACTGGTAATTGATTTTGATTTTTCATTAAACATGTTGCTGTACAATCAAGGAAAATCGATCAACGTTTTTTGTTGTTTTCTTTTCCAAGAAATGGGACACGATTTTCCTTTCCGAGAAAACTCCAATTTTTAAATCATTTTTTTTAATTTTAAATGTAAGCGTTATTTCGAAACAGCGTTTTCATGATTCTAATTTAACCATTTCTTTTATATGCTTGTAAAATCAATTTCTTCAAAATTTCATTAGAAATTAACTGATTGACTTAATGTCCCGTAGAAATGATGAAGTGAAATCGACTTTGATTACTGAAATCATGACGTCTTAAGGAAGGAGTTCTTTCTAATTGTTGACATAAAAAATTCCTAAATTTTTCACCAAATTCATAAGGCAATAATTTTAAGTTAGATAGGCAATATTACTAATTATGCAGAAAATATTTCCAAGTTAGGTAGACAGTATATCTAAGTTATGTGGACAAAATTACCAGGCAATGTAGAGAATATTACGTTATGGTATCATTTAGATGTTTGACCATCTTGTTTTTTGTAACAAGATCAGTTTAAGGTCATTGTCATTTCCATCATCACAACATAATTTTTTTTAAAATAGCTGTGTCTATTCACGTGACAACTATTTTATTACATTATGGTGGCTTATTGTCAACTATAAATCTAATATTGATAATTTGGCGTTCTAAAATTGTAAAAAGTGACTTTCATTTGACAGACTTCGTTAAGTTTACGTGCGTAATGTAACAGACAAATATGGAATGTTTTTATGGAATGGAAATTAAGGTTGTGTCAAATTAAAATATCAACTTAAAAAAATTGTTTGGTCCAAGATATATTGTTTATTTTTATTTGCTTTTATTACTAACACTGTGCCGGATCATTATGCCAGTGCCAAGGTGGCATTTTTGCACCCTTCAAGCAGCATGTATTGAGAAATTCCAATTTGCCATATGATAAACCATTTCTTAAAGAGCTTATAATCGTGTTGTAAGGTAATTTTACCTGTCAGGTAAGATATTTATCTATTAAAAAATAAATTTTTACAAAAAAAATTCCCATTAGAAAACCAATTTTTCTGCATGATATTTTTAGTTTCCAACTTGAATTAAAGAACTTCCTATAGGAATTGAATTCTGGTTGGATTTGACAGAACTCCCGTATGATTTTAAAATCCTATAGGAAATCTTAGTTTCCTAATGGAAAACTACCAGTCTAAATCATTTTCCAACAGGAAATACATTTCTCCTATAGGAAATAAAATTCCTATAGGCTTTTAAGAAAATCTCAAATGATTTTCAATATTTCATGAAGGAAAAATATATCGCCTATGGGAATTATTATTTTCCTATGAGATTTTAATTTTTTAAGGTATATATCACATCTGACAGGTGAGTAACACCAAAAACAAAAGCAATTATATACTCTCTAGACAATAGTCTATTATTTGGCATGTATGGTGGGTTTTTTTTTTTTTACGAAACTGCATATTAAGCCTGTGCAAAATTGCTACCTTGGCAATGGCATAATTATTCGACACAGTGTTCACTTAATTAGTGATCTTAGTTTTAAGATTATTTTACTCCTCTTTGATTAAAGAAATAACGTTTATAAAACCTAGCAGGAATTACAATGGTTTAAAAAATATTACAAGTCGGGGGAAAACCCAAGACTCCTTACTCAATGAATATCTGATTAAATCACATATTGAAACTATACCTGGGCTTGGTACAGGTTTGCTCCTTCTTTTATCAGTAGGTAATGAGATTGACCAAACTTCTGCCATTTATTGACTTCTGAAAGATAAATAACAGATTACATATTACCACGCTCATATTTTTGTTTTACATCAAATCAAACATGTAACATACGTAAAACTAAAACTTTTTTTATAACGTTATCAAGGTAAACTTTATGTTATGCATTTTATAAAAGATTCATTTATTGGTACGGAAACTAACCAGAATTTCAAAATGAGCTGAAACGTTATCGTCTTCAATATAAGAAAGGGTTCTCCTTTATTTTGGTTTTTTTTTTGTTACATATTAAAGTGTGGGTGTTAGGCGCTTAGAATTGCCACTTTGCAGTCTCCACTCTTCTTGATTTTTTAAAAGTAAAGTATAAAGAAAATCACCTGAACTTAGCAGAATTATCATATTTGATCTACAAGGATTTAAAAAGAAACTTCGTTCCTAGTTCTAAATTGTTTAAAGTTCCTATCAAAATTTTTAATAAACCACAATATTTCAAATAGAAGCGCAAGACATAGAACACTTACAATCATTTTTTTTGTAACTTATATAAGTGGCATTTAGAGACAGACCATATCAAACCTAATATATCCAATATAGCATTAACTGTTTTTATTTTAGAGTTAAAAGTCAGAAAAAGTTCTATAATATTTCATTATTGATGTTACATAATGTACCTGAACTTTGAGTGGTGTAATGTTGGAATCCTGGTGCTGACACCATTTGATGGTCTGCAAGGTCACCAGCCGCTATACATTGTTTTGTTGCACTGTTAAAGAAAATGGAAACACACTCTGGTCGATTAAAGCAGCTTTTTCCACACTGAGACACACTGGCAATGTCATCGAACTCGCTTAACACCATACCGCTCGCTGGAATCTTGTGGTCAAACGAAGGAACACGGAACAACTGTAAGGATTGTTGAACACCGAGAACACCATTCGCCATAAGGAAAATCATTGTTGTCAACCAAATTTGTAAAAGCAACATCGTTATCACTGTCTATTACCACGTTCTGCAATCCGTGCCCTCTATGTGAAATGGCAACTCTGGAAACCTTGTTGATATTCTAGATCACAGTCGTTTAATTGCAGTCATTACATCATCACTGGTACATTATGAAATTAATAATTTATAAAGAAAACCCATTTTTGATTTCGTGATATTCTGAGAATTCTTTCATTGCAATCCCCTGCACCAATTCTGATCGATTTACACGGACTGTTGCATTATTAAGAATATAAATATTTCATACAGAAAACATATTTCTGGTTTACTAAAAATTCAGAGAATTCCTTTATCGCAATCCCCTGCGCTAATTTGGAGTCGTTTACATGGACTGACACATTATAAAATTAATATTTTATACAGAAAGCAAAGACTCTAGTTTCTGTGATAAAGTTTACCCCATAGTATAAAAATAATAGAAGGTATCTATCTCCGAAATTCCATGGAGTATCCCCTTCCGAAAATTGCAATTGCAGATTTTTCATTTTCAACGTAAACGAAGCGGACAAGTGCTATCATCATTCTCTCACACGATAATTTATCTACAGTAACATATGCATGGTTGCCTTTATTTACTTCTATCTGTATCAGCAGTGTCGAAGCAATGCTCGCCGACTGGAAAAGTCAATCCATGATTCTCTGTGTACTGGTCTCGAGAAGAATGCAGAAATCAATTGCTTTTAAAAAAGAAACTCTGTTACAAAATTGCAAATATTAAGTATGGCGATCGTAAACAAACAAACAAAAATGAATAGGAAAACTACATCTTCATTTATTAAGAGATAAAAGCTTTATATTATACATCGTTGACGGCGACAATTTTGGCTTTCCCCAACACCCCAGAAGTGACATGTAATCAAACGACATGCACTTTCTCTGTATATTAAGGGATTTAAAAATTGTCAATGTATGTGTATTAGTTTTCAAGGTAGGAGAATACAGTCCATAGTCATATTTATAGCATTTTGCATTATATTTTGCGTTAATCTCAAGGAAAATATTATTCATTGTAACACAAGATGTAAAAAATTAATCTTTATTGACAGATTATTGTTTTTATACACAAATGAGTTAATAAGCGCGCAAAGAACCCTCCATATACAGTTTATTTAAAATCACTGCATGACATTTCCCCGATTGCTTTAGGGATAACGGAAAAAGTTACAGACAGGGCTTTCTTTACATGTACCCTATAATCCACTGGTTGATATCAAAATATCTTTCTCGATATAAACTATATCAATTATAGTCTATATCGAGAAAGATATTATACTGAAATATACTGAACAAGATATCTGTGAGCCATTACTCACTAGTGATACCCCGCTCTGATGTGAATATCCAAAATAAGCCAAGGTAAAAGTCGACATTTAACACAAAGCTGGCATCCCATTGGTACAGAAATATGTTCCACAATATTGCATGCCTAAACAAATAGTGTGTTAGTGTGTTAAAAGTTCAAGCATCTGCGATAAATAGCTGCTAAGAAATCTTTGAGGAAAATTTGTTTGAAAATTTTGGCTTAAAATGAACAAAGTCGACATTTAACAGGAAGTTGACATCCGATTATACAAAAATATATCCTAAAATATGGCATGCCTAAACAAATAGTGTGTTAAAATTTCAAGCATCTGCGATAAACAGTTGCTGAGAAATCATTGACGAAAATTTGTTTGAAAATATTTGCTAAAAATAAACATGGTACTCATTAAACAGGAAGTTGACGTCCACTTGGTACAAAAATATATACTAGTGTATAGCATGCCTATACAAATACTGTGTAAAAACTTCAAGCATCTGTGATAAAGAGTTGCTAGGAAATCTTTGACGAAAATTTGTTTGAAAATTTTGGTTAAAAAAAAAAGCAAAGTCGTCATTTAACAGGAAGTTGACGTCTGATTGGTACAAAAATACATCCCACGATATGGCATGCCTTAACAAACACTGTGTAAAAATTTCAAGTATCTGCGATAAACAGTTGCTGAGGTAAATGCGACAGAAATTTTTGTTACGGACGGACAGACAGACAGAAGGACAGACAGACAGACAGACACACAAGGGTAAAACAGTATACCCCCTCTCCTTCGGAGCGGGGGTATAAAAATAAATATATATCAACATATCTGTCTACTCTTTCAAAAATTGGTTCCACCTGATGTTTATTCAACATAACACCAATTTCTAATATATTGATTAAAACTGGTGTTTGCATACCAAAATTTTTAATTTGTGTGATTGTGTCAAATTAAATGCTTTGTCATAGAATTGGTGTGTGCTCCATATTTTGGTCTTAGTCTAATTAAAGTCTAAACGAAACAACTTCCATAAGTCTTATTATTAGTTTCATTATCAAACTTATATAGCTCTTAAGTATAATGAAAATTACTCGAAACCGCTTTAACGATAAAATGCACGTGCAAATATACAAATTTTAATTTGAAAAACATAAGAATTAACCCAAAGATCGATAAAGAAAATTTATAAAACAGCTAAAAAATTTAGACAACCTTCTGGTAGCATAACGAGATATTAAACAATAGAGTAAGAAAATTACAGTTTAAAAGATACAAATGTAAAAAATATTGCTCTTAATTTTAAAAAGCAATCCTAAAAAAGACGAGCCATTAGACACTTATTAAAACTGCCTCTGTTTAGTTCATGCCTCACTTCTGTTGGTAGGTTGTTCCAGAGTGTACATGCGCTAACATCGAACCGCCGACTCCATACAACTAAGTTCGAGCAAGAGGATAAAATTAACACCTGGAATTCTCGGAGCGCAATGATCTTGCTCAGATATGAAAAATGACAAGGTATTGAACAATTGAACATTTCAGGAAAATGATATAACGGGTTTTGCTCTGTAACTTGCTTTGCTGAGGTACCAGGGGAATCAAGGATTTCTTCGGGACTTCAAAATAAAACGAAATATTAAAACAATGACAAAATATAAAGTTTATTACTTTGAAATAGCAAATGTCAGAAGGATGGTATAAATTCACAATAAAAATAGATGCTAAAATTGACAAAGAAAAATAACATAAATTAAAAATATATTTACCTTCAAAATAAAACCAAATATTAAAATAAGCCAAAATATAAAGTTTATTAATTTAGATAGCAAATGTCAAAAAGGTGACAATTTGCGCATGGCTTTTGGTTTTATTTCGTAGATAATATAGATATTACAAAGTCACGCCTATGAAGATAATCTCTAAATATAAAATATAATTGGTTTTTTAATTACTTATGGGCGTGGATACAAGAAAATGACCAGGTAACAATCTTTATAATTAGCGTTAATAACCATTCTTCAAATTATGTAATTAAAACGCTCAGGTTATGTAATTAAAATAGCTATCTTTCCTGTGAGGCTTATTAAACAATTGACATGAATTTGAAACATTATGAATTAAAGAAAGAAAGTCTTAAAGACTTAAACATTTGATATACATGAATTATAATTATTTGAAATCTTAAACCTTATTGCAACATTTATGACCACATTTCTTTTTGTTTTGTTTTTTCTGGGTTTTCTTTTTCTATTTTCTAAAACATATATACAATAATGTTTGATATAAAGGGAATATAAACAAAATATAAATGGGACATAGTATAGTAAAATATTTACAACTAGATACGATCTCGTTACGAGTAACGAGTAGGTCTTCCGTTCAATTTTTAAACGATACGATTAAAATATCAATAAAATTTCTGAATTCCACCTCAAACACTCCCTTTCAGATAATGTATACGATTGTCAATATCCTTTAAAATGCATAACAAAGTGTTTTGCTTTTTCACATTTTGCATATTAAAGATTTAAGAGTTTAGTCCCCTAAAATCAATAATTACGTCATCAATGGGTGTGGCAATGCGTTTTACAAACTGATATAGTTATGATCAACAACTTTGTTTCTGTAATGCATAATAAAATCTTTATGGTTTTTAAGGTATATGAAAAAGACATTACGAGTGGCTTGGCCCCTAATTTAAGGGTCCAGCCCCTTTTTCTTGAATTCGGTCGAAAGGTCTCACAAATTCTAACATTTTTTGTTATTACACGTATCTAAAATTGTTGATCATATTTGAGATACCAATGATTGAATATTTAAGGGGCCAGCCCTCTGGATCCTTAATGGGGACAGATATTGGTGTTTTGATTGATGGAATCGATTAGAATTATCAACGCAAGCATTTTCTCTTTTACAAAGCTTAACAAAATATGTCTCCTTCTCTAGATATATTGTCTCAAAGTTTAAGTACTTTGGCCCCTAAAAATCTCTAATTACGTAATAAATGGGCGTGGCAATGATTTTTCCTGATAGATATTGTTACGATCAACAACTTTGCTTCTATAATGCATTACGAAATCTTTATCATTTTTAAGTTATCTGTAATAGAGTTAACGAGTGTCTTGGCCCCTAATTTAAGGGGCCAGCCCCTTTTTCTTGAATTCAATCGAAAGGGCTTACAAATTCTAACATTTATTGTTCTTACATTTATTAAAAATTGTTTATCATTTTTGAGATACAAATGTTTGAATATTTAAGGGGCCAGCCCTCTAGATCCCTAATGGGGACGGAAATTCGTGTTGTGATAAGTGGAATCGATTTTAATCATAAATTCAAACATTTTCTCTTCTACGATGTCTAACAAAATATTTTTACTTTTCTAGTTATATTGCGTCAAAGTTTAAATACTCTGGCCCCTAAAAATCCCTAATTACGTAAAAAATGGGCGTGGCAATGATTTTTTCTTATAGATATTGGTACGATCAACAACTTTGCTTCTATAATGCATTACAAAATCTTTATCGATTTTAAGTTATTTGTATTAGAGTTTATAAGTGTTTTGGCCCCTAAATAAAGGGGCCAGCCCCTTTTTCTTAAATTTGTTGGAAAGAACTTTTGATTATCTACCACTTTTGTTATATATGTCTTAACAAAATATTAACTGATAAAAAGATACAGATCAAAATGTATGAAGTTTTTGATGCAAAATTCGTATCCAATTTTCGAGCCTCGGCGAGCTCAAAGGAATGGCGCCACTGGCGCAAAAAAATACGTTCTGCACATCTTCAAACTATGGTCTACCTATCCTGAAAATTTCATATTTATATCTCTTATAGTCTCTGAGTTTATGTCTGCACAAAATGGGTCGTAAAAACTTACAAAATCGGCCGTAAATCGGAACCGGAAGTGACGATTTCAAAATTTCAAAAATCTTCTAGAATTATGACCACTGGCAATCATCTGTGAAAAAATGGTCGAAATCGGCCGAATAGTTTTCGAGATATCGCGTGCACAAATTTTGTGGAAAAAAATAATAATAATAATAATAAGAAACAGTACGAAAACAATAAGGTCTTCCGTTGGAAACGGAAGACCTTAAATATGTACATGGAGCATAAAATGCTGTAACAAAAATTATAGAAGTCCGTGTATTCGTAGCAAAAATCGCATGTAGTATTTTACTTAATCACTCTGTTACTGAAATTACTCAGTGTTTCACGCACTATACATCTTATAGAACTGGATTTTGTTGGCTTGGGGTTCGATACCACCAACGCTTAACGTATTTTTTTTTTGCCTCATGTATGTTCTTAAAATAATAAAAATGATTATAGTTAGAAAGTTTGCTTATACTGCATATGATAAAATATTCATTGAAATAGAAAAAAATGTATTCTATGATTAAACAATTGGCATAATGCCGCCATATTTGCTAACCTTCTTTAAGTGATGGCAAATGCAACATTATGGAAAAATAGCAACCTTTAAACTTACAAAAATGCCCCCGCCACAAAATTGATTTTATGAATCATCAATTTGATTGAAATGCATGTCGGTTATGCATGTGACAACCAAAAGAGCTGAAGGTAATGAATAAACTCATTATAACAACAAAATGTATCGTTATAATATCTTTATTCATTTGTCAAGTTTTTAACAAAATTGTCAGAAATAAAGATTTTTTTTTAAGAATCTTGATTTCTACAATTTAAGGTTAAATTAAGCTTAAAATTCGACATTTTCAAATACACATGGTAAATAAGTGACCTTATGTATGATGTCATATTTTTATGCCATCCGTTACCGTTGTAATCCACGGCCTTCAAAACCCAACGAATCTTTCACAAACGTATGATATTTCATACAAGCAATCGAAGTCATCCCACTGATAATTGAAATAGCTTGATATACAAACACAATCTTGGTTAATCCAATTGTCAGGATTTATACTGCTGAATTGGGTGAAAGGAACGGCTTCAAGCGAAGATAAGAACATCCATTCATTTTCTTGAAATGCATCTGTCACACCAATCATTATGTCTTTAAAAAGGAAATTAAAGATAATTAAAATAAAACAAAATTACAAAAATAAAGCAAAACTTGATTACAGCAACAAATATAAAAACGTATGTGACGTTCTTACTTTAAAAATTCATTCAAATTGATATTGTAAAAAATGCCTCTAGTTTTATAAGATATCAGCCTATTTCTACCACAGGTATCTTGGTGAGATTTCTTGCATGACGTTCTACCTATCTGTTTTTACATTTTCACTCTAGAGATTCCTTTCATTTAATACTTGAAAATTTTGGTAAACAGTTTGCAAGTTTACTATGCCCCATCTTATTGCGGTATATAATGACATTTAAAAATGAAACTTAACGGTAATTAAACTATTTATAAACCATTGATATGTTTCTTTTGAAGCCATGCCAAAAGAGAATCCTACTTTTTCCATTGACTTTATGCATAGTTAACAATATCGGAACACGATACTGTCGTAAGCGCTCTTTTAGCATTTTGACTAGATTTAAAAAAAAAGAAAAAAATTGCAATTTCTCATCTCATTAACATTGCACAGAATGTAAATTTTGAATAAAACCTCGATGCATAGGAAAGTTATTACTTTCACTTTCGACTGCATAAAAAAGAAGCGCAGTCATGCACACTTGAACTGTAGTTGACCTCATTGAACGAAAAATGAAATGTTTCATAATGAAAGGATTTTACTCATGTCAAACAACAAAAGTTATAAACATGTATGATAATCCATGCCTTGCGTTAATACGAGGAAATATAAAGTTTATTTATTGTTGATTAATTATAAGTTGATTATGTTGATATTATATTTTTTGACAACTAAGTTAATGTATAAAAACATTCTCAAACTTGTAGGCGTAACTGGTATTTTGAGAATTCTTACCTATGTTTTCCCTGATAGCGATGTCTGTTACAAAACTGCTCTCCTCCAAAGTCTCTAGCTCAACAAGTTTGGATCCAAGTTCTTTACATCTTTTCTAATGTCAAAAAATATTGGCGTTGATATGAATGCAAAATAAAGAGACATTATCCGTGTAAAGAATGATAAGAACATAAAGCACTTTGTAGTGTAGTAGTTTATGGCACATAAGCTGGAATGTATGAATAAATATAAAATTAACGCAGGTGGATGGCTAATAAACATGCTATTAGATATATTTCAAAATTTTAAAAATTATATTTAGGCCATTAACTATTATGTGATAAAAATTCTTAATAAGAGAATAGTGTTTAAGTATTTTACTATGTTTTTATACAGTTCTTTTCTCTAAAGGAAATTACTATAGTCGGAATAACGCCTGCATCATTCAGGCATCACAAGAGAAAGTAAAAGTGAAGGCCAGGTAGACAATATTTACAAAGAGTTTAGAAATTCGTTATACAAAAGTTCAGATCTACCAGTTAATTGTACATGTATGGCATATTTTCCTATTGAATTCATTGTTATCTAGACGTTGAATAAAACGTCTTGGAAACTCAGACATTTAATTTTCTTTTTAAAATTATATATAATTAAACCCTTACATGTAACCATGTTTCATAGTTGTGTAGGGCATGTACTCTGGCTAATACTTGTACACAAGCCGAAGAAGAGAAAAAGTGTAATCATTATTTACTATAAGTAACACTTCCATCAATACAAAAACTGCATATTTATTGAGCACATATGGTAGCGCAACGCTATGGACTTATCATCAAATGTATTTAAGAAAGTATTCCGTGAACGCTTTATTACCAAAAATGCATGACATGCATCTGAATATCTTTTAAACACCCTCACTAGCCCCGTAAAGTGAAACGGTGTGGTTTGTTTACCAGTAAAAATGGCGACTCTTCATCCCTACGTGAAGTAAACATGCTTCACTATCCGAGAGTGGAAAGGATGTATAGGAAAATGTTTGAAGCAACTAAACTGTTGAATCAGTAGTAAAGTTTATCAGAAAGTTTTTGGTTTGAAATATCTACAGAATGCCATGTATATTGATAAATGAGTTAAATAAATCCCAAATAGGAGCCAGTTTTGTGCGTAATAGATACATGTATACAGTTTTTTGTGTATGATTGGAACTACTGTTGAGTTACAGTTCTGCAACAAAGAACTTCGTGACATTTTAAATAGCTTATATTGCAGAATCATTGACATTTGTTTAAATAAATTGCCATTATTCCGACAAGTTGGGAAAAACAAAACTCCTTCCTTGATGAATATTGAGTTAAATCGCACAATTACTGAAACTATACCTGGGCTTGGTACAGGTTTGCTCCTTCTTTTATCAGTAGGTAATGAGATTGACCAAACTTCAGCCATTTATTGACTTCTTAAAGATAAACAAAATATTACATATTTCACCATGGACATATTTTCAAACATGCAACATACGTAAAATCTACATCTTTTTTTACGTTTACTTTATGTTATGCATTTTATAACAAGGTTCTTATATTGGGACAGAAATGGGTGAAACATTTTAATATGAGCTCGAACGGCATTGTCTTTAAACAAAAAAAGGTAAGGCACCTAGAACTGTCAACGTTACAACTCTTCTAGGTTTTAAGCATCATTTTCTATCAAAGTAAAGTTTAAAGAAATCATCTCAACTTAGCACATTACTCACATTTGATCTACATGGATAAAGTTGATGATTGTATTTAACGGAAATGACGCTCATACTTTTAATTTTTTAGGTTCCTAACAAAAATGTTTACGATCAGACCCGACCTTACACCAGAGTAAACCCCAACTAAATCCCAGGTTTACTTTCTAGGTTTCCTTTGGGATTACTCTGGGTATTCTTTTTGAACATTTGGGTCCACTCGGGGTTTACTTTGGGTTTATTCGAGAATTACTGTTGGGATCAACTGTACGCGAAGTGTGAAGCAGACCTGCATTTTATCTTACCATCTAATTGCCTGTAATACCTGCACCTTGTATATTCCGAATACACGTGTAGTGTCTGCTTTCAGGGTATACTTCTAATCCGGGTTTACTCTCTGTGTCCACTGTGGTCTACTCTAGAAACCTGGAGTAAACCAAGAAAGTAAACCCAACTAAAACCTGGGTCAGAGTTGGGTCTGATCGGTACTGCACTACTAATTTTTTGGACTTAGATTTTGGGCTCGAAACTAATATATTCAATATGGTGCTAACTATTTTTTTAGATTGAGATGTCAATAAAGCAATTTGTTATTGATATCAAATAATGTACCTGGACCTTGAGTTGTGTAATGTTGAAATCCTGGTGCTGACACCATGTGATGGTCTGCAACGTCACCAGCCGCTATACATTGTTTTGTTGCACTGTTAAAGAAGATGGAAACACAGCCTGGTCGGTTAAAGCAGCTTTTGCTACACTGGGACACACTAACAATGTCATCAAACTCGCTCAACACCATTCCACTCACTGGAATCTTGTGGTCAAACGAAGGAACACGGAACAACTGTAAAAATTCTTGAACACCAAGAACACCATTTGCCTTAAGGAAAACTAATGATATCGCCAACATTTTCAT
Organism: Magallana hongkongensis; assembly: GCA_015776775.1. Lineage (NCBI taxonomy): Eukaryota > Metazoa > Mollusca > Bivalvia > Ostreida > Ostreidae > Magallana > Magallana hongkongensis. The sequence continues at coordinate 21,310,048 of CM027471.1, forward strand.
AAGTGACATCGTTTTCACTGTGTTGAATAGGTAACGTTTAACGGAGAATCTTCCATGTACAAAGTTAATCTTGTTTTGGAGAAATATTTATTATTTTATTGAAAAAAAGAAAAAAGGGAACACGATTTTAGTTTTAAAGAAACATTTAGTTTAACGATTCGGTACATTTATATTGTGCAAGTTTGGTTCGAATTATAAATAAGTAATAATTTCTTATAAATAATAATGATCACTTAGTCTTGCTTCAATGGTCATGGACATCTTACAACTTTGGCTCTATTTGACACTTGAATATTATAGAATGCAATGACTTGCATTTTAAGCAAAACTAAATTATGCTGCATGTTCATTCCGCTGCCTTATTTGCCTTTCATTGCAACAACTAATGAAATAAACAAGTTTGATAACCAACCAGATGGGGGACTTCAGGTTTTCACCAAACTGTCATCAAATCAAAATTGTCCTAAGATTTGGTTCAATATGACAATCGTTAGTTCGTTAAGTTTTTGTTTTCCATAGCTATCTTAGTTACACAAGTAAGAGTCTTCAGGCAATTCTTAGGATAAGATTCATGCCTCTGTATCGTGCAACTCGGCCGAGTGGTGTGTTTTTCACTGTTTTTCACTGTCTTACACCCAAGCGTTGCACTTGCAGGTCCGTTATCCTGTTTGCTCAGATTTGACCACGAGAATAATAATAACAATTTCCTAACGATAACCACTAACTTAGTCGACGGGTACCTTCCGCCAAAATCAATCACGGTTGTCCTGCTTTCCATATAATAATCAAATCACTGCGTTTATCTTGCACTTCCTCTACTTCAGCATGTGTTGCCCCTCTATGTCTAAGCTCTACTTGCAATGCCTTATTCAGGATTTACGTGAACACAGACTCAAAATTTATTCTAAAATGCCTTATTTAGGTCAAATAAATGGCAAAAGACCGCTGTTATTCTCTACAATGGTTTCAGACAAAATCGTTGCGATCAAATATGATTCATACAACGTAGTTTCCCTATGATCTGACAGTTCTGACATATAAAAAATCATTAACATTCACTGTGGTGTTTAAGACAATGCTTGTCCTACGTTTTGGCAAATATTTATGTAAAAATAAAACCAATTTTGTCACACTTTAATATACATTGTGCAAAACGTTTTATTGAAAATGTAAAGAAAAGTAAACTTGTGCAGGGTTTGTTTTCTTTCTAATTATGTTTAGTGAATCTTATGCTCTGAAATAGTGCGTGATTTTGAACCAACTGAGAAATCTTTTTTGTGCGTGGGAAGATGTGATTTTTCAATCATGGGATTAGACTGAGACAAAATTACGAGAAGAGGGCGCCATCGAGAAAATGTCAATTTCAAGAGTTGTAGGGGGATTGGTGTTTTAAATTCGAGCACGACAATCACGGAAGCCTTTATATCAACTCCAAATAACTTATTCATGATATCCATTATGCATATTGTCCAAAGGGTTGTTTCTTTATCTAAATACTTGTTGTCATCATTAGAACTTTGTTAGTTAAAGAAATCGACAAGCTGATGATAATTTAAGTTTTCGCGAAGGACTTGTATCTGGTTGCCTGATGACTACGCCAGCTCGTAAGATATTAAGTAATCAGAAGATATGACATATGAAATGCATATATATATATATATATATATATATATATATATATATATATATATATATATATATATATATATATATATATATATATATTCTGTGTGCCGGTGTAATGAAGAATAATGACCCCCGTAGAATATTGACCGGGGGTCATTTTTCTACGTAGAATTATGACCCCCCGGTCATTATTCTACGTAGAAAAATGACCCTTTTGCCTGATTTTTATAAAAATGAACACACTCCACGTGAAGAAAAGTGACCCCTGTAGAATAATGACCCCCTTGTAGATTAACGTTTTTCAGTATATTTTTTTTATTTTTTGTGAAATAGTCTTTACACTATTGTTATTTTTATTGCTGCAGTTTACAGAAAGTAACAGAAATTATAATTCATATTCAAATAAACTTAAAGTGAAAAAAGGGGTTTGTCTTAGAAAATAAAAATCCTTCCGTTATAACAACACCCCTGCGAATGTGTTCGGAATGTTTTCTTTATCGTTGCTATGTATATAATAAATCCAGAGGTGCTCGAATGAAAGTTCACGAGACTTCACCGAGAATGTTCAGTTCCTGTGAAATTATTCTTCATTACACTGGCATACAGGGGTTGTTCTATAAGTAATGTGTATTGCACAATGTCTCAAAAGTATTTGACTCAAATAGTAAAATGAAAATTACATCCTTTCAAAGAACATGTATTCTCCGCTGATTGCATACTCTCCATCTCTGAAACCATTTCTGAAATTCTTTATGGTACGCTGATTTAAGTACTGACTATTGGCTTGGCCAAGAGCTTGCTGGGACAAGAAATGACGACCAGGTAAGAATTTTTAAAGTTTTGGTAAAGTGAAGAGGCCGCATGGGGTTGGGTCTGGAGATTGAAACGGTAACCTTCTCCGACTTCAAAATTTGATACACAAGCTCATGAGGTAGAGGAACATGCCAAAATCCTGACACAAGGCGTCGTTTGTGATAGAATTTCTTGAGCCTTCTTAGTACAACATCTCGGTAATACTAATCTGTAACACTTTTTCTCTCGGCATCGGAATTTGTAGGGTAATACCATCACATGAGAAGAATATGCAATAAAAAACCCTCTTTGTGCTTATGGGTCTCTACAAGCCTTCTACTGTGTCTAGTTTGTCATATACTGTTTCCAATTTTTCTTATTGGTTCGAAATAGTGAGCCCATGTTTTGTCATCAGTAACAAACATTTTTAGTAATTGCTTAGCGGTTTGTAGTCGTACCTGTATTTGGTCATCTGTCAATATATGCGCTATCCATCTGGCAGAAATCTTTTTTACTTTTAAAATACGCATAAAAATAATATTCATCCGCAAAGGCACTATGCTAAACGCTTTGGTAATATCACGAATCGTGTAACTGCCATCACTTTCAATTATTTCTCTGACTTTCGAGACTATTGCCTTGTCTATTACTGCCACAGGTCGGCCAGAATTTGCTGCAATTTTGAAGGATTCTGTGTCAGACAGAAATTTCCTCTTCTACCTGTGAATTGTCTCATAAGATACCTTATCAGACCCATATGCATAGACTTTCCCCAATTCAATAAAATTCTGCATTACCAAATGACCGGTTTTTGTGCAAACGTTTATATAAGCTATAATTTTTTCAATATTTTCAGCATGTTTTCCCGCCACTTTTACAACAGTGGTAAATGACCGGCTCTCTCTAAATGACTATAAGTTTAGCAACTGTGTTCAAGATTTGTGTTTATACTGTTTGAACGGCATTAATGGAGCTAATGAAGAGTATCATCATCCAAGAAATCGTGTAAAGTGTAATTGTGATTTGTTACAATACAAATTACATACCGAACACCCATTCTTCTTCTGCCCCTCCTTTGCAAGCTTTTTTTCATCTAATATGTCGACATACAAGATTAATAGGTTGACAGGCAAAATAGTTATGCATGAAAAATTGACAATAACAAACCGTCAACAATCTCAAAAATCCATAAAACGAAATACAAATTCAAAGCAGAGCAATACGGCCCTCAAAATAGATGGAGGTAGGATCAGGTGCCTAGGAGGAGTGAGCATCCTCTGCTGACCGGTCACACCCGCCATTTGTCGTAATCGGGAAAAAAACGGAAAAGTCCGTAGACAATTAGGTGATTAATTATGGTCTAACAATTAGTATGAAATTTGTCAGTCAGCATGCCACCCAGTGGAAGATTGTATTTGCGGACAAGGTTATTGTATCGACTATAGAACTTACGAAAAGATGACTTCAAACGAGACTGTTTTATCAACTTGTTTGTTAGTAGCTTGCTTCGCCTTAGAAACTGTTCATACGAAGAGCATGTCCATGGGTATCGATCTACTAAGAGACAAAAACGCCATATGCAGGTGATTAAGGTATATTGCTACATAAGTAAGGAAAGTTGACTCTAGAAAAATTGAAGTCATCTCGATTATCATAAAGTTTTGTTGTTAGGTAACCATCAATGTCCATTTCCAGTAAAATATCAAAATATGAAACAGATGACGCAGACTCTCTGGTATCTTTTATTTCAAGTTCACTGTGATATATCGGCTCGACGTAAGTATGGAAATAAACAATTGTTAATTGATAATACGTCGTCGATATACCTGAATGTTTCCATTTTTATTGAAGAAACAACTGTCGATTATATCAAAAAGCCTAGATTATAATTTGACATGGGGAATGGTTGTATAAAGCGTTGAAAAATCGTACGTTTTGATTTTTGATACCTATTGATATTGGTCAGATTTTGTGACCTGAAAGTTTCTATTAATTCTTTAGAATTTTTAGTATCCACATCTGATTCACGCCACTTCTGGAGCATATTGTTGTACAGAACTCTTGAAGTTTCTCCTTAACTACCATAAGAATTTTAGTAAGGAATAAAGGGAGAGGTTTGGTAGAATATTTACTGGAACCTGCTATTTATATATATATATATATATATATATATATATATATATATATATATATATATATATATATATATATATATATATATATATATATATGTTAGTTAGGACTTGTACATGTACATGTATGTGAACATGCAAAAGAACTATGCTGGTATGCAAGAAAATTGCAATTTGATTATAAGATTATTCAGAATGTCAAAACTATATCCAGTATTGCCCACATATGATCTCCAACATGCTATATGCTACTTATTTATGTCGACATATATATATATATATATATATATATATATATATATATATATATATATATATATATATATATATATATATATATATATATATATATAAGGATGGAAAATCGTCCTTGTAGATAACAAACTGCTGCTGTTTGTATTAAAAACAGAGAAAACCTCATGCTAAAAACTAAAAATGAAATAAGCTAAAAATAACCAAGAAAAAACCTCAAAATATTTTAATTACTCATTTATCAATGGTCAGGAAAATAATTTTTCGAAAAATATAATTCAAACTAATGACTTTTATATCCTTATTTTAAGGACTTATATCACCAGTCACGTATTTAAACAGCACAAACGGTAAAGCAATTCTCCAGAGTTTTTCCTCTTGCAACAAAACAAAAACCTCAATCATTTTTTGCCTCAAACTTTTGTAGAACAAAGCATTATTTCAAAACATGTCATCGTCTCTGAATTACTCACTCGATATACAGTATATAAAATCCGTTCTTAGGTAAATGTGATAACATATATCCTGCATAAGTCCACTATTTAAGGAATAAGGAATCATTCTTTGAGTATTATGAGGTGATCAAATACGGTTTGGGATGATCAAATCCAATAAAGTTCCAGGGCTTTATGATAGATTTGATCACCCCCGACCGTATTTGATCATTTCATTCTATGCGATGAATGATTCTTAATCACCTGTATTTAATATATAATTTTCAATAATTTCATGACTAAATATTAAAATATTCATTGATGGAATGTATAAATTTGTGGTGGCCAATTTTCGTGGATTGCATAAATTTTACAGGTTCTGGGCCATGTAATTTTGTGTATTCTATCATACTTACAAAAAGCGATTATGACTTTATAACCCTAATTTATTATGTCGTGGAGGATGTTACTTCGCTAATGAGAGGTACCCACGGATTCCACTAAAAGTAGGCCACCACGTAACCTAATGATTCCACAGTATTGGACAATACATTACAAAATTGATTCGTAGTATTTTTACAGACAAAGACACTGGAAAATGTAAATATACATGTATTTGGGGTAGGTTTTTTTTCAACCGCCTATCTCGAACGCATTCAAATCTAAAATGTATAACTTAGTTCCTTCTACATTTTATTTTATCTTTTTTAATCGAACCGTGTCATTGACCACAATTTTCCATATAAGAATTTTTTTGTGGGAAAATTGCGCTTGATATACTAGTTAATTAAGATAACTATTTCGCTGCCATCGACACTGAATTTACCGGATGACAGTTAATACAAAATGTACATACACAAAATGTTGGTAATTTTGTATTCACTGCCACCCAGTAAATTCAAAACATACAAAAAAGTATACACATATTTACCTATTTTGGGATGAAATTACAAAAACTAGTGAATAGAAAAGAAATAATGGTAATGGTGACACATTTGGTTAAAAAAGCCCCAAATATGATTTTTTACAAAATTAACAGAGTGATTGCATAAAAATATAAAAACAAACATCATTCTAGTTTGACCTTAAGTGTGTTGCATACTCCGTATTTAAGGCCCCACAATCAAAGGAGATTAAAAAAAGGACATCTTTGTTTTTCTTTTACGAAGTATTGTAAATACACTGTACTACTCAAGAGTTCGTTACTGATTATAGCTTACACGCATTCAAATAAACTATTTCACAGAAATGAGATTCATTCGAAGCAGATATATTTATATTTAATTCAATTCATTATTTAATTCAATTTCTTCTATATGACTTTATAAGTATAAAACCGAAATGTAAGCATTATAAAATACGTTGCTTTCCTGATGAAATGGTTGGCTGTATATATTTACTTTATTTAAAAATGCAAGAATTATTTGGAGAGGACATTTGCATATTAAAAGAACCTTTACAGGTAAAGCTAACTTGGCAACATATGAATTAAAATATGATTCATGGCACTATTGAACAGGATGATTTTATTTCTAAATAGTCCCAGACTTCTACATTCACCTTTGTCTAGATTATGGTACACATGCGAAGAAATTGATCTTCAAAAAAAATAAAGGGTTACAAGTTCTTTAAGTGAGCCGTATAGCTAGCCCGGCCAAAACGGGTACATCGAAAAGAATAAAGATATAAAGAGAACATACAAGAAGCTGGCTTAGAAGAGTGATTAGGAACTGAGTTTCAAATTTCAGGGTTCTATGGTGTACCATTAATTTCTCCATTATAGATGTAAAACTACAATTTCAAAGAATATTCCATTACATCTGAGTGAGAATAGGTAACATTACACCGTATCTTATTTATTTTTCAACTGGCACTTGTTGCACATCGAGTGGTATTTATTAATAGGTGGTTGCGGGTTACGGTTCAGCAGCCGTGTCACAGATGTAACAGCAGACGATAGCTAGAACGCTCACTGGCTGGATTCCCCACGTGCTACACGTGCAGTGTTCGAGATAGTCTGCTGCTAAACGCTCCCTTCACCCAGTGTCACTGTTCTAATCGTTAATTCAAGCAGCACGTGAAATTGCTCTCACTAACGGAATTATCCATCATTTTTTAAAAAAAATAAACTGTCGCCATTTATGCAATTTGTAAAGCAGTGTCCTGGTGCTTTAGAAGTTTTTTGTTGAAAATATCTACTTTAAATAGCCAAGGGGATATACTATGGGAGACGAATTTCAATAAGATTGTGTTTTTGGAGTGTATGCTGAAGTGATTTGTGGAAAAAAGAGAAAAAATATTGTATAGATTGGTTCCACTCTGAGGATGCCGGATGCCTTTTCCGTATCATCTGGATAAGGACCCGAAGCCGGTAATGGATGACTCCAGGCTACCAAAGGGAGGTCACCATAACGGAAAAGACATAATATTCTAGTTGTTGGACTCAAAGGTGTTGGAAATCCGGTAGGTTTATTAATTTTTCAGTTTATAGAGATATCGCCATCTAAGTATGAATCTAATATGGTTACTCGGATATAAGGCTAAAAAAGTGTTGGAAAATCTGGTAGATTAACTTGTATAGGTTGTAGATTTGTCACCACTTCACCACTAATTAAGAAATGCTATATTGTTGCTTAGATATTAAACTTTTTAAAAAGTTATGTTTAATTTTTCTGTTTCGTCATAAAAAAAATATAAGCACTGTTTCGCAAAAGCAACATGTCAAAGCACTGTTAAAATAAATGGAGCTAACATGGCAGTGACACATTTCCAGCTGCAAGTTGACATCTACCTCAAATCGAATTAAAATTGTCAATAGCATAGCAATTTGTTTGAATATGTGTATTGTGTATTTCATTTTCAAGAGTTAACAATTAATAGAAAAGTTGCGGTAAAGCAAAAATTGTGGTAGTTCTTGCCTCCCAACTGAAGTTATCATTCATCAAAAGACTTATGTACTTAATATTACGTCAGCATACAATATAAATACTTCAATCTAATCTAATTTAAATCAATTTACAAGTTTTATGCTATCGTGTTTGATCTTTTGCATATTGTTTTTAACAATATGATAGACAAAACTGAAATACGAACCCATTGAAACTTCAGAATCAATCGGGCCTTAAACTGATCTATTTTGTTTAGAAAGTGTTCAATTTCAAAGAACAACCTGTTTTCCAGAGACATTAATCGCAATGTTTACATTTTGTTCCTATCTTTTCATCCCCAAATTCGTTTTCACAGCTGGTGGTCTTGAAATGAGGTGTAATGTTCCATGATGGCTCTACCATCGTTTGTTTTCTTTGAAAAGTATAAAGGGCCATGAAATTGGTTTCCAAAATCAGGGTTCAGCATCTTCAACTATAGCTTGCATCCAGGTCAGAAATTAGATGCAGGAAAAAATTAACTTAAACTTAACGGTACATGTTTGAATTTTTGTGTTTTTCGAAAATGTATACGTACATGTAGCTTTTTATCTTAATTCTATTAAGCGATGTTTTAATACAAATTAGCCATCCTGTGTATGTATTCGTACGTATAATGCTTAAAGACAGATACAGTAAGAGATTGAGAGAATTAAAAGAATCGACCACCGTAGATAGAACAGCAATGAATTTTAGTTCAGTTAAATTTTATGCTTGAAATCCATTACCAGCATTTGATACAACTCGTATATAATGTTCTGATAGTTATAAATATCGCAAGGGGAAAATGTTGGTATGGAAGGTTTGTTATGTTTATTGGTTAAGGAGGTAGGATTGCACTATAGAGGCAAATCGTTTAACCCTATGTGGTAATAAGAGAGGTCGCGACGGCGTAATTTTACCCTTGCTCTCGTTAACAAGCTTTAAAGCATTTTTATTCATTTAATTGACTGGGTTTTTTTTACTAATGCAAGTTCGTGTACGATAACCGCTTAACAACTGGGTTCAAGGAAACGGTGCTCTTTGCTTTAATCAAAGCTCCTAGATTGATTTGCACTTATATATGTATTTGTAACGGTATCTTTGTTAAGTTTTTCCCTTTTTAATACGATTATCATTAGCAGGTGAAATCTAAAGAGCATTTAAATAAGTTTAATTTTGTTCTTCTTTTTAAAAAGTTGATTGGGGGAAAACAATGGAATTCAAGTTATTTTTCGTCTAGTCTTTTCTTCCAGAATTCAAACATCAGACTAGCAGCTGATCTCTTGTGATTTTTTTCTTTGTTCTCCACAGAAACAGTTGTCTATGAGTTGAGAAACCCACAATTTTAAACAAAAGACTTTGATAAATCAGACAGTCAGGAGTTACCACAACAGACATCGTGTAAACGTTCGAATTCGCCTCCTGAAAAAAAAGGCATTTACCATTATGCCAGTGGCGAAAGATGACTTTTCTCACGTTTCTTTGCGGTGTTCTCTGGTGTCAGTTTGCTCTTATCGGCACCAAACATTTATCCAAATATCTTTTAAACCTATAACCCGGTAATTTCTGTAAATATTCTGCGAGGAACGAATATATTTATATTTTCACTAGCTAGCAAGAGGAAATTTATCTTCCCGTGGGTTGTCAACGCTTTTATCAGAAGCATATTGACTCAAGATTAAAGTTGTATATACATAGAGTCGATTTTTATGTTTATTAACGGAAAAAAATCGTGAAATTACTGTAGTAGCTGCCGTTACGTTTATCTGAATGGCAAATGTCATTGAGGCAAATAAATGCGAGACTTTTTTTCAAACATGATTTTATAAAATGATTCACATAATCCCAGTTTGTGGGTTATTGAGTTTAATCTGCTTTACATTTTGACTTCGAACCAGCAGTGTACTCTGCATTTGTGTATTGTTTGACTCCAATACACGCAACCGTTGTCATAAAATTCAATTCACGGCATACAATTAAACCATGTCAGTGATCATGTTTGTTCATTTTTGATAGACCGTGCCTTAATTTTGACTATCCTTTACCTAAGGACTCAATCTGCTAGCCCTGTGTGGTTTTTATGTCCAACATCAAGGTTTCTATTCCTGTGCATGTACCGCTGTAAAGGGAGCGTCTTCATGCATTACAGACCGGAATATGCATAGGCTACACTAAAGCACTGCCCTCCCAGACGTACGACCATAAAGTTAACAGGAAACAAACATTATAATATACATGTAATTAAGTCAGAAGCATTATGTAGTTTTGTGTTGTAGAAGTATCCATTACATACAATATTATAACAAATTTTTGATTGATATATGAATTTAGTACCTGCATTGGACAGTGCTAATAATGTAGCCTATGCATATTTCGGTATATGCAATAGATGAAGATGCTTCTGTATGTCGGTACCAGAATCTAACCCTTGATGTTAGCCATAGAAATCATACAGCCAAACGCGAAGGGATGTGTTGCCTTCACAACGCCGTAGGTATAGAACACAACAAGTCTACATTCAAAGTCAATTTTTAAAATTAAATAAAAATATAGGATTTATTATAGGAGGATGGGCGGTGTCTCGATTCTCTTTATATCTTCGTTGACACCCCCCTCTCTCTATCCCTCGCCTTTTCCCCCACACACATTCATTTTTATTACATGTACCTTGCTAATAGGCTGTTAAGCTTTGTGTCGAATCAATGAAGTACTAATATATTGGATGTAGCTTTAACCAAGTGGGAAACAATAGGAAGTAGTGCTAGCGCTTATAGCACCACTTCAACGAATTCCGCGGAATTGTAAATGATAAAGTTTCGTTGCCAACTCCAGCAGACAATTTCTATCTGAATGTATGCAAGCGATGGCAATAGCTAGCAAAATGTCACCTAATTGTTGGTAACATTTCTAGGAACGTCTGTCCTTATTATGTAGAGGATTGTAAAAATATCAACACAGATTACGTGATAAAATGGTAAACATACCAACATAGCAGACTGGATGTTTAGTAGGTTACCGGTATAGTATGACGATCATTTATATAGCAACGATTTGAAGGCTAGGTCTTTATTACATTGTAAAACTTCACCAAGGACTTACAATGTATATCAAGCTCAGATCTGTCAATTAATGAATTAATGAATCAGTAAAATAATTTAAACACACTTGTTTAATTATAAGGTTTTTTAAATGTTCACTATAAAAGACTGCTGTTACATTATTCTCTGTTCTACGTCACATAGATTGTTACATCATAATAAATATAGTACTAAGAGTCAACTTTCTCTAATTTGATGTTGTAAGCCTCTCTCTGAAAACTGCTGAAAACTTGGAGTTTTTCAAATGGATCGTTTAAGATTCTAAATCAAAAAAGATAGTTGAGGTTGATAAGACGTCCACACGCCCCGTGCATGCACACACTTTTTGATTATAAATTGTAGGGTTACCTTGAATGATGACGTAAATACAAGACAGTTAAGGTAAAAAACTATAACCTGAAATCAAGGTCGGGTTGCCTCGCATGTGTTAAAGCAGAACTTTTTTCCTTTCCGATTTGAAAAAGTGGTAATTAAGGGTTTCCTCTTTTCATAAAATGTCAAAATATTTATTGGCAGAATAATTTACGATAGTCTTACTAAACCTTTTTCCATATAAAAAAAATTTAAAGAAATGCAACGCAACGCAGTTTTAACGACCCATTTGTCTGAAATCAGGTTAAGTTCATTGCAAATAAATTCTAGAAAATTTTATGAAGATTTATTTAATGATATTTTAAAATTTACTTCTGCTCTTATTTTAAATGAGTTATGAATAGTTTCTGTCTTACTTTTACTTTAATTCAGTGCGATGTTTAGACGGAGAAATCCAATTAACTAATTATCTGTCTAATGAGTTATTTTACGGACGCATATAGAGAAATGTTATTCCCTCGTTGACTCTATCATGATAACATCTTGCGCTCTGCAGCAAGATTTCTTTTTATAATCTCCGTAACTGATGAGATAATCCTGTGTTTGTTTAAGCACGACTGCGTTCCATCCAAGAGCAAAGCTGAAATAATAAAAGATAATCCTAACATATACACACTGACTCACTCAAATCTGCAGGAAAACGGAGAACCGATTTTAACCTTGAGAATTTGACTTTATTTTCTTAAGTTAGAAGCAAAACTACAATGTGTTATGTAAATAATTTCTTCTTGTTTTGTTGCAATTGCTAACTGATTGACTGCTCTGTCTGTCTGTCTGTCTGTCTGTCTGTCTGTCTGTCTGTCTCTCTCTCTCTCTCTCTCTCTCTCTCTCTCTCTCTCTGGTCATACTCTTAATGAAAGAAAGTTATGGACAATGTGACATAATATAGTCTCCAGAATCAAAGTCTTATCTCTGTAATTGGTCGATATTTTATACTTTTTATAGTATCATAAAACACATATTGATATTTAATCGCCATGAATTGAATTCCAATGCAAGACACTGAACTTGCTTTAAATTTGGCAAATAAACTCGTCAATGGAGGTGCAAAGTTCTAGAAGGTGAAAAACCAGCCACATAATTGCAACAAACATATAATTATGGGAATAGTCACTTACGGAAATTATTAGGTCCGATAATAAAACCGGAATAAAAACCGGTTGCTGTAAAGTGCGCCCGAGACGAAAATTGACAGTTAAATGATTACGGGTTGTTCAAGCGATTCATCTTGAGCAAAAAGCAAGCAAAAACATCAGCTTCAGTTTGTTAAGCTGTCAGTCGCCGGTATATAATGTAGTAAAAAGTATGGCGATGTCACACCGAATACGTAATACAAGTCCTCCCATCTGCTCGTCAAAGTTCGGATATTTACGGGGAAATATGCAGCAGCGTAAAAAAAACCACAATATCATCCACGGTGCTAAATTTTAGTGTATTCTCTTAATTTTTGCATACGATGCATTTGATACTTGATATGCCCCATGCAGCTTGCTTTAATTTACTGGATTATGATATTCACCGGCTGAAGTAATTATGCGAAAGAAAATAAAGCCGCTTAAGAAATATAAGAGTCACCTAGCGTACAATGTACATGTGCCAGGGCCATGTATTATTGACAGCACAATGCTTTCTTTGGTTACTTTTGTCACCGTCATATTTACATATATATTTGAATCATTTATTCGAGTATCTGCAATTAAAAGTGGTTTGTAGTGTGTATTTTTTTTTATAATTATCAATCATAACGTTACACAAAAGAAACAACCAATTTTGCATAAATGTGATAGTTACCATGCTACATGTAGCTACATTAACTTGGAAATTTAAGGTCGGTCGTAGACCGTTGTTCTCAATGTAACTTAAGCATCTATCGGTCAAAAAAATATCCACTCAAAATTCAACAGCAAAAGTAAAAAAAAAGACTTAATTACTAAATAAAGGGTTTAAAATCATTTTTGATATGTAATAGCTACTTGAATTGAAGTTAACATTTAGATAGGTAGATATTGCATTTTCAACGCAGTGGTTTTTTTTTCTTTAATTAACAGGAATGTCACAATGCATTGTATTAAATGGTTTTCCTTTTTTTTATTTGAAGCTCTGACGGTGCGGTTCTTAACGAAACGCTTCATTGGAGACTATGATTCTCAGATCGGTGAGTATATCAAACAGAAGCAAGAGTATTTACATCTCTCTCTCTCTCTCTCTCTCTCTCTCTCTCTCTTAGCCAGCTCTCTCTCTCTCTCTCTCTCTCTCTCTCTCTCTCTCTCTCTCTCTCTCTCAGCCAGCTCTCTCTCTCTCTCTCTCTCAGCCAGCTAGCTCGCTCTCTCTCTCTCTCTCTCTCTCTCTCTCTCTCTCTCTCTCTCTTAGCCAGCTCTCTCTCTCTCTCTCTCTCTCAGCCAGCTCTCTCTCTCTCTCTCAGCCAGCTAGCTCGCTCTCTCTCTCTCTCTCTCTCTCTCTCTATCTCTCTCTCTCTCTCTCTCTAAACGTCAACCAAAAGTTGAAGATAAAAAAAAATTGAATGAACAAGAATCCGTCTTGCTCTATTCTCCATCCCTTAATACACTGAGCAAATGTTCTGAAAATGAGTAAACAAAATTTAAAAAATTTAAATAAGAAAAAAAAGCAACTCAAGTGTAACCAGAAACCCTGCCAATTTGGAAAATGGAAATTGAATAAAGTTGAAACAACAAGCTAGATACCTCCCCATGAACTTTTTGCGTCCTGATAAAAAAAAAAGCAAGCTTTCCAATTTATTCTCAAGGTCGACAGGAGAAGGAATCATCTCAACCAAATTTCCCTCCTGTTTCAAGATAGAACTGGATCAGTACCCAATCACTTAATTTCAAATAAGTTATAATAATACATGGAACATTTCTTTTACTAAAATTATTCCGAAGGATTCAATACACCTGCCGTAGCTTATAAAATTACAGTTTATTTTCATCAGTGATTAAAGTAGACTTTCTAAGATAAGGATATTTTTCAATGAATTTGTGTCAAAATCTCGCCTCATTTGAGAGAGGTTTATAAAGTGCCTAGTTAGTGTCAAGTTATAATTTGAAAAACAGGAAATAAATCTCATTAAAACTTATAAATGGGAACACACATGGGTTAAAAAAAAACCTGCATCCCCTCTCGCATTACAGTCACTTAATTCATCAAATTGGGGAGTGAAAATATATATATGATCCAATTATTGATAAGACTGTTATTTATATTCAGATGCATGTAAAAATCATTCAAATAGCAACTTGTTTACTAGAGATTCACAAACATGACATTCCTTATAGTTTCACCTCACGCCAATTAAGTATGAAAAATATATCTTTCACTGTAAGTTTAAAAGATATCGATCTACAGTTTTTAAAAAAATGTTATCAATTTATATGAGATGTACACGTTAATAGAGATGAATACTACACATATTTCAGATTGAACGTTGGAATGTCTTACCAAAAAAAAATTCTTGGCACTAAACTTATCACATATTTAATTACATAGAAATTGGTCAACTAACATAATATGGAATCTGTTAATGAATCTTTAAGTTTATAATTGATTGGTTTTATTTGTAGAGATATTTAATTTTAATCCTAATTGCTTTTAAAATTCTCCCATCATATAAACTTTTTTTTTTGGCTAGTTTTTTTTTTATAGACGGCACTACTGAATGTCACAATCTCTTAAAGCTTTCCATTTAGCATGGCTTCGATTCATTACAAAACGGCATTTTAGATTAAGCAGTTTGTTTTCCACGGATTTCTTAAAAATGATATGGGGTTTTGATTTTGTTTCTGATTATCTATCATATGATTTTGGTTTTGATTATTAAGGATATTTTCAAATTTATGATTTACTCTCTGCTTCTGAAGCACCTGTAAACCAACTTGATTATTATGCAAAATTTTACACCAAGGTGTTTTTTTAATTTGTTCACAAGATTTTTTTTTTACTGTCTTGAGATAAGGAATGGATTTAAATAAGCGACCCTGAACCAAACTCTGATCGTGTCTTACTGTATATTTATATACAGTGTATCATCAAGGGTTGAACCTCAAAGTTTCACGATTAGACAAAAATTTGTGCAAAACTTTGAGCTATCTGTAGTGTCCTTGAATCTTGCAGATGTTTGAGTGTGGAGGTTTTGTATAAGAACAATTATCTGAATGGGGGAAATGCGTACATATTAGATAAGAGTCGATTAGGATTTGAATGGATTTATGAGAAGGCGTGGCGCGCAGTTTTAAACAGAGAGAGGGAAAAAAGAAAGAGAGAGAGAATTATGTTGACTCAAGTTAAATTATCTTAAGAACACGAAAACAAGTTAATTTTTCACACACGTGTATTTCATCACTGACCACATGAGACTTTTTTATATCATTTAGAAGAGTCCATACACATTCATACATGTCATTTTATAATGATTATTTATCAAGGTTTTTTTAATTTTTTTGGACAGAGGCTGTTTACACACAGCAGTGTACATTGGACGGTAAGACGATCACGGTCCACGTCCTAGATACTGCTTGGCAGGTAATCAACATTTATTAAATATGTATAATTATGTCTATATATTAAAAAATGTGATTAATTCCAATGTCGTTATATGAGATTAACTACTTAACTCTGTAAGAATGAAAGTTTCTTGGCGAAAAAAAGACGTAAAATGAGATTTGACTTTATGCTGTAGGTGTTGCAGTAATATTATTATTAATTTTAATGAACTTTTAAATGTTTCTTTTTTCTGTTCATAAAATGCATTGTTATGGTCCATTTCTACATGTAACTCCTTAACATTGAGTTCCGTAAAACGTCAATTTGTTGCTAGAAGGACTTAACAGAACTGGGATTTTGCACAAACCTCAGCATTTATCCAAATCCACATACAGTTTCTGTTACTCGATACAAAACCCAAATCAATATAGTTCTAGAAAGATGGATTGAGTATAAAGGTTTGCGCAAAAAATAACGAAATAGAAAAATAAACTTCAAGTACTTCAAAGCTACAGAGTGCATAAAACTGTTTCGCAGATACTGAACTTCAAGGCATCCTACCGATTATTAGCATCCTTACCTGAGAAAAATCCTGGAAAATAAGTTTATTTATCTGCAGATCGCGGAAAGTGTATTTAGATAAGATCCTTGCCAATTTTTCAGACGGAACGATTCAAATCCCATAGGGAAATAAATGGCTAAGGTGTTAATATCATAAGAACAAAAGCTTAGGGAGACATTCCAATACATTGGTGCAACGGGTTGTCTGATCTTAGGTAAAGTCTGCGCTTTTATTTGTAGTGTGTAAATATTAAATGTATCAGAGCCTGACGCCATTATGATTGTTATGTAGAATACGCCGCGGTTCATACCTACGGAGAAATTAAAGAAATGATCTTATTGCGTTCTGAACATAATATTGAGAAGGAACTACTGGAAGACTTTACTTTTGAATGGCTTTGATTGACTTTTTTTGTTTCATACGCAAGTATGGCGTCATGAGGGATGATAAGAAATCTTATAAACCGAGAAATAAAATCTGTACTCAGTTAATTTCATATTCTTAGAGATTAAACCTACTATTTTATATCCTTTTATTGAAATTATTGTGTCAGGTTATTAAGTGTTTTAGTTTTGTATTTTTGCAAATTGTCTTCTTCTCTGCCGATCTGTGTACTTTATTTGAAAAAGCTTTAAAGGGAGCATGGTCACGCTTTAGGTCAAAAATTATTTTGCCGTTTTTAATGTTTACAATGCTTCAGTAACGTAAGGCGTTTCTAATAATAAACCAAAATCCGAGTGTCAGTCGTCGAATTATAAGCAAAATAAAGAGCTCACAATTCGATGTTATGTAAACAAAGCCCAGGTCATGTTTTTATTTACATTTTGAATATTGAATTCCAGTTTTAGACCTTTATGAATGTGATAAACGCTAAAACCTGTTTATTTATGCTTAAAACGTTTAAGCAGATAGAAAATTTAGCTTGAAAAACAACTTTTATTGGTATATTACACCAATGTAAACAAAAACATGGCACGAACCTTCAGTTGTTTACATAACAAAGAGTTGTGAGCTCTGTATGTTGATTATTACTCTACGAATGACAATTTTTTGGTTGATCATTAGAAATGCATTTCTAAAGCATTGTAAACAGTAAAGATAAAAAAAAAATTGACCAAAATCGTGACCACGCCCCTCTAATTATACTTGAAACATTAAGAAGAGTTTCTACGTTTACTGTGTATCTGTATATATACTAGAACATTTTAAATATTTTAAAGATACTTGTATATCTACAAAACTTTTCGACAAATCTTGATGCTTCAATGTTTGATCATCCAAAATGCATGTGTTCAAACTACATAAAATGTAGATGATAGAGAAATAGTCCTAATTCTTATCGACCGACTTGGTTAAAGTTGCTAGCCTGTTGTGAATAAAGAAAAACGTATCAAAGACCCTTTGCCTTGCAAAAACATAAAACGTTAACTTAATATTATATCAATTATCTTCGATCCTAGATTTTTTTTCTCTTTAACTCGCCATATCTTTTTCATCTTCGATGATGAATAGTTGTAATAAATTATTCGTGTAAACACAAACTGTTTATGCGGCAGTTTTTATTCCATTCCTAATTGCTGGTTAGGGTATATTAATCCTTGGTTTACATTCATAACGTAAACTCTGATTATTTTTTTATGATATGATCAAGAGTGGCAGGATTCCTTTGCAGCTCAGGTTAAAACCAATAGATTAGCGAAACGAATTTAACGGCTGGTTGGTTTGAACAGATTGAAAGAAGACCTATTTATGTTTTTATCGGCCAAAAATCTTGAAAATAACGTATTCCGACCAATATATTTAATTAGGTTGATTTCTTTTATCTCATTGCAAAACTCCGGGAAACTGGAATATTCTAGTGTTTTAGCTGATACTTGTAGTATTTTTACCACTGCGAAGTTTCCTCACAAGCCAAAAAAAATGTGTAACTATCAACAGCCGCGTAACATAATTCATTCAAAAAAAGGTTACTAACCGAAAAAAACTGTATAGCTCTTTAATTATAGCTAATTGGATTATCTCTCTAATTAAAAATTCGCAATATTTTCTTCAAGCATATAGCACTGTAACATGTGACATTATCTGCCAATACAACACATTTTTGGGACGGGATGGCTTGATCATCCTACCGGGTATCTTCTTTCAATGGAAAAAGAGCTAGTTGTTAAAGATTACACACACGAATATTTTTATTGGTAACCAAGTAACTTATTTTTTAGTTACGTTAGACATACAGTTATGTTTCATTTCATGTCTTATCATTTTCAGGCTAATGGCTTTAGCATCAAGGATGACCAAATTGTATGGGCGGACGCTATCATAATGGTATATTCCATAACGGATCGAAAGAGTTTCGAGAAGTTGCGAGAAGTCGCCGATTACATCATTTCCAAAAAGACTGACAGTAAGACAGTGTTAGCCCTGGTGGCCAATAAAAGTGACCTCGTCCATATGAGCTGCGTCACAAACTTGGAAGCAACACAGTTCTGCGCAGAGTACAACTGCTTGTTTTTTGAAACCTCCGCGAGTGAAAACTATAGTTCAGTGACAAACGCCTACATGTCCGTATGTAAACAGGTGAAAATTAATTATAAGAAAAGAGAAAAGATCTCCAAATTCATGCAAAATCCAGCCATAAAGGCCAAACTCCAGATCCGAAATCCAATACGAGGCTTAGAAATGAAATGGAGGTCACGCGCTCCGACCATGTGACCTAAGCATAAAAATGAAATTTTACAAAAAAGAAGCATACATAGTGCTTGGTGCTGCGGAATGTTATAAACCTGGTGATATAACTGTTATATTCATAATTTCCTTCATCTCAACAGATTAAAACATCATATGATCATCGATTTCTTGCATCAGAATGTATTCTTCATTCATTGTCTAATGATCATTTGTAATCATAATCATGCATTCATACGTGTATATTATTGGAGTCATTTTATTTTTTGGTTTATTCATCTATTGTATTGTTTGATGTAACATTTATTGGAATTAACTACATAAAATAAAAAAATGATACGATGCCTTGATATTTTTTTTACCTTTCTAACGATGTAGTTGCAACCGAGAAGTATCCGGCATTTTGGAAACTAAAAAGATACAAGTGCAATTTGTCTGTCTGTCCTCATCCTGAGTGACATATTCTTAACACTTCTAGATTTATCATGAAAATAGATTGATTTCTAACCAAATTAAGATGGTAGCTTTATTATAATACACTTTTCAAACTGAATTATCTGACATCAGCATGTTCGATGTATTTTTCAAAACTAATAAACGAGGATGTCTGAACATATTTACCGGGTGTTTCTTTTTCGTAGATACCAAGTAAACAGTGCGACATTTAAGTTCGGACATGACACAGTCCGGACTTTTAGCTACCCTTTCCGTTTGACATAACTTACTTTTGTTTATATATTTTGGTGGAACATTTTACTTTGATCCTATCATGTCAACATGAATGTACACATTGCTCTAGTTTTCTTATAACTGTGTCTCCCACGAAGTTATGTCTATTTACAAACAACTGTGAATCACAGAAATACAAATACTCAATGTTAACACCTGCTTTCTTGTTTACGAGTCTATTGCTTTTCCCCCGCTCAAATTGGATTACTTGGCTACAGTGATGGTTGTTTAGACGCTTGATTTAATAGCACCTGTTTCAAATGTGCGCCTTTCTTATACAAATGCGTTTCCTACCTACCACTCAATCTATGTTTACTGCTCCACTGCCCCCAAATATAACCCCATCTATCGTTAATTAAATTCTTATTCTTGATGTATTATAATAATTACTTCAATACGTCCTTATCCGCCAAGCATAGTGGTAGAGTGGGGTAGAGAAAATTCGGTCATGTGATTGTCGGAGCTTGACAAATCGTGATCTCAGCGAGATTCGTCGAGACTGAAAAAAATTGAGTGACGTCTCTTCCAGAATCTTGGTGGTGACTGTCAGTGGTGGCACGACAAAAAAAGCCATCAACAAAGTCTTACATAATTATCGTTATCTTCGAACATATAAACTGATGCGATGGTTAAAGAAAAGGGTTGAAGACTTGAATGATAACCTCTGTGCAGTTGTGCTGCTTGAATTCTTCAGTCGTCGGTAGATTGCACAACTTTGTTATTGTTTGGTTGATCAACTTTCTTATTCGTTTCTTTAAAGATTTTTATTTGAGTCTTATTGAATCTTTTTGATCGCTTTCTTTCTGGCTAAATAAATAAAAACTGTTTTCCGAACATACCTCTTTGAAATGATATAGCTGAAAAGACGATCAATATTGATTTCCTATTGAAATACATTAAATTGTGATAATCATAGAAATTGATTGAAACCCTAAACAAGATGAACCCTGAAAAAATATTTGGAAAATGTACATCTACATGTGTATCTGTATACAGGGAAATACTCGCCCCGTTTTATCTTCGCCCCTTTCGCCTTCGTTGCTAGTGGGCGAATTCAAAACTGGGCAAATGTCAATGTCTCATATAATCTTTCTTTAAACACAACTGTGTTTGGGCGAATTTAAGACGGGGCGAAACTGTTTACAAGTGTAGAAGGGCGAATATTACACGGGGCGAAAATAACCCTCTGGCTGTATACAGTAGATTTTGAGTCGATAATGTATATTCTTTTATTTTAAGATACGTAACTTCTTGAACAACGTATATTTACATGTAAGAACCTATCTGTTGTACCTATGAATTTTGTTTAACATATAGATAGTTATAAGTTAAAGACACTAAAGTCTGCTTTTCAACGGGTTTTACTTGTGTACATGTACATAACAGTCTGCTTAAAACAGGAGAAGTGTTGTTGTGAGCCCACGAATCTAGAAAGCGGTTTCTAAAATCGTTTACAACTTATTACTCTTAGCAACATGCAAAAGGAATTGTTTAATACCAGGATAACACATCCAGCTGGAAGTAGCATAATTAAATAAGACATTTTACTCGTGTAAACCTGCATTCAAAATGCATAAAGTGCAATTGGAAAAATACGTTGAACTTTCTCATGGGAAAACCCGATGTTTTAAGCTTATCAACCGCTGTGTCTTTTCAGTTTTGTATATTTGAGCTCATTTCAATTTACCAGCTTTCAGTATGACCGTTATAATACGTATTTTTAATTCGAAGATAAAATGTCATAGATGCCATATTGTTACGCATAAATAAAGAGAGTTGCAAGAAAGCAACAATGTGATTCGGATTTTCCTGAGTCAAATATGAAAAAAAAATCCGGAAACCATTGAACGAAATTTTGGGCAGAATAAGTTGTCTGGTCCTTGTGTTAAAAAACTCTTGCAAAGCCATAAACAATCGTCCCCTTTTATGCTTTGAGGCAAAATCTTACATCATCGTTGAATTTTCTTTTCTTAATAGAAAGTTTCTAATGAATACAACAAACGGGAGTAGAGCCTGGTATAAGTGTAAGCGTTAGTTTATATAATAAAATAGTCCACTGTCAACGTGTTATCGAGATATCCCCGTTACAACAAACAATTAGAGCCTTGTTGTTAAAGAATCAAAAATCATACTCACAATTTACTTCCTCTGCTTGCGACAACAGAGACAGCTTCGGTAAAGAAAATATTTTCTTTCTTTTTTTATTCATTCCATTGGTTATATCTTATTTTACCTCAATGTAATGATTTGCTACTGCAGAATTTCCTTTTTTTGAACAAGAAATGTCTTTTCAAAGAAAGCTTACACGTACTATTGTTTAGTACTCTGTCGTGCATATATTTTTAATTTATGCCTAAAAATTGTACTAATCAAAAAAGTAGTCTGGATTTTCATCACTGTAAATGTGATATGAGCATACATATCTATTATGTCTTTGATTCTGATTTGTGCAACTGTGTTTCCAAAGTCAGCTGCTTTTATCAGTCGTGTGAAACTTCAGCTAGACATACATATTAAAGAAATCGTTTATTTTTTATCGAATACCACATCCAGCCGGAACGCATTGTAATTAAATGAGACAGCTCAGTCGTGTAAACCTGCAGTTTAAAACGCATCAAGTGCAATTGGAAGAAATACTTCGAATCCTCTCAGGGAAAAAAATCGATAGGATAATTATTACAAGGCTAAATGTTCTAAGCTTATCAACCGCTGAGCTTTTTTTTCAATTTTGTATTTTAGAGCTCACTTCAATTTACTAGCTTTTATAGGGGCACTTATATGTATAACATCTGGCTGTTGGGGTAAAACATTAGATATCCTCTTCTTTAATGAAAAGAAATGAAAGTAAATACGAAGAATTTGGATTTTTGTCATACATTATTCCCAAAAAATCTAGGATGCCATCGAGCGTTATTTTGTGTACAACGCCCTTTATTCTGCTACATCAACAATCGTCTGCTTTGTCATTATCATCTACGAAATGCTTTGAAATAACAAAACACACTCGATACGAAAATTACGATTGTTATGAAGTTCTCAATGTTTGTTTACTGTTGGTATTGTTTTGAGTTTCGTGGGAAATAGTAGAGGAAGAATCCTTTACATCGTTCCCATTCTCGACCT
The DNA here is from genome assembly GCA_015776775.1 of Magallana hongkongensis. NCBI lineage: Eukaryota > Metazoa > Mollusca > Bivalvia > Ostreida > Ostreidae > Magallana > Magallana hongkongensis. The sequence continues at coordinate 21,333,256 of CM027471.1, forward strand.
ATACATTAAAGTGATACAATGTAAGTGTTTTACACTGGTTTACAATATGTTATAAAGATATAGACACAAATGCATATTGTAACATTAAATGCGGCTTATTTGGGATGTAAACTTAGATAAAACCAACATTCAATATATACAGTTTTTCCCTTAGACTTGAGTTCCTCTTTGTTCGGCAGACACAGGTTTTCTTGTTGATTTTTTATTTTTTCATGTAATTTGATATATTTTTTGGGGGGGGAGGGGGGGGGGGTTCTGTGAAATCCATGATATTTGTCGGGGCACAATTGTCATGCCTTTCGTTAATATTTTCCCCAACAAGCTAACATCCCCCAGCAAATAATGAAGCATGAATTCATAAGATTCTCCAGTATATTCATCAAACATTATTTTGATCTGATTGCATCTAAGCTTGTATTGTACATTTTTAACCATCTATGCAATGGCCGGAATGAGTGAATAAGCAAACTGCAAAATAATACACCTTTGAGAATCTATTCATACATGTATTTGACAGAAAAAGTCAAAGCTGCGCGATTTTTCTTGAATTTGTAATATAAATGAAACGCTGTTGCAATGTAGCAAGTATGCCACCTTACAAATAATCTCACGAGGAGAACAAAATGATTATAAAGTTATAAATTTCCAGGAAAAGGGCGGTATTTCCGGTTTAGTTAATTAGATCGATATATTCGATCAAACGCTGTCGTTTGTAAATCGGCTGATAGTCAGATATGACGTAAGATTCCAAAACAATATACAGTTTTAATTTGTCGAGAAATGAAACTAGCGCGGAACGCCCAGGTGCATAATAGAATGGGTAACATACTTCATGATATCTTTATCCGCTCATGAATCGAATGGCAATGTGATCCTCGCTTATGATGGGATTTTTTTTTGTCTGCAATTAAATTAATGTATTTTCTCGTTATATTGCGGGCTCCTTTATTTTAGTTATCTATTCAAATTAAAACATATGACTGGTAAAGTCTGTCCCGAGTTACTGTACATTTTGACGATTTTTGATAAACATACATGTACACATACCTGTGAAAGAAGTTTAACTGAAATAGATAAAAAGGAAAATAACCAAGATATTTTGATTGAAACAAATTTTTTTTACTCTGAAAAATTCACAGGAACGAAAACAGATTTTTTACGTAGAGGTTAGTGAAATCAAAATCCTCTCCAGTTCTAAATGGACGGAACCAGAGTGTTGCTGACCGACCATGTGGAAAACAGATTGAGTAAGATACCTATAGCCCCTTTATGTGACATTATGATCCTGTTCAATTACAATGAACAAATTGTTTGTCAATCGGTATATTTATTTTCTCATTATATCGGATTCTACTGGGATAATTTAAAAACTAATTAGTTGGTATAGGTCCAATTTTGTATTGACCATTTTTATAAAACAATTACTTCAAACGAATTTTCTGAAATCTGATACATATAACCATGGTTTTGATTATGCATGTATAACAATAGGTCCAAGGGCCACATCGCTCATCTGTAACATTGCAGTTCTTAAGAAAATTCTTAAAGATTTTCCATATATGCCGTATGACTAGTTTTTGGGATATAATTTTGGCCAATTTTGGCGACTCTTGAAGATTCGTCAAAATTAAAATCACTAAAATTAAGTACATTATTGTAATTCTACAATCAATAACGGGAAATACATGTACGGTAAATACAACTTTTCTTCATTCGGAAGCCACTCAGAATACATGTGCCTCGTGGGGTTTTTTTTCACAATTTTTCAACGTTATCAGTCTTGGTACTTTCAATGTCTGTTGCAATGTAAAATTCTAAAAAAAATCATATTTTCTAGCCGTTCATTGAAACCTGATAAGTTAGAGGGGGCGTTTCAAAAGAGAAATCTTAGAATTTTTTCATACTTTCGAATGTAAATGGCACTTATTCATAGAAATTAAGCAAAATGTGAATCGAGGATATATCTAGAGTACAATGCATTATGTCATCTTAAAGTTTTTAAAATAACTCTACTTAGTTACTGCAAACATATAGCTAGTTTGAGGGGGGGGGGGGGGGGGGTTATAAGAATCATCATGATAGTTTGTCTTTCTGATCCATTTTGTTTTTTTCACATTACATACCGAAATTAAATCAATGGAATTTTATTAATGCCTTACACGCTAAACTATTATACAGGTACCTTTGTTAAAAAATGAAAAATAAATAACATGCATTGTTCCTTTTTTCAGCTAACCAGTTTGATTTAAACATCTGTTATCAGTTCTACACAGACCAGTTTAACAATCCAGCTAATTTTACACCCTCGGAAACCTTCTACTCTGGTAAAGCGTTACATCGAATTGCAAATAATTGGGCCTTTCCGACGACAGTCAAAACATTACGTATAAAGATTTTCATGACAACCCCCTTCTACATATACAATGTGTAATTATGTAAAATGTAATATCTGTTGAGGTCTAAAATGCCGATAATACTTTACAACAAGCGGAAATAGACATTCAACTTCCTCTACAAAATGTTTTTAAAATATACAAAGGGAACAGTTCCCTCCTGTTTTTTTTTGTGTTTTTTTTTGTGGTTTTTTTTTTTTTTTTTTTTTGTTTTTTTTTTACATCCGATGATGTAAATATCCCAAACGGCGTCGAAATGACTCTAGAACCTGCAATTGGTGAACATGTACATGTATATGTTGTACAATTGTAATTTAGCTGGGACACGTAGGCCAATAATAATAATCTTTGGTCACAAATCAGAAACGTTAATTGAAGATGGGCAATCATTGTAGGACGTTTTCATAAAAATGTGTTTAAGACAATTGCATAATTATATTAAACTTTCTGATTAAACGGAATTATACGAAGAGCCATCTTCAATATATAAATTTCTATTGTATCAATATAGTCTATTACAAAAAACAGATTGCTCGTGCATTCGGTTTACTTAATGGACGCATGATCACACGGACGCTGGTGGTAGGGTTTTTTGTTTTAAAAAAAATAAAACAATTTTATTTATTCCTTGCTTTATGAGTGCATGATACCATTTTATATACTGATATACATGTATACCCACAAAGCATAAATCGTTTCGATATAGAATGTAACAGCAACTGTAACTGTTCACGTTGATTAAAAAAACATTTGGCTTAGGCTTTATCAAATTTAAATTCTGCGTTGTTTTTTTCTGTTTTTCATTTGTTTTGTTATGGTTGGTTGGGGGGGGGGGGGGGTTATATGGGGGTGTTGTTGTTGGGGGGGGGGTGAGTATATGAAATACTAATGTTTCCTTTCACAAATACATTTAGAAACGATACAAGTAACACATGTTTGAGAGTTGTTTATATGTTTATCCAATCGCTGGTTGGCCGTATCGCAAGCAACTTGAATAGGTGCTCTCGGTATTGTTATGTTATTCGACCGAAAATTCGCTGCCAATCGTGCAACGGACTTTTTAGATGTCCAAGATTGAATTTCTTGCACCCTACTGAGAAATCGAAGAAGAAAATTCATTCGAGGATCCTGAAGCTTACACAAGACCACAGCTCGATGTATCTGCACAACCTACGGACAAAGTTCTTTACCGGCCAGACCTTTAAAAGACATCACGTTTAACTTTTTCCAGTTAACTTGGACCCAAAGCTGAAAACGTTTGAAGAAAATCTGTTTCTGGTAAAGATATTGATAACAGTTCCTAATTAGTCTATTTAGAGAAGTTTAGAGAAGTGTCGGCAAAATGAAAGAAACAATATACATGTAACATTACTTATGATTAATTGAGAGATTTGGCTAAGTTTCAGTTTCAATTTCATATGTAAACAGCGCAAAGAGACCTAGCTCTGCCTTCGATGTGTGCTTCATTACGGTCACTGCCAAGATTGTCCAGCTCAAACTCAAACGTCTTAAACGGAAAGCAGTAAATCTACTCATAAACAGTATGTATATATGTGGTCTGTGTTCTAATTCACTCTTGTTCGATCAGAATGAGTTGTTCTTTAAATCAAATTGCCTATTTTGATAAAACACCAGCCACTGTAGATAAAGGATTTAAAGGCAATCTAAACATTAAATTTTGGGAATCTATTAGTGCTAATCAATTTGTCTTCGATAGAATACGGTAATGTTATATGTAGTTTCCTTTGAAAAAAAAATAAATATGCTTAAGATAAATTAATGTTGAATTTGTAAAGATGTCTGTTTCAGAGTTATCAAGAGATCTGATGCATTCAAGAAGTCCCATTCCGTCCTAATGTTACCAGTCCGCTGAGTATCGCTGTTAACAAAAGTTCTGGTAAAGAAGTTAATTTTAGATCATTATGCTAAAAAAGAAGGATCAACTATGAGGTTGGAACAATGATAGAGATTTAAAAAAAAATGGAATTTATGTGTTTAAGTCTATCATTTAACCATTTGGTCTGCCTGCGGCTCACTATATCTTCCCAAAACATTTGAGACCTCTTGAAAATACTGGAAAAATGTCTAATACTTCGATCATGATCTAGGATTGGTCTAGATTTTCAGAAAGTTTGCAGAATTCTAATTATGTCAGAGATACTCTAGACAGTCAATGTATCCAGTTTTGGAAAATCTTGCAAGTTACCAGACATATTTATCTAGAGCCAATGAAAGTAGAATATATAGGGAACGCTGGTGCAGTCATTGTTATGTATATTTATGATTGATGTTGTTTTGTCAAGGCCCGGTCATGTATATTTATTTAACAAGGCCTGAAAATTTGGGAGGGATATTATGTGTTGTCTTTGAAAATGCCTAGATCAAGGCATTGGTTATACATAATTTGACAAAGCCTATGAGATATGCCTATGAGGCTTGTTACTGTACAAACTGCATCATTTTTCATTTGGGTTTTAAATCTTGAAGAGCGGGAAATTGATTTTATTTTGGACTCAATTGATTTTGATTTACTCCCTTTTGGCGAAACAGCTACCTGACAAGTGTTTGGCTGCAAGCAGTCCAAATACTGGGAAGAAATGTTAAAACGCCAATAATCACTTCGGTTAGTGGTGTATTTTACATAGTGTTCCCTTTCCCTCAGTTCAGATTTCCATGAAGACTCGTACTGTGGTTTCAGTAATATTCAAGGGTATCAATTTTCATGGATAAAGTGAACATCACAGATTCAAGGATACGTAAATTCGTGGCCAATGACCCTATCAATACAAAATGTTAATGAAATTGCACTTCAATAAACATTAAATTTCGTGGATCAACTTAACAACGAAATCCACGAAAATTGGTATTCAACGAATATTGATGAAACCACAGTATTATATTAGATTAAATGGAATAAACGAGTCTGTTACTGGGCGTCGATGAGCAAAGCACAATGGGTAAGTTACTAATGCACCCTATATCTGACATTTTTTTGATAAGGTGATCCTTGTCTAAAATAAAATCGGTTCAAAATTTTCATTTGCATACTACAATGTATTTATTTTCTCATTATACCGCAGGGTCCTTTGCTTTATATTTCTATCTGATTCACAAAGGGCATGGTCACGATTTTGGTCAAATTTTATTGTTCTATTTTTATTGTTTACCATGATTTAGGAATGCATTTCTCATGATAAACAAGAGAATGGGTGTAAGTCGTAGAGCAAAATACAGAGCTCACAATTCTTTGTTACGTAAACAAAACTCTTGTCATGTTTTTGGTTAAACTAACAGTTTCTAGCGTTTGTCACATTCATTAAAGGTCCAAATTAACATTAACTATTCTTTTCAACATTCAAAATCTAAACATGCAATAATATGACCTTAGCTTTGTTAACATACCGGTATTAAACAATTTAATAATAACATGACCTTACTAGCTCTGTCAACATACAGGTATTAACAAATCAACTGTTAGCTCTGTATCACGCTTACAGATTTTGTCTTGAAATCACGCCGATTTTGTATGGACCATTTTTCATAAAACATCGATAGAATTCAAGAAAAAAAAACATTCAAATTCAAGATGTATAAATATTGTTTTGATTATAAGACATGCACAAGAGGTCGAAGGGCATCATCGCTATTTTTTGATTGCCCAGGACTCAAACACTGAACAGTTCACAACCAGCAAAATGCTTAAATTTGTTATCATGAATAAGAGTTTTGAAGGTGTATGTATGTATATATATAGCTGCAGGTCTGTGGCTCCCGGTCTGAAAAAAATTCGGATAGACGACCTGGGAGCTACAGTGCCTTCCATATTAAAAATCCTCAATTTACGGCGCACAAAAATCTGCACTAGTCTTTGACTGATTAACGTTATTTACACACAAATTCTGTGTGAACAAAATTAGTACCACTAAATTCTTCATGCAATTTCCTAAAGATATCGTCTCTTTACTTGCCTCAGCCTTTCCCCAAAACACGCTAACCGACCTGGGAAAATGAAGTATGTTAAATTCACATCGCCATTTTGTCATGTAAACTAACTGCACAACTTCACAACTTCACGGGACAGGTGTTCCCTTTTCCTAGTTTCAGATTTCCATATTAGACTAAATATTTTAATTAATATCTAGGAAATACTAAGAAGAAATATTTTATACGCCGATAATAACTTCCTAAGTGGTGTATTTTACCTAGTGTTCCCTTTTCCCTAGCTTCAGATTTCCATATTAGACTAAATATTTGAATTAATATCTAGGAAATACTAAGAAGAAATATTTTATACGCCGATAATAACTTCCTAAGTGGTGTATTTTACATACTGTTCCCTTTTCCCTAGCTTCAGATTTCCATATTAGACTAAATATTTGAATTAATATCTAGGAAATACTAAGAAGAAATATTTTATACGCCGATAATAACTTCCTAAGTGGTGTATTTTACATAGTGTTCCTTTTTCCCTAGCTTCAGATTTCCAATTGCTTTATAATTGACTCATATTAGCCTTAATATTTGAATTAATAATTAGGAAATACTAAGAAGAAAAATTCATATATACGTCGATAATAACTTCCGTAAGTCATGTTTTTCACATTATGTTCCTTTTCCCCTAGCTTCAGATTTCGATGTAGCTGTCAAGGTATAGCATCAGAAGCCCTTTTATTAAATAAAAGTGTATATAAATAATAAAAGAAATATTTTGGATCTTTTCTGAATCAGATATAAATTTCCAAAATACCTCGGAAGACATACATGTAAAAAAAACTTCTTGAGCTGCAGTGTAAAAAATGTTTTATCTTTAAGTGTTACGGAAATAATTATATTTCAACTGAGTACATAAGGAAAAGGTGAGTAAACAGTTTTAGTTTCTCATTTTCCTGCACGAATGCATTTTATATAAAACAGATTCACGTTTATCCATAATGGATAATTTTCAAAATAGACCATTACTGCATATAGCATTATTCCACGCATATTTATGAAATAATTAACCTCTATCTGCTCGAAATTGAACCACCTGAGCCCTTCATCTTTGTACAGTAAAACATCACATAACAAATAAGTAAGTTGCACTCTGCCATTTTTGTGACTTTATTGTTTAACCAAATTTGGTTTGAAATAATCAGGAAAATGACAATAGATGATTATATAACAATAATTAATAAGTTTATAAAATTAATCATAAAATTAAGAATATTCCTTTCTTTATGCCATAATATTTTACAACTAAAATAATCCATAACTCCCATTACTGATGTAATCAATGATGTGAATGATGTAATTAGATATTAATTTATGCAAAACATAATCCTTGTGGTGTGAATGCAATTTTTCTTATTTTCAATGCTCATGCAACATTAACATTGTCGCAACATTGCAATGCCACATGTCAAAATTATAACACAAGGATTTCCGTTAATTATATAAAGGGAAAGGACTCGAGTCTAGGTTTAGATAAATCGACACATTTCTACAAGTGACGTTGTATGTAAATGACTGCTGGTTTATTTCTGATCGGGGAAGCGTGAGTGAAATCAAAATCTCCAATTCTAAATGGACGGAACGAGACTGTTACGCACCGCCAGAGTAGTGACAAGAATGGGTAAGATACGAGTTTGATGTTCTCTATACATGTATCTCACAACTTATGTGACAATGTGATCCTGTCCGAAAAAAAAAACGTTTTGTCATCTGCAGTATATTATTTTTTCTCCATTTTATCACAGGATCCCATGCTTTTTTCGGTAAGAAATGATATTCTGCATAACACTGCATTGTCACAAATTTCTACAAACCGGTAGGGGGCGTGTATTCATTTGCTTATGCAATACTCTCAGAGTGCTTGTTATACATGAAATACAAGTAGCCCAAGGGCTTCATCGCTCACCTGTAATATTGCAGAGGATTCTAAACAATTTTCCATATATACTAGTATTCTCTGTTCATTCCTATATATTTACCAAGCATAATTTCCTCTATTTCTAACGGAAACTTATAGTTCATTCATAGCTGTATAGAAACAGCCAGACTGAAATCTACACGCCCTATTTATCGATTGGTCGAAATCTGCAGCGGCTGAAAGTGACAGGACTGACATTGACACGCCGTTTATCCATTGGTCTGAACATACAGCGACCTTAGTAAAATCCGGACTGCACGTAATAATCATGACGATGCCAGACTCAAAGTCTCACAGGAGACGATTTGGCTGTTTCTTTTAGCTAACGTACTTTTATTCATTAACAGTAATTTAGTGAATTTTGCTAATTTTTCATAATCAGTTTATTAATTAGTTAAAGAAAGATGTTAATATAAACAATAAAATGCTTTCTTTGATGATTCATGCGGGTTATGAAGGTAGCGATCATTGCAGGAAAAATTTACATAACCCGCTAACGCGGGTTACGTATTTTTCCTGCAATGTCGCTACCTTCATATCACGAATGAATCACCAAAGAAAGCATTTTATTGTTTAAATATAAAAAAATAATAATCGCAGATTGTGGCCAAATGGGGGTCATGATTTAAACAAACTTTGTCTACTTAATAAATTAAACTACCTGATGATGCTTCCAAACGCCTTTTAGCTTTTCTGGCAAAATATTTTTTCGAGATTTTAAAAAAAATACAGAAAGTTTTAATAATTCTTAGTTATCTTTACTTGAAAGAAGGTGTTGCATTTTTTTTCAACAAATTTTGATTCCATTCATCCAGGAATATAATCCAAAAGGACGGATGGACAGACCGCATAATGTATTCAGATATGCTCACTTGATCTTTCAGCTCAAGTAAACTGACAAGAATTAGTTGGAGCTGAAATATTTAGTACATTTTCCAGTGTCTTTGTCTATAATAACACTACGAATTGATTTTGTAATGTATAGTCCAATACATTTGATCAATGACTAATTTAATATTTAATTGTGCAACAATATTGCTGAAAATTATATACATGTAATTATAAAAATAAGGAATCTTTTTTTTTAATATATATCATAAAGCCCTACCTCATAATACTCAAACAATGAATCTTTATTCCTTAAACAAAACAAAATACAATTTTTCTTTCAGAATACGAGTTCAATATATGCAACTGCCTTAAGGTATACTTTGACGAGTACAACAATACAGCTAATTACAGCAGTTGTGAAACAAGCAGTGAAACAACTACTTGGGCAGTTTGTTACAACCCAGGTAAAGTGCACACCTAATTGCAAATTCTTAAGCCTTTCCGTTATACTCGGAAAACTATAAATACCTAGAAAATAATACGTAGAAAGTCTTCCGTGACAACCCCCTTCTACATATACATTGAAATGAATGCTCTAATGTATAATATGTACAGATATTTGTTCAAGCCTTAAATATACAACATAAGAAATTCAACTTCTAACCAATACTTCAAACTAAAGGTAGCGACACCATTATTTTTTTTTCCATCCAATAATGTTATTGGTACATTCGAACCGTTTTTCCGAGCGCTGCCGGAAGGACTCGAAAAGGTGTGAACGGTGCAATGAGCTAGAATCTAGCTATGAAAACGCTGTTATAAACAAATCTTACATCAAAATCCATGAACAAAATATCATTTGAGGATGGGTCAACAACAAAAGATATATCGTTACGAGTCGACTTGTTTGGGAAAAAAAAATTGTTCGAGACGATTGCTTATAAACTATCTGATTATACGGAATTTAATTTTTAAAACACCATTTTTATAAGCTTTTAATTATTCCCATCATTTCATTGTAGTAAGTATTGCTCATTCATTTGGTTTATAATGAATAGAACTATATTCTCACGCGGACGTGTTTTTTTTTAAGGAAATATGTCTGGGTTTTTTTTTCGTTGAATGCTTTATAGGAGCAAGGTAACGATTTAGAACCATTTTACAAAAGCAAGGACTTTCGGTAGTTATGTCAAACAGCAATGTGACGTAGGCCTGTCTATGTCATTGCAGGCCACTCAGCGATGGCTCTTTAAAATCAACAAAATTTGTCTGGCTTTTGAGCTAAGACTACGCAATCTACGCATACATGTATTTCACTCGAAACCAGCGTCATTTTTTAAAACTTGTTTTGATTCTAGAAACCTACCGAATGTCCAAGGTCTTGCATTGTTAGAAAGTATCTATATACAAGTATTTGCGCATGGTGCATGCATCGATTCGCTACAATATACAATTAGGGAGAATTTTCACATTGGATATGTACCAAAAAAAAAACTTAAAACATTGTGCTTATGCAATGTAAACATTTAATCAGGTTTTTTTAGGTTTAATTCTGCGATTCATTTTCCTTTTGATATTTTTAAGTCCACGTAATATGAATATAAGAATTATATTCATTTATATCCACATGCAGTAATGCAAATATATGGAAAATGATAAACTAAATCATATTTCAAATACAAAAGAACATATTGTTAGCCTTGATGTTTTGTTTTCAATAAAAGAAAAACTAAAGGGACAGTGTTACATATGTTGCACTAAAATATAAGTTAATCAAGAAATGAGATATATGTTTGCATATTTTTTTCAATGTACAATATGATAATATATTAAGTTTTGTTGTTTTTTTGTTTTGATTTTTTGTTGTTGTTTTTTGTTGTTTTTTTTTTTTTTTGGTTGGGGGGGGGGGGGAGTTTACATTTTGTCCATTAATCTATTTATTTTTTTGGATTGCAAAAGTTGATTTTCGAGTTATTTTAATTGTATGTATACTTTTAAAATAATTTTGCTTAAGCATTATTTACTAGTGTACGGTTTCAAAAAATTTACTTTCTATCATCATGATTTCACTGGCATGAAAAATAGACATTGTATCATCCGCTCTGTGACATGTTCAAATTTTGTTTAATTTATTGTCCCTTTCAAAAAAAATATTTCTATTTTATTAAACTTCCAAACAAAAAAACAAACCATAAGGAATAAACTTAACAAATACCCGAGCTATGAACGAATTTGACATTTCTGATATAACAGGTTATAGATTATAGTGTTGCTTGTATCGCATGTATGCATGTATGATGTTTTTCAAGTTGTGTCATTGCTAGCCGTCAGATTTAACCATGATCACCGACGTACAGTCATGTACTAACATCTCATTCGGAACCAATCTTAACACACGATACATTACAAAATTAAGGAGTTCCTATACATACCACATGTCTTATGTAAAACAAAAACAAACTGCCCAGTTCTACTCAACCATAAAGTGCACTATTACAAATAGTAAAAGATTAAGCCTTTTTATTAAAAAAGAAACACGGAAGAAGTTTTCCCCGCTTTACTTGTGTGCCAAAATTAAAATCAGTCATGTCTGTCTGTTCATGAATGAACTGATGTCAGATTAAGATGACCTCAAACCAGAATCCGAGTTCATTCCAGAGCATGAATCATAAAACAGGGATGGATTGAAACCGGAATTGTACCTAATGACTGAAAGTACAAAATTAACATTTTGCTTCCAGTGGACGGAAGCCGTTATCTTAGGACATGGTACACAAAGAGGACACATCTGGGGAATACTGGAGAGACGCTAAGGACTAACATACCACCAGAGAAGGCCGATGGAACAATCTTTTTGTTGTCAATATTTTTTGTGTAAATAATATGTATATTTTTGTAGATTTATTGATTTTATTTATACATGTAGGCCCAGATAAAAATTGTAAATACTCATTGGGGTTTGTCTTATTGGTCGACTGATTAGACACAATCTGTAGGAGACATTGTTTCTCCCATTAAAATTTACATTTTCCTACAGGATTTCAATCCGGTGCATTGCTTTTCAAATTGATACTTCTAAAACACCCTATTTTTAATATTTTTGATTATTATTCTTTGAAAAAAACTGGTTCTACGTTTTTAACAACTTTGATTTCCCTTCCACTGAGGATGCTTTGCACCAAGTTTGGTCGAATTCGCTCCAGTGGTTGTAGAAAAGATGTCAAAATTTTTAAAAATGTTACAGACGGACGGTCGGTGCTTGAGCTTAAGGTTCAGGTGAGCTGAAACTGTAGTATTTGGCTTTGGTAGTACTATGACTTTACTAATTTAGACTAACAAGTACATTACAGGAGCTGGGTGGTCATCATATAAACCATCAGATCTTCCTTAAGTCTTTAGCCCCTGTCACATTGTCACGATTTTAAGCTACGATAACGTACGATATATCGCAAGACTGACCTAGTGAATAACGGCACTTTTTAAATTTTATACTAATTAGTAATCCGTGGGCAATCGTAGTACAAATAGCGACATTGTGACAGGGACTTGAAGATATGATTTGTTTAGCTATAAACTAACATTTAGTAAAGACAAAATCCAAATAGCTTTGAAATTTTAATTTTTGATATATATATATATATATATATATATATATATATATATATATATATATATATATATATATATATATGTCAATTTGAGAGTTATTGCAATGTTTGTGCTTATTATATGTATATATCTATGCAATGTGTATCGTCCCGATCCTCTCAAATTGTCGTTTAACTGCATTCCACAAGTATCTCAAACGACCGTGTTGTGAGCGACCAGCGCGCTAGTTTCCCTTCGTCATCGAAAGCAAGATTTTTCTCTTGCCTAGATGACCCAGTGGTTAGCGCAGTGACCGCTCACTGCTAGGAGAATGGGTGTCAGAGGTCGTGAGTTCAAGCCCCGGCTGGGGCGTAGGTGGAGCTCCAATAAGGTGAATTTAATTCTCTGTGCTTTATGTATATCTTTATCATTCACTATGGGCAGGTATATGTCAATTTGAGAGTTATTGCAATGTTTGTGCTTTTATATATATATATATATATATATATATATATATATATATATATATATATATATATATATATATATATATACACACACAGAGCTCTTCTTCTTAAGGAGATTCATTTAGTCTAAAAATGGTCACGATCATCGAGCCCTCTTAAACTTCGGTCTGTTGTTTAAGACTCCATTCCCGTTGCAAGCTGCATCATATATAACATGGGTGATGTAGTTTATATTATACAGTAGATCCGATATTGTTTTTGCTTACATTCTGAAGTGACTAGTAACACTATTTTAGAACCATTTTTTTCTATAGAACTACATGTAATTATTAGCAACATTACTGTATATTACCTACATTAAATCTCAGGAAAGCCATAAATGTAGATGGTTTTTACACTTCGAAACAAAACATAAGTAATCGTGTACATAAAGTGATGTGATGATTGCATTTTTCTATTGTTTTAACCCATGAATTAAATATTGCACGTCAATTGTCGTATTAATAAAAACAAGAGGCCCATGGGCCACATCGCTCACCTGAGGAACAATAGGTATGATAAAGTCAGCTTAATGGAGTCATAATACAAACAATCTGGACAATGTACAATAATACATGTAGATCCTGTATAAATAAAATCCATTTTTCCCTCTTGGAACTCGGATAGCCCTGATTGCTGCCAATATTTACAAGAGCAGACTTTAATCACCGCTCCTGCACATATCTAGGGACTCAATGTTACGCAGGGAGGGATGACCGCACACCTACGCAACTCAACAGGTACCAACGTTAACGCAAGCAGGGATGACCGCACACTTGCGCCAACAGCTCAACCTAACGCAAGCAGGGAGTGCCACACACTTGTGCTAGAAAGGCTTGAACACCAGCAGGGATGACCATGCAAAGCACCACCGCCGCAACCACCACCAATACAAGCAGGTATGACTGCACACTTGTAATAATGCGATACAGGGCAGGAATGACCGCACACTCTGTATCGAAGATTAGATAGAGCAGGGATGTCCTCACACTCAATCTATTAGTACCTGTTCAAATTTAACCCCAAACAGTCGCTCATCATAATGCTATAGACACTGTCCCTATATATGTGCCGGCCTAAAATAATTCATAGTATCTAAAAATTGGAAATCAAAAATAAACAAACTAATCCGGCCTAACCCAAAACTTCTTATGCAGAACAACTTATATACATTGAATTTTTATTATTGTATAAAAATAATCATCACAATAATTGGTTAACAGTGGATGCATTAATTAAAATAATCAAGAATCAATAAATCAAGGGCAATAACTCAATACAGTAATACAAAAAGATTCTAATGAAAAAATAGCTGCCTGCTTCAATTTTATAGTCATATCAAATGTTGAGTATTGCAGTTCTCAAAAAGATCCTTTACAATTGTTTGTATATGGGATATTTAGCTACATCAAACTCTGAACCTTCTTGTGAGGCCGAAGAATTGTCCTGGAGCCAAAGTCTTAACAATTATAAAGATTCATCTTGCTGATTAGTTTCTGAGAAGAAGATTTTTAAAGATTTACTCTATATATTCCTATGTAAAACTTTAACACCCCCCCCCCCATGTGGCCTCACCCTACCCCCAGGGATCATGATTTTCACAACTTTGAATCTACACTACCTGAGGATGCTTCCACACAAGTTTCAGATTTCCTGGCTGATTAGTTTCTGAGAAGAAGATTTTTAAATATTTACTCTATATATTCCTATCTAAAATTTCGACCCCCCATTGTGCCCCACCCTACCCCCAGGGATCATGATTTTCACAACTTTGAATCTACACTGCCTGAGGATGCTTCCACACAAGTTTCAGCTTTCCTGGCTGATTAGTTTCTGAGAAGAAGATTTTTAAAGATTTACTCTATATATTTCTATGTAAAATTTTAACACCCCCCCCCCCCCCAAATGTGGCCTCACCCTACCCCCAGGGATCATGATTTTCACAACTTTGAATCTACATTACCTGAGGATGCTTCCACACAAGATTCAGCTTTCCTGGCTGATTAGTTTCTGAGAAAAAGAATTTTTAAAGATTTACTCTATATTTTCCTATGTAAAACTTCGACCCCCCATTGTGGCCACACCCTACCCCCAGGGGTCATGATTTTCACAACTTTGAATCTACACTACCTGAGGATGTTTCCACACAAGTTTCAGCTTTCCTGGCTGTTTAGTTTCTGAGAAGAAGATTTTTAAAGATTTACTCTATATATTCCTATCTAAAATTTCGACCCCCCATTGTGGCCCCACCCTACCCCCGGGGGTCATGATTTTCACAACTTTGAATCTACACTACCTGAGGATGCTTCCACACAAGTTTCAGCTTTCCTGGCTGTTTAGTTTCTGAGAAGAAGATTTTTAAAGATTTACTCTATATATTCCTATGTAAAATTTCTACCCCCCATTGTGGCCCCACCCTACCCCCGGGGGTCATGATTTTCACAACTTTGAATCTACACTACCTGAGGATGCTTCCACACAAGTTTCAGCTTTCCTGGCTGTTTAGTTTCTGAGAAGAAGATTTTTAAAGATTTACTCTATATATTCCTATGTAAAATTTCGACCCCCCATTGTGGCCTCACCCTACCCCCGGGGGTCATGATTTTCACAACTTTGAATCTACACTACCTGAGGATGCTTCCACACAAGTTTCAGCTTTCCTGGCTGTTTAGTTTCTGAGAAGAAGATTTTTAAAGATTTACTCTATATATTCCTATGTAAAACTTCAACCCCTCATTGTGGCCCCACCCTACCCCCGGGGGTCATGAATTTCACAACTTTGAATCTACACTACCTGAGGATGCTTCCACACAAGTTTCAGCTTTCCTGGCTTTCTGGTTCTTGAGAAGAAGATTTTTTAAAATTTCTCGAAATTTTTCATTAATTTCTAATTATCTCCCCTTGAAAACGGGTGTGGTCCTTAATTTTCACAACTTAGAATCCCCTTTGCCTAAGGATGATTTGTGCCAAGTTTGGTTGAAATTGGCCTAGTAGTTCTTGAGAAGATGTTGAAAATGTGAAAAGTTTACGGACGGACAGACGGACAGACAGACAGACGGACACACAAGAGTAAAACACTATTCCCCTCTTCTTCGGAGCGGAGGTTTAATTACAAAAGGCATTGCAAAAGTTAACACGCTTTAAGAAAAACCATTTTCTTTTTTATCTAAAATAAAGTTTATAATCGTATTTTCCAAATATACACTGCCTATGAGTCAGAATATTGAGCAATTAAATAATAGATAAAGTAAGTTCATTTTTTCCTGATACAACACACGAACCCTGTTTAGTATCCATCATCGTAACTTGATCCTAATCATCTTATTGAAAGAGGTGAGAGAAAATGCGTAAGAAAGAGAAAAACACCATACAGTACAACTAAAAAACCACCGCGCTCCGCGGTTTATTTTGGTAAGTGCGGAATTGCATCATTCCCTATGTAATTAGTGTCATCTATCCCCATGTGGAAGGGTTGTTTTCTTGTGTATAGAATGAAGGT
Source organism: Magallana hongkongensis (assembly GCA_015776775.1). Taxonomy (NCBI): domain Eukaryota; kingdom Metazoa; phylum Mollusca; class Bivalvia; order Ostreida; family Ostreidae; genus Magallana; species Magallana hongkongensis. The sequence continues at coordinate 21,349,981 of CM027471.1, forward strand.
CTGTTGTATTATTTTGTATTTTTATCCTGAATTAGCATCACTGGATGCACCTCGATACTCCGGATACACGGGGATTGCTGTGTTTATAATGAAACGCTTCGCTATCTCACACAAGACAGCCGCAGCAAGGCCGAATTATAATTAGCAGAACAACAAGTAAACAAGATTGCTCCTATTTTGATTCTCTAATATATCGAAACCAGGATCATTAAAGCGAAATAAATAAAAAACGTTTTCATTTAGAAAGAATCTGAAGACGCAGAAATAACAGGTGAAACTGTCGGAAATTAATTAAATGTGTAACCTAGAAACGCATTAGTAGTAAAAACTGTTTAATGTTTCGAAATGTGGCGAAACAGTTGGCAAATGAGTGTTATTATTATAACTCTCCCCTAAAACCCGCTCGAAGATTCTTTAATACGTTTCCCTCATTTGTTTGTAAACATAGTTGTTAGATAATCGGTGTTTTTTTTACGATAATGTGTTTCAAAATAATTTGGATTAACTTAATTGTCGATCCTAGAATACAACGTCTGCACCAAAAGGAGGGGGGGGGGGTTGAAAAAAAGTTGGCAACATTTCGCCAAGGAAAAATAATTGTACATATTATTAAAAATAAAATTCCTATTAATTGTTACACGCATCAACAAAGTCGAGGGCTGGTGTAATAAAAATACCACTATGAGCTTCTAGTTATGCCTGAGCACGTTTGATCTTTCGAGATCCCAAACTTTTACGCTTAATTTAGGCTGACGGAAGTTAATTCTATGTAGAACGTCATCTTCGAAATACAAAACCTACAAAGAAGGGCAATATTATTAAATCAAATTTTTTAATTCAATTGATTTTTATTCGTTTACAATAATACAAATACTTTGAGCATTCAAGTTTTAAATAGACTACATGTTTAATGATCTGGCCCTTGCGCCATAAGAGTTAGACGAGCTCACTTTTAATCTCAGTCTCACTTTTGCAATATTTATTCCTTTTGTAAAAGTGAGACTGAGATCAAAAGTGAGCTCGTCTAACTTTTATGGCCCCAGGGCCTGCTCTGTCAGTTGTAAAGACAAAGTTGTAAAAGTTGTAAAGACAAAGACAAAGTTGTAAAGACAAATCAATTAGGCTGCCGATACTTAATCCATAAAACCCAAATATTTTGTATTTTTAAGTTTGCAGTATTTAAGTTGCGAAAAGTTAAATCAAATGTAATGATTTCTAAAGAAAATGGAGTTTTGTTGATTTTTTTAAAACGACAATTTCTCTTAAACCTACGCCCGTAGATGACGTTAAACATTGAATATTAACTTTGGACAGTCTTACAGAGCTGTATGCTTTACAACATTCTATAGAACAATAACCGGTAAACCCATTTTCCATGCAAAATAGCTGTTCCAGCAAATACAGCGTATCGAAGTTTGTCAAATGTTGTCTAGCTGGTGAGCCAACGCAATAACACACGGTAAGCATTGTCGTTATTAAAACGCTAGCAGACGACCGTAAATTCACAAGCTGGTCATAAAAAATAAACAATTGTGACTTCAAGAGAAAAATGATAGCAAGTTCCGGTGTTGCTTTATTTCTGTGCACTTTCGAAATGCACAACTTGCATTCCACTGACATGCCAAAATAGAGAGGAAATAAAAATGAAAAAAACTGCATTTGTCACATACTTTTATTACATCATGAAACGCCTGGTTCAGCGATGTGCAAAATTGACTGGATGAAAAAATGATGAAGATATGCCAAGAACACACACTGTGATGTATAAATGAAAGCGTATCAATGGTTACTGCATTGACACAGTTTTATACTACGGTAGTTTGTATTGCATTAACTTGATGATACGAAAAACATGTACGGTATTCTAATCACCAACAAAATATAAACACGAACCATTTGAAGTTAGCCATAACAATTACAACTCGAATCGCAGCTGCCATTTTCACTGATGCAAGTGGTTTCTAAAAATAATTTATTTTTCAAGGTAAAAAAAAAAAGAAAAAGAAAAATATGCTAGTCCCGTATCTGCACTTGTAAACATGCCACGAACCCAAATGCATGTTAGGTATGTCTCGGCAATGTGAAATGACCCTGGAATATGGATGTCGTTGATGTGAGTTGTTATTACGTCTTCACCCCTTCGTTTTTGTGGGTGGGTAGGGCGTACGGCGCCCCAAGGAATTGGTCCGCTATCCGACCCGCCTCCCGTAGACCACTGAGGAGTGCCCCGTGGACCGTGGCGGGGTAGTTTCTGATGGTGTGTTCCCCTGCGAAGAACAGGCGGGGCAGTCCCCCCGACGTGTGAGAGACCGGGGTGGCCATCAGGTCGTAGTCGTTTCCTGTGGAACGAAAAATAAGGAATGGCTTTATTACAACTTTGTTTCAAAATGTCAATTGCCAATGCCGTTAATACCCCACTGTATTTAATCTGCACACACCCAACCACACCCCCGATTTTACTTCTGTATTTCAATAAATAATGCTGCAATATTTTGTATCACAAATGGTAACGTCCTCCCCCCCCCCCCCAAAAAAAAAAAAAGAATACAAGAAATATATTTTTAAGCAGACATTTAAATAGGAAATGCCAAGAAATAAGCGTCACACATGAACCGAGATGAGAATATGCGGAATGAAAAATGAGAAACAGAAATTGCGGAAAAAGGTATAACATTAAGAAATATGGGTTTGGACACCTCCTTCCCCACCCAATATTTAAACATGTTAGCAAGGTCATGGTGATGTCTAGTTACTTTCCCCAAATTGCCATGACTGACCTTGAACCCTTCATGTCAATTTCATGTTGAAATTTTACAGACACCAATTGCTCAGATATTTATTTACTTGATATCTAAATAACCTTCAAGGCTGAAGTGTAACTATGCGAGAGAGCAGTCACACGTCAGCATGAGCTGGCCATTGGGGAGGGGGGGAGGGGGTAAATCGTCTAGACAATGTTCATCAGCTAGTAGCCAATACATGTTTGTTTCATCTTACATATTGCTGATATTTTCCAACAGCTACATGTATATAGTAAGCTATACATGTGTTTCTCAAAACAGAAATTTATTTTAGATTGCGTAAGTAGTGCTAATTTACCGAAACAACAAAATAGAATATTGTGTATGGTCAGCATATAAATGAAAGTACTGAAGAACTAACGGGAGTTGATTTTGTCGATGTTTATTATTTTAAAATCAATATGTTATTTTGCATGACAAGTACATGTAGTTTCTAATTTGAATTACGCACATTTCTATAATATGAATTTTTGGACTTTTTCGACAAGAATGTCAAGAAACCCCCCTATGAATCATGGTAAATAATATTTAGAGATAAAATTAATTCAATCAAACTATGTATCAGTAATAGAAATATTTCTCGAAAATTGTATGGATCCAAGCAATATTGAACTCTAGTCTCGTTCAACCAAACGCTCGGCTGACACCGTAAATCTCCGACAAGGATTTACGAAAACAGCCGAGCGTCGAGTTGAACGAAACTATATTGAATTCTGGCGTAGGAATACATACGACTACAAAAAAGATTTAAATTGTTCGTACCATTTAAAATCTGACTATTTTCAAAGTATTTATAAATAAGTTTCCTTGAAAAACAATGCATTAGCATACATAACATCGAATTTAGAAATTATTTTCAAGCAATGATTTGTGCTGAGGTCCAAACACTGTTTCACTTTCGGTTTGTCTGAGTAACTGCATAGGAGAGTTGATTAAAATCAACTCCCAAAAAGTAAATGGCACTGGAGGGAGGTACTTTTTTGTGAAATTAATTTGTAAAGTAGGTAATGGTGTTGTTGAATTTCAATATTAATTAATATTAATTAATTATTAATATTATATGTAAAATAATTGATATGAAAGGAGGTATAAATACATGTAAAAATCTAAATGAAAAAAAAATTATGTTACTATAAGTATAATTATTTATGTTTTTTATTCACAGCAGAATTAAGGGACATGCAGAGAGAGAGAGTGAGAGAGAGAGAGAGAGAGAGAGAGAGAGAGAGAGAGAGATTTTCATGTATTATATGTTATTAGAACAATGTACTTAATTCCACTCAACCTATCCCCTTAACGATGCCACACACATTAATAAACATTTTCTTTATATATCATTTTCTGATAGTCTTATCAAAACTAATGACAACTCATCAATTCAATTTGTTTTATAAATGTTTTCTTTTTAACAGTAAGCAGAACACCTTTTTTTGACATGGAATTATCAGCCCTTCAAATCAAGTGATAATAGCCTTGAAGAAAATATTTCAGTTTCACCAATGTGATCATACTGTTGATAATTAGCAAGAATTTTTCTGATCAATCCTTTTTTTTTTTTCAAAAGAAAAGTTTAATCAAATTTTGGTAAAAAAAAAATCATTCGTGGGCTTTTTATAACTTTTCAACCCCGCAAAAATCCGAATATTTCCTGTTCAAACAACAAATTTGCAATAACTTTCAACAGAATAATTCTAAACATCCTGTAGAGGTTGAATGTTTATGGTGAAACTATTTTACCACATGCTGAAAAGATATTGCATTAATCTCTGCCTTTTTGAGATAATGCAACAAGAATTTCCATTCTCCTTTAAACTTTCATTTATAAACATACTTGATAAAAAAGGCATAAAGTTTGGGGGAGCAGTTGATGGATTGTCTCCCTTTTTTACAATTTGTGGGATAAACAAGGTCTCAATGTTTTACAACAGATCACAGCTAGCTACGCAGATAAAAACAAAACTTCAATTTGTAGACAAATTTTCTAAAATTTCTTTCAGAGAAATTTCATAAACTGTACATGTTCAATAACAAGAGAACTTCAACTTGTAGACAAATTTTCTAGAATTTCTGTCATGAAATTTCAAAAACCATTCAATGATACTACAAATGAAGGCACTTTTATTTTGTACGCGCGTCACCAATATTTGACCTCCCACAAGCAGCATATGATTAAGCTTGGCTTTTTGGGCTCTTGGCATTATTTGAGAAAGAACTAATACTTTTGGTCCTGTCTCATGAGATTTTGGTGAAAAGTAATGCCAGGCAAATGCTAAAACCAATTTGAAGGATAGAAGGTCTGGGCATTTTTCTGTGCATCCCATCTCACCATCTCCCATAGTCTTTTAGATACAGAACCTAAATCAACATCTCTATACCCTTTTCACTAAAGGTTTGGCAACTATCCTATGCTGGATAGGTATGTTACAGTAGCAAGAACTTGTAAAATCTCAGCTTCCATTTAATAGAGTTTCAACTAAGAAAATGGACCATGCAATGCACACTGATCATGAAAGCAATTGAAAATAATTTGAATAAAATCACACCTGAAGAGCCAGCTGCTACAAAAGAATAGGATCCTCTAGCCCAGGGATCAGCCCTCCATCTTGTCACTAGGGTCTCCTTAGGCTGCAAAAAGAAATGAAAGAGTTCTTAAAGAAATGATATTTACTGGTATTACCTGTATTTAAAACATTTTTGTGATAGTTTTTGACTGGTAACCATTACGTAATCAGTGCATCTCACAGTCAAATGATTATATGATAAGCAAAGATTTTTTTCATTGACGTTGTATTAATGATGTTTTGTTTCTAAACTGCATATCTCTTGCAGATATAAAGATCTGGCCATCATCTGGGTAAAATTTGTTTGAGTATTTTCATTTCTTTTTTTCCTTTTTTTTTGGAGAGGGAAGAGGGTGATACATAATAGTTGGCAAATTGTAAGCCAATTTCTACAGCATATGTATTGCTATTACTTTTCATGTGTTTTAAATTTTTTCCTGCGATATCTAGATTGAATGGAATGATTCGATCGTGGAGAAACTTTTTAGAAAGCTGCAATATACCAGTAGTCACTTGATTAGACAATTAAGAGCACTATCTCGTTACGTAACATCCTGGTAATTATAAAAATGGATTGAAAATTTAGATTCTATTGCTTGTATATGTCATAGTTTACAATGAGCTAGACTTCTATATCTCAAAACTTTGCCGAAAAAAGTTGAAGAACACATAATATACAAGACTTCGGTTTCAAATTCACAAAATAAATTTCATTACAAGTGAAAACTTGTCATTTATGTGGTGGGTAAATGGTTTTTTACTAAATGTTTTTAAGATGTCAAATTTTTTTTTTAGCAAATAACAAAATGTAATGTGTATTTTCTTACAATTCATCAGAACACATAATGCACTTTTCAAAGACGTATATAAAAAAAAAATCTAATATAATTCACATAAAACTGTCCCTACCACAGACATAACTGACATTAGTGGTTTTAATCGGCACAAAAAAAAACACCTAAAATTGAAAATCAAGAAGTGCAGCTGCACAAACAAATGAGTCTGCAAGTGCATGCATTTCTCATCAATCTGCAACAAGCATTTCAGTCAGTTCAGGAAAAATTTCAATCACTTTTGAAATGTTGAACAACAAAGTAAGTTTCTCACACAATTATACAAAGCTGTATTGTTTTTTGTTCAAATGCAATTATTTTTCTCTATTCAGCATTTCATTCTATAACAACTCATCAAAACAAGGGTGGCGTTTTTTTTTTTTTATCTATTATTTATAACATACACTTGTATATCCCTGGAAATCTTAAAGCTGTATTGTTTTTTGTTCAAATGCAATTATTTTTCTCTCTTCAGCATTTCATTCTCTAACATCTCAGCAAAACAAGGGTGGCGTTTTTGTTTAATTTATTATTTATAACATACACTGGTATATCCCTGGAAATCTTAAGGCTGATCTGTTCGGTATTATGATTTATTTCTAGAGAAAGCATCGTAAATTTCCGCTTTGTAAAAGATCTGATCAGTGGCAAAACACTTCGGAAAGAATCTTAAGTCTGTACACTTAGGTCACTTAGAAGTAGTTCATGCAAAAAAATATAAAGAATTGTTTGTAAAATATTTTGATTTTCTTTAAATTCAGAGCCCCATGACATCATAACAACTGAAGTCAACAGTCTTACAAGCTGATAGATTTATGGTCACTAAAGTTTACGAAAACATCACGAAATAGACTGGGAACTTAAATTATCTCTTTTTTTCTGTTTTGAAGCAACAACAAATTTCATTTTTTTCTTTTTCAGTGGAAAAAGGGTAAATGGCGCATATCAAAACAAAACAAAGATAACATTGAATCCCCCTTCCTTCCAAATGCATATTAAGGCATTAATATTAAAGTAATGCAATTTTTGATATAATTATAGAATTTTTAAAGTACAGATAACTGGCATGAATATGAAAATAAATTGAATTTTTAATACGGGACATTTTTTTTTTTCAACAAAGCTGCTATATGAACCATCTTGTAAAAATAAAAAGAAATTTAATAACTGGCATGATGAGTATATGTACATGAATAAACATAAATATAAACTCAGAAAGAGATTTAAAAAAACCAGTTGCATGTGTATAAACATTCTTGTTAAAAAAACCTAAATACTACAGACAATAAAGTATTTTTGGTAAAATGTTGACAAAAGGAAATATGTTTACAAGAATCACAAATGATTTTCTTTTATTCAAAACAATCTTTGATGTTTTGTTACGAAACATGAAAAATGTCAGAAAATACAGAGGACCTCTTTATCGTTGTTGATTAACCTCAAGGTTATAGATGATTCAATAAAAAAAAATAAGTTATGAAAATTATGCTGCAAGTCAGTAAGTTCAAGGTGTAGGCAGCTGTGATAGCTTCATCATGCAGTATCTAGAACATACATGGCTTGTTGAGAGTTTACAAATTGAAGGGGGTTCTTTAACAAAATTGTATATGTTTCATACATTTGAGAGAGAGAGAGAGAGAGAGAGAGAGAGAGAGAGAGAGAATTTTTTTTATAAATTTGAGAAAAAGAAAATTATACCCGTATTTGTTGCATATTATTGTTAGTAAGTGTATTTTTCATACATGGTGTCCTGCTTCTTCCTTGTTAGTTAAGCTCAAGATCTAGAACCATTTATACAAGGCCTTGGACTTTCAGTAGGACATAACTATCTATTTCTTGCGTTCAAACAAGTTAATTTAAAAAATGATGCCGATTTCAAGCAAATTATAGAGCGATTGGTAGTCTAAGCTCAAAAACCAGTCAAATCTTGTTGAATTCAAAGAGCCATGGCTGAGTGGCCAGCAATGAAATAGACAGGCCTACGTCACATTGCCCCTTGACACAACTACCCAAAGTCTAAGCTCTAGTAAATGGTTTTATTACCTAATCAAAGGGATTTTGTTGTTTTATTACAAATTAAATATTTGCGTCTATTTTGAAGTGCCGGTCAATAGACTGCGATCTATTAGACCGCCGGTCAATAGACTTCGATCTATTGGACCGCCGGTCAATAGACTGCGATCTATTGGACCGGCAACGTATTTCAGAACGCGGGTATGTTAATGTTACATCCTTTTGATAGTTCTCAGGGAATGTATATTCCTTTACACAGACGCTGTTTTTAGTACTTGGTGAAACCAAATTCAATGCTATATCAAAATGGAGTATCAAATAATCAACAGTTTTAAAGCCTCATATAAGGTAAAAGACTACATGGATTTAAAATCTAAGGGGTTGAAGACTCCCCCTTCTTTGTGTAAACTAATATAAATTGAGATGTTGTAATGCATGCAACAGGTTTTGTGCACGTAAAAGATGAAAAAAAAATCTTAGTATATTGCATAATGGCACGAAAACCATCTGCAATATGCAAATTATAAACCCCGAAAAGTAAAAAAGGAATTAGGTAATAAAACAATTATTTAATGCTTGAACAGTCAATAGACCAGAATTTTTTTCCCTTGGTGCAGGGAACAGCTCAGTATGATCTATTGCCGTTGGCCTCGGGCAATAGATCATACTGAGCTGTTCCCTGCACCTCGGGAAAAATATTCTGGTCTATTGACTGCTCAAGCATTAAATAATTGTATACTATATACTGGTACAGTATATCATAAGTCAAACCACAAAGATAATTGTGACAAAAACAATGTATTCTTACAAAGAAATTTTTTTGGAGGAATAGTAGCATTTTGAACTTGTTCCAAAAAAGAGGGAAGGACTAATAATTTTATTCTCATCCGAAACATTTCAGATTCAAATAATGTCTAATATTTTGAAAACAGAAAATATCAAAAAGCTAAAACAACCAAAACTATTTCATCTCTACTTGCATAATGACACACTGTTTTCTGTTAACAGAAAACATATCCTATTGATAGCAAAATTTTTGTTCAAAAGCTTTACGAATTCTTGTAAACGTATTTAAGATAAAAACAATGTAAGTGAGCAAACTTCCTATTTATGAATTTTTTAAAGGAGGGGGTTATAATTTTTCATAAAACTGACCCTACCTGTGGCACAGCATTGTTTCCAAAAATGCCCTTGAGGACCACCAGAGACCGCCCAACAATGACATCATCACTGACATTTTCCATGATGGCTGCTGCTTCCCCGGCAACCAGTGCCAGTAACACCGGAGCCTTGTAGAGGTTCCAGAACAGGAACAGTTCTCCGCGGCTGGCCGTGGTGCTACCCACGTGACCAAACAGGTTAGCGTTGGGGTCCCAGAACACACGGTCAAAACACAACACAACCTGAAAAAGAGACAGACATACGTACATTAGAATATAAAAATATAGTTCGCATTTCTAGTAGAAACAATCATTGCTAAATTACAATGGAAGATTTTTCCAGAATTTAAAAAAAAAAATTGTAAAAATAAAAAAGCAGTTAATAAAAGATTAAAATCTTTCATACCAATCTGAGAAAAATATATATACTGTATATTGGCAAATAATCACGATGGTTCTAATTTCACTATGTTCGCGATTTAATATTTTCCCGCAAAATTAATCCCATCGTGAATACTATCATTAGTTTTCAAAAACGTTTCAATGCTTATATTCTGATCAACTGATTTTCAAGCAGCGTGAAATTAAAACCATCGCGATTGGTACTTTATTAGAAATCGTGAAATTTTAACACCGTGAAATTAAAATGACTTACAGTATATATTTTTCATATTCAATAAATCTCATTAATAATTCAAAAGAAAGTGGTCTGGAACAAAACTTTATTTTTGAATTACATTAGTGCAACTTATTTTTCTATTTTACTTAATACCCATGAACATACTTTGTTGAGATTTCCGAATCCCATCCTCTGCACGGCCGACGACTTCCACTCGGGCAGGGAGGGACTGAACTGGACACAGTTAAGGCCGTTACCCTTGATGCACTCTTTGAGCACGCCCAGTGGGAGGGTACAGAGGACAGCGTCGGCCTTCAGCGTCTGTTGATTGGTGTTGTTCTTTGCGTTGCTGACCACTAGCTCCACCCCAGTGGCCGAGTAATTGCACTTCCTGACGGCCGTGTTCAGTTTGATGTCCAGTCCTTCTGCGAGGGCCACTGGGACACAGGAGTAGCCATTACGCACTGTTAAATAAAAGAGGCAAAAAATATTACTGTGAATTTTCATGCACTGTCAAATATTGCAAGACGAAAAACATTGGCAACAATGTACCATATGAATTTATTCTTACTGTCAAATATAATGAGATGAGAAATATGCCCCTTTAGAGTAACTGCAATACTCTTTTTTTGCAGGGCAAATTGACATAGTTTGGAGAAATATGACATATTATTATGCCTTCTGTCAGTTTGTCACTATATATTCAATACTCATCTATTTTCGCATAGTATCAAAGGATTCATATAGCGTAAGCATACTATGCCGAAATAGAGCACGGCAAATGTTTTCAACGAAAATCTTTCTTGCGCCGACAGCGGCATTCGAACTCACGATGCTAAAATCATTTCAGCTTGAAGCCCAACGCGTTACCGCTACGCTAAATTAGCCGTTAATATATATCATGGTATTTATATATATAAAACGTAGATATATACGACTGACACCAAGCAATTAAAATTATTTATTTTTTCCAAAACATTTCATCATTGACGGTAATTTTAAAGTTAAAGTTTCTTATAAACTTTTGAACAAATTGATTGAAATTTTTTCAAAGAAATTCTACATGAGAATCACAAAAACGCTTTTTTTAATGACGCTTGATAAAGAATGTACAAGAAAAAAATTCAATGAGATTTCGTCTGCTAAACATTTCGAGTTTTCTCGGTAAGGCCAAACGCCTCTCATTTCTTGAAAAGAACATAAACCTTTGTTGACCTTTTATTGTACAACAACTTGTTGATTAAATAAACAATCAAATTAATTGATTAATTTGAAAAAAAAAACCCTAAACAAACGCTTGCTTTCCCGGTGATTATTTTTAGGGACTTGTCAACACTCGAACGTCACAGCTACTTATAGCAAAGTACGTCAGTTTATTCAACAGTCGGCATAATAATAACAATAGTGTTGTGTTGTGCATGTACTATGCCTAAATAGTAGTCAGGGTTTGATACATAGTGCACTCGCCTCCGGCTCGTGCACTATGTATCAAACCCTGACTACTATTTAGGCATAGTACATGCACAACACAACACTATTATATAAATATGATGGTAGTGATCATTGTGGGAAAAATACCTAACTTGTCAATCTGTGGTGTTTGTGCAGTCAATTTACACAAAATAATCCACATATAGTTAAAGTTAAAACAATTGTTTATTCTGCATGTACATCATTTAATAATCTATTAAGTAAAACTTTGCCAAAATTAATCAGCCGTCAGGCAGATACTGTGATGGGTGCTATTATCCTTTGAAATTTTAGTCAAATATAACTTGATGAAAAATTAAACATAGATTTTATGAGCACTGTCAAATATTCATATATTAGACGAAACATCAAACTTTTATTCTCTGTACATGTACCTGTACATTACAGTAACCATCTGCACAAAAACTACTCAGTGAGGCAACTATAAAAATAAATGACCAATAATAAAAATTAAAAGACTGAATAAACAAAATCATAAAACTGAGAGTTACATATATCATCCTCTTGGAAAAAATCAAAATATTCAAGTCTCCAGGACCCTGTAAACTCTTAAAGAACAATTGAGAAGAAGAAAGATTACGTTCAAAGACTGCGGATTATGTAATTCCTGACAGAGACAAACATGCACCCAGACAAACACAGCCTCCACAAACAGAGTAAACAAAACTTTCTAAAACTGCCTATTGTGAAAATCAAACAGCGTAATGGCTTTACAATTAGAAAACGATTGGAGAAACACTCAACAGAGCCGAGAAAACACTCCGCCAGAAACACGTAACACAAAAATCAAACAACCTGTTCTTGTCCCTTCTAATAAACTTTAGCTCAATTAGTCTGCAGTAGTTGACTTGACAGTGTCTATTTTTGTCTGTTTTCCAGACAGAGATAGCTAAAGGCTAGGCTACAGAATACATTGGTCTTCAAGTTGCCAATTTTTACAGACTAAATCATACTTATTTATTCTCCTAAATCTAAACAGTGCAGGTTCATTTTTTAATCCATATCACAAAAGTACAACATGAAAAGGGATTTGACATCTATTTTTGGAAAATATAGACAACCAGCAAAATGATAAAGTAATTTTCAACACAAAATGACAAAATAGAACCAAACATCAATTTATTCTATAGAAATTATAGAAACAATTATAAATACCTGTTAAATAACTGCCCGAAAATTCAAAGTAAATAGGACCAAACAACAATTTGTTCTAGAAATACATGTAGAAAAAAATTATAAATACCTGTTAAATGACTGCCCGAAAATTCAAAGTCGTCGTCCTGATCCCAATGTTTGAGTGACAACAAAGAAAGGGGTGTGGCATTGGCAAACTCAAGGTTGGCAAAGTGCCAGTCGAGGATCTGGCGATCTCGGGATGACAGATACACGTCACTGCAACCAAATCTACAGAGAATTAGCGGAGCTGCCTGAATTGTGCTCAATGCAGCGAACAACAGTGAAGGTGAACATGAACAAGAACAGGACAAAGAGTTGAACACGAACATAAAAACAAAGTTCATAACAAGAACACAACAAAGAACACAACCAAATTATACCTTGGATGGGAGTTTTCCATTTCATGAAGTTTGTCCTCAATTTCCTTCTGCTGAGTTTGTAATTGCTCATATTCCTACAGATCGTAAGAATTAATCATCATATCTTTCATAAACATGTACACTTACTGAGTTCAAAAATTTACTTTCCAGGGGATTATAAGAATTAAAGATGGAGAAAAGTAATTATCCAAGGTCATCAAGACTTCTTTTTACCTATCCATATGTAAAAATGACATTCAAGGTGGGTGATATGAAAAGTGACAATAAAAATGTATAAACACAAACTTAAAATCAATAGAAATAAATCCACAATATATATTTTACATCACTCGGTACATGCAGCACGACTTGAAGTCTGACCAATGGTAATCTAGAAGGCACTCATATAAAATCATTTGTTTTTGAGAAATATCCAGTTGGTGAAGATCAATTGTTGTTTTAGAAGAAGACCCAATTCTTACTTTGCATGCTGCATTCAGATCTCTGAGTTTGCTTTTGACAAGGAACTCAGCAGTTATGTCCCTTGGCGGTTTAACTTCTGATGCCTCTTTCCACTGTTTGTGTAGCTCTTCTACCTTGTCTTTCAGAGAAAGCATCTAAAAGATAAAGACCAAATAATATTATACGCATCTCAGTATTTTCACATTTGATAAAAGGATAGTTATTTTTATCCACATACTAGTATCTAAAAACAAAGAAAAGAGGGCAATTTCACCCCCATGTTATTTTCTACTTAGTAACAATTGTGACCGACTTTAATAGCACAGTAGTGTGAAGAAAGATAACTCTAACATTCTTTTAGGGTAAAATTTCCTCACCATAAATGCATGAGGGCAAATGGGGCAAAAATAAAATAGGTGGAAAATTATAATCATTGTAAAATTAACAATCAAATGATAATATTAACAAACCTATAGATAGATAATTGAAAGTGCATGTAATGTGTACACATGTGTATATTTTTAAAATGATTCCAAATTTCATGTTAAAAGAGGAATTGTTTGATTCTGATACATATGGGATACACTTCAATGCAATTTGAGACATGAATGTTTCATATTTTAATCTTTTTATCGATGTTACTCCTCACTCCAATCAAGCATACTGTAATGCCCATTAAAATCTTTCTGCTTTTCACCCATGATCGACAGTATACTTTAAAAATTGTTATTTAAGCGAGGGGATATTTACACTTGTAAAATGGTATGCTTAAATATGCCTAAATTACCCCCGCATGTATTGTAAAAAAAAAATTAAAATTGTAAGTGTGCTAAATCATGCATCTGCATATTAAATACCCACGAGTTATGTTTGTCCATAGAAGGCGCTTACTTGACCACTCGCATAAATAACCACTTTACTTTAACAGTATATGTGTAGAATTTTAGAACGTGAATGCCTGTGGAGATAAATGTAGGTTGTTCTTACAGAGTTCTGGTTCTTCTTGAGTTTTTCCTGTAACTCAATGATGTGTCTTTGGTGCTCGCACTGCTTCTCCTTCACATGTTTTTCCTGCATTCTGTACAGAAAATGGAGGAAAACGTTCATAAGAAAATCATTTTTATAAAACTCACATAAAAGCTACTTTTAATAATAACAGCTTCATATGTACAAATACACAAGTGGACTTGATTCAAAATACACAACAGAAAATAAATGCAAATTGTGCATCGTGTCAACCAACCCTTTTTTGCTCTCATTCAAATCAAATCTAAATTTTTGTTAAACAAGCAATTGCACATTGCTTCATGGGATAAAAAAAAATCCCACAACTAACAAATAATTCATGTACCTTGCTCCACAAATTCAAAGGGCAATTTTGCGTAAAAGAGAAAAGGTGAGATGAAACAAGACTAACGTGATGACTGCCTCCAGAGCCTGCCCCAGGGAGGCGGGCTTGTTGTTGACAAAGTTGAAGTCCATCTGGTGGGAGAGGTAGGACGTCGCCTCCAGTAACCTGTTGAACTCTCTCTCCACCATCTCATCCTTGTCTTTGGGTACCTATGGGGGAAAATTATGTCATCAAAATTTTTACCAAACATCATTTTGAATATATTGAAAGATACATTGTTTTTTGACCTATCATTTTACATTCTTTTGATGCATTCATGCATTTTTATAAACATCCAAATCTTTTTTTTTTTCATTTTTTTTTTTCATTTTTTTTTTTTGTTGTTTTTTTTTTTTTTTTTTTTTTTTTTTACATTTTTGCAGCAAAGCTCTGTATATGCATGCATTCTTGCTGAGCAGTAAAGTAAACTTAAAAGAAATTTATGAAAAAAATTATTAAATATGTAATCTTGCCTGCAATAACTTTTCATTGGGTAACTTTGGAAAAATGAAAGAAAACAGAAATACTATTTTTTAACATTTCAAACACAGCTTGAGATTATTATTTTTTTTCTTTTATTTTCAAACACGTAAGAATTTATTAGGGCTTCATTACAAATTCTAAAAAAAACTTACTGTGCTTCCGCTGGTTTCATACAGAGGACATTTCTGTTTGATTTTGTGGAGTTCCATGTTGATTTGTCTACTCAGTATCGTCATTGGGTTCCCTCCTAAAGAAAGCAAACACACACACATAATTCTATGTAAAGTAAGTATATAAAAAAATCAACTGTTACACTTGTTATCAAATCAATCTCATTCAGATTTTTGTATCTTGGAAATTGGCATTTTTTACTTGCGTGTGTTACAAATTCTGCAGAAATCAAATGCATGTAATTCTGTACTTTTTTTTTTTTTTTTTTTTTTTGGGGGGGGGGGGGGGGGGTAAATTCAAAGTTTTTTATAGTAAACAACCACCAGCACAATTTATATGTGTGTTTATTCCTTGGGATATAAAAATGATTTCATAAATAGAAAAATACAGAATGTCACAAAAGTAAATAGATATACCTGTACGTTATAGTTTGGATGGATGTGTTAACTTACCAAGACCAGTAACAACCATCGCACCCAGGTCAGCTACGTAGTTGTTCTTTCTGAAGGTGGCCACCCTTCCTCCCACACGGTCCTGTTGATAAATGAAGCAAAAACACTCTTATTACAAATAAGACCGTACAAAATAGTGCTGAAACGAATGTTCGAATATTCGCGAATGAATAGTAAATTTCTAATATTCGAATGTATATTTAGCATTCGAATATTCGATCACATGTTAAACACCCATATCAAGCACTGTAAACCAGTAAACTATGCAGCATCGTGTTATTTCATTTTACTCGGAACGAAAGTAAATATAAAGCCATCTATGACTGCCATGCTTGGTAGAGTATATTACTTAACCAAGTAATAGACTCTTCCGCCATGCTTGTTTACCTTGAAAGAAAAAGCAGGGTTTACATCGAACGGAGACAAACATTCTAGATTTTCCAATTCATGTCAGACTTGCTTAACTGTTTGAACGAGTGTGAGCTACGGAGAGTTAATATCAAAAGGTCAATCAAAAGTTTTTTTTAAAAGATACCTCGATATAATTTGTTTTGTTTTTTTAAATAAACGGAACATTTCCGGAGTTATGAGCATTATCAGTTTTCTGTTTAATACTATATCAAACATGGCGGGAATATTTGGACTGACTTACGAAGTTACGTATCGGTCTCATACAGGAGTCAGGACTGCAGTATATTATTAAAGAAGTAATAAATCCTTTGATTGTAGTTGATGGAAATTTTTAAAAAATCAGTATATTATTATTTGCTTAAAAATTAAATGCGCACCCAATTCAATAGATACTCATGCATTAAGTGTCAACTTCGAACTGACATGTTTAAGCAGTCTACACATACACCCACTTCGTAATACAAACTATCATATATGCTTAATACATTGTCTATTACGTCTATGAATATTCGAATACGAATCGAATAGTACTCACGAATATTCGAATACTGATTTATGGTATTCGTTTCAGCACTAGTACAAAACATGTTCTATCATTGTTCGCACTGTAGCAATATTTCAAGTCTAGAAAATTAAAAGAAATTACCCTCTCCAAAGCACACACTCATCAAATACTTTTTACTTTGACTAACAATCTATCTATTAACCAAGCATGAAGTCATTGTGTGTGTCAAAGGATTTTTGATGAAGATGCACACAGAGACAGACCATCTTAAAACTACCTGTTCATGCAAATGTTCAACACTATCCATAAAGTTTACTAGCGAACAATTAAAAAGTACTTGCAAACACACCCTTGATTCCAAGATGGTGACATCCATTCCGAATGCCATCAGCTGTCGAGCTGCTGTAAGACCCGCTATTCCGGCTCCGATTATTATCACTTTACCGTGTTTCTTGGCTGCAAAAAAAAAAAAAAAACACAGCATATTTACTAAATAGTTCAAGTTAAATATAAAGTTTAGTTTCTTTGTCAAAAAAATTTCAAAAAAAAATAAATAAAATAATGCAGCAGACAAGGATTTATTAAATTTTTACTGCAAGATTATGAGAAGATCTTATTATGAGAAGAGTTCTTCCCCTTTTCAGTATGCAGCAGCAGTGGCAAAGTGGGGTGTTAAAAATTGCCTGATAAAAAACTATTAAGCTCTATTTTTTGTTTTTTCAATTGTATGAAAATGAAGTTGATTTTCTAAACATTTTAAATAGGCTGGTAGTAATTGCCATCGCAATACTTCAAGTCATCTTATTCAATTTTCATAGGTTCATAGGTCAGCTATGAAGTATGTATAATTGCTTTGCTGTGAAGTACGGTAATGTATTAATTTCAAACACAATAACAATTTCATGACATTTCCTGATATCTAACAAAAAAAAATATTTTGTGTCTGTTTTTGAATACTAATTATTTTTAAATTCAATGCATTCAGATTTATAAAGTTATTCTAGAAAACAGTATTACCTGGAAGTGGCTTAAGTCTTTTGAATACTCCAAAGTTGATGTAGCCAAACCTCTCTAAGTACGCATGTACTCTCATCACAAGAGGACCGTCACCTAAATAACATACAACAGCACCCTTTATTATGTAAAAGACAGCTACATATATATGTAGCAATGATGATTTTTTGTTTGAAAGTGGGTGCTACTGACTACTTGGTAATTATTCATCCATAAAGTCTTCTGCTGCTTTATGTGAAATATTGCATGTACAAATATTTATATAATATAATTTCTTTTCC
The DNA here is from genome assembly GCA_015776775.1 of Magallana hongkongensis. Taxonomy (NCBI): domain Eukaryota; kingdom Metazoa; phylum Mollusca; class Bivalvia; order Ostreida; family Ostreidae; genus Magallana; species Magallana hongkongensis. The sequence continues at coordinate 21,368,163 of CM027471.1, forward strand.
ATCAATGATTTACCTTATGAAACACCTAAAAAGTCCTTCTGTCAAATGATTATTGATTTAGCTAGAGTTCAATATAGGGTTCACTAGGGTCTGAGCAATTATACTTAAATCGATATTCAGTAATACATTAAACGGCAGCTTGGTTCACATTGTGATAAATGAGACTACAAGAGCTGACAACTCACTGTTGTATGGCGCCTCTATCTGTGGTAAGGCTACTTCAAATGTCAGCTGCTGTTTGGGATTCTCCAGCCAAAGTTGAAGCTATCCAACAACAACAAAAAATATTGAAAACAAAATCTTAAATGAATATACATCCACAGGTTTTGTTTTTATCTGGTCATTACTAATTTCAATATGATATACAGTTACATGTATGAATGTAAGGAAAGCAAGTTATATATCAAATTCTGAGCAATTCACTCAAAGATAGTCTTTTTACCAAAAGATACATGTCGTACCTTACTTTTTCCTTTTATCAAAGAGAGCTTCATGTAAAAAATGATTAAATAAGAATACTTTATAAATTACATGACTTAGAAGTGCCCCTTTTTTAAAAATTATTTCAATAACAACACTTTATCCAATTCCTGTCTATTTTTATCCTTTAATGCTTTTTATCATTTTAAAAAATTCTATGAATGTAATGAAATTGAAATCATGCATGAATAACATGTAATGATAGAGTCACTGGGACTCCTCTTTACTTTAAAAAAAATTACATGTAAGTCTTACAATGATTACACCTACAAGTATTACATGTAACATGTGTAACTCACAATTCTGTTCCTGAGATGTAAGAAGACTTTTTGAGACTGAGGTGGACCTTGTAGGATGTCAGGAAAACAGGCTGCCTCTTGTGATGTCATCTTGTCAAAGGGTACTCTGCTCTGAAATGCTGCTCCTTCTAAACCTAGTAGTTTATAGACAATTATAGTAGAAAATATAAATATATAGAAATATAAATATATTGAAAGTTACAACATGTGAAACATGATAAACTATTGCATAGAATCTCTTCTATATAAATATATCATTGTTCTTTGGGGAAATAAAAACATAATTCTTTAATACATATCATAGGAAAAAATTTTATTCCTCAGTTACTGACATCCCTTGTAATATCTGGTTTTAATAGCTATTCTAAGGATACTCAAGCTTCTAACCACATGAACTTTACTGGCCTTCTTGCATCAACACACATGTCAATTAATATAAGATACATGTTCTGATAACTGTTGCTAAACTTGTTTTTAAAGAATCTTTCAATACATAATGTTTAAAGTTTTAGATTATCAATCCTTAAATAGCTTAAATTTCTCAGGTTTAATTGTACCTGTTGGGTCGTCATTTTCACTGTCATTTTCTGGTTCCGGTTCTGGGTCGGTCTTGGCAGCTGGCTGAGGCTGAGGGGTAGGTTGAGGTTGGGGAGGTTTCTTGTCCTCAACAGGAGCTTTTTCTTTCTCCTTCTCTTTCTCCTTCTCTTTCTCCTTGTGTTTCTTCTCCTCATCTGATTCCATGTCCTCATCAGAAACAGTTGTGACTTGCTCCTCTACCTCTTTATATTCAACCTATATAATGTGTGTGGGATACCAATTACATTCATATTCATCTACTTCTGCCATTTTTGAATTTATGTATCACTCATCAATCTCTATGTAGAAAAAAAAAATATTAAGGAATCTACCTATGGTTCTCTTGCCTTCTTTTTTAAGATACTGACATATTTAAACACATATCAATAATATATGAACCTGGGATGCTTTCTCATCTATTCTATTAGTCCATGGGTTTTTTACTGAAACTAGCATCAGAGTGTATGCAACTGAGAAGTTGGAATTAAAAGAAATGTAAAGGTCCACGTTGAGATAAATGGGTATGAATGTCAAAGGAGTGCACTCTACAGCATTTTTATACATTATACCTAGCGCAGCGAGAGGCAGGTGAAGCCCGCCTCGCGAAGCGAGGATTAATGGTAACACATATATGTAAGAAAATCAGTGAAAAATGAAAGTTGAATCAGGGGTACTAAGGCCATAAAAAATTTCTTCCAGCCCTGGGCGCCGCCATATTGTCAGCCATTTTGTTTTTAAAAAGTTAGTTCGATCATTGAATGACTGGTACTTATCGATGTTTATTGCCCCTAAACTCGATGAAACAAGTTCCAGTGATTCAATAAAAGGTAATTTGAATTAAAAGAAAATTAAAAAGGAAACCAGATAAGTTTCAATAGTGCTTCAATCAAGAAACACGACTAGTTCTATGTATGTCTTATCATATTATCGGATGGAAAATAAAAACATGAACATCAATGAATTGATCTTTTAGATACTGAATAATTCAATTTTATTACTGCTGCATTTATATGATTTAAATTGATAAACAATGAAAGAAGTAATCAAAAAAGTTCTGAATAACGTAACTCTCTTCGGCTATTTCCGAAGACAAAACGTGTACGTTTTACGTCTAAAACATGACGTCATAATGTAGACTGAGCACGCGACGTTTAGTTAAACTTTGGCTAAAGATTTGAGTAGGCAACCAAGCGGATCCTACTGTGTGCGTTTCAAATAAATTTTATTCTGCAAAAATCAAACAGCACTGTGTTAAATCTGCGCTCGATCCAACGGTTACACCGTTTACATATTACATCATATATACACCTGAACTGAAACCTCTGGACCGAGAAAACAGGTAACACACTGATTTAGAAGAAATTATAATGAATTTCAATAAAACCAAATCAATATAAACTGACTTGGTCATCTAAAGGATTATGAACGCGAAGATATTCGAGCATAATGCACTGCATTTATAACTACATAATGACAACCGAGTCAATTCGGGACACACCTTTGCCTTCTTCCTACGGCTTGAGCGTCTGCCTTCCTCGTCATTGTCTTCCTCTGTCGGAGATCGCTTCTTTTCTTCCATAATTTTACAAATATATTTTTGCAAATTGTAATTTAAAGTTGTCACAAATCTTTTCTTTTTTATTTTTTTTTTCCAGACAAAGCGAACGCTTGCCGGAAGAAAATCAATTTATGAATACCGATCCCGACAGAAAAACGACGACGAGAAACTTGTGCATTTTTTTTATGAGACATAATCGTTAAAAACAAGAAATCAGTACGAAATACTTGCATTTTTTCTGTCCCCAGCTGGTCACTGCTGTGCAATGATAATAAATAAAGTGCTTGTTAATTCTTCTCTCAACATTGATGCATAAATTGTAAAAGTTTTAAGATTTTTGTCAAAAAGTTGTCTTTCTTTTTCCTTAAAAAATGCCGCAAGTTGCTATTTTTTCTCCGTGTAAACGACTTGTTTGTAATACTGCCAAGAAGCTGTCATTTATCTATATAAGGGTCATACTGACCCTACCGAATCGCTTCAAGAAAAAAAGCAAATAACTCAAAAGTATATAAATAAAATGTAAGCAATTCAGACTTACATTTTCCTCTCTCCAAATTTTAAGTGCTTGTGAACATGTAAATTATATACAATTAATGACCAATTTAGGATGTTTTACTTGATAACTTGATTATGTGAAAATTTTATACATATCATCATACACATATACACAATGGAATCTCTCTCTCTCTCTCTCTCTCTCTCTCTCTCTCTCTCTCTCTCTCTCTCTCATAAGTACTGTAGTGTCAATATTAAAAACTGTTTTTAAACGAACTGCTTGGCTTAGTGGTTCCGCGGTGACCTACTACATATAGGTAAAGGGGTTTTAGCCACGGTTGAAGCGTTTATTCGAACGTAGCAGCAGGTCTGTAGCTCCTTGTCTGGAAAAAAAATCGGATAGACGATCCGAATTTTTCCAGACCGGGAGCTACAGACCTGCAGCTAAATCGAACGAAGACCCGATTCCTTTACAAGGTAAGCGTTCGATTTACCTTATGCATGGTGTCCAAAAATCATAACACGTAATAAAAATAATGACAACATCAGTGCAAAGTTCTATGATCATTCAAGAAAAGTATGCCGTATGCTCATGTCTCATGCGTAATTAATTAATGGTAGTGAAAGATGTGTTACATTTACTGAATTTTTTTTTATAAAAAGCTCTGAGAAAGATACGAAAAATTGATGATAGGAAATATCTCTCTCTCTCTCTCTCTCTCTCTCTCTCTCTCTCTCTCTCTCTCTCTCTCTCTCTCTCTCTCTCTCTCTCTCAAAACAAGGATCCATGTTGAAATCTTAGAAAGACTATGGTGAATTATTACCCATACCCGTAGAGAAAACGGTGTCATCCTTATTCGGCGTTTCTTTATTTAAACACGCCTCAATGAATACGATTGGAAGGAGTCACACTTTATTTGTTAAAATCAATTAGATACAAGATAATATGTCTGATCCCATCTCATCAATCAATGATCTGAAAAATCGGAAAATGACAAGAAATTGAAAAACTCAATTAGGCGACTTACAAGGAGGATCAGCCGGTGGAATTAGAGGGTTTACAAGCACTGCAAAAGCAATTTGAAGGAAAAGGGGATAAAAATGGAAAGCATGCATGGAGCTTTGGATATAATTAATACAAATGAACGCACTGTCCCGTGAAAAGAAGAATGAAATGAAAAAAAAATCGAGAAGAAAATACGAAGAGAGAATTGAATATTGTCAACTTTCACGAATTATATGAAAGTATGATTTTAAATATAATTACATGCAGTAAAATTTAATGTACCATGTAAAAATGCTTATAATTAAGAAAATCTCAATACACAGGTACACTGAAAATAATTTCAGTCACGTGCAAAAGTCATGTGAAATATTAATAATGTAACAGTGCATTTTATATGTACATTGAATGGTAAACATTCTCTCTGCGCCTTCCTTCTCTCTCTCTCTCTCTCTCTCTCTCTCTCTCTCTCTCTCTCTCTCCGAACCACTCCTTAATTTTCCATTTTGCACCTTGCCTGGCCATCTGCAATGGGGGACTATGCTAAGCATACACAGGCTGCACCAGATGCACCAGCGAGCACAAATAATGTGCATTAAGCGCTCTGACCATTACATCTCATTACCAGCGGGGAAGCCTTGTTATTAACATTGTTAGGGTGGACATACACTGTCTCCAGTCGCCTCTTGTACCGGTAATTAGAATCCATCCAGAATACACTTTATATGCATCGGATAATTATTTTCTGCAATTGCAATAATAATAAACTTCCTTTGGGGGTCTTAAGAGCAAAAAGTCACCCAGCGGACAATGACCAGTAGAAAGAGTGACCTCTGAGTGCAGAAAGCTAAGAAAAATAGAACAACAAGCTAGGCCGGTTTAATCCGATCGTGTCGGTTCTATCCTCGAACCGATTACTCTTGAGCTCGAGGGGTAAAAAGACCATAATCACGTCATTATATAGTTTTCCTCGCGACTGTACGACAAAGTATTTCATATCTGAAAAAAATATACAATTACATTTTGTTGTTTTCCGGATATTGTAAACCAAACATCATTAGAAATTTCCTACTTTCCATTTCAACATTGAACATCTTTAGAATTTATAATGGCGCCCATCACGTGATGTTCTTGAATTTCAGAGCCACAAACAGTTACAAATTACATGTATATAAAAACTGAATTATTAACACTCTCATTAAGAATAGCGAATCAATGTTTCGTTTCTGTATTATGAAGTTGGTTTTTTTATTTCTATTTTTTTCTTTTAAAGTTTGTTGTTGTTATTTGATTTAACTGTTTTATTTTGTTTGTAATATTTTTGGTTTGGATGGTTCTAAATGCTTTTTAACAAGTGATTGCACCCAACTGAAGTCAATGTATATATCAGCCAACGACTCGGTGCGGGTGCCGGATATGTGAAGATCTTCGCGAAACAGACAATGATTCAATGGTTGTATCTTTTATACAATGATTCACTCCTTTGAGGCAATCCGGGAATTTATGATCAAATTAGAAAACCGGCCTCCACAAAAAAAAAATGAATTTATAATAATCTGCCACGATAGGACAGGTTCACCCAATGATGTCAGATAATATGACCCCGAGCGACTCTGAAACTGGAACTCACTGCCACAACGTATTATAGCATTGTCTTTTGTATAAAACACAACATCTGCCCCCCACGTGCAAAGCTAAGCAACACTGACCACTACCCTCTTTAAAAATAACAAGTTCGACATTTTTTCTTCGTCTTCCAAATTAAACCCAAAGAGAGCATGCGCAATTTGATCAAATTTAATTCACACTCTTTGAGCATGCGCAGATGCTATTTGAGTTCGAAACTCGATTCATTTGATGTCGTGAGACACAAAAGAGGTCTGGGGAAGATTAATTATGGTTTCCACAGATCCAAATTCATTTACAGCTTTCTTTCTTTTTTATATCGACAGCTTTTGCCTCCATTTTATGATATTAGAATTTTCACTTACTTTCGTTCAATGAGCTGTTACCGCATTATCAATTTCGCTAAACTTCCCTTAACAAAGTGTCACAAAATAATAATGAGAAATACAATAGAAACAAAGTAAGGCTTTTAAGGGAAATCCTATCAAGATGATAGCATGGATAATGAGTTATAAACACCACTTTGTATTCTGTTTCCAAATAATCGAATTTGATAATATAAAATATCGCTTACCTTCATGTACATGAATAAGACTTATATAATAACCATTTTTTTTTTACAAATTATAAAGGCTGTTATTTTTTCTTGTTAAATTGTATTCTTTTGAAAATCATTTAAATTACAAAAGAAACAAAGTTAATACAAACACTTTAGATAACAATTTGAATTTAATGCCACAAAGACTTATTCAACCTTATTCCGTTTTTAAGTGATTATAAATTATGCTTTCTGTCAAGTTGAACGCATCATTTTAATATCATTTAACTTGGAAAAAAAAACCAGGATGTAATTAGTTTTATTTAAAACCTTTTTTCTTCAGCCGAAACTGCAAATAAATACATGGTAATTATATTTATTTGTTTATAGATTTAAACATATGTATACATAGATTGGATAAAATTGTTTATAGATTTAAACATACATGTATGTACATAGAATAACAAAAGCCACATAAATCGATTTTTCATTTATGCGCATGGTTGTTTTTTTTTTTTCATTTAGATAGAATCGTGTGGAGAGAGAGAGAGAGAGAGAGAGAGAGAGAGAGAGAGAGAGAGAGAGAGAGAGAGAGAGAGAGAATGCATAAATTAATGTAAAATTGAATATGAAACATAAGTTTTTTGATTTACAGGGATGGAATTTCCAGATTAGGTCATTAGCATAAAGTCTTGTTTCAAGAGATAGGAAAGATGCTACTGGCGATGGAGTTGGACAATGAGAAAAAATATCGGAATGGTAACATGATCCAAATAATCTAGTAAGGACAAAGTGGAGCTTTTGTTCTATGACCCTTCTTCCATCTGCTCTCTCTCTCTCTCTCTCTCTCTCTCTAACCAGAAATAAACAATGAAACTGAAGAGGCTTTATCAAATATTTTTTTGTTTGTATATGTCTTCACCAATATAATGTCAATATAATGTTGAACCCCATAGATATACGGCAAAACGCCAATCTTGAACTATATTTTTCCTTAGAATTGAATTGCAAGTGGCACAAAACTAGCTTTGAAATATTTGACTTTAAAGTCAATATATATATAAAGTATATATATATATATATATATATATATATATATATATATATATATATATATATATATATATATAAAGTATATATATACCTTCATGATAACTTTTTTTCACAAAAAATGACGTTTTAGAGCAAAAATTACATTTTCAATAATGTGTATTTTGAGTCAAAGAAATTCGAGGATTGATATTAATATACGCAACCTCTGTTATAATGAAATGCATAATATACAAATATATGCTTTAAAATGCGTTGATTTTAACTAAAAAATTCGAATTTTATTTTTTGAATTCCATCAACATATAAAGTAAATCAGTGTTAAACATTATGAAAAAAGATGAGAAGAAAATAAATCTCTTATCGTGCTAATCGATTTTAAATTCATGAATATGATAAAGTAAAAGAAAGAAACAAACAGTCCGTAAAAACCACAGACACCTTAAAGCATGACTTGTTTCGAGCACAAATACTCTAAATATTGAATCAAAACGCTAAATCATGTTCTATTGTAATGAGTTAAATTTTGAATTTGCCGGGTAGCAGGTAAATAAGAATTAACATGAATATTTACAAACAACCTATAAAATCAAATGTTACAAAATCACACAAAAGTTTAAAAAGCACTTATAGGACAGGAATCATTTTCATTTCCAGTGCAAAGAAGCCCCCTGATGTCTCCACCATCGTTGGAGCATAGTTACTTATATCTGTTACTATAAAAGACGACTCAAGTATATTAGATCCTTAAGGCCTACTTATCAGCTTGATTCAAGGGCTGTGTATTGACGTCATCAGAAGGAATTTGGGGGAAAACACTTCCGGTTTAGAGTAAATTATGAAACTACGTACACTTGAGGACACACTGAAATATTACACGGTGACCGAATTAACTAAGTGAAATGTTCTTAAAATTTTATATAAATTAGGCCAACGACCCGGGGTCTTGTGATTACGTTCATTAAAGGGGCTGCTGGGTGGTCATGGCCATGTTAAGACTATTTTAATCTCCTTGAAAAGAAGAATTCTGTTAAAAAAATGCATAGGAAAGCACACATTAAATATCAAATCTTATGAAATAAAGATTTTTAAAAAAGGTTTTTTCCCCCTTTGATACTTGTATGTATTTAAATACCTTTTTAATAGATTAAAGCCAAAAGAAATCATACCAGAATTCAAATTATTCAAGTAGATCAAATGGTACTATAGTATTGCAAGATAGATATACGTAGATATACGTAAATTGTTGTTCTTTATATGGATAAGAAACTTTGATAATATGTCTTTCTATTACTTTTCTAAGCAAGGAAACGTTTTTCTTTACTGTTTTGCATGCTTTTACTCACTCACTCAATAGATGACTATTAAAAAAGCAGATTCAAAGAAAGATACAAATAGGAACATGTATTTATTAGTTGTATATATGGGTTATTAAGAAGGCAAAGCTAATTAATTTTATCAATAAAAATTCCCTAATGATTTACTAAAGAAAGCATTTTATTATTTATAGAAGAAAAATATGCAGAACTTATTGGTCCATTTTCCTGAATACTGGTATATATGTTTTTCAATTTTGATTTGCTATTCACATTGCGTGCAAATCAGACGTTAGCTAAGCTGAAATGTTTGAGTAACTTTTCCTCTGAATATCAAAACTCTTAAAATTGTAGGGAAAAAAACAATACAGTCATAAAACTTCTAGCTTTTTCATGACAACGAAATATTTTCGGAACTTATGTCGCGTGAGATGCATATATATATTCATGTATTGAGAAATGATAAAACCAAAAAACCATTGCTTCTCGAAGATGTTTGACAAGCAAACTATAATTGTACTTGACCAGAATTTAATAAAGGTTTTGTTGTTTTTTTTTGACATCAATTTCGTGGATTCATCAAAATTCAGAATTTCGAGAATTCGTCAATTTGTACATAATAGTCTTACTAACAAGTTTTGTTGTTATGTGTCATACCTTGTTAAACATAAGTTTAAACAATTAACAAAAAACACAAAATAAGTGTTCAACAAAGAATCATTTCACTACATATGAAATATGTTTTGCAGCCTGTGTTTGCAGATAAACTCTCGATCCCTTCTTTGTTATCAAATTTCGGAACAAGTGTACTGTTAACGAACTATTTTCACGACGACTTTATTTCGCGTACATGAAGTATCATTTTAAAGATAAACGCTTGAAATGAATTCAAATGCAGATAAATGTTAAATAATCATAGCAATATCAATCTTGTGTAAATTCAGACACCTTTTATGCCATTGTTAAATAATTATTAAGGGGAGATTGGACACGATTTAAGATAAGCATTTTATTTTATTTTTTATTTTTTATGCATTAAACGATTTACATGTGCATTGTGAATGATTTACCAAAATTTGAATGATAGAAGTCAAGTTACAAACGAGATACAGATGTAAAAACTCATTGTTATGTAAACAAAGCTCGCGTCTTTTATTTGTTTATAAATAGTGTAAAGTATGGAATTGCCATTTATTTGACAAATTGATCAGTGGCAAACAAGATAAACTGATTCAATAAGTTCATAAATAATATTATCAACAAAAGAAAGCACCATTTAATTAAAACGTTAAGCAATACAACACATGTATAAACAATTAACAAGACTTGAGCTTTGTTTACAAAACAAAGAATATCAAACTCTGTATCTTGCTTGTAACTCAATTTTTGACTTTCAAATTTTGAGGAAGCATAAACAATATCCTATATTAAATATTCTAGACATTAAAAATAGACTTTTTTTGAAAATTTGGACCTCTAAGTCCCTTTAATATCGTTTTATTTCATATCCCATATCTTGGAAATCTATATACCTTTCTTGATCTTAATTGTCCTATTTTGTTATCTTTACTATCAAACAATTTAGATAACTTCAACATTTTTGACATGGTTGTTCATAACTTTTTTAACTTAAAATTCTCAACTTTTAATCCTACTTTTTAATGTGATCGATTCAATTCGTTCTTATTTCAGATAAATGAAATATGCATTTCAACTGTATTTAAATGAGAGAAACGTTTTATTGAATCACGAGAAATACGCGGTATAGTAGTACAGTACTAGTATTCTCATCAATTTTCGTGGAACACTAATTTTTGTGAGTTTTGTTTTCGACTGTGAATCTTACTCAAGCCATTAAGAAAATTGATACCCACAAATAGTGATGGAGCTAGAGTACCTTTGGTGTTTTCTTTCTTCAATTTAAGCTAATGTTATTTACTTCCATCTCTCAAAGTTGATTTAAAAATCTATATATATTTACCCATTTTATACAATAAATTATATTTTCATAGTTTATTGACCCATTACACAAGGGACCATTCAGACAAAGATTAAAATGTATTTTGTCTATCACAAAAAAGAAATTAAGTAACTAATATTGATTCAATTTATTCTTTAAAAATTATTAGTTGTAATGTATGGACTTGATACAATTCCAATAACTTTGGACACTGTAGAAAATTCGATTACAAATTTGGATGGTTTAAGTTTTCCCGATCTCAGGAAAAAGTCAGAAACACAGGAAAGTGTTTCCCGAGCAACTACATCGATTTTTTTTATTTATTGTCTTTTGCGAGCGCAATTATTTTAAGACAATCTAATATGTTATGTAAATCAATGGATGGGTCCAGACTCCACAGAGAGTTCTATGGATGGGAGAAGTGCAAAGACGCTGTAACTCTAGTAAAGGTCGTGAATTCATTACGTAGAGTCGATATATCATTCTGTATCTACACTGATACAATCTTCTGTATTGGCTGAATATTGAAAAAATATATATTTGTGTTTGATAATCTCAATATTTAAAGAAAAAAAAATTAGAACAAAATAGATAATAGATATGAAAATTACAACAACAAAAACATTTATTTCATTTCAGTTTATTGAAATCATTACATTACAATGATGATAATTATTTTACACATGGTTGAGAATTTTAAACTCCCTTATCTGGAAAAAAAAGTAAAATGTTATCCCAATCAAACAAAAATGTAAATTATATTCTTAATGCTTTATACATGTGTAAGAATTTAGGTAAGAATGATACTTTAGTTTACTTAGAGAACACGAAAAATGTGTAATTATTCTATGAATTATCAATTTTAAAACATCTAAATTACAATTAAAAAATAATTTCGTCCCCCCCCCCCCCCCAAGACGATAAGTGGTGTATCCAAAACTGTTACGAAAATTAATTACAAATTTATCTTCGAACTTATTTTCAATGTTGGCGCATAAACCTGATGGCAGACATCTCCTGCGATAGCAATCAACTGACTGTTGTAGACCAGGGACTTACAAGTATCCGGTATTTCCCCTTCTTTTGAATTTGGAGTTGGTGGTTTCTTTGGACCGTCTTCAGTACACCTTGCCATCATCTGGTTCCATTATCATAGGACAGGGTTTTTTTCTTTTTAAATAAGTATGAACGTTTATATCGTCATTACGTTTTATCAATAAAAACAAACACAATAAATAAAATTGAAATATCATAAAAATTTCATTCTTTTAATGATGTTACATGTACATTGTAGTTTACTGTAAATATTCATTTTTGAACAACGTCGAAACTTTCTTGATGCTTTTAGGACCATAAGAATAAGTCATAATTTGAATCATCAATAAAAGCTTATTGTTTTAAGCAAACAAAATGAAAAGGGAAGTGCAAGTTATAATAACAAATTAAGACTCCAGTCTGTGACCATGGAACCAACCTCCTTGGGGTCTATTTGAAATTGCATTACATATTTCGAGTTGTTGCTTTTTTCATAAGAAATTCAGATACATGATTTTATAAAAAAAAAAAATAATATAATTACACAATAAAAACCCAACCCATTTCCACTTGACAATTTAAAACATATGTAAATTGACTATACATTGTATTGAACGTAAATATACTTAACTTCTCATACATGTTTAATAATTATGCCTTTTATGGATGTTACCGCGATTGTGTTTGCTGTTTTTTATGCCCAATATGATTATAAAAGGTTTTAAAGGGCCAATTTTTGCAACAAAGAATGCAGAATACTAAACCACAACAACTGATATATCCCATGCATGGTAACTCTGCATAGAAAAATATCTTTTTAATAAAATCGATTATTCATTTTTAATTAGCTTAAAGTATATATTCTAAAGACTTTTTATTATTTAGAATCATTTAATAATCATGTTGAATCAACCAGGACAATTAATTAAATATCGATTTAATCCTACTGACACCGCCTTTATCAACTTTCCTTATCTACTGTTCAGCCTGAAATAAGAAGTTTTACCTAAAAATAAAATGCATTAATCTTGAATTTACTATATTAGTAGTTTTAAATTGTTTGATGATGGCGGGGCCTGTCGCTGGCTGTTGACCATGCTTGCCTAAATTTAAGTGAGTTATATGCATTTTTGGAACACTAAACATCAAACAAATAGTCTGAAAAAATACATGAACCGTTTCCTGCTATATATATCTTATGTGACGAAAACAATTTTCCATGTTAATTATATCATGTTGTTAATAGTTTAAACAGTTACAATTAAATTCGTTTGTTAAGAAATGAATGCAAGATTAAAAAAAATAAATATATTAAAGTGAAAAAAAATCTTTTATCATCCTATGACCTCATTATTTTGTGTTTTTTAAGTCACATATTTTTTATTCTGTCTGCCTGAATATTTAAACTAGACGATAACAAACAGACGCATATTATTGTTCATATAAAAACATGAATTGTACATTCCAGGTAATCAAGCGAAGCATTGAATATACATTGCGATGACCGAACGACCTCTGGAAATATGTCCGTACGGTCTAAACTTCGATTTATATTCAAAAGTCATCAGCGATATGACCCTGATGCTTTTCTATGCTTTGCAGAAAACGACTCATGTTGCAGCATTAATAAATATGCAAGCCTTATACTTCTCATATATTTGCAAAATGGCACTGCATTTTCGTTTATTGACTCTTTATCCACTGTGGTTGTTTTCGATCTCTCAATCTCTTGTATTGTCGTTGGCTTGCTGAAGTTATGCTAATCTATACGTTGACAAGACCTTAGTATGGAGATATGACCCGGTCAACTTATTTCTGACCAAGTCATAAATCTTTGAGGTGAATTTTTTGGTGGAAAGACGTGTATTCGTTGTGATTTGTACATAAAGTTAGAATTATGAGAGTTTTTAAGCGAGAGTAAAAATATATATATTGTGTTTTCTTATTAACACGTTATGTAAATACGGTTTGGAATTTAAAAAGCATGCAAAATTACAACATTCAGCAACTATGTACTAAGAGATGAAAATTAATTTTAAACTAGACAATGATATGTAATTTAATGTAATTATAAATTGTCATGTAAAATAAATCAAATAGAAAAAAAATGAAAATGTTAAGAATTAATGCTTTAAAAATATGCTCTATGGTTTATTAACAAAAAAAAATTAATACAACAATTTATACGCTTTCAAGACAATAATTAAATAAAAACAAAAATGAAAAATAAATCTGCAATTCAGATCAGCAACAACAAAAAGGTTAACCCCCTCATCTACTACAACTCACGTATGTAAACTTAAGCTGACCCTTGAAGTCTTCCACAGCGGTAAAAATATTTTGTGAATGAAAAACTGGCATTCCTCTGTAGTTCGCAGGAAATTATATGCAAGTTGACCTCTCTGAAATGTGGCGCGAACGAGGTCATTTTGGTCCAAGACATTGACCTTGTAATGCCTTATCTCTTAAAAATCATTTTGGTTGAAATATTTTTCTAAAACGAAAAATTACAGAAATAAAACGTATGCAGGTTTTAGCTTATGATGTGGTTTTGAATTTGGTCACACAATGGGGCAGCTGCCTCTACAAGTTTGTTTTGCAAATGAATCACACTTATCGTTTTTGCGCTAAGGTGGTTTACCACGGAAAGGAAGTTACCTTAAGTTTTCTCACCAGGGGTTCGGCTTTGTGAAAACTGAGAACTTCATTCATAAAAAAGGAGCGAAAAAAAGCAGATTGAGAACCCAACGTGGAGGGGAAGGCATGGTTCACTTGTAGAGTAGAAATTCCAGGTTACGAATGAGAATAAGGGAAAATTTGCCCACTCTCTACACTTTACACATGTAATGTATTAGTACTTCTGCAACTTGTCGATTTAGTATTCTTTCAAAGAAGACTTTAAAAATTGTACCAAAATATTTCAACTTGTCGATTTAGTATTCTTTTAAAGAAGACTTTAAAAATTGCACCAAAATATTTGACACAAAAACGTTTCGACAGAAAAGAAAAAAAAATGTTTTTAAAAAGACGCCCAGCACACAGCTGAAAAAATAAAAACCGCGGATATGATTTGGCCAGATATGCTGTTCTAATAATCTTTAAGATCACAGAAAGCGAATTTAAAATTATGCAATCAGTTATATAACATTTTCATTTTAATAACTAGGTTTATTACTTGGTGTTCAAGTGAAATTCAAATTAAGCGGTTTACCTTACGTTAACATAGTAACAAAATTGTAGTTTGCATTAATATTTACAAAGACACATTTAAACGTTAAAATGTACTTTAAAGAACAACATATGCATTAAGATTTAGATATCAAGTCAGCGTCAACTGCATACATGATAGGCCTGCATATATTCACACACAAATAATAGAAAAATCTATACCATGAATCTTATTTTTAATAATTAATATGGCTTTATGTTTTATAGTGGCAAAGCGAGACGAGAATACCGAAAGCTCCTCTTCTCAAGAGATTTCTATTCATAGCATGAAAACATTTTAAATGACGTCAGACGAACCTAACATCGATAGACCCTTCAATTTAGCCTTGCATTAGACTTTCAGTGCTTTTCTGAGATGAATATTAAAGAAAACCCCTTATTTTTTTTATAATATCAAACAAAACTAGTCTAGATAGTTTATACTATCAATGAGTATACGTGATCCGTTTGATTTGAGAATCAATTTATACACATAAAATGAAATACAGTACTTTGATATTTTTTAAAATCATAATTCGTAAGCATCAAATATATTAATAAAAGCCATGATTTCGGACAGTAATTGACGACCCATCTACACAAACTGTTAGATTAATACATTTATTATAAGCAAACAATATAGTACACTAAGTCGAGCATTAATGTTTCAAGTTGTAATAGACGTCCCATTTCTTAATTCGATCTCGTTTTTTTTTTAAGATCATAGATACTGTCTGGTAATTGTTTGATATAGAACCTTACATATGAAACGGCACACCAGGTTCAAACATGCCCATTTCTAGTTTACTTTGTGTGCTCTGTGGAATTGAATTTTCAATATTAGTAAAAGAGTAACAATTAGGGAGCAATTCTTGGGGCAGAACTTTATCAATGGCTTAATATTTCAAAAATTCAAAATCCCTTATTTATCTACTAATGTAAAGATTCATATTTAACTCAAAATATGCACGAATGTCTTAAATGTGGTCACCATTCTTAAAATGAATTGCAAATACTGTAACTGTTGGACGTAAGGGTAAGAAAAATTGATTTAGGCGACTGTATATTTTCTTCCGACGAAATAGTTTTTCTAGACATCACTCTCTTTGTCAGACGTGATGGAATCGAAGTACGTCGCGGATGATTTATTGAAACGTCTAGCGTTTTTAACACCAACGTTTTAAAGTGATACTTTTTTGGCTTTTCTGCGGTAATAAAAGTCTTTGAGTATATTGTTCTGCAATATTTGACATAACAGAAAGTACTTATCATTCAATTAATGACCTTTTTCGATACTAGAAGACAAGAACGAATACTGGTTTTTATGTAAATTGTTTCCATCACATTGAAACTGAATTGCTATTGTATACACATATACATATACACCCTATCATATGCTTGCGCTATTAGATAAAATTGTAATGGATTATAAAATCATGAAAGTATTTTTGTTCATTTTTGCACAGCCAGTTAGAATATAAGAAAGTATATATACTTACATTTATCAAATGGTTAAATATATACTTTGATACATTTTCGAAAGCATTAACTTTCAGCAAATACATGTATTTTGCATAAAGAATGACTTGATTTTCAATGTGACGTCTATGCACCCTAAAGTGATGAGACGATACATTGAGAAAGTAGTCAATCTTCTTAATGAATCAGCCATGTTGTCGCTGATGCAAGCGATGTAGAGGATTCTTCTGCAATAAGTGGCAAATCGTGAGAGAGTTACGCTGCACTGCTTCAAAAATAAAACTCATTTCACACAGACGAAAGGCTTGTTTAAGATTTTATTCTTGTCCATATTTTTCTACATATAACTACTAGTAAAGGTTTTACCACAAAAATCAGACTGGTACATCGATGAAATGAGAATGCATTGAAGAAACCATTGGGGAAACAAAAAAACATTACCAGTTTTAAAGGCTTTTAAGTAAATGACGCATCAGTTACTTAATGCTTGTATAGTACAGCATTTCTTTATAAAAATTGTACAAATATCTATGTAATTATTCAACATGTAATGACTTTCAGAATTTACCAAATTCATATAATTCATAAAATCAAATGTATTAAAACACACTGAATATACAATTGTGTAGCAGTTTTAGAACGTTGGTTAAATTTGTCTTGTTTTCTAAACATCGCAAAAAATGCAAGCAACCTCTATTCATAAAAGTACCACAAAATAATATTTTTGAAAGTTATCATTGATTACCAAATCAGATACAAAAAGAATATATCAAATGTATTATATATATTTTCGAATTGGTAAAATTTTGGGGGGGGGGAAATGCAAATTTTAAATGTGATAATCAAGGTGTCAGGTATTTGTCTGAATGGATGAGCTTAATTTGACAGAAAAAAAAATCACTGGTAAAACCTCCACATTCATACCCAATTCACTGGGATGGGACACTGTAACAACATATGATCAATCAGGAGCAACTCATAGTTTAACAGAGAAAAATAAAACCAATATAAAAAAATAATAAAACAACAAAATTGGTTGACAATATTCTAAAGACTGGTTCATATAACATAACAGAAGAAATCCTACATAGTACTCAATAACCCTCAGCGGAAATTTTTTGACATTAAATAAAGTAATGTTCATAGGGTTTGAATATTTACTCCTGGAAAATCTTTAAATTGATAGTACTTGTCATTATCAACGGTAAACAGAATCCAGTAAAAACAAACTTTGATTCTCTTTTTGATTCGAATTTGCGTATAAATGAAACTCTTTGGTATCAAAGCACCTATAAAACCTCTCCTTTTTAAAACACAACATCGAGTGGTATTCATTAACAAGTGCTAACGATTTTGTTTCAGCAAAGTCTCTAATTGCAGTATATAGATGATGCAGATTTTTCTTTGCCGCCATCATTTAGGATAAAAACATTGTATAGTCTAAATTTACCAAGAAAATTAATTTTCAAACATTCAGATAATTAGCAGTTTCCGTATCATTTTTCAGTAATATTTTTCATATATTACGGACGCAATATTCATCAAATTTGAAAGTCATGGCTGTTTTGTTAATCAATTACTTTTTTAAATACTAGTATTTTTATCAAGGGTGGCTACCAAAGTTATTTCGCCCTGCTTTTCGTTGTGATCATTTTTTAAAAGCTGTGTTCAAAGAAGTGCAACTATAAGGCTTCGTTGTCTAAATATAACAAACTTAACTTATTTAGATAATAGAAATACTTCTTGGCAAGAACAGTTTTATACATATATGAACAAATCCACTATCATAACTCTAGAAGGACATATGTTTCATCATCATTGAGTATTAATATTCAAAGCACTGTTTACAATCCTGTGTTTTTATTTTTGTAAATGATGAAGGGCTTTTCTATTTCAAAAATTGCTTATATAAAAAAATCATATCAATATATGACATTACCGTAAGGCTTTCTTAATTTTCATTAAAAACTTAGAGAATGTTTTATTTGACAAGAAAGATTTTAAACAAAAGTGCAAAAATTAAATACAGATACAAACACAATATATAGAAAAGAAAAGTATAAAGAAAGAAATATTTCGCGCCAAATACAAAAATGATGTTTCCCGCCAATGATAAAAATGTTTTAAGTCACCTTGAATTTTTCAGTCTCCAGTACCAACTGTTTAATCATTGAATTGTGAATATTCACATAGCAAATTTTTCACAAGTTATACAATTTTATCAAATGCGCGTATAGCTCTGTTAGGCATCTCAAAGGAGAATTTTAATGTATGATGTCAACAAAATATAAGTATTAATTTTAAATACCGTTTAGTCCAATGTATAATTATGCAATACAGCCATATTAAGTTTTAAAAATCCGGTAATAATTTTGCTTCAAAAGTAGGTTTAATTGAAAAACAACTATTTCATTCATTAGTTATATAAAAAACCTTTTAGGCAAGTCATAAATAAATCAATTGTGTTTCAATAATTAAACAGGGTACAGCTGCCATTTAAATTTTGTATATGAACTTTATCTCTTTCATCTTTTATTTGTATTTCCTCTTTTTCATCAGTGTAATGCTTTAAGAAAATATAATGTATAAAATATCTATTATTATTGTAACTCTTCTGCACGTTTTTTCTTAGCGCCCATTGATTGATACTTATAAAATGCTTAAGAAATACGGATAAAAACACAGAAAACACACATGAAAAATTATAAAAAAATGTTTTAAAAATTCCTCCGTTGAGGTAGATATGGTTGCTATATAGTCTTACATCATGTGAAACACACAAGTAATAAAGCAAAAAACTGCACAACAAATCATTACGTAATACTCGATCACGTGACAAAAACAGCAACAATGTACAAAAATATGACTACGTTATTAAAATGTATCTTTTCAGCACTATTTCTCAAAGGTAGAACTTGTCAGATAGTACTCACGAAAAGTACGGGTGACTTTCTACACACTTGTCGTGGTTTCACATTAAGATATGACGGTGCAGATGGTTTGCTCATAAGGAAAATGAAGTAAAATATCCGCTGCATCTAGTTTCGCTCCAGCATTTTCAATCATATTTGAATCAAATTAAAAACACATAATAAATCCACACAGATAAAATCATTGTTACAAAACTTATTTTCACCACGAATGTTAACAACAAATGACGTTTTAAATTCACAGACCTCCTATTCCGGAACTATGCCCATCACCGAGCCCGATATTACCATTATTTCCGTTTCGAACAAGTGGTTTTTCGGGTGTTCGAATAGGACAATCAGCAATAAGATGTTCAGTGGATTTACAATTATGGCATCTCTTTGGTAAAGGACCATGTGGGCATTTGGCAGCAATATGGTTTCCAAAATCACCACAATTGTAGCACCTAGAGCAATGAGGAATAAATATGCACAAGTAATCTTTAAAATTGGATATTGTCCCTAGAAATACACATATTCGATGTTAGCTATTGGTTTGAACATTTTTCAATTTTTTATGAGAGATAAGATGTACCTTATTTTCCTGAATTTCTTTCTAGAAAGCGGCCTTCTTGAACTTCCTCTGCATTCCGTTCCTGAAGGTCCACAAACAAAAGTAGCTTCTACGCCCTTATCTGAAGGTTTGCATTCAAATTCCACTTCTTCTCCGTCATCTAGGCTTCTGAATCCGGATTTGTGGACAACAGACTACACCAGAAAGTACAAATTGGATAAATTTCAAAGCTGTTAATTTGCATATAAGAAAAATTATATTTTAAAATATGTATAACCAGGCGTTTGAGGTAAAGTATCATTTGTATCATAATTTCTATAGAGGACTTGAAGTGCAGTTCAATATTCAATAAGTCATGTGCTGAAATGTACTTTCTTTACATCTTGATCATAAGCTACTGCAATTGTAAGTTCAAATTCCTACGACATTTCGTCTGGATAAATACATATATTACGGAAATCGATACACGACAGAGTGTAAGGTTATATATTCTCAATACGCCCTTCTCCGAGAGGCTATTTGCATCACATTAGGATGAAATATCCTGGCAGAGAGCCTAAGAGCAGCGATTCCTGTACTTATTGATTTAGTTATAAACAACGTACAGTCGACGCTAGACTAGCGCCATCGACTTGTCTTCTAAGTGAGGTTTAGAAATCAGATTTTCTCGAACGTGAAAACACAAACGTTTACCGTACATTTTGGCATCTTGTTTTTCTGTTATTCCCACTTAAAACACACAGAAATAACGTTAATCTTTTTACATACCGAAATTAGTTTTTTTTGTTTTTGTTTTTTTTTAAATTTTTTTTTTAAATTTTAATTATTAAAATAAATTAAGTATATCATTCAAGTAATAATAAGTAATAATAGATGTAGACGTTAATAAATGAAATCATTGACTACTTATAGAATTTTAATTAGTTATCTGAATCATTTAAACTGATAATAATTATATCAAAATGATCTTTTGGCCTTGTATGAAAAATAGATTTAGCTTTTAATTCAGGACAATTTCTGATGACTTTAAACTTTAAAAAATTTGGTAAAAACATCAGGTAATTGTTTTCGTTATTTTAAAAAATTAAAATAAACACACTACGACAGTCCGCCTCTCCCGTTTGAGCCATTACATATATAATTCTCCTAAACATTTGCTTAATAATACAACAACTCAATTTTGGTATTTTTGTGTTTCACCGAGAAAAACTGTTTTAGTGTACACTAGTATTTTACTGTGAAACAGGAAATGGTGAGTACATCAAAGTCATCACGTCATTTTTAAATGTCAGCAACATGACGATAGACCTTCCAAGTGATCTTAATTCTGAAAACCGTACCAATACATTGATGTTGCATCCCCAAGGGTATTAAAAACTTTAAATAGATCATTTAATGCATGGTCTTTCATTTTATGCACTTTTACTAAGCAGTTTCATGTAACGTAATAGAAAGGTGAATATCAACGTTATCCTTTTGACTCCTTAATTTTTTACAGGTACTTTCCTAACACAATTTTTTTTTTTTTTACACTTTTATCATGTATATTCAACATCAGATAAAATGTCCATAGGATAAAACTACATCAAAACAAAACTAGAAAACAAAATGTTTTTCCTCTCAATTTGTATATTTAACTGTACCCGAATGTTTTCCTTAATTCATTCATGAATTTAAAGAAAAGTTTACGTATGGTTTACTCATATAGATTTTGATGTGAGTTTTATTCAATCACTTTATTTACGTCAACAACAAAGCAGAAGCCTAATGAACTTTCAATGTTTTCTCAACTCAGATTTTTATTTTTAAAAAGTAGAATTTGGTTTTGGTAAGTATATTCACTAATTCAAAGTCTTTTCCTGAAAGAAATTCATGGCTGTTTGAGAGCTGAATGTATTAACAATTCAATGTGTTTTTCAAAGTTTATGTTACTTACCAGCTAAAAAATACAATATTGTACAGAATGTAATTATTTAAATAAAAACTAAGAGTTTTTACATTTTTTACGTTTTTCAGTTGTTACGTTGTTAATTAATAAAATAAAACAATCATAAAATAATAATCAGAAATAAAAATCTTATGTGATGATGATTATTTGCAGATGCTACTGTTAAAAAAATTTCCAACAATTAAATCATTCAATTATTTTCAGTGCTGGGGAGGGCACTTACGTTTTTTTATTTACTTAAAAAATTTAGAGGGAAACAATATTTTGAAATTTTTATTTATGATTGATGTCTTACAGTTTTGTTAATGTTGAGTTTGAAATGTAAATTTGATCAATTTAATTCTTATCCAAATTTAGAATGTATTGTTGATAAAGTTATTTATCATTAGATAGAAACATACAACCCCAACTAAACACCAATCAAATAATAGAAACAATCTGATATAAACAGGGTTATAATAATAAAGTGACGTTTACATTGTTCTAAATTGTATCTATAGGTAAAGTGAAATCAAAAAAGGAAACAATGGATATAGCATTAGAAAATTGGATAGCAAAGTTTTAGAAATTTTTATTGTATTTTAGTTCAAGTTTTGATGGCTTATTTAAACAAAAAATAGTATAAATTGAAGAAGTTATGTCATCATGATTTTCAAACTTAATTTCAAATTTATGAAGAAAAATAGATGGGTTTTTTTTGTTAGTATTTTTAACATGCAATATTACTTTATGGACTTAAAAAAACATAAGAAATTGTTAGACAAATAATGATAATTTAACAGAGAAAATTTTAACCTACCAGTTTGTATGACGTGAACATTAAAAAGGAAGATATGACGTAATATAGAAAAGCACTTAGTAAAAAAATTGTTTTGGAACTCAGCATGCGCAACCCGGATAAATCCGGAATGAGCATGGAAGGTATACTGAGATAAATGCACATCTTCTGAGACTGCGCTTTAAAATGCGCTGTTATTTCCTGCTTTAAGAAAAAATGGAAACGTTGCCCATTACTTTACATAATCAAGAGGTACACATCACTACAGTTACAGTTTTTTTTATTAATCATTCTACAGATTTCGTTACCTCACTTACTTCATATCGATAAAATTCGTATTAATTTACTGTCAAAAACAATATGGTAAACACGTAATAATATTGTTCAAGGTAACTTCAATGATCTACGAAAATTGAGGCAAAAATAACATCAAAGAGCCAACAGACATTCAGAATATAGATATACATGTAGGAACAAATCTAGTGATGCTAAGACGGTCCAGGTGAGCTAAAATTTACTTAATGAGTAAACGTTACGTACTTGATGAACAAACACGTCCTGTGTCCCATCGTCTGGGGTAACAAAGCCCCATCCTTTGGCCACATTAAACCATTTACATCGGCCCCTCTTCCGCCCACCACCTGTAAAGAAATTGCACTGTATGGCAGCCATTTTGTATACACAAACATTTCAAGAGAGGGCTGAAAAGAAACCGCACACTGTCAAACTTTCAATTAACTTTTCAACACTTCTTCAAATCCGAAAAAAAGTGTCTTTAAGGAGTGGATACGTACTGAGAGGCATACTGCATCATTTATTTCATAAGGTCATTGATGTTTGAACAGGCAAAATATCAAATTACTATTTTTCTTCTTTTTCCCCCTTTATATCTCATTCTTTCAATCTTATTTATAACATGAAATTGTATTATTAATTTTACCATCACATTTACCAATTCCATGAATTACCTTTAATAAGTTTAGCATACTTGTCTTCTGCAATACTTTAAACATGAAATGTTGTCAAATTTTATTGCACAAAAAATATTCCCTTTAAAGTAAAATGACTTATTAATTATGATGTGTAAAACTAAAAGAGCGATGGTAAAGGATGAGGAGAAACTTATGTAAGAAAAACAAGTCTTTGCTACATTTTTTATAAACATTGCAAAATTTACCATCAATATCAACAACAAAATTCACATTTCTTGAATTATCTCTTTTATCTATTACTTATTACATTTTCTTCAACAGCCAAATTAGGTTTTAAAAGAAAACAACAAGCAGAAATGATATACCAGTTGCAGCACATTGACTTCAGATAACATATATTGATAGCATGAGATACCATTTGTTTATTCAGTGAAACAAATCAAACCCATTCTGGATGAGTTCTGATTGTATTTGCTCCTTATCTATAATAAATCAGCTAGCTGGATTCCATACATATGACATGTAAATATTTATTATAAATGGTCACTTGGCTACTTTTTATTATGCTTCAGAGAATTGAAGAGTTTGAAGGGCTTTGATTGGCAGGTCAAGAATAAATATCCTGTTGAAGCAAAGAAGTAATAGAACCAATGCAACAATTTTTCTTAGTGTCTAATTATTTGGCTTAGGTGTCCTATATCAACTTAAAATTACTAATTATCCACTTTCTCTGCAACCCAAAAAATTGCAAAAATATATATATTTTATACAAGAGAGTTTTTCTATACAAGAGAGCTTTTCAGCTTAAAGTGTGTTTATATAAGCAGATTAAATAGTTTTTCTAAAGACTGTAAGTGTTCAGAAATAATAATAAATATTTTAATTGTTTTAAATGCAACTACAGGTGAAGGCCTGTTGTGAAACAAATAAACTTAATGTACTAATAACTCAAACAAAATATGACATAGGTTTTGTTGCCATGTAGTCAAAAAGCTTCTACAGTCATGACACTAGGCAATTACATGTTTTTTTTTCTTCAAAAACTGTGAAAAAAGTATGCTAATAACGGATACAAATAATCAGTTTAAAAAATTTAGATGTCTTTTCTTTAAACTTTTAGTGATTTTCAAAGAAGTGTTTAAAATAAAAACATTTTAACACACACAGTAACAGTAAAAAAAAAATGAAAACATATTTTAATCTTTAAGAAACATTTGCTACCAACTGGTTGTTTAACTTGAGACACTAAGTGGACTAGACTTAGCACTCGTAAATAATAGCAGTGTCCAGCCACATGCCCAAGGCAATCCAGAGGTTGAATTTCTTTTTATTTCGCCTGTTTATTTATTAGTGTTGGCTTAACTCCCATAAATTAAATAAGGTTATTCTGTTGTGGTTATGAAGAAATACAATTTAAAACTTTATTTATCAATTTTCAAAGGATCATGATGAAACAGAATGTGTATATAATACTTTATTAATATTAATATTCTGAAAAAGGTTTTTCAGATGTTATGTGTTTTAAATAATTTGCCAATGAAATTTAGAATGAATATGAAACATTTAAATGATTTTTTTTTAAATCTTACTTCAAAGCAAATGAATCTTTAGGAGGAATTAAAATATCAAGTAAAATATCTGCAAAATTCTGATCAGATCATTTACTCACCCAGTTGTGAAATAACCATCTTTAACAAAGATAGGAATGAGTAAATGTTGGGGAAAACAATATTCCTGATAGAAGGAAAAGGAGTACCAGTATCAAGCCACTCCCATGATTCATTGAGCAAAGGTCAAGGGTGAATTAGTGCTGTAAAAATTCTCAGAGAACAGTTATTTCCAAATATCAGATTTAAATTGAATGAATATTGTTTACTATTACCTTTTCAATAGAAATCTGTTTTAAAGCTTTTTTGAGTAGTATTTAAACAATTACTTTATTTTCTGATGACATCAGATTTCTCCTCTTTTATTTTGGATTAATCTTTCACTTTTAATTTTGCATATAAATCCAAGTAATCACATATGTAGCTCTCGAAAATCGGAGTTAAGAAAAGCATGGCACCATATAATTATGAAAATAACGTGAACACAATAACCAGACTACGATTTCAGAAAATGACATGTAAGATTAGAAATGACAAATTAAATCTTTAAAAATAGGCAAATATAAAACAATTGAATCTAATCACTCTATAATGCATCTACAACCTCCTCCATTTCCTCCCATTCTCCTGCGTCATTGGTTGAAAATCAGGTCCATGAAGAGAAAACAATTGAATCCTAAACTATTAACTTGTCACACACCACATATCCATCCTCGAAAGATTTTTAAAAACAGTGCCTAATTTTAAACTAGTCCTTCTCGCTACGATGAACTCATTCGAGTTTTTGAGATCTATTCTGAATAACGTCCCTTTCTTAGAGTTGTTCATGGTAATTTCCCATCATTATAGATCAAGGTCGCTGGCGATACACCTCCTGGCTGACCACTGATTTAGTAGGTCAGTACTGACCATGCGATGCCGACGCTAGATGCGATACATTAATCTATAATCAATTCTTGTTTACAGCCTACGAATATGATTTCATTGCTTATCCTCATGAACTCGACGAAGTGGAAGTACGTCCGATCGAAGATATCTAGCGTTTCAACCCAAAGATATTTTCTCCTTGTGACCTCAACGCGCGGCCAAGGGTCAATATTCTCTAGCTGCCACACAAAAACTCAGCGGAAACCCTTCGCGCGTCCGTTACTAAGATTCGGCATGGTGCAACTGGGTCAGGTCAGTTTTATAAATATCCGTGGATGCTCATAGTCAGCCGTGAAGTCGAGCTACCTTGTCCCCGCAGAATTTATCATAATGAGTTAAAAATGTAAACATGTGATGCGATCCTAATGTTTGATAATTCTTTGGATTATCACACATGCTCTCTTTATTTCTTTCTATACAATGCCCCCTCAAACCACATCCGGAAGGCAACAAATTCAGGTCAGATAATAAAATAGTTCAATGACATACATAACGTGGTGTACATTCCAAATGACGTGCACCAAAACACTTCAAAAACACATTCTTACGAGAAAAAGACCTACCGTTAACCTCAATTTAACATGAGGAGTGTATGTAAACAATGCCACCTACGACATTGATTCATTCGCTTTTGCGTTATACTACAAAGATATTACGTTACAATTACAAAGACGGGTGTTATTGAGGATTATCTGTAATTTTTCTTTCTTTCAAAACGTTCTCAGTATATTGACCCCAATTTCAAGTGTCCACTTCAAATGTAATATGGAAATATCCCAAAGAACCTTTAAATTTCTTTAAAAAAAAACTTTGATTTAAAGACCATGTCAACTGTTCTATTTGTCTCTAAATCAGTGCCACGTGGCCCTTATAAAAGGATGTAACAGTCAACAGTTGTGTGGGAGATATTTAGTAGCATCTGCCGACGACCTCCTTCCTCCAATTGTCCAGCCAAACGACGCGAGTTCATGACCCTTTCATGCTTCTGCTTCACTATGTCCTCTAGATAGAAGCAGGTGCGCCCCCTCCTTACAGACGTACATCCGCTCTCAACTTCCAGTATCCCTATTCCCTATTTTTTCCCTTCCTTTTTAATCAAACAATTGACAAAAGACCATAAAATGGTGAAAATTTGTCTGCTAAATAGGAAATATTTTCAAAAGCAGAAAAACCATTAAATGATCAAATTATACTTAAGACACTAAAATTTACAATATCGTTTTTTCAGTTTCTATTATTTTCTTTTTACGTATTTTTATTAAATCACTTCGATCGCATCGTGCACAATATTTTATTATCAACTCATGAATATTCATGAGGTTGTGCAATGATATTTTTTCTGCGCAGCTATGCTCCGCCTTCTGCTGAAATCGCGATAGCTCGCATAAGAATTAAACAGGGAGCGACTCTTGCTGAGCAAATGACAGCAACAATATATATGAAAAGGAAGGGTTTTCTTTTTAAAAAATACACCTACTGTTAGTAAGAATAAAAAATTAAAAAAAAAAATTAATATTAAAGATTATGAATATGAAAAAGTTTTGAAATGGTTTTCTTTCAAAAAAAAAATGTGTGAACATTTTTAATTTTTTTCAACAATATTCACTTAAAATGTTAAAAGTCATTATGATGAATTTTTATAACTTTTGTATTTCTTCAAAAAATAAAAAATAATTTGTTTAAGTGAAAGATAAGCACAGCTATAATCATATCCTCCATGTCATAAAGTTAAGTCATTACTTTTCACTCCTTGTCGACAAATAATTGTTCTTTTTTTATATCTGAGATCCAACAAGATCACCCTTTTGTTTAGTTACGAAAAGTGCAGAAAACGCGTTTTAAAATATTTAAACTAGTGACTCATGATATTTGTAAATAAATGACCAAGAACATTTCATATTTATGCAATACTTACAAATAATATACAAAAACTATTTATACTGAAGCACTTTATATGACCAATGTGTCTCTCTCTATATATTATCCACATTTTATTAATGATGAATAGCTTGTCTGGCTAATATGCCTCTGATAGTATACATATAGTATTCATTAGTTGCTTAGATTGGCAGAAATCTGTGATAACAATATGCTGGTGGGTTTTCCTCATTAACTGTTTTATATATTACATTCACTTGTCTGGCAGATTCTTCATGTATTCCAACATTGCTGTGTTCCTAAAAATTATCACCCTTTTATATATACTGATTTACAGATGCTGGTAAATGTACAAAGATAGTCTACTATTCTATTATCATCATTGATGAAAATATTGTAAAAATCTGCAACAAACACAAGCAATAAATAAGTCTATCTTTCCTTACAACAGTATCATAAAGTACTCGGAAAAGTTACCTGAAATAATTAGATTGTTAATGCATATACAATGCATATATATTTTCAAAATTCAAAGAATTGTCTATTCTTGAATTTGAAAAAGGAATATTTAATGTTTTTGTCGTATCAAATTTATTTTAAAATATTATTTTCTATTTTCCAAAATGAAATGCAATTTCATAAGAACCCCAAAGTGTGTATCTGATTACATTTGAAAATCACAAAAAATTTTAAGATCATATCATGCAAATAATATTTATACTCTTTTCATTTTTCCATTCTTGGACATTTAACATAGTCATTGGTCATTAAAAGAGATCTTTAAAACAGACATTGATTGTTAAATAGAACTTAAATTTTTCAATTTTATTTTAGCGACCAATTACATAATGATCAATATTTGTCTATATCATCACAAATATATCATGAATGTCACTATACAATTAAATGCAGTTTTTTTTTTCAAACAAAAATGTTTGATGAACTTACGTAATATGTATAATAGTATATTGGCATTTACAACCAGTTATACATGCATGTCAAAACATATGTAAAATTTTTAAACGCATGATAACCAACAGGGATGTTCTTTGATTGAAAATCTTAGAATAAATCATATTTAACTAAAAATCAAAACATTTTTACTTATCTGTCTTTACCATTTGTAACATTAACACTTTGGACGGCTGGAATATATCCTATCTGAGAAGTAGAAGCATGCCATAATGCTGTGCCTTGCATCAGGAGCTGAGAGTTTGCACCCGAAGAGTTCTGCAGATGGACATGATTTGTATAATCCTTCATGGTGAGGGAAACTCACAGAAAGGACCAACTGTCTGTGTACAGTACAAGATAGAGACGATGCGATAGAAAGGTGTTGCGCCGGTCACTTGGTCAAACAAGCCTTCTCGACCTAACTTACGAGGCTTCACGCCTCACTGGTTTGTAATTGCTAACTTTTTGACCACTGTGATAGACACACGGTGAGTATGACCGAACGTGGAGGTAAAAATGCTGATATTTTCTCCAGTTATTTTTTTTAAAGAGTCTGCTCCTATTGTGAAAACTAAATGTTAAACGTTCATGGCATTGAAAGTTGAGATCCTACTCCGATGAGAGAGAAATTGTTTAGTTTTGGGGGAGAAGAATTTTGATAATGCGATTGTAACAATTTGCTTGCTTTCCAGCTTTCCCCTCTCTGTCGCCCGGTCATCAGCTCTGACTGAGGATACACTGAGAAGTCAAGGTCGGGATGACCAGACGGCATTAAGCGATAACACCACGTCAATACTACTGTCCTACGGGAGGGGGAAAAACAACACAGGTGATCAATCCCGCAATTAAGACAGATGCTTCATACATTTTGTACATATCTCCTTTTTTTGTTTTGAACGACACAGTGAAAACTATTTATTTGTTAAAATATTAAAATAGTAAATTAGACACATATAGATTCATATATTATTTTCGTGCTCACTTTCAATACCCCGCCATTAAGACAGATGCTCCATACATTTCATACATATCACCTTTTTTGTTTTGAACGACACAGTGAAAATATTAAAATAGTAAATTAGACACATATAGATTCATATATTATTTTCGTGCTCATTTTCAATATCCCGCCACCAAGACAGATGCTTCATACATTTTGTACATATTTCCTTTTATGTTTTTTAACGAAACAGTGAAATTCACTCTTTATTTGTCAAAATATTTAATATAGTACATTAGACACATATAGCTTCATATATCATTTTCATAATTTAATGCTAACTTTCAATTGATTTTTTGTTCATTAAAGGTTTCTTTATTTATTTTCTGCAATGCCCAAATTTCATCGGATATAAGTAAACCAAAAAAAACCCCAATTTTAATGAGCCTTTAATCGTGTATTATAATAGGATGTTAAAGTTGTGATGAAAAAAAAATGTGAATTTTCAAAAATTGGAACATTTTACTTTGTTACTCAAAAGGATTAAAATGTGTGTCATTTTGTAGTCAGTTTTAAAATTCAGGATACTTATTGTATGGCATCCCTAAATTTGTTATATTGTAAAAGACAATTGTGCACACGTTCGCTGCTCAGATATTAATAAATATTCTGAGTATAAGATGAATTCAGATTATATCAATCATAAATTCCGTTTTAATGTTTTATACAACGTAAACAATGATACCAAAAAAACTTAAGACTTAAGCGGAATTCACCTGATACCAATTCAATGATTTTAAATGATTCAACATTTAGTAATTGGTTGAGATCAAGTGATTTGCAAGTCAACAACATCTTCACTGTTTTAACTCATTTGACAACATCTTTTCTTCATTTAGGTAAGATTTTCTTATATTCACTATTATGACATGTATATCTTAAATATTTAAGCTTTAAGTGTAGCCAAAAAACGACCCCACCCAAATTAGTTTGACAGAAAGGGACTTGACATGTCGCTTAATAAATCACTTCTCTAAAGATTTTCGATGAAGTAAAAATTTTGGTTGATTTTTGTAATAATTTATTAAGGAAACTTAACATTACTTCACAATGGGTGCAATTGCATACTAGAGTCGCTTGAACGTGAAACAAACACAAATAAAAGTTGAGATACTGAAAATTCATCACTCTTTTTGTTTTTAAAACTTAATGTGAACAAGCAAGAACGACCCTTACTTGTTGAATGCAACTAACATTTTTTATGTAAAAATGTTTTATTACCAGGAGGGTATTCTTTTGTTTCGCAATATACTGAACATAAATATTTTCAACCTTTTTACGACCAATGCTATCTTTCTAAATCACTTGCTCTTTCTATTACTTAATCACAGATTATTTTACTACGTTTGATAATCTAATTAAAATTAGACCTGAAAATCTGCTCCTCTGCGAAACACTTGTATAGAGTATCATAGAGGAGCGGATTTACAAGTCTAAATTTAATTTCATTACTACTGCACTACGATTAAATACTTAAGTTCCATGGAGATTAACTTGTTATTAATTATTCAGCTCGAAATTTAACTAAAGAATTATTTTTTTTAAAAATATTTATGTCATTCTCTCTGGTAGTAAAGATACCTTTCTTACCATCTAAAAAGGGAGATAATCAAGTTAATTGGTTAAACGGGATTTACTCACATTATAATGGTTTTAAACGTTTGATCGTTTGATTGTACTTGAAGAAGGGGGTAACAATTTGTAATATTACTTAATATTTGAAATCATACAATAAAATACACAATATTTATACAGACTATCATGCTTTTCGTGTAAGAATATAATGGAAATTGTTGAGAAGAGTACTGCACGTTCAAATGACCCAAATACCTTTAATGAATACAAACTTTAGGCTAGAAAAAAATGTGTAATCAATACTTTGTCATTAGAAAGCAAAATACAATCTGAC
Source organism: Magallana hongkongensis (assembly GCA_015776775.1). Classification (NCBI taxonomy): domain Eukaryota; kingdom Metazoa; phylum Mollusca; class Bivalvia; order Ostreida; family Ostreidae; genus Magallana; species Magallana hongkongensis. The sequence continues at coordinate 21,400,201 of CM027471.1, forward strand.
CTTAGTGCAACAGTAACTAGAAAGAATTGATATATTCTTTTATAAGGGAGTGTATTGTCAGATGTGTTGAATAGAACTCAGGTGGATTTTGATAAAATGAAAAAAAAAACTATACTCAAGGACAAGTAATCATCAATATATAAAAAAAAGTCATGTTTACTACTGAAAATGAAGGACATGCTAGACATTCAACAAGACTCTTGAGAATTATTTTCATAAACCTTTTCATGTACAATGGAAATCTGCACACTTTAGTTACTGGTCATAATCTCACGTATATTGTCCTTGCTTTTGTTTTTTTTTATTGTTGTATGTTTGTTTTGTTTTGTTTTTTGTTTTGTTTTTGATTTTGGTTTGATTTGGGGTTTTAGGGGGTTTTTGGGGTTTTTTTTGTTTGTTTTTTTTTGTTTTTTTTTTTTTTTGGGGGGGGGGGGGGCTTTTGTTTGGGAGGTGTGGGGGGGGGGGGTATCAGCTAAAATATGTATAAATGTGCAGTTAGGTTGTCTTATGAATACGACGTTTAATATTTTGTTCTTCGCTTTAATTTGATGTGATCAAATCTTCTCTGCTCATTATTATAAGGAAGTAATTCGTGAATCCGTCTCCTATAATGTATTCATGTAAATTTGATATAAGTTCAAAACGAATTTTTTTCTCGCTAAATTCATTTTTAAACATATGTTAAATACTGTGTTTTCTTTTAAATCTGATAAAAAAACAGTGAGAGAGATTAAATGACAAATGAGTGATTATGTAGTAGTATTTCCTTTGCTTACTGGGAGTCTGAACGTATAATATAATTATAAGATAACGTGCCATTGTCAAGATGATATTTTTTGCACCTGTCTTAGGCGCAGTTTTCGAAAAATCCATATATGTCATAGCATTAGATAGGTTATTGTATAGAGAGATGATAAAGTAAACTGCTTTTGTTATACCATGATATGTGTATTACACCTGCCAGTTGAAATGGACCTTTGCATAAAAATAATTATCAACATATTGGTGTTTTTGTAGTATTTGTAGAATTTCCTGTATGGTATTAAAACGTTCTACAGAAACTGAGTGATTTAAAATATAATCAACTCAAATCTCTGTAGGATTTTTATTACATTCGTTGAACTTCTACAAAAAGATAAAATAATTTTTAAAGCTTTTTTTTCTTTTTAAAGGACATTTAGAAAAAAAATTTTATATAAAAACAAAACTGCCCCCCCCCCCCTTCAAAAAAAAGCTGTTAATTCACAACGGCCTATCTAATGACATGTATCGATATTTTGGATTTGAAAAAAATGTATCTTGGGTGAAAAGCCAATAAAAAGAACATATAAGACAGAATAACAATGCTAAATGCAAATGCATAGTTTTCACATGTTAACAGGAGAGATTTGAGGTGAATATTCTGCATTGTTGTCTTGCTCTGTATACACTAGCTTGTTTGCATGTCAATTGTAAGAAACAAACTCTGTCTTACATCAATTTTAACACTAAAATGTTTGTTTAAAAATCCTGGAAAGACCTTCAAATAAAATATCAAATTTGAAAACCTTTTTAATACTGTTTTTTGTGCCAAATCAGGTGAGAATTAACTTTAAAGCAATGTCCGTTGATAATATGCAAATCAGGACACAATATTCGATTGGATCCATTAGTTCAGGTGAGTTTAATAGATATGAAAAGCTAATGGAATGAAATGAATTATGTTTTTATATTCGTATAAAAAGTAATGCTTAAGCAGAATATGGGCAAGGAAACAGGTTCGTTATGTAACCACTCCTAAGGTTTGAATGGGCAAGGAAACAAGTTCGTTATGTAACCACCCCTAAGGTTTGAATGACCCGTAATCTTGCGTGTTTAATTAGCACTAAAAAGGTCAAATATAGATATCTCAAGCAATTCAATACCAATTCTCTCACTGTGGTCATGAAGACTACGAGTACAGAAACGACCAGCTCCTGACACGTCATCATGGCGGCTAAAACTAATGTAACTCTCAAATAGGTTTGTGTGATAAAAGAGGATTTCGTCTGTGTTAATACAGAACTGTTCTGCGACTAAGAAATTAACTTTAGTTTTCTAAGAATTAGACCGGAAGAATTTTAGAATTTGATTATTTTAGAGAGAGGGAGGCGCCTTTTTGTTCGTTTTAGTCAATAAACGGCATATTACACCTGGGATTAGAACACAAAAACTTCAATCAAGTACAGTTGTCGCAACAAACTTGTTTATCCACTCAAAAGTTAGAAGAAATTGATACACAAAAAATTATATATAAAACTGTCTTAAGTAATCCTTTCTAAAAAAAATTCCTTAGAAATACATATATTGTAACGAACGGATGTTTTTCAGTAAGAATAAATATGTGACTGTTTTCATCAAACTACATGAAGTTATTTACTTTTCCTCAACTTTATAGATTGAACTCTTAAATTATTTATTTTTTTTTTAAAATATCAACATTTTTTTTTATTTACTTATACTCTCCGAGTCAGATAGTAAGCGCCTCAGTTTGAGATATTCAATATCACGTGATGTCGCAAGTTTATTGACGCACATGCGCACTGACACCGTCTGCATTGTCAAAGAGGTTTTTTTAATATGGCTTTATTATGTTTATCATACTAATAAAAAGTGGGTCTTATTTCCGACATCGCAAAAATATTGCTTCATATACTTCAACAATATTAAGGTTGGTAACAAGTGACTATAGGGATATCATTTTTATATCTTCACCGGTAATTAGGAAAAACATGCTTCTGAAATTAATATTATATGATACGTGTTGTAAGGGATATGCGTTTCTATGATGTCATAGCCTCTCACATTATGAATTTCAGATCACTTCTCATGCCCTAAATGTACTTTCTTTTATTTGTTATTTTTGTAGATTTTTAGAATTAGAATAGGAGGGGGGGGGGGGGGGTAATAAGATTTCTCATTTGGTCGGTATTACAGATCACTTCAACTTTTTATTAAAATGCTTCAAATTGGGATATTGTTCTATTCTTGATCCACATATCGTTATAAATTTAAGCATAAGTTTGAAGTTGTCGGCAAAATATGCTGGTACTTTTGAATTTAACTATGTTGGTTTATAATAAGCACATCAAAAGCAATATTCAAAAAATATAACACCCGGCATTAGAAATGTTATTTTACATTACAACATTAGAAATTTCTTGAAATATTCTTGTTTTCAACATTTTTTTTTCAAATTCTATTCGTATTGTATTTTAAAGAAATGTTCACAGAATGACGTCATATAATCTTAGTAGTGTTTTAGCGTGTAGACTATTGTAAGAAATTTAAAGAAGTGAACTAACTTAAAAATATTGAGTGTCAAGTAACAATTTTCTAATAGGTACGTACTTTTTTTTCTTGGGGAGTTCATTGTTACTCAAACTATCAATGTTTATACCTAATTACACTTACAAAATATTTATGTAATTTATGTTATATACATAAATGTAGCTAGGTAAAAAGACGACTTTTTAAACATGTGTTCAATCATATAGACTGTCCATTAAATATGTTTAGTTCACCTTGACTGGACAGTTATGCTAATGTTTGCAATGTATAGGTATAAACATTTTTACCAGCACAGTTGCAAATAGATGGCTATAGAATTATAATTGTTTCTATAGCAAAGGTTCTGATTTTCAAGATTACGTAGCAAGAATAACAATTAAGAAAATACGTATAGCTATAGAGACCTAAAAGTACAGAAATTCGTGAATGGTAAGCGGTATATTTATCAATTTTAATATATCTGAGAATTTACATATATGTGTTCTAAAATTTGCGATCTACTTATAGTCCCTAATAATATGTTACATGTATATGATGAAAAAGCCCAAATATTGAATTAAAGAATAGCTCTAATGAATATTAAAGCTTATAAACAGAACTAATTCATTTCAAGCAATTCTAAGAAATTGGGATCGGTTAGTTTTACACATGCAGTATATTAAAGAAATTGATTCTATTTTGCATGATAAAAGATTTATTCTCGGTTTTCAATTCACAAAAATGTCCAGTTGAACTTAAGAGGAAACAAAACAAATGTCTTTTATTAAGAACTATTTTCTATTTAATTTACAAAGTAAAAGATTATTATTATTTTAAAACCTCTTAAGAGAAAAACCCAGAAACATTGGATGGCAATTTTTTTAATCAATGAGAAATCAAAATTGTAGAAAAGTATAGGGAATATTCACAACTATAAATTTGGTCCGAAGTGAAAACAAATATTGCATAGTCAAACTGCATCACTTATGAACTAAGTACTTGTTTCTATTTATGGCGTATGGCGATGCTCATTTCTCTATACCCATCTCTGTTCTTCGCAAAAATTGGCATTTATTATAATATATATATATATATATATATATATATATATATATATATATATATATATATATATATATATATATATGACCAGTACGTACACGTAAGTTTTCCATCATTAAGATTACATAAATATATTTGATATTTCAAGATTTCACAGAAGTTGTAAATATAAAGTTAAGTTTTGCAATTAAACCTACCTTCAACGTAATATTGCATATCTGGCGTTGGAAAACCTTAACTTCAATGATATTCCCAAGAAGACCAGAGCCGAACGTCTAGCGTGCATAATGTTCTATATTTCCCCAGGATAATGAAACTGATTCACATGCGCCATCATTGTAAAAATCGTTCGTCGCAGTTCGAAATATTGTTTGTTTCCATAATTCCTAGCCCAATGCGAATTAGTATTTTAATTATTTTGGGTTTTTTTGTCTTTTTTTTAATATTAAATATTATGCCTTTCTTTCAACAGCTGCAATGTTACATCGTCCACGTCTGACGCCGATCCTCTTTCTCATATATTATGTAAAGCAGAGAATAGATATGAGTGTCCCCTACGACCGCTCAATTGTGTGTATTCCTACCAAGGATGAGGTAAATGAATGCAATGGAGACCAAAAAACAACGTAGAAAAAGAAACTCGGTGAAACGAGGATCGGCTAGTGTCAAATTATTGTTGTAACTAAGCTAGTTTCGTTTTTGTTTTAAATAGTCTATAGTTTGTTGTGTTGATCACGAATATATATTATCTATTGGCGTTATCCATGTCTGAAGGAAACAGGCGTCAAGATCGGTTTTTCCCGCCATTGCACGTATTAATTTTGATTGAACTCTGAAGGAAAGATACCAAAGCAGACGATGTATCAGAGAGGAGGTGAAGTCGGGTTCATGGAGAAAATCACGTGCTCACGTGGGGGTCAAAGTGACACAAGAATGACCGATGGGGCTTTTGTGCAAAAGCCAAATACTGCAAGAAGTTTGAACTATTTGCGGGCCGCTAATTGAAGAATGTCCTTAAGGAAAGGTTAAACATTAGTGAGAGGTCAGCAGAGAAATTTAGAGAGGAAATTCAATTCGATAATTATTGTTATTAATTTCACATATATGTTTAAGTCAAAGAATGATGAGATTTGCATTTTAATCTTTGTGAATAAAACAGACAATCTAAGAATGCTCTTGACACAAGCATATTTGTGAAGGAAAAAAGTTATTCGAACCCCCCCCCCCCAAAAAAAAAAAAAAAAAAAAAACCCCACTTTTCTCTTTCTTTATTCAGTGTTTTCTTTTGAAAATTATTTAATCAAAAAATTGATATTTCTCTTAAGAATATTTGTTTAAAATACTTGTATAACTTCAAAATTAATACCAAACACATAGTGTATACCTTTAAAAGATGCAACAAACGAATAGATAAAAGAAATTACGGTCAAGATTTAGTAAATGATTCCAGACTGTCTTTTTAGTGCTAGAACTATTATGACGTCATGATTGATTTTGGTGAATCTTTTCACGTATTTTGTGGCTTTAAATGAATTAGGTAGAAAATAAAACACTATTTTAACATTCCAAATCTAATCACAGGAAAGTAATCCGGGTACCTACATGTATGTTCAATTTGATATCATTTTAAAGAGGAGGCTAAGAGATTGTTTCATGCCGTTTTTGGAGAGACTGTAGGCATTCAAGATATATTTCATTAGTCAAAAATGGACAAAATTCCGAGGTTTCTTACTTTTATCCTTTATATTTCATAGAAAATGGTTGTTTAAAACATGATTTGTCATTGTGTTTACCAAAAATTTAAGCTCCAGCACACCCTATGAAACAAAGATATTGTTATGAAGCATCATTAAAAGAATTTATATTTTGAATTTTCATAGACCTGTAGGCACCTTTTATTTACTAGACCTTCGCCTTAAAACAAAAATGAAAACAAAATCATCAAAAGAAAAAGGATGCAAAGAAAAGAAGAAAAAGACCATAGGTTCAACGAGAAAAAAAAAGCCTTTAGTTGTTGAGAGAAAAAAAAAACCACGATCAATATTTTGAATTAAGAAATAAGACGTCGCCATAAATCGAACAGTCATTAACCAGAATCTGTCCTTTACAATTTTTACAGCATAAAAAAAGTCGTCACATATATTTCCATTCACAATGGAAGTAAAGAAACAACATTTTGCGCGATTGTTAATTTTTCTTACGTGGTTTGGGGTAGGGTGGGGGATGAGATTGGTGATAAAACAATTTGCATCATCAGCTGTATTTAATGAAGATTAAGATAAAGGAAAAGCGTGCTGTTATTAGCCGTGTCGAAAGGGAAACTGGGCCTTCTCGTTATGACTAATAACCCGAGCGGTACCCCTCGAGTTCTTGTATCATTGGCTTTGTTGATGATTTTTGTCACGCGCAACCGTTCAGATGGTGTTTTTGTACCTGACAAAACAGCGAGCAAGAGCGCTAATAATAATCTCTTTCTACGGGAGGTCCGACATTTGAACCAATTTCTCTTATTTTTTTTCTTTATCCTTCCAAAATACTGTTTGACTTCTGCCGAACAGGACATAAAATTATTTGTGGAGAAACTGTTTTCCATCTAATAGTACGGTGATTTTCAGAGGAGGGTGTCCATTTCCCAGTAAATATGTAACTTATTTTACATTTCTATTAAAAGGCATATGACTGCTGAATTTCTTGTAGTTGGGTGGGTTTTTTTTAATTATAAAAGCGAAATGGATAACAAATCACCTATCCCCATAACCAAGAATTTAAAAAAAATGTACATGCATTTTCTCTCATGTATAAACATTTTTTTCTCATGTGTCTTACAAATAAATGAAAGACGTATTGTACAGTTTTATATTGTCATTGTGGAAATGTTTGAATTATTATTTTCTGAATTAAAATAGATAACACTGTTTCTTTTTCATAAATTTTCAATTACAGTATCAAAATTTTTGAAGTAGCAGCCCAAATTTAATTTCTTTCACAATAGAAATCTTAATATTACGTATACTTGATATAAAAACAAAATATACAGATATGTGTATTATCAATTATTTATGCATGTTATGATAAAGAAAAAGTATACATTTGTGTTGTGTTGTGCCTGATTTACCTATTTCAAGTACAAAATAATAACAAAATTTAACATTATAGACTTTTAAACTGTTTCAACATTCCAGTTATTTCACTTTCATAAAGTAACATTGTTCACCAAAGTAATATGATACATTGTTCTCCAAAGTAATATGATACCATGCAAATACTCTTGAAAATATTGATACTATACTTAAGTACATGTATAAAACATTATAGGTTGGTTTCAGTTCTTTGCATTAAAGAAATTTTAAAAACTAATAAAATTAAATTTCATCCATTATTAAAAAAATAATCAAATATATGACCTAGATATCTACATCCTGGCCAGTCAGGTAACTGACCTCGATAGAAATCGCAAGGCTTTCCCACCATTAATGTAAAAGAAAAACTTTGACCTGTTGAACGCGGGGCCAAATTTAAGGTACGTCTTTAAATAGTGACCCTACCTACAAGTACATGTAGGCTTTATTATGGACCGCCCACAGTGCAAGCAAAACTGACCCAGAGATCATCACTTCTCCTGGTCGCTCTCAGGGTGTAGGTATAAGTATTATTTAATTGCGTACATGTCTCAAGCGCTTTATAATTAAACGGATTTGACTAAAGTTCTTTTTTCTACAAAGACGAATTTAGAGTCTTAGCTTACACACATACACAAGAAACGGTGACTTTTTCTTTCACCTGAGAGTTTGACTTTGTGCTGTGTTGGTTTTATTTGTCTTTATCCGATTAGAAAATAGCTTTTGTCGGGGCTGGGTTTTAATGTTCAATTTAAAAACCCAAAAGGCTGAAAATCTGCGGTAGCAGGTATTGAGATCTAAATCAACAACCGTCCACTTGTTAAATGGTTATACTAGTCTGTGGTCAAAAAAATAAATAAACCTGTTTAAAGAATAACATCATAATCGGACATGTTTGAATATTTCAATAAAAATATTGAAAAAAAAAACTACTGGGCAGAAGTACGGGATAAACATACATAATACCGATAGTGAAGAGGTAAAGATAAACACCTCCCCCCCCACTCTCTCTCTCTCTCTCTCTCTCTCTCTCTCTCTCTCTCTCTCTCTCTCTCTCTCTCTCTCTCTCTCTCTCTCTCTCTCTCAATCACACACACGCGCACACAAATTACTGCGTACTCATTAAGATTCCCCGGAGAAAAATGGAGCAGTGTCACGTGTCCAGTGTGTACTCCGCACACTGACCCTGGGATGTCGGCAGAAACGCCGACTCCGGGGTCAATATCTGGACAATTATCGATTTTTGTCGACTTCAACCATCTTCTGGTAATTTTACGTAACACCCCAGCTCAAACTACCTATACTATCTACAGCACTGACTTAGCTGCAAATCAGCTATGTGTCTATGGTTCGCGCAAAGAAGATGTAATCTCAGATAGCTTTTCTTATTCAAATACTCAGAATCGTATTGTTTCTTTAAAAAAAATTGTCCTCAATAATTAAAATAATCGACTTGCTCTTCAATACTGTCACTTCAGTAAATATTTCACCCTTAAAAAAACATAGAATCAGATACAGGCGTATAGCAAACGTCAAATTGCTTACAGTAGTTCGAATCTAGGGACCAAAAAAAAATGGAGATAGCATGCGAAAAAGGGAATAGTTAGTTGTCATAGACTAAACCTAGCGAGTAATTGCATGGTTTTCTAGGAAGTCAAAAAAAAAAAATAAGGAATATTCCCTACCTGACATAGTCTTCAGAATGTAATCCTACAAATGAACAAAATAATCCATGCAGAAACTTTGCGTCCGCACTGAAAACTAAGATCCCCAGCGAACAATTCATCGCATGTCTAACCTCCAGGTCCGAATATTCCACGAACACACACACAGACACAAACCCGCAACGGACCCTGGAAAGTGTGTAATTAAAACTTAACCGTAGAATGGTCAGTTATCAATTTGTAGTAATCCGCAAATAGCGTCGAGGTCAGATTATTGCGTAATAATGTCAGGTAAAGGGTCGTGACCTACTTTCCTAGCTCAGCGCGTACGGATGTTAACGATGTATATATGCCCATCAAGCGATGGTCAGTATAGTTACTGGTTTTATCAAGGACCCATCGGGAAGTTTAATGGGGATTTCTTTTAAATTGCTTTCTCAACAACATATTTATTTGAAACGAGATTTTACATTTTTTTACAGAAGGAAAAAAATGAAACTTATTTTCCAAAGAGAAAAGTCGCCGAGTACGAGAATCAATGAAATTCATTGTAGAAGAAAAGGATTTATATTTCCTTTCTCTTTTTTTCTTTTTGAAATTTAATCAGACGCTGGTCTGCATTGACGATACTCGCAGCAACTGTATTGTTGTTGTTGAAGTTTAATTTCTTATAAAAAAAAAAAAAAAGTAAAATATTAATTAGAACATACAGGAATATGCTACGACCTACAACGTCAATCTGACTGATTTTTTTTTCTGAAGGTCAAGATCTAGTAAATTAAAGGTGCCTACAGGTTCATGAAATTCAAGATATAAATTCTTTTAATGATGCATTATAAGTTTCATAGGGTGTACTGGAGCTTAAATTTTTGGTAAACACAATGAAAAATATTGTTTTAAACAACCATTTTCTGTGAAATATAAAGGATAAAAGTAAGAAACCTCGGAATTTTGTCCATTTTTGACTAATGAAATATATCTACAGTTGTAGATTGCCTACAGTCTCTCCAAAAACGGCATTAAACAAGCTCTTGACCACCTCTTTAAAATGATGTCAAATTGAATATTGGTACCGGGATTACTTTTCCTGTTATTAAAGATAGAATGTCAAAATATTGTTTTATTTTCTACATAATTCCTTTAAAGTCGTAAAATACGGGAAAAAATTCATCAAATCAATTATGACATCATAATGGTTCATTAACGTAGCTCGCGGGTTTGCTGACGTCACAATAGGAATTGACGTAAAGAGTTGACCATCATAGTAAACTCATACATGCTTTTTTTAAAATGACAAATGAGATATTTAGAAGCTTAAAGGGAAATATTTGAAAAAGCTTAAATGCAGTTTATTACTGTTTATACAAACATTTATAATATCAAGTGCTGAAAATTTAAAGATGTCACATACTTTGTCACATTTTGTTCTATAAAGTGTGCGTTGGAACTCTTACATTTAAAATCATGTTTTAAAATAGACAAGTAAATTAATTGAACCGTAGGCATTAAAATCGGGGTTTTTTTTTACAATTATGACTTCCGTAATTTTAACTACCGATCAATTTTTTAAAAATTCTTTTAGATTATACGAGTACAAACTTATTATGTCAGAAGTTGCCTGGCATTTTTGTTTTGGCATTGATTGACTCAGAATTTCATAAAAATAATAACAATTTTCTGTATCTTTACAGCCTTACATTAATTGCATTTGATAACATTCACAATAATGTCTAATTAGTATTTACAAGTTCTAAAATGTGTTAATCAGCTAGTCTGGTCAAAAAATGCATTTCAATTTTTGGGTTCTCAGACGTGAGGAAATGATGACGTCGGGCTAACGTCGTAATCAAAATATAAGGATTTGAGAAATCTTTTAAATCTTTAAAGTTGTTTTGCAAAAAATTGGCCGAGAACACATACTGATTATTTTTTATGAATCGATTCATAATTATCTCCTCTGTTATTGTGTTGAGTATAATTAATTTCGTCTGAATCGTTTAAAAGTTTGGAGTATGGTTTTGTAATGCGTTTCTCGAGTAAGATGTGCATTTTACTATATATTTCATTGAAATGGCGTTGCTTGATTTTATCAATGACACTGTATTTGAAACACAATAACATTATTACCGCGCAGACGAATCTCAAATAAATTTTAGAAATAAAACTCTGAAACCTATGGATCACGTGGACAAATTTTCAAGGTAGGTTTTCTCACAAGCAGGTAAACCCGCGAGCTACCTTAAGTACTCATGCGCATGAGAAAATCATTTGTGCTACATCTTTGACAAATTTAAAACATACATGTAAGTCGCAATTATTACCACAGAACTTTAAGAATTACTGTGGTATATTAACGATTTGGTGAAAGATTAACTAGAGGATGAAATTTAAAAAAAAATAAACATGAACTTCGGGGAAAATAATGTAAATTTCTTTTTTGAATAGTGATTGTAAGAGATTTAGTTTAGGCATTATAAAAAAAAATAATTATCATATACATGTATTTTATGTTTATGTAATTTCCAAGCGCTGGCCGAAATTTGGTCAATGGTTGAACACTAGCTTGGAAAAGCATGAATAAATTAAGTTAATTGTAAGTCTGTATTTACCGGACTGTTTTATCTTCTTTAAGTTTACTCGATTGTCTCTATTGTACCTACATGTACATGTTGACATTTAAAATTGATTTTAAAATGAATGAATGAATGAATGAATGAAAATGAAAAAATTTAATAAAATGAATGAAAATGAATGAATAAAATTAAATGAATAGCTATTAAAGCCTCGGTAACAAGGATTGTACGTGTTTGCTAAATGCTAAATTGGACGAACAGAAAGAGAACACCCCCCCCCCCCCCCCAACACACACACACACACACACACACTTTTTTGGGAGTATGAAAAAAATTCCTATGAAAATAAGGAAATTAGGAGTGAAATTGAACTTATAGACATACTACCCCCCCCCCCCTCCCCCCTGGAATAGGATTTTGAAAATTTTGGAAAATTTAAAATTATAAATTATCCCCCCCCCCCTTTTTTTTTTTGCTAGTCAAGATTTTTTGGATGAGTCTTTCAAAAACGATGCTACGTGCCTGGATAACAATACACATGTATTGTGTAAAGGCCCGTTCACAATTAGCGCACGAGCAGGAACGACAAAATATTCGGGCGACCGAAAAGTTAAGATATGGATCGGAAATCGTAATCAATCTGTTGCCGAAATAATCGCATATAAAAATTAAAGTATTCGTATGATCTAATGCGACCTTTTGTAAACGCGTCAATTCATTCATATTAATGTTTATTCAGAGAAATGGAGGATAAGCATGTAAATAAAACATCGAAAAAGTATATACAACAATAAACACCATTTATTTGATTATGAGAAAAAAAAGGCGGGTATGTAAGTTTGACATGGTTTCATTACATTTACCTCACATATGATTTCTGACATATGTACCTCATATCTGTGACATATTTCTGTCACAAGGCCTTCGGGTAAACGTTAAAGATTGTGAACACGATTTTCACATTACAGACACATGTACCACGTGGATATTGCATATACAAATGGGAAAGCAATTCAAACCTTAATGTTCGAAGGTTGAAATCTTTTTTTTAAAGGTGGTTGTATTTACAATCTTAACTTTTTTCAAAAATTAAGGAAGCTAATTAAGCTGAAAATCGAAAAACAAGTTTACAAGTAAAAATCATGGTTTTTTATTTTATTATTTTATGGAAAGTAAATTATGTTTGTCTAGAATTGACAAAAATTGATTTATCATCAGGTACAGGTCCATGCATTTACCAAAATATTGGAGGGGAGGGGGTATTGTAAAGTTAAAAAGAAGAAAAGCTACAGAGAAAATACTTCCGTTGGACCAAAATTATTGTCCACTAATATATACCTGCCAAATATATTCAATAAGTTGAACAATTTATTATTTCTACGATACCATTGGCTTGATTGTACAAGTTAAGCCACACAAAAATATGGTCAAGTAATTTTTTTCCTACAGAGAAGTAGACTTGCTATGGCTCTATGCCTGTCCGATTCTCTAGAAAGAATAGGTCATACAAAACTACAATTCTGAGCATCGGTACTCCGAGCGATCAACTATAACGCTAATGCTACACTGTAGCTGCTAGCGCCATGGAAAGCGCCATCAATAAGATATACATCTGCCATGTATATCGATCATACAATCTTAAAAAAATTCGTGGGTTTTACACTTGTGTGCATACTTGTCATTGGCTAGTTTAAAAACGCCATTAACGTCCACGTCTAGTATAAGGATATAGAAAAACCGCACGTCATGTGCCCCCTCCTCTATGAAACTGATTCTTCATTTTGATTTTTTACTATGTATATAAGATCATATTATAATTTTTAATGATGCGGGAACTACCCCCCCCCCCCACGATATTAATCATTAATTGCTTTTTTTTTACGATGTATATATATTCATTTATACTTTTTAAAAACTTTTCTCAGGTCTTGATGCGGGAAAGACACCCCCATCCCCACCACTTGGTGATATTAATTTAGATTATGTTTTACTTTGTTTATATTTCACTTCTTTTCATTGATCATCAGCTATGACATATTTTGGTACCTAGACATATTAACTTATTTGGACATATATGAGATTGTTATTTTTTTTAGTTATACACTTTAGGTAGTCTATATTATGAATAGCGTAAACTGACAATTAATTATGGATTATATAAGTAGATAGTATCATTTGGTAAATATTATTCTGCTGATAAATACAGTGTACATCAGGAAATCTGCTATTTTCAATGTTTTTAGAATAAATATAATTTTACCCTTCTCTCTCTCTCTCTCTCTCTCTCTCTCTCTCTCTCTCTCTCTCTCTCTCTCTCCATCAAAGTCGCATTTTTCAAGGAAAAATTATGAACAACATAACTGCATTAGATTACTATGAAAAATTACGCACTTGAAAAAAGCAAAGAATGTATGTTTAAGGACTAAGGACTGAGTCAAAAACAAAATTTGATGTTACGGGTGACTCCACGATAAAACAAAATCGAAGTGCGGGTTTTTTAATGCTTTGTCACAGACCAAGAACGATAATCCAATTTCTGTCGCGCACAACATACCGGTAGTATATACATGTATCAGTGATATGTACCTTTAAAACATTTGTAGATTGTGAAAATTTAGGGGGGGGGGGGTAAGATCGTGTTTTGTGTTTGGTCAGTGTATTAATGGGAAGAATGTAAGCAATGGTATATCTCCTTGCATGAATTAATTAAAATGTTTAGTTGCATTCTTACCTTTCATCGAGCAGAATAACCGACATTTTTATAAAGCTTTAAAGTTTAAAGTTTTAATTTGTACGTATACTGATTATAATAATTTTAATTACTCTTTGATTCGTTTATATTGAAGAGAAATACATAAGCAAGTGAGAGAGCTCATTTTAAAAAACGATGAAATGCAAACTCCATGATATATAATATTTGTAAAACCAAGATTGTTTTTGGCGGAGATAAACATGTAAAATATATGTAAGAGATGTAATATCAGTAATATGTAGTAAATAATTTTGTTTATTCATTATTCTATAATAGTTTGTTATTTAAGAGTTTTACAGTTGAAGACTAGAGTTCTTATTCACAATTTGTACATTTTGTAATATCAGCTGCAAAAACGACCCCCTCCCCTCTAAAAAAAACAAACAAAATATGTGCATACTTTGTACGTTTCAATGTTCAAAATTACTAGTAATCGAATTTTTATCCACCAATTATGCTGATTATTTCCCAATAATTTCTTTACCTATGCCAGATATGATGCACAAAGTTGGACAAACACTTAGTCTAATAGTCCTAACTGTTTTATTATCATATGGTCACACCTGCGCAAAACATTACCTGTAACTTTTTTTAGTGGAACAGGGCTGCGACAAAGAGTACTTTGGAACGGCGTAATAATCGGGATATTTTATTTCATAAAAAAAAAACTGTAAAATATTATCTGCGCATTTTTTTCATAGACCTTGGATCCGGTATTGCCTATTTCCTGTACGTTGATATATAGTTACTAAGTCTACAGTTTGATTCAAACGTCATACATGTACGCTACAATTGTATGTTCCAACGGCACACGTGTCCAATATGATTGGTTAGAAAAGCAACATTTTCTGTGTACAATAACTCAGACATTTTGGCATTCCTGCAATTGTGTGATTATTTATTTTTTACTTACATTTATACCTCTTGCAGGGATTTTTCTGGATTCGCTGAATTCCAGGAAGTGTGTGGGAATGACGAAGCTCAGAATGTTGTTTTTAAAATAATTAATACATTTACAAATGTATATTGTAATTATTCTTTTGCACAATGTACAAAGTGTATTATTCATTAGTTACTAATATATTATTCATCCGGTGTCCAACTTTATTGGTTTGCGTGGCGCTGCATTATAGCAATGGATATAATCCTATATATATACATGTATTCGGTAGACAACATAACCCTCTGTACGTAACAAATTCTTGCATACTTAACGGGTTAACATTTTAGTTTTAAAAATTCACGAAAAATGGCGCGTCAAGGAACTTTTTAAAAAAGGTATTCATGGACAAGGTTTTCTTATCTCAGCGTGTTGGAATAAACCGTTATCAACTTTGTTTTTACTTCCTATCTGCGTTTATCCTTTTGTATATTCAAGTCACACTTTGAATCCCCGTTGTAAATTTATGACCATTTCACTAAAGGCAAAGGTGTTTTCTAATTCAGATCCCACTCCTCAAATAACAAGACGAAGATCAAAATAAATTATCGGCTTTTATCGTCAAATTTACCCTTCATTTTTATCATCGTTGTGTTATCCATTAATGATTAATTATATTGGCAGTGAAGTCAGCATGGTATGTTTAAGGCCAAGGTAACATCCCAAACAATTAGCCACAATCGAGTCCTTATCCAGAACAATGCAAGATTTTTACCCTAAGGTACCTCACCTTTGTCGATGCATTGAAATAGCAGCTGATAAGGCATTAGTATACCTGTGTTGGACAGTATAGGTTTCTACAGTGGTTTTGAGAGGTAAATGTGATCTATTTGGGAAGTTTAATACCGCCATCAACCGATTTATTACCATAATAAAGTTGCAAGTATTTGATTTTTTTTAAGCGATTGAAATTCACTTCGTAAGGTTCCATTGTTGGTCGACATTGTTCTCTGGGCGAACCTTTTTGCACATCGAAAGTGATATGTAGAATTGGCAGGTCCGTTTCCGTTTTTGGGCATTCCCATACATTCTTGTTATTTGGGATAAGTCATCGCTTCACAATGGGGTAAGTACCTATTTTTTTAAAATAAAAATTGTATTCATTTATATTGAAACTGTATTGACCCTCTTCATACATAATTATTTTTAGTCATTGATTTCGTAAAATAAGCACATTTTTTTTATGGGTACGTAATATGATTAATTCAGGAATATTTATACTTTGATAAACTCTTGAAATAAATTGACATTTTATTGATTTTTTTTTTCTTTTCATCGAAAAGCGGCAAAAACCACCGGTGACCCTAAATCAATACGTGATTTCTAATGATCTGAAATAACATTTTATCTTTTTACATATCAAGGAAAAGTGTTTGACATATTTCATGTATATCTGTAACTCAGAAAAACTTAACAAATATATAATGAAAATGACGGACAACGCCTTAAATATTTGTTATATAACTTCCTTCTACAGCTTACAGATCGGTTTCTTAAGTACTCCTTTATCTAAAGTTTGATACCGATGTGCATTTTTATTGACCGAAACAAAAAAAATCAATATTGACGTGATAAATGTTGCTAGATACTGAGTTATTTTGATAGCCTCTGTACATGACAATCTTGATATTAAATTTGAGACAAATCATAGAAGTTATGCATGATAAAACATATCGATATCATTAAGTATTTTCGGGGAAATCCGGCCTATTTACAATTTACGATATCTCACTGAATCAGATCCAAGCGTCTTTACTATGAATGTTAATGGGTTGTTTTTTTTTCAATTCGTTTTGTCTAATCTTTCTTATCGCAATCACAAGGCCAGACGTGTTTAATGCAAGGAAATGCAATGTTTGAAGCACAAAGAATTTTAAACTTTCATTTCTGTCAGGCTAGTTCGACACACTTTAACTTTCAAACACACGGAAGGGGAAACAAAGTTCTCATGCAAAACCCAAAATTGCGCTTAAATGGTATCAATGCAGATTTGGTCTTTCGATGAAAACTATGCGAATGAAAATTTCAATACATATAAGAAACCCCAAATGGTGCTTAAAATGGTATCAAAACAGCTTAGTTCATAAGTTATTCAATGACAACTTGGTGAATAATGTCACCCCCTTTTCTAATGCCCGGGTGACCGATGTTTTCACGTACAGTGGGTTGACCAGAAAATTGTTCGTTATCAGCGCTGTTCCCCGGAAACGAAACACTGAACAACTGTCTAGGAGCAATAGATTTAAACATTGACAGAATATGAATAAACTAGGGAATGTAAAGAATGGGTTTCTCTAAAGCTTACTAAATAAATACAAGCTAAAGCACAAATTCACGAGCAAACGTTTAATTGATTTGGAATGTATATGTGAACGAAAGTTATTTGAATTGATAAAAAAATGCGATATAAACAATTTATTGTATATGCAAATGTATTTGTATTTAAAAATTTTAATTTTAGAACCATAATGTGCCAAACTGTATTAAGGAAGGAGTCTTCTCTTCTTGTAATATTCAGAAATGCATAAAAATTTTACACAGTCAAACAGACAATATCAACAAGTGATGGTATCGGTTTAATCTTTAATCATCTTGCTTTCACAGGAAGATCAGGTCAAGGTCATTATCTCACCCCCCCCCCCCCCCCCCCAACTTAAAGAATGATTAAAATATGTGTAGTTACTCATGTTGCACTGACATCTATAATAAGATATTAAGTTTTTATTCTACAAAAGAATGATAAATGCACACAATGTCTATCAGTTTATACTACTATATGTAAATTAAAATAGATATCTAAATTAATATTGATACTGTTCAGCCTGCATTTTCTATAATTTTCTTAAAAGGAAGATATTTTGAAACTGCTTAATTAAATCAAACTAAAAAATTAACAGAAATTTTGAATGACAATAACTTGCGATATTTTCCTACGCTAGATATGCCAGAGCCAATGTGGAATTTTTGCACCCGTCTTAGATCCACGTGTCGAAATAAATTACATGCCCTATGATAGACCATTACTTAGATAATTTATAACTATCAATGTTGTTAAGGCATCTTACCAGTCAGGTGAGATATATACCTTTAAGAAACAAATTCCTGTAGGAAAATAATTTTTTTCTATAGAAAAAAAAATCCTATGGGTATTTGAAATTTCCCGGAATAAAAGAACTTCCAACAGAAATTTAAAGTCCGATATGAACAAATCTCCCATAGGTTTTTAAAATCCTATAGGAAATGTAATTCCTTCAGGATTTTAAGAAAATCCTATAGGATCTTCATTAATTTCTGAAGAAAAATTATTTCTTCAATGGGAATTATTATTTTCCCATGGGATATTAATTTTTAAAAGACAAATATCTCACCTGTTAGGTGAAACACTAAACAAAAAAGTGGTCATGTACTTTCTATAGACAATGGTCTATCATTTAATAGCTATAAATTTTTACAAAACTGCATCCAAAGCGGGGTGCAAAAATGCCACCTTGGCACTGGCATAATTATGCGAGAGAGCGTTGGGGAATCATTTCAAAATACGGTAATTGAGATTTCAAGAAACTAAATATGAATTTCTTTTAAATAATATAATTATCAAAAGTGAGAACCCAGGAATAGAGGTGATTTGAGATAATATTTTCTACAAAATTGCAAACATACTTGTATAATATATTAATTTTCTTTTTAGACTGGAAAAACTGGTGGTTTTCTTTATTCTCATGTATCTTCCCGTTCAAAGCGAAGGTACTTGTAAACATCTCTCTCTCTCTCTCTCTCTCCCTCTCTCTTTCTCTCTCTCTCTCTCTCTCTCTCTCTCTCTCTCTCTCTCTCTCTCTCTCTCTCTCTCTCTCTCTCTCTCTCTCTCTCTCTCTGTGTGTGAGATATATGAATAGAGTACCCATTGTAAGAAAATTAAGATATATTGATATTGGAATCATATTTTCAAAGCCGACAAGTGCACCGCTTTCTTTGGACCTTCATCAGGATATTCCATGAGAATTAACGACAGCGTGAATTACGGTAACTTGTATCAATAGCATTTATTTAAAGGGGCATGGTCACGATTTTGGTCAAAACATATTTTTCCGATTTTGATGTTTACTGGGGTTTTTACTGGTATATTAAATCAATGTTAACAAAAACAGGGCACGGGCCTTGTTTACATGACAGAGAATTGTGAGCCATGTGTCTTGCTTATAACTCTACGACTGACTCTCAAATTTCATTTGATCATTAGAAATGCATTCCTAAAGTATTGCAAATAATAAAAACAGAAAAATAGAATTTGACCAAAATCGTGACCATGCCCCTTTTATTGTCAAAATCGGTTTTAATTGAAACTATAATGATACACTTGTATTATAATATGGAGGAAAACGCAACTTGCAAGTATTTTCAAACCTTGGTTTTTCCTTTCAGAACAAGGGGCGATTGTACGCGATTTTAGCAACGAAGTAGACAACGAAACTCTGATATTTGATAACGACGGCTGTGACGCAGTATTTACACTGAACGGAAGTACTCTTTTATTAAAGAAAAATCTCCTTGACCCCAGTGTTTGTGTAAGTATTTTTATTACCTTCATTATGCATTTTCTCTCTATTCATGAACATAATTATATCATTAATATAAAAATATCATTATTGTACAATCAAAGGTTCAAAACTGTATTTCCACTACGTCAAAATATTATCTGGTTATATTAGATATACATAGATACAGATTATGTAAACAGGGCAAATCCTTCAATGATACATAAATGTAAAAGTTGCATAAGAACTTACGATCAATTAATATAAGTTTCCAGGTGCATTGCTTTTAACTGAAATCAGTACGAATATTGTGGAAAGAAACTGTATTTAAGACATCGATATCTTAGAATGCAGCATATTATTATTATCCGTTGCCCAGAATGCATTCTTCTGTCCACCAGTCTGTCTATCGTTTTTTAGGTATATTTTTTACCTGTTCATAAAATTCATGAGGTTATGACCAATTCAGATAACGAATTCGAAGAGAACCCTGACCTCACATTTTGCAACAGAAGTAAAAGTATTTTTCTGTACTAGTCTCACCTGTATGGACCAACTCAATCACAACTTCTCGGGCCTTTCCGGCAGGCTCGGAACTTCTCGGGCTTTTCCGGCAGGCTCGGAAAAACACCTCGAATGTATTACCTGGGCGTCCATGACAACCCCCCTTTTTATAAAACTTGATATAAATACAACACATTTTACGATCTGTTGAGATGTGTGCTATACTTCATTAAAGTCAACGATATACCCTAAAATAGAACACAGAAGCGACATACAAGGCTGTCTAGCCGATACTTATTTTAATGGGAAGTGACTCCATTTTGTATAAAATTCTAACATCCGGTGATGTTAATACAGTCGAGGTGTTTTTCCGAGCTTGCCGGAAAGGCCCGAGAAGTTGCGATTGTGGACCAACTTACATCAGCCTACCCTTCGGTCGCAATAATATTAGCAAATTTTACGCACTTATTCCAAGGCAGAAAAAAGAACAAATTAACACATACAGGTCATTGCTTAACATGTAAAAAAAAAACATACCATAACACAAAATGTAAAAATTAAAAATCAAAGACAACGGTAGGGATAATAAACAGCCATTAGTTTCAGGGACCCGTTCTATCAAAGTTGTAAATTTAAGACTTTGGTTTAGTATACCAAACACTTTTAGTTGCATAGGAACCTGATTTTATATATCTTTCTCATTATAAAAAAAATATATACCCTATATATAAAATAAATTGTTTAAAGCATGAAATGTCTTAAAAATCGAAACACTTTAACTGTATTTTGTTTACTTTTTTAATGCGCAATAAACTGAAATTAGCCACCTCAGACAATTACATGTAAACAATGAATTCTATTATTTTAGGGCATATCACAAGTCTTATGTCAGTGGGGATGTGCGAAATTCGTAAGTAAATTATTTATAGTGTTTTTGTAATGAAAACTTATTTAGGAGCAAATGTTTTTAGTTTATGCATAATCAGACGTGTCTTAATTGAAGTTATAGAATGCATGTATCCGTAAAGATTTTTATTTGATTTTAGGGCTCTCCAAAAACTGGTCTACAGGTTTTTATAGACAGAATATCGCGCGGAAAATTCAGATTTAAAGAATCGAACTATTACAAAAACGTATCAGAGGTTTGTCTTTTAATTGTATTGCAATTTCTTTTCGTTAATTATTGAAAATGTATTTACATGTCTTGCTGTGAATAAAAAGAACTCGGTCCGCTGATACAACAAATGAACATTTTACGATAGCCTTCTTTTTTATGCTTTACAAGAAGTAGTTCAAAAGAAATTTACATGTATTGGTGTACATAATAAATAGAAAGTGTTAAGCAGACCTTTTTAGAAATGGGTTCATGTTATCTTATTTTTAGTGTAAATACATTTGAATTATAACATCAATTTCTTTAACATCATATTAACGTTCGTGTTATAACTTTTATAAGTGATTATATCATTAATACTTCAATAATTTTACAACTTCTTTAACCGAGTAATTAACCAAGAACAACACTAGAATAACAGGCAAAGAGTGATATGTAAATCTGTGTTTATGTGTAGGCTTCCAGCATTGGTACAATGTTATATTCCTTCAGTCATTTGGATCTTGTGAGAGAGGATTGTATTGATTATTCACAAGCATACATCAGGTTGTCTGAGGTAAGAAAAGACAAGCGGTGAACTCGAAGTTTTGGTTGATTCGTTGTTATGGAATCAAAAGAAAAAGTTCTAAGCGATTCGGTTCTGGTATTTTATCTAAGGGGCACTGATCAACGTAACAAACATCATGTAATCATATCCTTTGTTCTAAACCGGCCAATAAATGCACTCTTACTTCCGACGAAGAAACTAAATATATACTATGAACCGAGTTGTTTGTTTGTACCACATTGTGTTTTGTGTATATAATGTACAAATCTTAATTATTTGAAGTCTAACCGAAAATAATAATGTGTTAACTATATTTTTTTCGGTTTTTAAGGTATTCTTTTATTATTTTGATTAAATGTGTTTTATTTTTTATTATTTATTTTTTTGGTGGTATGAAGTTAGAAAATTGCATATCTTACATTGAATTGAACATTTCACTTGAAAGAAGGTCAATGTTCACAACGAGGTCAAATCTACAGGCAATTTCTTCAGTTGTGGGAGCTTTGTAGTACAAACATCTATATAAATCGAAATAATAAATACTAATGGGATTCTATCATGACATACGCATACCATTTAAATGGTTATGAATTTTGTGATATTATTTATCTCATTATCAACAATGATTCAGAAAGACATTATTGGTACTATTCCGCTTTGTTATTGCTGTCATCAAACGTTTATCTCTCAATCAGAACAAAAAATACGAAATAGAATGAAATATATAATCAGGCAAAAAGATAAATCTTTTAGATATTGGCTGGTCGATTTTACCATATAATTAAACTGAGGTACATATTTTATTTCTCATGTTTACCGATTCCATTATTATTGCTGTTTTAATTTCAGTTTACAAAAGATTTTTATATAAGTCATGCGGCGGACGGAAAGGCCAACCTTCACCTGAACCATACGCTAGATTATGATAACCCTCCACTCAATTACAGTCTAAAAATACGGGCAGAGGTAGAAATTGACCTCTTTGTTAATTATGTTAGGTTATTCTCTGCAAAAATCCAGATACAAATACAAACTTGTTAACTTGTGATAACATGAACATTAATGATCAACCATGACGAATAATAAGTAACTCATAATAAACAAAAATAAGGATTGCTAACTTTTAAAATATATTAAGGGAATACAAGGATTTAGCCTGGAAAATAATTTTTACTCTTAAGCCAATGGATATCTTCCTTAAGTATATCATTTACAATGTACTTCTTTTTTTTAAAAATGCAAAAAAGTTTCATGTTCATGTTTGTTGTCATCTTTTAGCTATTAAACAGTCCACATGACTTAAACTACACTACACTTAACATCCAAGTTACTGATGTTGATGACATGGACCCAGAGTTTGATTTTGACGAATTTTATTTAAACATTACTGAAGAGGTAAGAACATTCATTCATCTATTTCACTAATTTATTGAAATTAAGGATGTTAATTTAACTCGATTACCTTATTCGATTAATCGGAGTATTTAGTCGAGCGATATCCGAGTATTCAAGTATTGATTTAAAACTGTGTGTCCTTTTCAAATCAAATGATGCTATTGCAACATAAATCTTAATATCTTAAACTATAAAAAATGAAAAACGTAAAATAATAAACACTTAGTTTATTTGATTTAAGATAAATTGAAAAGTATTTTATCAAAATGTTCTGGGTTTTCCTTTTTTTTCTTATTCTAAAGCTTACACATATTTGAGCTTTATATCATCTTAAGCAAATCAAATGTGACTTGTTCAATGTTAATTTAAAAAATTGTCCCTGTATGATAAAATATTGAAGATTAATGATTATAAAATCAAACACCTTGAGATAATTATTGATGTTGATTAAATTTAAAATTTTGCAAATATCTAATTCAATAAATAACTGATTAAAAGAAACACAGATTCTTCACATTGTCAAGTACATGTATGCCTTAGTAAATCAAAGGAGATCAATTCTTAGCCGCTTCTAAATACACCAAAAAAAAAAAACAATTTAAAAGGGTGTAATGAACGGGTCAAACATGTCGAGAAAAGAAAACTGTTTTTATTATCCATGCATAGCCAAAAAGCTGCCGCGTTAAGAAAAACATTAATAATTTTTTAAAATTCTATTTACTTTATTACGAGTAATCAACTAAGAAAATTTAGTCGATGATTGGTGTGACCGAGCGATAGTCGAGTACTCGTTGACATCTCTAATTAAAATACAATAACTTACAGTTCTATAAACTAATATAATATTTTATCACACTAGTTTTTAATCTTTTAAATTCTTGTGATTTAGAAAATTAAATGTATTTGTTAATCGTAGAGAAATTTTCAAGATTTAAAATGCATACCTGCTAAAATTGTGTAAACTTACAAACATGGTTTAATACATGTATGACTGTTGTAGAACAATGATATTGTTAATACATCTCTGGTGACCAGTCCACCAATACACGCCACAGACAGAGATACAGGGGATGGTCGACAGGAAGTATACTATAGATTTGAAGGTCTGTTAGCTGTTATAGCGGTGAGCTGTAAAATAAATACATGATAACACATTGAAAGTCGTTTTGATTCCACAATTCTAAAATTGCACATTATGCTACAAAGTAGTTATCTAGAGGGTTAAAATTTCGTGCATATTTCAATATGCCATAGTACTTTTAATGAATTAAAATTCGTGAAAAATTGTTACTCGCGAGCATAGCAAAATTAAAACCATTGTGTATATTTCCTATTTTACAGTTTTTTCACTATGAAATACAAAAACATGTTTGTTTATGTTGAATTTAAATTATAACGTGCTTCTTCACATTTTGCAGATGGGGACGAAAATACAAGACACTGTTTTTCAATTGACAAGATTTCAGGAAACATTTCTGTTACCTGTCTTCTTGATAGAGAGACTAAAGATTCATACAAGATTGTTTTAAAGGTAGCGACATTTAAAACAATAAATAAGTATGTTTAGAAGTATAATTTAAATAAATATAATTATACTGGATATAATATTGAACAGACATTAATTTGAATTATTTTCTTAGATAAGCGAAATACGGACCAATCTATTTAAAAGCATTAATGAGATACAAAGAAATATATCTCAAAATAATACTATCAAGTCATAAAATTTTAATCCTTGTATTTTGTCATCATTATCATAGATATTATGTATGCTGTTTTTTCCAAAACCTTTTTATACAAATCAGGCGGTTCAACAAAATACAGTCTCCAGAAGCTGCACAGCAACATTGATAGTAAAGGTTTTGGATATAAATGACAATATACCTATATTTAACCCGACGGAATACCGAACAAACATTACAGAGCATTCCAGTGTAGGGACGACAGTCGTTCATCTTCGTGCTACGGATTTAGACGTATGTAACATTTCGCAACGAATTTGTTATTGCATTTTCACAGTAATAACATTGTACATCCATGTATCAATGTATTTGTACATGTACATTTCTTTGTCTTCATAAATTGACGCAACACGTAATACACTTTGTTCATTAAAAATTTTGGGGTGGGTTGGAAGGTTGTTTTTGTTGTTTTTTTTTTTAAATAAGTATGACATATGAATTACTGAATACTATTTATTCATTTCGGTAAAAACTATGTGTCAGAGATTAGAATGCTCGAAATGTAAAGTAGGATTTAAAAAATCAGTTTTTTAAACGCATCAAAAGTAAGAAATTGGAAAACATGTAAAAAGCATGAAGCAATGATTATCCCAAGAATACTGAAATTCGTATCAAACAAAGTTGATGGTATCAACTTTGTTTGATACGAATATATATATATATATATATATATATATATATATATATATATATATATATATATATATATATATATAAATACGATATATATATATGATTTTTTATTTTTTTCTATTTTCTAGGAAAATCCCCACACCCGTTATGTGATTCTTCCACCGTACAACGATACCTTTTCTTCTAGAGATAATGGAGAAGTAATCGTGCAGAATCCATCTAAAATAGACAGAGAAACTGGGGATGGAACAATCACATTGTTGGTAAGTAATGTGTAACGTTATGTGAAAAATTTTCTGAGTGCTGATACTGTATTATTTACTCATTGTAAATATATTTCCTTTAGTAGTTCAATCTGATTTCAAAATTGCATATTTTAACTCTGGTACCATGCAGCTGATTGGTTGAGATATATATTTCTAAAGACATTTTTCAAGTTCGGCTTTTGCTCAAACTATTTCGATAACCGTGTTTCACTCTTTTTGCAGTTGTGTGCCCTTGCCTTAGATCATCATATTTAACGGACCAAAGCAGATTTTAAAAATTGATACTTAAAGCTGCTACCATTTCACGTGTTATAATCTTAATTATATGCTATGTATCCCATGTCAGTGTGACCATTGCTGTTATGATTAATATTATATAGATTAAATCATAAAACAGGTTTATTTTTTAATGCGTGTTTATTAATGTTTACTTATTTACCAACTGCAAATGGTAAAAATTCCATTTATTCAATTTTATAGCTGTTTGATTTCTAGGTCAAAGCGTTGGACAAAAAATCTAGGAAATATTCCATTTCAACTGCAACAGTGTCTATTACCCTCTTGGATGTAAACGACAAAGCCCCAGTCTTCCAAAAGCAGGAGTATGGATTTCCTCTACCACCTGAGCCGACGGAAGGACATGAAATAGGACAAGTATCGGTAAAATTAAAGGACTGCGACATAGATATACCCAAATGAGTTTTTGATGACGTAATGTATAAATAAAGTAATGTTTAAGATATTTCAATTAAGATTTATATTTTTAATTGTTTATTTTCCAGGCTACTGATGATGACCAAGTTAATACACCCAATTCTGAAATAAGATACAGGCTTCAACACACCATGTTAGTATACTTAATATGCACGTGTTGTTTTTTTGTTTGTTTTTTTTTTAAACATATTGAGTATCTGAATACATTTATTTTAATGTCATTTTTGTAGGTCGTCCAACTTTTTCTCCATACACAACAAAACTGGAAAAATTTCCATTCAAAAGAAGCCTCCGACCTCAGCAGGCGTAATTGAGTTGGTAGTTCTGGCTGAAGATCTAGGAAGTCCACCACTCCAGTCTTCTGCTCAAATTCTGGTCAATTATTAATTTATCGCCTTTAATTAAATATTAGGGATAAGACAAATCTTTCGCTTTCTTTTAATTGCATTGATCTTTATCTTTATCTCTCTTTTTAAACACAATCTAATTATAGAGCTATACAACAAAGTGTAGAATTTGGAAATTATTTTAAAGAATTATTAGGAGACATTCACTTGTGTACGATTTAAACTTACTTGTACATACGTGCATTGTTTAATTATACAGGAAAGAACTAATGATCGGCTAAAAAATATAATCTGAAAAATCTCAAATCGAAAATGGACAAGCTCTTATTAAATCGCATCACATTTTATTTGGGTCATTCTATTGTTATTTGATGAAAGTAAAAAAAAAGAAAATTATTGCTTTGAAGTGAATTTAAAAAAATCACAAGAATAAGATTTTAAGTTGATCAAGATTTTCACAATATACATACCCGCCACGACTATTTATATATCGATATCTGTGCAAAACGGAAAAATGTCATTGATCGATTATTCTATGAAACTGTGGTCATTGGTATATACATTGTGCATCATATTCATTAACATTGCTCTCTTTTCTATATTCTTGTTGTTTATTTAATATTCAATATTCTTTATCAAAATGTTCTACCATTTTTACAAATTTTAGTTGTCTCGAACGGTTGTTAAAGGTAATTCCGTTAATTTCACTGTTCCTGTTAATGTAGAGGAGGCTCATACTCGAAAAGAAAACATTCAGAGGTATGATTAAAAGTACAGAAAAATGTTGATATTTGTCCAACGCTTTTTTAATTTTTAAATAAAAACCATGTTATGTTGTTTTAGTGAAATTGGAAAACTAGTAAACCTCAAGATATCTGTGGACAAAATAGAAGAGGTCTTAAACCACAAGTCTTCGTAAGTTCTTATAAATTTATGAATTTAGTACTGTTAAAGGCAATATATGTGTTTGATATCATCGATCTCATATGTTGAGTTGTGATAGTATTAATTTTTTTAATTTCCGTGGGTTTTTAATGGGGTTTTTTTTTTAATCTACACAATTTTTTAATTGATGATTCATGACCATGATACATTTCATTGCAATTGTGTGATCAAGGTTCTAAGATTAAAGTGACCTAGAAACTTATGAGAACAAATTTTCTATTTCTTATTTCATTTCTATGTATAGAATAGTTTACTAGAGTACTTTGAATGGTTATCCATTATTTAAAAGTTTAAAGTCGAGTTACATGTATAAGCAAGATACAGAGATCAGATTTTATTGCCATGTTATCAAAGCTAAGATAAACAAATCAAAGCATAAAAAATGAAAAACAAAACATCTGAAAATGTTGAGCCCAAATTGAAACTTTCCAAATCGTAACTTTTTAAGACGATGTTCAGTTAGTTTTACTTTAACACATATAATGTACTTTGACATTTTACTAGTGTCTTAACGGAGTGTGATTGATGAAAATATAATACTGCACAATTTTGTTTTATTTTGAACTATACATTTTAACAGGTGTTACTTGATTATAACAGCAAAGTTTCAAAACGATTCAGTAGTTTCTGGAGAAGATCTTCAAAAGTAAGTAAATGAAATTTTTTGCCTGGTAATAAAGAATGCATTTATAAATTTTATTACTTGTGTTTTTATTTAATAAACTAATAAACTACATTAATTCTTTATACACCCTATGTATAATGTTGGTCTTTTTATATGTATTTCAAAACATTTATGAAACATTTCCTCCCCCCCCCCCCAAAAAAAAAACATTAAAAATAATGATAAAGAGAGTAGACTGCTTGTATAAACATGTTAAATATTCTTTGTGATAAAAATTTTTATAGCAAAATTTTACAACACATTGGCGAGATCCTTGCATTGTTTTCGGAACAAAAACCACAAAAGCTAGCAGCTCCACAAGATACATTTACCCCTGTTGTAATAGCACTCATCGCCATCTGTGTGCTCATGTTTCTAGGGACTATCATCCTTATTGTCTACATTCACAACACAACGAAGAGGTAGGTATTCATAAAATGTTTATAAAGTTCAGTTTCTAATACTGATATTGTTGTACTTTTGAAGTTAATGGCCTATCTTTGCTGATTTTATTGTATGCCATTTGCCAGATATAAATGATTTGAACTGTTTACAATTTTATCTTCGCGTATAAAACCACTTCGCGAATTGTTATGATTTTTTGTCTTCACGACTTTAACAAGCTTTTGTTAAACACCATATTGTAAAGGTATTTCTATACACAGTTATATTGAAAATTGGCACAAAAAGCTTCATTGGTTGGATAAGCTTTTCATATTTGTTGAATGGGTTAATTTCATCCAGAGACACATATAAACTTCAGAAGAAGCTGAATTAACTATATCTTCAAAGATAACCGAGATAATTATTCCCTGTTGTTCTATTTTACGAAGAGAACTGGTTATTTGTGAAATTAAATAAATAGTTCCTGGGGGTCTAAATTATCCTTTGTTTATTTATTTTTACAATACTTAACAATATTAGAAACCGAAGTACTATGATGAGGTACATATTAAAAAAAAAGATTTATATCTAAACGATTTTGCGACGACTTGTTGTAGCAGTTGTGTTTTGTTGAATTTTATTTGAAATAGTTGAGGCTTATTAGCTCTTTCATAATACAGTAGTTAAAATTTAGTTTATCATTCATTCTGAATGAAAAATATCTGATTACCATTTTTAATCTTCAAAGGTTTAAAAGATACAAACGGCTTCATAAGAACCTAACTCGACAAAGTTCACTTTATGAATCCCAAGAATTGAAAATTGAAATGCCTGATGAGCAAACTTCAGACTACAATGGTTCAATAAATGGCTCACATAGTCTTCGAAACTCAACAACCGGTGATTTGAAAGAAGGAGTAGTCTCTGCATTTACAAATCCTGCTTTTGTCACTGAAGAAACTGAAATAAAACTAACGGCTGGCAGAAGAAGAAGCAGAAGCAAAGTCTGAATGATTTGACAAATCGACTTGAGGCAGAGGAGAACAAAGTTATGATTGTAGACAGTTATAATCCATCTGAAAGTGACATTGAGTTGGATCCAGTAAATGGCTACGAAAATACCCCTGCAAAATTCGCTGAAACAACTCCAAAGGATTATGAAAATGTTCCACATACTTTTAAATCCGCGGATCTGCCGGAGGATTACCCATCCAATGATCAAAACGAAGCGGATTCTGAAAATAATACAAACGAGAACATGGACGACGATGAGGAACCAAATCCGGACTATGAAGTAAAGGCGGTTCGATTTTCTGCGCAAGTACTTGATACAGAAGAAAATAAATTCGAACCATTGAGAGAAAAGGAGGACAAACCAGATCTAAGAAAAGACGAAGAATCTGGAGAAGACCTTGATGAAGAAGAGAATAATGAAGAGTCAGGTGATCATGTGAATGAAGACTTGGAAGAAGACAAAGAAGATGATTTTGGTGACGGAATAGAGAATGAACGCACTGATGAGGAAATTCTGTCTCCGAACGAAGTTCTGCAAGATGAAAAAAGTGAAAACGAGGAAGACATTCCCCATTTTTCTTTCGATACAAAAATGTGATTTTTTTGTTAAAAAAATTGCAATCGCATTGTATTAAATAATGGGACCAATATCTAAATCAAAATTATATTAGTTGTATGTTTATCAACTAAGATGCAAGACATATCTCAGTAATCACTAGTACTTGAAAACTTTTTTTTTTTAGAACAATTAACTAGATTTCAATTACAATAACATTACATTGATACTTCTTTCAATATTTTGATCCATTTTTCACCAATCCATAGATACAAAACAAAGAATCAAGAAGATATATATATATATATATATATATATATATATATATATATATATATATATATATATATATATCAATCAATCATAAACTTATAGTATATTACCATATACATTGTTAATCATATATATATATATATTTTATTAACGAAACCTTATAATAATCATGTTTGTTATTTTTTTTTAAACCAAAACATACCTAATTTAACTTTAATCCTCTTAAATGTGATACGTATTTCAAAAGTGTGCATTAAACTTTTATTTCGTTTTGATATGAACAGTTTGAGTTTGAACAGAATAGAATTAATTTAGATACATGTGTGATTAATGGTGAGTGATGTTTTTGGCTTTTTGTTTTTTATTTTTTGACATATAAACCGCTATGCATACTCTTGCCAATTGAGTTGTTAATATAGTTTTCGTTTGTGTATTATGTCTAAGAGATGTAAATGTATGTCGAATATAATAATTATGCAATGTTACAAATAGAATAATGAATTTAGCAAACAAAAATTGATATATTTAAATTATTTTACAATTATTGACAATATATACGCAAATTGCCAGATAATATATATACGAGGGCTGTTAGAAAAGCTCGCGGACAAAGGGTTTTACGCAAAAATTACTGTGTAATATGTAGGATGATGTATGTCTTATTAAAAGACTGTCAATTGAAAAAAAAAGTCATATGAAAAAATGACAATAACAAACCGTGAATCATCTAAATAATCCATAAAACGAAATACAAATTCAAGGCAGAGCGACACGGACCTTCAAATAGATAGAGGTAGAATCAGGTGCCTAGGAGGAGTGAGCATCCTCTGCTGACCGGTCACACCCGCCGTGTTTTTTCGTAATCGGGGGAAAAAATCGGAAAACTCCGTCGACAATTAGGTGATTAATTATGGTCTAACAATTAGTATGAAAAACGACAGTCTGCATGCGACCCAGTGGAAGATTGTATATGCTGACAAGGACATTGTATTGACCATCGAATTTACGAAAAGATGACTTAATGCGAGACTATTGATAGTCCTGTTTTATCATATGATTTTAATAATACGTTCAAAATATACAGCACTTATACTATTTATGAACCTAATCATATTTCCACGACGTCATATTACGTCAAGCAACTGAAGGGCAAACCTGACTCGCTTTTTCAAAGGAAACACTTTTTAGTTCCACGCACTTTTTATGCCATTAACCCATTCTTAAAATGTAACTTTATTCCATTATTTGTCAAGGTTTTGTATTATGTCTTTTTGTGGTATTTCTTAGATCATTTAGGTCCGAAAATCTCTGTCCAAGTCTTGATAAAGCCAAATTCATAGGTGCAAGATCCTGGTTGAATTTATGGGTTGTGGGTTGCTGTCGGAGCTCAAAATAACAGTAAAAAATGTACTTCCATCCTCAAACATCTGATTCCATTTGTAAACCATTGTCCTAGTCATATACGGGACATCTCTAACATCATCTAAGAACGTTTTGGTCTCGTCGCATATTTTCTTGCTTGCGTACACAATTTAAAGAAGGTCCGGTGTTCTAATATGCGAACTTTTCTAACAAACCTCGCACATATGTATTTAGTAGAGTTCAGCTGTATTGAAAAGAGCAGGAATTTTCAAAAAATTCTAAATTTATTATTTTGTTTCATATCGTTTGCTTTGACATTTGGTTTCCATTTTAAAATGTTTTAATGTGTTATTATGTATCAGACTATATTATCCAGCGTGTTTTTCATGTATGTATGTTCATGATAGTTACAGACTTTTAAGAAAAGAAATCTGTTAAATCTCAAGAAAAAAATTAATAGAAAGGAACAAAAATTCTAAGATATCTTTATTTTTGGAAACATTTTTCACAACACCCTTTTTAGCTTTTTTTAATTTTGAATTTTTTTAGGATATCTACCTGTTTAAAGTACGTGTATGTTTTGGTATATATCTTGATTTGTATCATTTATTTTCAAGCAATAAGATTTTTATTATTTTTTTTACTTCATATGTGTATGAGATTGTTACGTAATACTGTGGTATAATCAATATTTTTTGAACGCAAATCTTTGTGGATTTTGTTATTTGAGTTGGTTCTATAGACAAAATGAATCACAACATAATATTTATACCGACATGGCCAAAACATTTGGGGTCTTATATAATTTTTCAATCCACGAATCATTGACGTAAATAAATAAATGAAACACATTACTGTTGTTTGATCATGTGATGTACATTTAATACCTATATATCTAATTAAAATATATAAGAAATATGAGAAATTTCGTACTTTGTTCTCTTATTTGTAGAGTTTAAAGGGCTTACAAATATGATATTTTGTTGTATCCATATTAAGTCATTGAATTGAATGGTTGTACATTCATGGGAAAAAGTTACTCATATCAGCATCCCCCAGACCTATAACATCGTCCTAAATCCTTTTCCATTAGCATTTCTCTTTAACACGTTGTACCTTAAATATTTTAGTTCTTTAATTAGTTTGCAAAGAGAAAACAGTTTTTGTTGGGTTCCATATGTACTTGGGTTTTGAAAACTCTGAATTGATGCCAAATATCCGTACGGATAAATAAATTGTACTTGCATTCTATAAACTCATCTTCGCTAGCCAAGGGTTTCTCATCCGCACTGCTTGATCAGAAACCCTTGGCTAGCGAAGATG
This sequence comes from Magallana hongkongensis, assembly GCA_015776775.1. Lineage (NCBI taxonomy): Eukaryota > Metazoa > Mollusca > Bivalvia > Ostreida > Ostreidae > Magallana > Magallana hongkongensis. The sequence goes on from CM027471.1 coordinate 21,433,914, forward strand.
CTATATACTTCGCCAAAAATAGTCATCACTTTAAAGAAATCATCCACATTAATAGATTATGAAAATCAAACAAATACATCAAATTTTAATTACACAGCAATTTCTTTAAAAGTTTTATATCTTTATGAGAAGTAGCGGGTTTGAAGTAGTAGAATTACAGAAAACAAATATGAGTTATTCGTGTAGTGCAATTACCATATCTTCCTAGTCCTTTTAAAAAAGCAAAAAAGCATTTTGTTCCATTAATCTGCATCATGGAATCAACTGTCATAGAATTTGAGAAATTTTGAATTATCAGTAACATTAAGAAGCACATAATTCAGAGGGATTACTAGTTCCAGTTTTCGATGTACATTTTGTATGAGGGGATCTGCAAAATCTACTGATGTCTCTCTCTCTGACAAAATACATGTCTAGAGAAAGGTGATCTTCCATTAAAACTCCCGTGACTGCAAATTTATTTGCAAACAACATTTTAGCAATATATATATATGGAATAAATGCATAATCGTTATGTCATACATATATTTTGATAAGTCGATTAAACAGATAGAAGATTAACTGATTAAATCTATTTATATGTATAGAAGATACAATCAAATAAGAGATCATAATTATTTAAAATATGCAAACAATACAATTAAAAAAAAAGAAAATAAGTAAAAATCCACAACAAATGTAGACAGAGATACTCTTTCGGTAGAAATTGGTTTAAGTTGGTAATTACTTTAGATATACACGATAAAAGAGATGGTATGTGGTTAACGTTGCAGTGTAACGCCACAATTAGATTATGGTGGTTTTAATTCTACATGTCCGAATTTAAAGCTGACTGTATGTTATTTACTCCCATTAATTTAAGGGGCAAGGTCACGGTTTTGGTCAAAAATTATTTGTCCGATTTTAATGTTTACAATGCTTCAGTAAGACATTTTTAATAGGCAACGAACATTTAAGTATCATCCGTTGAGTTATAAGCGAGAAACAGAGCTTACAATTCTTTGCTATGTAAACAAAGCTTTTGTTTACATTCTGAATGTTGAAGTGAAAATTCCAGTTTTAGACTTGAAATGATTGTGTTAAACGTTAGGAACTGTTTATTTATGCTTAAAATGAAAAAGAAGATAGACAATCAGTTTGAAATTTTTTTTTTACTGGTATATTGAACCAACGTAAATAAAAATAGGACACGCGTATACGAGCCTTGTTTACATGACGAAGAATCGTGAGCCTTGGATCTGGCTCAAAACTCTACGCCTGACTCTCAAATTTAACATGATCATTAGAAATACATTCCTAAAGCATTGTGAATAATGCAAACTAAAATTGAATTTGACCAAAATCGTGACCACGCCCTTTTAACTTGTGATTTGAAAGTACTCTGTAAATCAAAAGTATGTAATATACATATGTTTTTGACATTTTTTTTTGTTAAACTATACTTCACTTATACTAAAAGGAATAACCAATTCATAAAACTTCATTTTTCAACATTATAAGAGTTGATCATTGATAGATAAAACGCGAAAATATTTATTTACAAAAATCAAATCAATTGAAGCTTATATTTCAGAGAGATACGGCTTACTTTTATTATTTTGATATTTTTTCCTGTTCACTGTCAAGGTCTTTTATGTTTAACAATCATCAATTTATTTCTCTATTTGTTTAGTGTTTGGTGTTTAAAATATCACACTATTGAACAAATCCCTTGTCATTGAAAAAAATAATGTAATTCATTATCATAAACTTCATAAGAACTTTAATTTGTGTTCTGTAAATTCAAAGTCTTTGATTAACATTTAATTATCTTAAAACTATGTTCGTAGAAACTTGATATAAACATACATCGTATATGGGTTTCTCTATTATCATTTCGTCAATATGCCCTTATCTCGTAATTTTTATTTAGAAATGGTGAAATTCACTACATATATTTTCTACAAAACCGTTTAGGTACTAGCATTTGTTTCGTACATTGTAATACTTTTTTTTCTAACAAACAATTACAATTAAACTTTTATATCTTTTTTGTACAAATAGTTTGTATTGTACTGTTGTGCGTTTACATGATTCAAATCAATATCTAGTGATTGATCAGTTTTGTTGCCACTTGCTATTTCTAATTAACAAAAAAGGAGTATAAAAGATAATCGAAGAATGAGTTTTATACAAATCAAGATAGAAATTTTGACATACTAGAACTATAAAAAATCATACATTATAGCTATAACGACATGATTTTTAAAGCGCTAAGCATAGCTCAGCGCTTTATTGTCGTTAGAGGAAGGAATAACTGCCTTCTATGAGCAGAAATATACATCATTTAAACTGGTAAGAGGTATAGGGAACCAGTTATCTGGGTGACGGAAATGGCCGAGTAGATACGATTGGTTTGCGGGGCTTACGTACATCAGCACAGGATGTTACGCAGTGATGAAAAAATATAGTGCGTATTCAGAAGCTAAAATATAGAAAAATAAAATCGATTCTTTGCAAGAAAATGTCAAAAACTGTGATAAATTACTGTTCTAAAGGTATAATTTGTGATTTTAACATTCTGCCAAAATTCATCCATTGCTGCCAAAATCTCACTTTTTTCTTACATAATTTACCAAGACGTAGTTCTTCTTATCACTGACTGATGAAAAATCATCTTGTGAAGAGATGTATTCTATTAGAATTGTCATTTAAATTCCATATCTGATTTCCAAATTACATAAAAATTACTTTTCTCCATTTTTCACAAATTGAAGTTTTACCACATGTATATGTTGTAAAAAATAACTCATTGTTCAAACAATTTTGATTAGTTAAAATATTACTTCAAAATAATTTGTACAAGGTCTAATTTGAAACATCTACAAATAAACGTTATCTTTTCTCATTTTGAGTCATTTATTGTTAGATGTATTTGCAAATTTCTACCACACCTTTGGTAATTTTTATATGGTTTTAAGAACTATTTTATTGTTGACACTAGTTATTTAGCTTTGCTACAAAATAACCTTCAATGGCGCCAATAGCTGTATAACAAAACAAAATAGAATAGTGTTATTAAAGGTGGTATAACACACCTAAAAAAAAATGTCGCTCAAACTGGTAATAATCTAATATAATATGAAGTGAATTATGATGATGAACTGTATGTATATTAAAAAAGCAAAAAATATGCAATTGTGCAAACGTATAACAACAATATAAAGTGCAAGCATTAGACCCAAAAAAACATTCAAAACGTCGAACACAAGGTCCACATGAGAAATTAAGTTTTATAAAATCAAAGGCTTTTATATACCATGTTTCAGGCAAGTATCCATGCATATACAAGTCGTGTTCAGCTTTAATTCACATCATCTTCAGAGAGTAACATATATTTAAAGAAATCTGGCCTTCGATACTTTAAATTGATATTCATTAAACATAAACCAAAATTTCAATAAGGCTCATTTCCACCTACGCTTGCACACAGTAAATTTTCTTAGAACCAAGCTAGGTTAGCGCTTTTCAGTACTTTCAGTACTTTGATTTTCTTATTTATTTTTAAGAAGTATTCAAATTAACTAAGCGGACTCTGGAATTATAATTGAAGTTCATCTCACTCTAGCTTAAGCTCTCGCCAGTACTGAAACTAAGAAGTTATTTAGAAACAATAGAATTTGTTCGGCTCAATTTTCATAGATTTTGTGGAATTCTTCATACACGTATTTAAATATCCAACGAATTATAAAAAATAGAATTAATTTAGTTATCATACAAATTTTTTCACATAGATTTGTACGAATAAATTACCTTATTTGTAATGGATTCCAAAGCTTCACAAAAGTCCTTACGAACAGAGATATATAGCAGGTTCCAGTAAATGTTCTACCAAACCTCTCTCTTCACTCCTTACTAAACTTCTTGCAGTAGTGAAGGAGAAACTTCAAGAGTATTGTACAACAATATACTCCAGAAGTGGTGTGAATCAAATACTAACGCTATGGATTTTTGAGATGGTGGACAGTTTGTTACTGTCATTTTTTTCATCTATTTAAAAAATGCAAACTTTGCGAAAATTGACATCCCAAATTTCAATCCATAAAAAAAGAAATTTAAACATTCGAATGGCCAAAATGTAATGTATGCATTTGAAATTAGTGGCGGTAGTCTTGAGAGGTCCTACCTCATTTTACATTTTAAATGAGGGATGGGTTGTTATCCAAAATGATTTTAACCTCTTTGTGTACGTCGAGTATACACCCGCATGAAATCATAATAATGCAAAAATGCAACGCTGATGAAATATCTCCAACTGGCTTTTAAAATTCATGTTAATCATGAAAAATTCTCTGTTATTTTTTTTAACTGTTATGAAATGTATCATATATACATTGTCAATGTACTTTACATATCTACATGTACCTTTCTATTATTTAAGTACATGTATTGTTTTTTAATTACATGTAACATCCTATACCATAAGATGTATGTCTTGTGCAAAAAAGAATGATAGTCAAATGAAAAATTTTAAATTTGAAATGATATTTTTTCAATATAGGCTTTTACTCATGTATGCCACTTGATTTTCCCATCTTCTTTGCATACAGACTTTTATCTTCTTTCTTTTTTTTTTAATGATTTTAGAGAATATTCACCTGTCATTGGATAATACATACTGGTTTCTTAATCATTATTAAACATCACACAAAGGTTCTTTTAAGTTTAATAAAATATCTCTTATATATTTGCTTTATTAAGATAAAAGTAAATGGTCGCCATATTACTTGCCAGATTACTTGCGGTCGCTCCTCAATTGGTACTGATATATATGCTGGTCGTGAAAGTTACGGTCGGTTGAGTTCCGATCGATGCATTTAAATTGCACAAACTTCTAAATATATAAACTACACTTTGAGGTAATATGAAAAAAGGAAATACAAGAAACTACAATCAATAAAAATTAAAAGAGTGCACATTTTCTTCAAAAGAATCGCCAAGGAATCCGCATTATTATGCAGATAATGATATTTTTTCTTCGCGTCCACATCGAACAAGTGTTTTCAACATATATATGCTGGCTTCTTGTTCATTATTTAACATCACAAAAGGGTTCGTTTAAGGTTTACAAAATCTCTCTCTTAAATGTCTGACTTACAGACGAAATTATTTGGTCGCCATATTATTTTCGATTCTTCATGCAAAATGTATAACGTCTGCATCATATTGTAAAGATAACCCTGGTTGTATTCCCTTCTTATTGATACGCACACAGGTGCCAAGCCTGTTTTGGTATTGATTTTAATGTAACCATATTCATTTATGGTTACATTAAAATTAATGTCAAAACAGATTGTGATTAAGCATGCATGTCTTGTGTAGTTTTTATAGTTTGTAGTGTTCAGTCGAAGCGTTGTCAGTGCATAAGAAGAAAAAAAGAGAAAAAACAGAAGCCCCACATTTTAAGTTAAGTTACAAAAGATAAAAAATGTACCATTTTGGTGTTTTTTATTTATCTGAATAAATCTATAGTTATAAAAATTATCTTGCCTGCGCTCCCAATTAGAAGATGGTTAGTCTCATCCAAACATCTTTACCTTTCACGTTGTAGTTAATGGTCTTTCCTAAACTTAAACATTGGTTGTTGCTTACAAAAATGTGATAACTGACCGCAAGCACACGTTACGCATTTTGTTTTTCCTTTATTGAAATATACACTGAAGTTTTTCTGATTTGATTAAATTTCATAATTTCAGTAATAATATTCTTTTTCTTGTCACTAAATGTCATGATAATCGGATGGCAACATCGTTCCCAGATGTATCTGGATTTTTTCTATAATACTTTTCGATACGTTCCAATCTTTTCTTTGATATAGCATATTTAGTATTTATACCTATTTTTGAAAATTTCAAAGATATATCTTTTTCCTGAGTTTCTAAGTAATGATGAAACTTTTTTCCGTTAAGAAGGTCAAATTCAATGCGTGCACATAATTCCACAGCAGCCTCTATGAATCTGGTAAAGCCGTACTTTTCCCCTGCCAATATGTAGTCAAGCAGTGTACTGACGGTTAGCCTTTTGTCTGGTTTACACATTGCAATCATGAGGTCTTCACAGTTTGTCACCAGAGTTGACTCGTACTCGTGTGCTATTGGTAGTACCTGCAGTACATTTTCCGCTTAAAAAAAGAAATGTTTAAGCTGACATTTCTATCATGTGAACCTTTGCACGTGTATTTGTAATTTTTTTGTTTTTTTAAGGTGGCTCGACACACCAATGTATTATTTGATGGATCGATGAAGAATTCTCTTTGAGAAATGATTATTCAAAAATGACACCTATATCGGCCTCTGATTATTTTATATGAAATTTTTTGTATTTTTTTATAGAAACCGGAAACATCGTTTTAGCTGCGAACAAGATATATTAGAGCTAAAAATTTGTTATCAATTAATGCACAATACAATTATCTAAAAATGCATATCAAAAACGGCCAGATAAACTTTGAAATATTTTTGTAAAAAAAATATTTATGAAAATGATAAAAAAGGATTGTAGATATTTTTTAAATATATGGATAAAAACTGCAGATAAACTGTTACTCGCATTTAACAATTGCTGTACAATCATATTTCAACAAGAAATTGAAACCAAATAGTGAAATTAAAGTATAAATGGAAAATTTTAAAATCGAACCGATCCCGATTGTAATTAAACTGATCCCGAACGAAATCACATAAAGTTAGAATGAATTAGAATTTTGCAAAAATCTTAGGTTGTTTAGCTGTAAAATGGTTTCGTCATTTACTAACTTTATAATTTATATCAATTACTTAGAAAAAAACTGCAGTTTATTTGTAAAATTTCAATTTTAAAATAATTCTGATCGGGATCAGTTTTTTTTCAATCGGGACGGTTCAAATTTGATAAATAGCAATTTTTCCAAAATTTCGCATTTTCATTTCAATTTCTTTGTAAAATATCATTGTTTAGTAAATAGTTTATGTGACTATATGTTATTTTTAAAATTCTATCCATAGATTAAAAAGATATTAAAGATTTACAATTTTGATTTTCAGAAATATTTTTTTCATTAAAAAATTAAACACTTGACCAAACGATCTTTGGCATGAATTTATTTATAATTATATTACACATTAATTGACAACAAGTTTTAAGCTCTAATATATTCTGTTTGTCTGCAAAACAGTTTTTCCTATTTCACTGAAAAAATACAAAAAAATTCGTATAAAATAACTGAAAGCCGATATTGATCTCTGTTTTGTGGAATCATGTTTCAAAAAAGATTCTCTATCGATCCATAAAATAAAATTTTGGTGTGTCGAGGGACCTTAAGTTCCTTAATATCATAATTATTCTTTTGATTAAGTTAGTTCTCTTGGCGTTTCACTTTAAATGATGTAAATATGTTTTCTCAAAAAGTTCTTTGAATGATTTCTTATTCAAAACATTTGTTAAAATCAATTTTGTCGTAAACTTTCTCATAAAGAGATAGTACGACACATTGTTTTGTTTTGCAGACGTGTCATCTGATTTCTCTCTTAAAATAAGTATATTAAGGTACAAACGAAATCTTAGATACCTTTTACGGGATGTTTCATTTTAGGATAGAAACAACTGAAAAATTCAACAACATCTTCTGCTTTCTTGTCCTCCATTGGAATCTCTTTTGCAGTACTTTCCCTGAACTGACTTTTAAACATGGTTTCAAATACAGGTGAATGCTCAGAAAGGACTGATTTATTGACATGGATCTTCTGACCCTCTACCACCAGAGTAACGTCAGTTTCTGGGAAAGCTAGATTTTCTGTCAGCTTGGTCTTTTCACTCTCCATCCTTTGACGTGCCTTTGAGTATAACAATATATTTACATTCAGTGTATATTATCAATTAATCTGCGACGTTCAATTTTCTATGAAAATACTTTTCTAATTCGAGCAGCATTTTTCTAATTCGAGCAGAAATATAAACGTCTTCGCGTGTTTTGAGTGTATTTATTTTTGTAAGATTAGATGAAACGCTCAATCTTACATTACCAATTTGATATGTACTTTGAAATATAATCATTAAATTACATGTATATCTACCCCTTAGTAAAAAAAAAATTCTCTCTAAAGTTTCTGGCACTATATCTTTAGTCGCGGAAACGAACTTGATAACATTTTAATATGGATGTTCAATGTATGTTTCATACCCCTGACTGGGAGCGTATATAATGGCTTTACAACGACAATACACATATATTTCATACAAATGGACATCAGTTTGAATATACATATAAAAATTTAATGCTTAAATGAAGGAAACAAAATATGTGAACCGAAACGTCATTTATACACACATTTTTATACAAGAATCAGAAAATATTCAACTTTAGATACGCTATGTAAATGTTCGAATAGAAATAACAAGTTTTTGTTTCATTCTATGAAAAATATTTTACAAAATATTCTATCCTTATTAGTATTGATATTAATTATATACCATACCAATCACGTTTTATTAAAGTTCATTTTTCTTACCTTTTTGGATTAACCTAAAGTAAACAGTATGTTTTTGAATGAAAGGAGCTTTAATACATTTACCACCGTGTTTCTTTTAAATGTGAAATCTCTTAAAAATGGATGATGAGTTCCTAACAAAACACAAATAGTATAATCGATAAAAATAAACAACATGTCAGTTCAGGCTAATTTTAAGAAAAAAAATTAAAAGGCGACAAAGGACAACCAAAAATCTTAAATTGAAATCAAAGTACATCAATCAATTCAATTTTTAAATATAGCCATTCTCTTCAAAATGAGGGTAAAATCTGAAAATGTTTTATTTTTCCTACGTGTGGTAGGTAAATTATCGAACCAGTACCAAATTCGAACTTACCCACATTTTCTTTTAAAGTTTGTCCCAAATTGTTCTTTCCATCACTTTTTTGTGATTTTTTATAGCGAGCGAAGCGAGCTCTAAGAACCAGCGTGCCCGGGGAAAATAACCGGCTAAACCTACAGTTCATCAAACAAATTTTTTTGTCTACGTCCCATAATGCTCTCTAATGTTTTCACCCGTGGTGCAATGCCAAAAATGGCCGACTTTTAACTCATAGTAGCGAGCGCAGCTCGCCGGCGCGCAGCGCCAGAGCGAAGCGAGCTCTACCGGCAAGGCGTGTGTGAATAGAAAATTCGGACTAGTCGCACATTCATTCAACGGATTTTTTGGCGTCAGTAAATCGGACCAGTAATGCATTGTTTTAATCGTCCCAGTAGTTCTCTGTAATCATGGCAATTTTTATCACTTCACACTCTCACGATAATCAACAAGACAATAAAAACAATAACGATGTATACGACATACAGTCAGTGCTACCTCTAAGGTTCACCTCAGTACACTCTCAATCAAAAACAATCGAGTGACGTCACAAAGGTTTACACATTGATCCGATAGATTTTTTTCGGCGTCAGTAAATTTTGACCCACAATTCATAGTACCAATGGTTTCCAACCTCACGTTCTCACGAGAATCAAAGTAATGAAAACTTTTAAGAAGCATATAAGATGTGTAATTTTAAGAACATCGTGCTTTTTAAGTAAATAAAACAGTATACTTCGCATACTTTTATTTCTCAGGGGAGTTTTGAAGAGTCAGGCGACACTTAACCAACGTCAGCTTTGACGTCACAATAAGCACTGATAAGGGGAAATTATTCTAATTGAAGTTATTGTAAATCTGCTGAAATAACATCCTCTCAAAATCTTGCAAAGGCTAAGCTAAAGAACATCTGAAGATTAGAGACATTTCCTCAGATACAGGAAACAGTTGTAAATTGCACTCATTTGGATGAATGCTCACATTTATTTTATTCACTAATATGTTTTACGGTGCGACCGTTGGGGCGAGCGCAGCAAGTGATCAAATAATGAATTATGATAAATCAATAAAAATAAAAGTATCAACATAACGTAAATGGATTTGAATGCAAAATAAAATATAAACATGCCTATTTTTTCTAGTAAATTTTCATTATTCATAATTTATAAGATTGTTTATTTATTTAAATAGAATTTATCTCAGATACAATGTTGTTGAATAATAAAGATTTTAACATAATGTTTATTGCAGTTTATTTCCTCTTTTCTTGGCAGCAGACATTTTTCTTAAACTTACATATTAAAAATTGACTTATCATATAGTCCCCCCCCCCCCCCGTTTAAAAAAAAATAATTTACGTATTAAAAAAATTTGCTGATCATATAAGAAAAACGGTTTTGGACCCCCCCCCCCCCTCCCGGGAGGATGTAATAAATGTGAAAATAAAGATACCATTGAGCAGTTAAAGAGCTAAATGCATACTACGCACTCACCATTCCTCACCCAGATTAGAATTTCCCTGATTTTGAGAATTTCTTTTTCATTTTGCTTGTAAATATTTTTTGAATGATGCTGCCGCGCCCCTTTTAAAAAACGTTCCTGGAAATTAATTACTGTAAATATATAGTGAATAAAATAAATGTGAGCATTCATCCAAATGAGAGCAAGTTACAACTGTTTCCTATTTAAAAAAAAAAAAGATGTCCCCATTCGTTAGCTTTGCAAGATTTTGAGAAGATTTTGGTATTTATATTTCAGCAGATTTACAATAACTACTTAGAGTAATTTCCCCTTATTGTGATGTCAAAGTTCACGTCGGTCAAATGCCGTCTGTCTCTTTGAAAAAACCCTGGAAAAAAAACTAAATGAAATATACTGTTTTGTTTACTTAAAAAGCATGATATTCTTGAAATTACACAATTTATCTGTTTCTCAAAAGTTTTACTTTGATTCATTTCTCGCGAGAAGGAATCAAGTCTAGTGAGATCGTCCGACATTGATAAATTGCATTGTGGGTCGAAATTTACTGACTCCGAAAAATTCTGTGGGATCAATGTGCAAGAAATCCATTGTGACGTCACTCGAAGGAACGACAACTCTGTTAGTCTTATGTAATGGAATTATTTTATTTACAATGCATGATGTACATAGTCTTTTATCTTGTTCTCGTGAGAGTGTGAAATGGGAAACCATATTTACAGGGAATTACTGGGACGATTAAAACAAGGCATTACTGGTCCGATTTACTGACACCAAAAAAATCCGTTGAATGAATGTGCAACTAGTCCGAATTTTCTATTCACACACGCCTTGCCGGTAGAGCTCGCTTCGCGCCGGCGCTGCGCGCTGGCGAGCTGCGCTCGCTACTATGAGTTAAAAGTCGCTCGCTATAATTACGGTAATTTCCTGAAACGTACACGTACAATATAGCATCGCCCTTTTTTAAAAGGGAGTGGGTGGGTGGGTGGATGGCAGCCTCATCCAAAAAAATCTTTGCAAGCAAAAAGAGAAAAAATCATGAAAATTCTAATCCTTCCGACAGCTCTTTAGCAGTTCAATGGTTTCTTTATTTTCACTTCCATTTATTACATGCGGGGGGGGGGGGGGGGGGGGCACCATGTTCTTTTAATATGATAAGCAAATATTTTTAAGCGTAAATTATAAAAAAAAAAATAAACATTAATTTTTTTTTTAAAGTGGAGGGGGCAAATACATAATAAGTCGATTTTCTATGTGTAAATTGAAAAAAAAAATATTTTTTTCACGTGGGGGGGGGGGGGGGGCTCTATGATGAGTCCAGTTTTATATGTAGGTTTAGGAAAAAAATGTCTACTGCAAAAAAAGGGGGGATGAACTGACGTTACAATCACTTTATAAGAGGAGATACAGTGCAATGAATATTTATATATTAAAATCTATTATTCAACAACATTGTATCTGAGATTAAACTACTGTGCATGTTCTACTTATAAATAAATAGATTATAACAAATCTTATAAACTATGAATAATGAAAATTTACTGAAAAATAGGTACCGGTATGTTTTTTTTTTTTTTGCATTCAAATTTTACGAAGTTAATTTTATTTTTATTGATTTATTATAATTGATTGTTTGATCACATGCTGTGCTCGCCCCAACGGTCGCACCGTAAAACATATTCTTTTACGGTGTCTTAAAGTTTGAAGACACGTTTTGAGTTCTTCATATGCTTTGGAGAGACTCAAAAGATTTGTTTCAAGCTTCCATACCTTCGTATTGAGTCGAGAATAATTTAATTCTGGTTGTAACGCGCTTTCTGATTGGCTAAAAAAAATATTTCATATCGTATAAAGAATGTTGCCTACGTCATAGTAAGACTAACGACAAAAACGTATTAAACCCTTGACGTTACGTTTGAATTTTGTACAAATGTACGTCATTTTAAAGGTCAAATGACCGTTTTATCTACAATGAAGAGTAAAAAAAAATTAAATTATAAGCAATGAATTGAAACAGTTTACGCTTTTTTATAAACCGCTTCGCGGTTTATAAAGCGTAAACTGCCCCAAACCATTTTATATCGTATAAAACAAATAAATATTGAATTCATTCCTTAATAATTTAATTCTGGTTGTAACGCGCTTTCTGATTGGCTAAAAAAATTATTTTAAATCGTATAAAGAATGTTGCCTACGTCATAGTAAGACTAACGTCAAAAACGTATCCATACGCCTGACGTTACGTTTGAATTTTGTACAATTTTACGACGTTTTAAAGGTCAAATGACCGTTTTTATCTACAATGAAGAGTAAAAAAATTAAATTAAAAGTCATGGATGACGTCACAGTGCCTTCACGCTATATTTCCCGCGATAAATTTAGAGGTGGATCAAACATCTGTAATGAGTGTACGAGCTATTTCAGTTTAGACTGTGATACCTGCTTCATTGACATATGATTTGTTTTTTAAAAAATTTTATATAGAGATTATATAAATATATACTTGCAAGAGCCATACTTTAGTGTCATATCGATCCAGTTTTACGCTAATTGTGCATGCATGTACAGTAGGCAGGTAAGTATATGAGTAGGAAGGAAATAAACAATAGGACATTTTGAACTAAATAAAAAGGAATAAAATGAAAAAATAAACAGTTAAAAAATTTATGCAGATATTGCATATAGTCAAACCTTGAAATTTAAAAGTGGGAAATTACACACCTACAAACAGGGACCGGTCTCTCTCTCTCTCTCTCTCTCTCTCTCTCTCTCTCTCTCTCTCTCTCTCTCTCTCTCTCTCTCTCTCTCTCTCTCTCTCTCTCTTGGGGTAGGGGGTTGCTCTGTATGTATCATAACCAATAGATAAGAACCTTTGACATACTTATTGTAGAGCAATACTCTCTAAAAAATTCCTTGACGTTCGTTGATACCATAACAACACTAAAGGTTGACAATGATGTAAGGTATATGTAGGCTAATTCTTGCTGCGCTCGCCAGAACGGTAGCACCGTAAAACATATTTTAAAAAAAACACATACCCGTGAAAAAAGTACAGTTGAAATCGACGAAATGGAAAATATCCAAAATATCTTCATTGACAAATTATCCCTTTTCACCCATTAAAGTTTATTGAAACGAAAACAAATTTCTTACGGAGATTTATAATGGCTTTTCTCCATTCGGAAGTACTCGGGACACCTCGCGCAGGTCGAAGATATCTAGGTCTATTGAACGGACCGCTAGGTCTCAGATTTGAAGTTGGAAATATTAAACTAAAGACTTATTACATTGACATAATTTGTTAATTTCAAGCGGAAATATAAATGTTAAGATTCATTATAACTTAAAGGTTGAGTATAATATCACTATATAAATAGATTTCGTGTTTGTTACAAAGTGCATGGTAACTAAGGTGGCCATCTTGAATTCGATGCTTAGCATAAAATATTTAGGCTACGAATATCTACCTAGCGGCTAGGCTAGCTTACCGTTCAACAACGTAGCCCTACCTAGCCGCTACGATCTTAAACGCAGCCCTAGGCTGCGTTCAAGATCGTAGCTGCTACGTTTATTTCCACTTGCAATTAACAAATTTTGTCGATGTAATAAGTCTTTAGTTGAATATTTCCAACTTCAAATCTGAGACCTAGCGGCTAACCTAGCGATCCGTTCAATAGACCTAAATATCTACGACCTAGCGGCTTGGCTAGCTGCTACGATCTTGAACGCAGCTCTGGGCTTAATTATGGCTGATGCAATGCAAAATCCCCATAGACTTTCTATTTCGGGATGTGTATTGAAAAATGAAGCGGTAGAGGGGGCGTTTCAAAACAGATAATCTGGACATTTTTCATATTAGTGGATGAACGTAGTTTAAGAACAAAGGTATTTATTATTATCGAAATATCAAGCGAAAATTGGCGGAAGCAAAAACTCGGGACAGAGTTTAATTTAAAAAAAACATTGAGAATATGTTTTATGCAATTTCAACTTTACTTTAAACTTATGAACGTTACAAATCTAGTAAGCATATGTTTTAAACATCAACGTTACTTACAAATTTGACACAAATCAATCATGCATTCGATGTTTTACACAGTTTTGATGATGATAGTCAAAAGTCAGAGTCTAAAGGCAGCTCCCTGCACACCATGTGACCATCACTGTGACGTCACTCACAAAGTGAAAGTAAAAGGATGTAAACATTGCATTGCTAAAGTAGCCTGGTTAAGATCTAAGCAGGGAGCTGCCGAAAGTTGAATCTTAAAGTCAACAGCTTCTATTTTCAGTTTTGCGCGAAAGGAAATTATAATTGCGAAACCGAAAGAACCGAGATATGAATTTCCGGCTTATACAATTAAAAATAAAGATGATTTAGCAATCAACAGAAAATAAGAAAATTAATCATTGTAATATGATTGTTATTAAAAATCAGTAAACTACGGATATCAGAAAAGTTTAAACGAGTTCACTCTAAGTCCTGGTAAATAGCATCAGTTTATTTTTACATTCAGTGTATATTTTCCCTTATGTTTACAACGAAAATCTGCGACGTTAATTTCCAATCAATACTTTTTGCAAATCCATTCGCCATGAGCACAAATATAAACGATGTCACGTGTTTTGAGTTTATTTATTTTAGCAAGGTTAAAATAAACGTTCAATTTTATATAATCAATTTGATATGTACTTTTGAAATATAATCATTAAATTACATCTATTCCTTAGTAAACAAAACTTTCTCTACAAAGTTTCTTGGACTATATTTTTAGTCGCGGACAAGAACTGAATAACATGTTACTATGGCTGTTCCATGTTTCACACAGAGATTTCCGGATGCCACTCGGCTTTCTACTGGTTGCTAATGGAAAAAACTTAATATAAAAATTACTATTGAGTATAGTATTTCAAGATTTATTTCAGGGAAACTTTACATCAAATGGTTATATTTATCTCCGAAATGACATACTAAATTGTTTTGCGCAAGGTCCCAATAAACGCATAAAACAACGTTACGTCACTAGTGTGGCATATCTCTGCCCCTTGTGAGCAAATTATTTTTTTTCAAATGTGTCGACATGCAAGATAAATATGTTGACATGCAAGATAATTATGTCAGCATGCAACATAATTATGTTGACAAGCAAGAAAATTACAATCAGATAGGAATTATGCAAAATCTAAACATAGTTATGTTGCATGTTGACAAAACTATCTTGCATGTCAACATCTTTTTCTTGCATGTCGACATAATTAATAAAAAAAATAACTTGCACACAAGGGGCAGATATATGCCATAATAGATATAGCATAGTTAGAATTGTATACAATAAAGTCTAAAACATGGGGCATTCAGGAGTAGATGTAAATATTACAAGAACGAAAATTCTAAGATATTTATTTCATGTACATGTATAAACAAATTTGTTCAATAGTATTGGGTTTTTTTCTGTTTTCAGCTACGCGCCTTCGCTGATGGTACTTAATCTCGGAATACTAATGTCATTTGATTATATTTACGGATTTAATACAGTTTTATCTTTCTAAATCGGTTTTTCCCTTAGTTTATGACAGATATATGATGTTTTATTTATCAATTTAAAACCAGTAATGGTTCAATAATTCCAATATGCCAGGTCTAATTTTAGAAAAAATGTAATTCTTGTTCAAACATAAAAGTAAGCAACATAATGGATAAAAAGTGTTGACAAAAACCATGGAACTTAATGTATATAAGTGTATATGTAAAAATTTTTAAAGGGTTTCTAAGGGCATTTGTGTGTTTGTAATTAATTATTTTTAGTATTTTTATTTTCAGATGACAAAAATACCAGTGGGTGCTTTGCAATCAACGATATACATGTGTATTAGGAAACATTTCAGTGACCTGTTCACTTGATAGAGAGCACAATAACTATTATAAGCTTATTTTAAAGGAATATTTAAAAAAAAAAGATGATAAAAAGGAAATTACTCAGTATAGCAGATTGAATTATAACATTTGTTGATGCAATTAGATAATTATAAAATTCATTCAAACTGTTCTGTGTATATAGCAGTTAACTAGCGTTCTTGAGAATAACCAACAAATTGCTATATACAGTTATGCTGTAATAGTCAAGAAATATATCTGCATAGGAATAATCATAAAAAACCACAAACTTACCGTGTCAGCGTGAATTAACCACCTGGTTACTTTTTAACTCGGAAAATATATCATAATGTTGTGTTTTGTAAATTTTATTGCAATGTGTTTGTTATTCATCTTTAATGTATCTTATATTACCACTACGAATAAATGGGAATGATAAGCGATATAACTTTGATTGCATGAGATACATCTATATTTAGAGTAAAGAATGTCAACGAAATCTTTGTTTGGATATTGACATCAATAAAGACTTTAGAATATAGCAACCGCTTTTGTATTTATTTTCGTCTAAGATGTTTTAAAACAATCTGTGAATATTTTGTCGACTGTCACAGATTTTTTTTTAAACCTTTTTTTTTTCAAAATAAGGCATCCCTATTTTTTAAATACGATAAAGTTAAATGTTTCCGCTTGAAAACTATTCTATGAAATGTGATTAAAAGCTTTCAGTTTTATCAGTTTCATTTATCGTACTTGTTGTTAAAGAGATAGTTATCTTGTAGACTGTTATGTAAACTACTCTTCAAAACTGAAGTCGATTGATAACCTAGACACGCGATGCAACAGGGCGATGATCATTATAGTGACAATCAAAACAATATTTGATAATTAGCGAAATAATATTCTTTTAGGAGATCAGCGTCGAACAACTGTGTTTTATTGTCAGTGATGTACGTGAAAGTCATAATAAAAATAAAGTTATGCAATTCTACAAAAAAAACAGTAAAAGATGTAAATACTTTTAACATTTGGTGCGAGAAAAAAACGAAATACCATGCAATAACATGTTTACATGAACATTAAAATTCAATGTGTACTATTGCTCACGATTTTTTTTACATGCCTTTAACTATTATAAATATCCCTCAGTTGTACATGCCATTTACAAGGTAATCAATGCGAGAATAATGTCTCCGTTGCCAAGATTCAAACAATTTCTTGCCAAAAATGGCTACAATGGCAAGTACGAAAAAGAATCCGAAACACACTAAGGCTATCAGTCCACCGAACATGGCGGAGGATGGAGCCGTCTGTTCCTCTACGTTGTCAAGGCGACTGTTCGTAACGTTTTTCGTAACACCTGAAAAATTACATGTCAAATAAAATCTTTTTTGTTCGTCTTTTTTGTACATATCTTAATTTATCTTTTAATATCTCTGAAGACTTCAAGAAACAAACGGTTTATTTTGTTTTGTTATAGGTTTTTTTTTTTTTAATTTTATCTTATCATTTTGAAATGAATTTAATATTTTTTTCACAGAATATAAACTTTTAGATGAAAAGATGAAAACACCTTTGTGTTTCATCGTCTTTAACAACTCTTATGAAGAAAAGAATTTGCTTTCCGTACAGCAATCGATATAAAATCAAAGCGATCAAAAGTTACCTTCCGTAATAATATGTTGTTTTGTATAGTTTGATTTCATGTTGGTCACATCTGTGGATGTATTCATTAAATGCAGTCCAGACGGATTCGTCGAAATGGTCGATATTGTTGTTGCTAGCTTTATTGTTGATGTCGTTGTCATGGATGATGATGATGATGATGATGATGATGTTAATGGTGGTGGTTGTGGTGGTGGTGATGATGATGACGATGTTGTTGTTAGTGATGGTGGTGGAGTTTTTGATGATGATGATGGTGGTGGTGGTTGTGATGATGATGATGATGATGATGATGATGATGATGATGATGATGATGATGTTATTGTTGTTGTTAGTGATGTAGGTGGAGTTTTTGATGATGATGATGATGATGATGATGATGATGATGATGATGGAGTTGAGGAAGAGAGTAATCTAACAAACGGTTGTGTTGTTGTTGGAGGGGGTTTGATTTGGAGATTATTGACTTCAATGGAAGGCTCTGTGATATTTAAAAGGCGACTTATATCCTCCTCGGACAGCAATTTTGACATTGTTAAATTGGTTTCTTGAGCAGCCTCCTCGGTATTGGAATCATTGCTTGGAATGTTGGGATCATCAACATTGATTAAAGTAGTTTGGTTTTGTACGTTGATATTAGAAGCATTTTGTTCCTGTACATAACCAACATCTGTTGGAGGTGTCAACGACTTTTGAGCTGTTGAGTTTAATAAACTACTTTTGGTTGTTGTCAAAAATAAAGTTAACGAAAGAGAAGGTGTTGTTGTTGTTGATGTTTTGTGACCATTTGATGAAGGCGAAGCAACTGTTGATGACGCATTTGTCAACGATGACGCCAAAGTCCCTGCTTTTGTTAGCCTTGCATTCTGTGCTACAGTTGTCGTTGTTGTCGTTGTTGTTGCTGTTTGTGATGCAACAGCAGAAGGTGCTGGCGAAGCAGCGCTTCCTTGTTTGTCTGTAGCACTGGGTAACGGTGTGGCGGTAGTTTTAGCAGCTGTTGTCACATTCTGTGCTGTGTCATCGTGGTTTTTATCGATGATATAAGCAACCTTGTCGTCTTTATCCTCAAATACACATTTCTGATCCGGCGAACATGTCAAAAGGACGCAGTTCGTGCTCGATTGATTTATCTTTGCATCATATATCACCACGGTACATGCGTCTGAAGGTAAAATAATTTAAGGGCATGATCTTATCTCAAAATAATTTCATTATATGAAGTAACATATGTGGGTTTTTATGCCAAAGTTTTTCACATTCTCTACCGCATCGATATCAAAGGATTTGAAAATGAACAGATTGAGAATAATACCTCAACAATATAAGGATTTTGTTGTACCATTTTCCCATTACTATGATATTGAAATTAAAATACTCAAGAGTATAAAATCAAAGAAATGCCTTTTTATTACATTTAACATTATATGAAGTAATGGAATATAATGTGAAAAATCTATGATTGATTTCACAATAAGGCAATTGAAAACACCAGAAGGAACAAACTCAATTTTCTTTATATTCTAGGAATTTGCTAACACGGTCCATCGATGCATGCATTGCTATTTTTTCTATGAACGTGCGCCCCTTAGTGTCTTCGAATAACGAAAATCATACGCCAAAAATTCCTTAAAACGAGAGGTCTTACCATTTAGACAACACGCTTTCTGGCAGTCTTCCTGGCTACTAACTTGAGTCTCTGACAGATACCTTGGGTCGTGGTCATTTTTCATTTGGTCCACGTTGACCCATTGGTTATTCAGAGTGTCTGTGACGTCACAATGATTGGCCATTGCAAGGCTGATGAAGGCGGTAACGGCCAATATGACACCGTATAGTGACGTCATAATGTTAAATGCGGTGTTGGCATTTGATTAATTTCTAACTTGAAACTTTATCTTACTCCTGTTAAAATGTAAAAATAATGTAAATGTAAAGATAAAATAATAAATTTCATTAACATATAACATTAACTATACTGTGTAGAAACAAAATCAATACTTGGGGCAAACACAAAACAATTCAAGTAAACAAACCTTATCTGAAAAATATGCCTTTCTATAATTTATAGCGAACATATGTGCAGGAAATCACAAAGCATAAAATTGATTGAATAGCCAGAGCTAATAAAAAAAACTTAAAACATTATCTCGCTGTCATTAAATGTAAAGAAAACGGGAAATCAATGAAAGTCGATAGATGTCAGATTATGAAGATACACGATGGGGCTTTCATGTTGATTAGAGAGTCATGACTCAGATACATTTACATTTGTACGGGATAACATATAATGCACATTTCACATTTCTATTATTTACTGTCGCTATATTCGAAAATATAGGTAGCTAATAGTTGGCCGAAAATAGTTCTCGCTTCGCGCTTATGTTTGCCAAGGGGGGGGGGGGGGGGGGGGGGTAATGGCCTTGATGGTGCCCGTTGTCCGCAACAATTTATTTTTTTTGGGCAAATACCGTATTAAATTGTGGCAAAGTTTTATGACATTGTCATATTATATGTTGACATATATATCAATACATGATTGTTTTACTGTGCCGACATTAAAAGGACTAGGTCTTGAGGAAACGTGGCTGCAGAACTGTAGCTCTCACCCCCCCCCCCCCCCCCCACCGAGAGGCACAGGTATGTATTGAACGCTGATTTGGTATTTTTGAGATAACTTGTGAAATTTAAACATTCCGGCTGGATTATCTATACAGTTATCGGTCACGAAAATCTTTTTTTCTGTTTAACTTACTGTTAAAATGCATGAATGTCATTGCCACAAACGATTAATGAAATATATTTACATCTACCAGATATTATTCCCTCTATTTCTTACGGAAACTTATAGTTAATTCATAGCTCTATAGAAACAGCCAGATTGAAATCTACACGCCCCGTTTATTGATTGGTCGAAATCTACAGCGGCTGAAACTGACAAGAAAGTGACGGGACCAAACTTGACATGCCCAGTTTATCGATTGGTCGAGACCTACAACTACCTAGGAAAAATCACGGACTGCACGAAATAATCATGACGACGTCAGACTCAAAGTATCACAGGAGACGATTTGGCTGTTTCTTTTAGTTAACGTACTTACGTACATTAACAGTAATTTAGTGAATTTTACTTACTTTTCATAATCAATTTATCAATTGGCTAAAAGAAAGATGTTAATATAACCAATAAAATGCTTTCTTTGATGATTCATTCGGGTAATGAAGGTAGCGATCATTGCAGAAAAAAATTACATAACCATCTAACGCGGGTTATGTATTTTTTCTGCAATGTCGCTACCTTCATATCCCGAATGAATCACCAAAGAAAGCATTTTATTGTTTAAGTATGCCACACGTTAGCAGCAAAATTTGCCGCAAATTAGCAGCAGGGTTTCCATATTTGGAAAATGAAATGTTTGTTGCAAACTTGCAACAAACATCAGTTGCATAGTAAAACTTTAACCCTAAGCTTCCTACATACTTGCAACTAACGTGAAGACTTTGTCATGTTGTAAATTTTGAATTTACCGGGTGGCAGTATATACAAAATTTACAAGTTGTAAATTTTGTATTTACTGCCACCCGATAAATTCAAAATTTACATGACAAATTTGTGAAAGATGTCTACATTCTCTATCTTCATTATCGAAAGTTTGCAGACAACTTACATCAAATATTTGCAGGAGAGCTAGTTTTAGTAACGGAAGCCTTGCACAAAATTAAAATATGTGAGAGATCTTTTTTTTTTTTAAAATAGATATCAAAAACTTCATTATCGAAAGTTTGCAGACAACTTACATCAAATATTTGCAGGAGAGCTAGTTTTAGTAACGGAAGCCTTGCACAAAAATATGTGAGAGATCTTTTTATTTTTAAAAATAGATATCAAAAAAATTAACGTTATTTCCTGACATCAAAAATCGTTTTATGATCTGAAGGGTTCTTAATTTTCTTATTAGAAAATCATTTTTTTAATCAAATACATATCCATTTGTTCCCCATATCTAAATATCAGAAAATGAATTTGTGATGTCCAAAAATGCCTTATTTGATATCAGAAAATAAGTTACCCGACGAAAAGTTTATGCCATTCAATAAAAATATTTAAAAACATGTAAAGGTTTTGTGTGCTTTTTAATGCAAATGGCTATGCTCAGATAAAATTCCGTGATCACTGTGACGTTTAAGTTATGATATCTAAATATGGAGAAAATATACAACATCTTGCAATTTCTATTACGCATTTTTTTAGTAATCATTTCATGTGTTGCACACACAACAGTAATCATAAAAAACCACAAACTTACCGTGTCAGCGTGAATTAACCACCTGGTTACTTTTTAACTCGGAAAATATATCATAATGTTGTGTTTTGTAAATTTTATTGCAATGTGTTTGTTATTCATCTTTAATGTATCTTATATTACCACTACGAATAAATGGGAATGATAAGCGATATAACTTTGATTGCATGAGATACATCTATATTTAGAGTAAAGAATGTCAACGAAATCTTTGTTTGGATATTGACATCAATAAAGACTTTAGAATATAGCAACCGCTTTTGTATTTATTTTCGTCTAAGATGTTTTAAAACAATCTGTGAATATTTTGTCGACTGTCACAGATTTTTTTTTAAACCTTTTTTTTTTCAAAATAAGGCATCCCTATTATTTAAATACGATAAAGTTAAATGTTTCTGCTCAAAAACTATTCTATGAAATGTGATTAATAGCTTTCAGTTTTATCAGTTTCATTTATCATACTTGTTGTTTTAAAAAGAGATAGTTATTTTGTAGACTGTTAGGTATACTACTCTTCAAAACTGAAGTCGATTGATAACCTAGACACGCGATGCAACAGGGCGATGATCATTATAGTGACAATCAAAACAATATTTGATATTAGCGAAATAACATTCTTTTAGGAGATCAGCGTCGAACAACTGTGTTTTATTGTCAGTGATGTACGTGAAAGTCATAATAAAAATAAAGTTATGTAATTCTACAAAAAAACAGTAAAAGATGTAAATTCTTTTAACATTTGGTGCGAGAAAAAAAACGAAATACCATGCAATAACATGTTTACATGAACATTAAAATTAAATGTGTACTATTGCTCACGATTTTTTTTACATGTCTTTAACTATTATAAATATCCCTCAGTTGTACATGCCATTTACAAGGTAATCAATGCGAGAATAATGTCTCCGTTGCCAAGATTCAAACAATTTCTTGCCAAAAATGGCTACAATGGCAAGTACGAAAAAGAATCCGAAACACACTAAGGCTATCAGTCCACCGATCATGGCGGAGGATGGAGCCGTCTGTTCCTCTACGTTGTCAAGGCGACTGTTCGTAACGTTTTTCGTAACACCTGAAAAATTACATGTCAAATAAAATCTTTTTTTGTGCGTCTTTCTTTTACAAATCTTAATTTATCTTTTAATATCTCTGAAGACTTCAAGAAACAAACGGTTTATTTTGTTTTGTTATAGGTTTTTTTTTTTTTAATTTTATCTTATCATTTTGAAATGAATTTAATATTTTTTTCACAGAATATAAACTTTTAGATGAAAAGATGAAAACACCTTTGTGTTTCATCGTCTTTAACAACTCTTATGAAGAAAAGAATTTGCTTTCCGTACAGCAATCGATATAAAATCAAAGCGATCAAAAGTTACCTTCCGTAATAATATGTTGTTTTGTATAGTTTGATTTCATGTTGGTCACATCTGTGGATGTATTCATTAAATGCAGTCCAGACGGATTCGTCGAAATGGTCGATATTGTTGTTGCTAGCTTTATTGTTGATGTCGTTGTCATGGATGATGATGATGATGATGATGATGATGTTAATGGTGGTGGTTGTGGTGGTGGTGATGATGATGACGATGTTGTTGTTAGTGATGGTGGTGGAGTTTTTGATGATGATGATGGTGGTGGTGGTTGTGATGATGATGATGATGATGATGATGATGATGATGATGATGATGATGATGATGTTATTGTTGTTGTTAGTGATGTAGGTGGAGTTTTTGATGATGATGATGATGATGATGATGATGATGATGATGATGATGATGGAGTTGAGGAAGAGAGTAATCTAACAAACGGTTGTGTTGTTGTTGGAGGGGGTTTGATTTGGAGATTATTGACTTCAATGGAAGGCTCTGTGATATTTAAAAGGCGACTTATATCCTCCTCGGACAGCAATTTTGACATTGTTAAATTGGTTTCTTGAGCAGCCTCCTCGGTATTGGAATCATTGCTTGGAATGTTGGGATCATCAACATTGATTAAAGTAGTTTGGTTTTGTACGTTGATATTAGAAGCATTTTGTTCCTGTACATAACCAACATCTGTTGGAGGTGTCAACGACTTTTGAGCTGTTGAGTTTAATAAACTACTTTTGGTTGTTGTCAAAAATAAAGTTAACGAAAGAGAAGGTGTTGTTGTTGTTGATGTTTTGTGACCATTTGATGAAGGCGAAGCAACTGTTGATGACGCATTTGTCAACGATGACGCCAAAGTCCCTGCTTTTGTTAGCCTTGCATTCTGTGCTACAGTTGTCGTTGTTGTCGTTGTTGTTGCTGTTTGTGATGCAACAGCAGAAGGTGCTGGCGAAGCAGCGCTTCCTTGTTTGTCTGTAGCACTGGGTAACGGTGTGGCGGTAGTTTTAGCAGCTGTTGTCACATTCTGTGCAGTGTCATCGTGGTTTTTATCGATGATATAAGCAACCTTGTCGTCTTTATCCTCAAATACACATTTCTGATCCGGCGAACATGTCAAAAGGACGCAGTTCGTGCTCGATTGATTTATCTTTGCATCATATATCACCACGGTACATGCGTCTGAAGGTAAAATAATTTAAGAAGGCATGATCTTATCTCAAAATAATTTCATTTTATGAAGTAACATATGTGGGTTTTCTATGCTAATATTTTTCTTATCATTCACTTACGCATCAATATAGGATTTACACATGAAGTGATTGAGAATAATACCTCAACATTATGATGATTTACTTTTACCATTTTCCCATTACTATGATATTAAAATTAAAATATTCAAGAGTACGTGTAATTCTTTTTTACAATTGACATAAAATCAAATGCCTTTTAATTACATATATCATAATATGAAGTAATAGAATATAATATGTAAAATCTATGATTGATTGCACAATAACGCAATTTCAAACACTAGTAGGAACAATCTCAATTTTCTTAATATTCTAGGAATTTGCTATCACGGTCCATCGATCCATGCATTGCTATTTTTTCTACGAACGTGAGCCCCCTTAGTGTCTTCGAATAACGAAAATCATACGCCAAAAGTTTTCCTTAAAACGAGAGTTCTTACCATTTAGACAACACGCTTTCTGGCAGTCTTCCTGGCTACTAACTTGAGTCTCTGACAGGTACCTTGGGTCGTGGTCATTTTTCATTTGGTCCACGTTGACCCATTGTTTATTCATAGTGTCTGTGACGTCACAATGATTGGCCATTGCAAGGCTGATGAAGGCGGTAACGGCCAATATGACACCGTATAGTGACGTCATAATGTTAAATGCGGTGTTGGCATTTGATTAATTTCTAACTTGAAACTTTATCTTACTCCTGTTAAAATGTAAAAATAATGTAAATGTAAAGATAAAATAATAAATTTCATTAACATATAACATTAACTATACTGTGTAGAAACAAAATCAATACTTGGGGCAAACACAAAACAATTCAAGTAAACAAACCTTATCTGAAAAATATGCCTTTCTATAATTTATAGCGAACATATGTGCAGGAAATCACAAAGCATAAAATTGATTGAATAGCCAGAGCTAATAAAAAAAACTTAAAACATTATCTCGCTGTCATTAAATGTAAAGAAAACGGGAAATCAATGAAAGTCGATAGATGTCAGATTATGAAGATACACGATGGGGCTTTCATGTTGATTAGAGAGTCATGACTCAGATACATTTACATTTGTACGGATAACATATAATGCACATTTCACATTTCTATTATTTACTGTCGCTATATTCGAAAATATAGGTAGCTAATAGTTGGCCGAAAATAGTTCTCGCTTCGCGCTTATGTTTGCCAAGGGGGGGGGGGGGGGGGGGTAATGGCCTTGATGGTGCCCGTTGTCCGCAACAATTTATTTTTTTTGGGCAAATACCGTATTAAATTGTGGCAAAGTTTTATGACATTGTCATATTATATGTTGACATATATATCAATACATGATTTTTTACTTTGCCGACATTAAAGGCACTAGGTCTTGAGGAAACGTGGCTGCAGAACTGTAGCTCTCAACCCCCCCCCCCCCCCCCCCCCCCCACCGAGAGGCACAGGTATGTATTGAACGCTGATTTGGTATTTTTGAGATAACTTGTGAAATTTAAACATTCCGGCTGGATTATCTATACAGTTATCGGTCACGAAAATCTTTTTTTCTGTTTAACTTACTGTTAAAATGCATGAATGTCATTGCCACAAACGATTAATGAAATATATTTACATCTACCAAGTATTATTCCCTCTATTTCTTACGGAAACTTATACTTAATTCATAGCTCTATAGAAACAGCCAGATTGAAATCTACACGTCCGTTTATTGATTGGTCGAAATCTAAGGCGTCTGAAACTGACAAGAAAGTGACAGGACCAAACTTGACATGCCCAGTTTATCGATTGGTCGAGACCTACAACTACCTAGAAAAAATCACGGACTGCACGAAATAATCATGACGACGTCAGACTCAAAGTCTCACAGGAGACGATATGGCTGTTTCTTTTAGTTAACGTACTTACGTACATTAACAGTAATTTAGTGAATCTTACTTACTTTTCATAATCAATTTATCAATTGGCTAAAAGAAAGATGTTAATATAAACAATAAAATGCTTTCTTTGATGATTCATTCGGGTAATGAAGGTAGCGATCATTGCAGAAAAAAATTTACATAACCATCTAACGCGGGTTATGTATTTTTTCTGCAATGTCGCTACCTTCATATCCCGAATGAATCACCAAAGAAAGCATTTTATTGTTTAAGTATGCCACACGTTAGCAGCAAAATTTGCCGCAAATTAGCAGCAGGGTTTCCATATTTGGAAAATGAAATATTTGTTGCAAACTTGCAACAAACATCAGTTGCATAGTAAAACTTTAACTCTAAGCTTCCTGCATACTTGCAACTAACGTGAAGACTTTGTCATGTTGTAAATTTTGAAAGTTGTAAATTTTTAAAGTTGTAAATTTTGTGTTTACTGCCACCCGATAAATTCAAAATTTACAACATGACAAATTTGTGAAAGATGTCTACATTCTCTATCTTCATTATCGAAAGTTTGCAGACAACTTACATCAAATATTTGCAGGAGAGCTAGTTTTAGTAACGGAAGCCTTGCACAAAATTAAAATATGTGAGAGATCTTTTTGTTTTTAAAAATAGATATAAAAAAAATTAACGTTATTTCCTGACATCAAAAATCGTCTTATGATCTTAAGGGTTCTTGATTTTCTTATTAGAAAATCATTTTTTTTTAATCAAATACATGTACACTTGTTCCCCATATCTAAATATCAGAAAATGAATTTGTGATGTCCAAAAATGCCTTATTTGATATCAGAAAATAAGTTACCCGGCGAAAAGTTTATGCCATTCAATAAAGATATTTAAAAACATGTAAAGGTTTTGAGTGCTTTTTAATGCAAATGGCTATGCTCAGATAAAATTCCGTGATCACTGTGACGTTTAAGTTATGATATCTAAATATGGAGAAAATATACAACATCTTGCAATTTCTATTACGCATTTTTTTAGTAATCATTTCATGTGTTGCACACACAACAGAGAGAGAGAGAGAGAGAGAGAGAGAGAGAGAGAGAGAGAGAGAGAGAGAGAGAGAGCTTCTATTATAAAATCATATTTAGATGAACAGAAATAAACACATTCATACTCACCATTTGCTGTCTGTCCTTTTAGTATGATAGGCAAGTTATCGACTGAAACATATACTACATATCTAAATATATAAAGCAATCGAGCATACATGTATTGAGCGGTGGGACACGAGAATAATACCGAGGCAATATAGCACAGCTGTTACAGGGCTCAGAGAAAGACCAACTCCAGGTGATGCACAATAGCCAGTTATTGGGGGTCTTCGGATAAAAATCTGATTTGGTTTTTTCTTTCTGTACAAAGCTCTTGGCCTTGTGCATGTAATTAAGACTTAATGTTTGAAATGAGTCATACGTGAGGTAAATATGCTTATATGGATGTCCAATAGTCAATTCTAGATGGGAAAAAATGAATAAATTCTGAAATTGTTGGGCTTTTTTTTTATTGCGTAGTCAATATGAACTTCGCAATGTAAATTGCGGGTTCTATTGATCATTTTAGGTACGTTGATTTTTTATTTTAGATATCATCTTTAATAGTTGCACGATTGGTTGATACTGATTAATGGTTTTGATGCAACGTCAAATGAAACCTTCAATACTTGATTAATATTTCTAATGTGCAGATGCAGTCTTCATTTTTAATTCCTTGAGATTTTCTTTATTCATCGTCCGATGGCAAATGTCCTCAGTTGATCAAAAGCACACAGATGCTTCTGACAACTCATATTGGTTGAATTTTAATTATTACCGGGTAATGCAATATTCAGTGCAATTTTCATAGTTAGGGTAATTTTTCATAGGATTATGTGTTTAAATCTTGGAGGGGGGGGGGGGGGTGAAGAATTCTCTTTCTCTTCACCGTCCTTAAAATTGGGAAAGTAACTGTTTTGGGATTCTGTGCAAAATAGTGGCATAGTTTGTCAACCTGTCAAATTGCACAAACACTGACAAATCTAAAGCTTCAGTGTCAGATTTTCTCGTTTATTCTTACAAATAATTTTTTAATTGATGCTTTGAATAAAGTTCATTAATGGTACAAAAAATTCATTTCATATTTTGAAAAACAGCACATCCTCTTTATAAACATTAGTGGTCTTCCTAATAATCCCACATTTTAAAATCTAAATGCACATAGTAAAACAAAGGTTGAATTTATGCTATGAATTCATTTATTTACTTATATCACTTGTACATAAACCACTTCTATTCAGAATACATCATATAATAAATATTGATAATTGACAAAAAATCAAAAATGCAATTTTCAAATGTCAAGCCCTTAATATGGAGAAGATTCACAGAATCTAACATCTCCTACTGTCCTTTGCCAATACTTTTCTGAGAAAGATTGATCTTGTCTCCCATGCTCAAAGCCATGCCCTGTAATAAAAACATAAAATATTACATGGCTTCACAATACATTTGATTTTTATTAGCCATTCTTAAATTATTTGTCTCTTTCAATTGGAACAGGACATACATGTGTTTTAATGATATATAGTAAGATTTAAACCAAGACTTCATGAAGTACCAATAAATGAATTATTTTATAATACCTTAAATTCCTTATTAAATGTGTGGAATTAATATCTGTGTAAAATTGCTAGAAGCATTCCTCGCTGATTTTAAAATCTCGTTTATTTTACAGTAATATAATAATTCATCATTCTATATTTCATTTAAACAATTATCATCATTAATTTTGCAATTTCTTTTTTGCCATCTAATTTTTGTATGAAAAGTCAAAAAGCAAGATAACTAGTGACACCAAGAGCAATAGGTACTAACAATTCTTGCGCTAGTATTACAACCAAAATTTAATAACTACCAAGACCAATCCACGAGAACCTATAATCATCATTTGTACAGTCATTATCAATATGTGTTGTCAACGGTTCTACTCTAGTAGTCCCAATATTGCAGGTAGAGTTGGGAGGTTGGGCTTACCTGACTTTTGGCCCGGATACGGATGTGACCCTGCACAGGTGAGTCCTTGGACAGGTGGGCAGGCTTCTCTATACTCAGATTGGCCAGGACGTTCTCCCCAAAGATTGACTTGGCGTACATGTTAGCAGCCATAAAACCACAGTCTCCCTTCAATGCCTGAAACAATCATATACATGTACAAAGTTTATTAAAGCGGAAAGAGTCTAAACAATTTAATAAAGCATTACAAACTTAAATTTTTTTTCCCTAATTCTTCTTATTTTAAATACAAGATCCTAAATTGTTCTCATATAATAAAAAGTTATTGTTATCAGAAAAATACAACTTTTAAAGATCTTATAATTTTGAAGAATAAACATCTGCTAACAGTTGTCAAAGTAAACATAACATGAAATTAATTTAAAGCCTTTGGAAATCAACTGTGCCTTAATAAAAAGGAAACATTAAAATTGGTTATCATTAAATAAGCTTTGTATTCTTATTTTCTCAAAAAAGAAGTGTTCTTCTCTGTTCATTACAAAAAGATAACATATACCTACAAGAATAATTGAATTCAAAACATACCTTCTCGGGAGTGAGACATCTCATGTTGGTGATCTTAATGACATGCTGCAGGAACTCGGCGAGATCTGAGACGTTGGTGTTGACAGCCACCTTGTTCTCCCACTCAAACTCGGCCCACATCTGTCGGAACTCGGTGTCGTCGCAGGAGGCGGGCACAATGTAGTCCATGATGTCAATGTGGATGTCGTTAAGGACCACACAGTTACGGTCGCTGCCTGCTCCACTAATGTCGTACACTGATGCAAAAGAATACAAAAATCACTGAGACTTCATTCACTAAAATGTCTTTTCTTTGATGAAAGTATGCACTTTAACCTTGATAGCTTTAATTTTTTTCTGTCAAATTAGCATAAATATATACACCAAATATGCTTTTAAAGATCACAAAGAAAAGTTGTTATTATTCAGGTAAACCCTTTTTCATAAGAAATGTTCTTACATGTAACAAAATATCTATCTTGTTCATCTTTTTCTTTTTTTACAATGAAGCTGAATAAAAAAAGAGCTCTACATGCTGGTTTTACCTATGTTTCCAAATATGATCCCATTTTCTGTGGAGGCCACTTTGACATTGGCTTTGATATTGCAGAAATCATGTGGAGCCATGGTCATTGGTGTGGGTTTTTCCACCAGCTTCAAGTCACCTACAATAATCCACATTTCCCAATGTAAAGACTAGATTTTGCTCAACTTAATTCTACAAGTTGTCAAAGCTAGGTAATGACAAGAAGCAGATAAATTATTTAAAATTCATTACGTTGTAAAATCTCAATTTGTTCAAATGAATTGCTAGGAGAATAAGAGATAGCTTTAATAGCTTTACAATTGCAATTTAAATAAAAAAAAAAATATTTTTGCAGCATATAATTTCAATTTGTAGAAAATTTCAAACATTAATACAGACACTAACCTAGAGTAGCCAGTTCCACTGTCAGGTTCTGCAGAGTGTCAGATGTCTGGTTTACAACCAGGATATCCAGCACAATGTCAAACTGGTTCACATTGACGTAGGCCTCCGAATACACAGGATCCGAGAAACCAGTCAGCTGGGTTACCTATGAAACAAACAATAGACAATCCATAAAATTTTGTTTTCTTCTACAGTTTGACATAATAAACTGACATGATTGTCAAAGTATTTCAATCATGTATTTCTCATATTATATATATATTTTTTGATACAGTTAATTATTTTGAAAAAAAAAAAAGAAGATTTTTCTTTCATTGAATATTTAATGGAAATATTTTCTTTAAAAAAAATTTCAACATGAAAATTGCAGCTCATATTGCTTTAATGAAAGTATGTCTACCTTGTTCAGTTTAGAAGCTCCAATAGGATCGCCATCTTTCTTGCCAGACATTCCTAAAGCTTGAGACAATGTCAGCTCAAACATGTTCTGAAAAATAAAACATTGTTACAGACAAAGAAGCAAACAAAAATAAACATGTTTTCAATAATTTTGCTTGTCAATTTCAGTCCCTGAAATGTGATTCCCCCTTTTCCCCAGTTTTAGTATCTTTATTGTTTGAGATATGTACCTCAGTAGCTCCCATTTCTGCTTTGTTGACAAGCTGAGCGAATGATATAGGGTCATCAGCTTGAACCTTGACTGTTCTCTTCTCTGAAGCCTGTCAAAGTAGAGAAAAATAGCATGAACACTTTACACAATACATACATTTCATCCACTGTTATATCTATCATCTCGAATAGCCATGAAAAGCTTTTGTTTTTAATATATACGATATAGGATTGTAAAACTTCAGTTATTTTTAGAAATGCTTCATTTAAGATAGTGCTTCTCCTGCCTTTCTAGTTTCCCTCTGATAAAAAAAATGGAGGAGGGAGGTAGACAGATGTTCTTAAACCAAAGAAAGGTTGTAACACGAATTACTGTACAAAGCAAGATGTTGAAAATACCCATTAGAATATTAAATAAATGTATCATTGAGAAGATGCTGGCAATTTTTACCCTCTGAAGTTCCTTTTCTTCCTCCATCTTGGCTGCCAGCATCAGGGAGAGGGACTGTCTACAGTCCGTGTTGAAGATCTCGCCCATCAGCGGGGTTTTCTCGGCCAGCACCTTCAGACATGTCGCAATCCTGTCCACATCATCATCTGTGATTGGCTGATGAATACAAAGGTATGTGCATTACAGATCCCAGGTGAACTTTATTTTTGTTTTTATCATAAAATTAAAATCCATTCTAGACATTTTAAGTGATTAAAAAAAAAAATATATTTATGTAATTGAGATGAGCAGTATATGATTTAATGGTTCACTAAATATTTTTTTTTTCTGAATCACTTAATTTTGGTTTGATTTATATTGGTAAATGGCTTGTGAGCTAAATATGGGAATTCATCACAAATGTACGGTCTTACCTTTGTGGGCAATCCAGACTTTCCAAGATGAATAATAGCAGCCATAATCAACATAGATTCAGCCACCAGAGACTGTAAATATAAAAAGTTATTTATAAATGTAATTTCTTTAATTCTCTTCATAAACTGAAATCATATTTTTTCATAAAATAAAGTTAATTTCTCTCAAAATATCACATCAAGCTTTTAAAAGCAAGGCTTACATTTTGCCTCTTGACATCTGGAGTGTTAGCGATGTATTTGAGGGCCAGTTTTGTCAGGGTGGTGGCCAAAGCTGCCCCCACAAAGAAATCTCCGTCCATCATGTACTGCCTCATGGGTGGTCTACAATGATTGACACAAATCTTGAATACTCATGGTCAGTTTACATGTACATCTTATACACAAGCACATAGCAAACTTGTGTTGATTTTATGATTAAATACTTGTATCAATATTTTTTTCTTTTAACTCCTTTTTTTTTAAATTGCAAAGGAGATACTTGATACATGTACTGTGATTTTATTTTTCAAAATTCTGGGATTTCGAAAAGCAAACAATTTTGTTTTTCAACTTCACTAATCATTGGGATTTACTGACCAATTTAGCCCTAAAATATGAGAAAATTAAGTTCTCAACAAATTATGTTGAATCTGTTTCTCGTTATGTCTCTCATGGATAAAATCAAACAAGAAACCCTACCTCTCCTCCTTCTTTGCGGAAGATGGGGCAGAACTAAATGCACTCTGTGTGGCGTAGGTTCCGTCAGCTGTCACCAACTTCTGTACCTGTCCACCCGACTGCATCTCTGTAATTCATAATTAAAATCAATCATCAGGTATAAAAAATCATTTTCATCACCTCTTCATTTTGCATTTTGTTTCTAAAAATTATCATATAAAAAATTCTTTTTGGCTCTATAATTTTCAATAATCCATCTGTAAAATTTTGTCATCTTGAATTCCTATGCGATTGTATGAAATCATATAAAATGCATACATTGTTTGTAATTAATTCTTGGCCAATTACAATGTTCATTGCCAAAATGACACATAGATAAAAGCAAGTCCCACTTACCATCATCAGCTACTTCTCCGGCAGCTTTCTTTATTTCATCATCCACAATTGGAATCTACCAAACAACAATAACTCCAGTGTCCAAAATCAAAGGCAAAGAAATATTCCCTTATACATGAACATTAACATTGCATTTCCCTAAAACTTATTATCTCAATGAACTACTTATAAAACTATTTACATCATATGCTTCTGTATGTAACAAATATCATGCAGCATATTCATAAAAGTTTGTACATGAGAGCCTTTTTCTTACCTCTCCCAATGCTTGTCGGATCATGGTCATGACATTCTGGATGTCATCATTGGTTTCGCAATATTCTCCTAGAATCCACAATGCAGCTCTGTGGATCCTGCAGAAATAAAAATTGTACATTTAATTCAATGTATATTAACATCCTACAAAAAATACTGTAGACGTATTATATTTTGCGAGTACAATGTATTGATATTTGCCGGAAAGAGGTTTTTGAACAAATTGGCTGTAGATTTGATTTAGCAGTATTCCTGAATGTTCCTATTCATTTACATGTGTGCATGACATTTAGCGATGTACTTGATTTAGCAAAGCCTGCATTCCGCCAGAAACGCTAATTAGAATACACTACCAAATGTAATATGTTAACAGTAAACAGCATGTTATTATATGTATTAAACTAAGAAGTCTAAGAAAGGATTACAGTGATCGTTTTTCAATAAATCTTGAAACACTAAATTTTTTAGATTAAGCATGCATTTTTGAAATACAGGGTACCATAAAAAGTATAAATTGTGAATAAGTAACTCTAGAATGATTTCCAAAAGCTGTATGAAAATGGAGACCTTAAAACCATTTATATTTTGGCTCTATGCCTCTGGCGGCCGTATCAGCCAGTGCAGTACAATCTCGACTTACTTCATGGCTTTGATGGAGGGGAAGATTTCCTGCAGTTTGCTGATGATGAGTCCTCTCAGTAGACTCGAACCTCTGGATGGCCTCCCTCACAAAGACCAGGACACGTCCAAGTGCTGCCAGCTCGTTCTGATCTCCCAGAAACTCGATCAGCTGCAAAACAAACAAAAAATTATTTATTGAATGTTTTAAGATAGAACATTTCGACAATCCTGTTGAAAACCTTAGTAGCTCTCTGGGCTAGAGTCTCCCAACTAGAAACACTCCTTTTTTTTTAAACTATCAAAATGTACACATGTCAATAGAATTTGCACGGTAGAAAATATATCCTATGGAAATTTTTTTAACCATGTTATTGGAAATGCATCAGGACACTTAAGATTTTCTTTCAATGTCGTTACACATACCACAGGGATGATGGTGGCAGCAATGTCCTGGAACTTGATACAGCACTGATGCAGTGTGCGGACCAGCAGCTGGCGGTATTTCCCAGTGTCCTCATGCTCTACGTTGTTGGTCTTAACTACTTCTTTTTTCAACACCAATACCATCTGCGTTCAAAAAAGCAAATTATTGAATACGAGCTTACAAGTTTTTTTTTTTTCTTTTTTCTATTCAGAGGAGAAACATATATACAGGAAGTTTTCTTAATCTAATTTTTTATCATCAAGATCTCATAATAATTTTACCAATATTACCTGATTTTATTATATTTCTCTCTACATCTGTCAAATTAAATCTAGATCTGAAGACGTCTTACCTCTTCAATGTTTCTGGAGGAGACAAGGTCAAGAGCCAAGGTCAAGGTCTTTTTCCTCACTTCTAAATCTGGAGCACTCAATACTCTCAAAATGTCCATCACCAAATCCTGGAAAAGAACAATATTTTTTTTTTTTTTTTTTTTTTTTTTTTTTTATTTGAAGTTGAACAATCAAATGCATTTGTATACAATAAAGTGATAACAGCTTTGAGAAAATATCACTTCAAAACAAAATTTTTTCTTGAGAGAGAGAGAGAGAAAGAGAGAGAGAGAGAGAGAGAGAGAGAGAGAGAGAGAGAGAGAGAGAGAGAGAATTGGTTGTTGAACATGAGTAAGTAATTGATTTATAGTTTTATATCATCTCTATATAGTCAGAGTCTGCTATAATTGTTTAGTGAAGTCTATTAAGAAGAAAAAGCCAAGTTTCCCATCTCTTATAAAAATCATCTAATCTGCAATTTCGGATAGCTATATATCTTAGAGTTGATATATGTGTTTTAATATCTATAAGTAATTCATGAATTGTTAGTGCTTCATTAAGACATCTTTTCCTATAGATATAGGATTTCATAACCAAGAAGATAGAATAAATGTCTGTAGAAATAGGGTCAGAGTGTAGCCCGAATATAAAAATTAAAGGATCTCTTTGGATTGTAATTCTCTTTGATTGACAGAATTCAAAAAATTGCTGAAAGAGTTCTTGAACATTAGGACACTCCCATAGTACATGAAAAATTGTCTCATCATGTTGTTTACAAAAGTTACACAACTTACTACATTCCTTTCCTATTTTAAATAGATATTTATTAGTTGTTAGAATGTGGTGATTAATTCTAAATTGCAGCCATTGTAATTTGGTACTTTTAATGTTGACAAAAGGTAACTGGTATATGGTTTTCCACTGTAAGTCTGACAACATAAAAAATAATCCCCATTTTGATTTATTGAAAGATGTGACATTTTCCATGTTTAGAATATTATACATAATCTTAGATCCTTTTCGAGGTGAGCAAAATAATTTAATGTGGAAAGGTATAAAAGGCCTTGGGTTATCATCTTCTTTTGAGATTCCATGATAATGTAAACTAGTTAAAATAGATTTTTGTAAACCAAGATAAGTAAGGAAGTTTGACTTGACATCAAACTTACTTTGAAGGTCTTGTAAACTTAAAAAGGAACCATTTTCATCCAGCAAATCATTGATATAAACAATATTCTTATTGAACCAATCAATAAAGAAAATTGATTTCCCCCCCATTGTAATATTCTTATTGTACCATATGGGTTGTGTAATAAATTCATGCCATGTAAGTAATTTCATTCTATCTTGTATATTTTTGAAAAGAAAAAGAACAATATAATCACTTTTCATTTTCAGATCATCTTGACATATCAAGTGTGTAAATCTGAAATCATTTCACTCATATTGTAACCCAGAATAAATGCAAACTAGGCAACTCCCTGTCAATATAATTTTAAGTTCAGAAAGAATTCTTACCTGTAAAACCTTCTCATGAGCTGGCACCTCCTTAAGAGCTATCAGACGGTCCAGTACTATCAGTTTGACATTGTTGTCACTTTCTTTGATGATCAGCTCTATGTAACAGCTAGCGGCAGCCTAGGAAGGTAAAATAGGGACTCAGTCAGTCAATAAAACAACATTAATTAGAGCATGAGATCAAATTTTGCAGAGAAGCAGTAAATCTGTAATGAGTTTTTAATTTGGCAAGTCATTCTTGCAGTTTTAACTCTTTTATTATACACAATAGCTGACATCATTATGAATGATATATTTTCTGCAATCTAAAAATGACTGCAAAAATAGTGAAATATTGGTCATTGTAGTAAAGAAACAGCTAAATGGTTCATACTTTGACTGCGGTAGGGGCACTAGACAGAGTGACCAGGGTACCAGCTGCCTCGTAGCGGACCGCGGGACTCTGGGAGTTCAGGAGGTTGTAGATACAGCGGATGAAGCGGGCCCTCTCTGATGGGTTGTTGTGGCATACCTGGGGGAAAAATCATTAATAATCAAAAATTCATATTACAGACCAATTCATATATAATAATCACAGACTCACTTAGCATTCAGATTTCAAAGTACATTCATTGAACATGTTGAAGACAAATCCAAGCTAAAGTATTAGTACATTTACATCACATAAGTTATCTCTATTTGACATTTACTAAACTCAAGTACACTACACTTACAATCACTGAAGGTAAAAATTCATAACATATTGCATAGACACAATATATTTAGTATTGTGTTTAAGCTTTATCAACACGAGTAGGTAATATGTCAACCAGAAGTGTAACTATCATTTTTAGGTTACATTTAGTTTTAACATCATCAATAACTCACCTTGTAGATCAGCTCCACAATAACCAGCTGTAGGATGTCTCCAAAGGAGTTGACCTGGTCTATGCAGCTACTCAGGTAGTTCAGGGCTCTCTCCTGGAAAAAGAAGCATTTTAACAATCAAGTTCCATTATCTTTCTCACAAACTGTACACAAAAGAATGTACTCTGCCTCTCCATTTGTTAGATCTCATAAAAAAATTGCTTATCCTTATGTTACTTTTACAGTGATTCTTAATCGGAGTTAATCCAACTGAATTTCTACCACAAAACATGCACCGTGCTGGCTGTGATTTGAATTTTTACCTGATCTGCATGAATGAGCATCATGAAGGCATTTCTCTTGCAGGACATGTCCTGTTCTCCCTCCAGGAACTTGGCAATCAGCTCAGGAGCATCAGGGATCAGGGAGTCATGGTTTCTGTTTATTATAAACAAATTTCATTACTAATAAAATGAAATTATGAAATAATTCTCACACAGACCCAATACACATTTATTCTAACTAGAGAGCAAACTAGACATGACTGAGATGGTGTCCATCTCAAGGGGCCCTGCTTAAATAAAGGACATTAAGATGTAAAGTATACAGAGGATCTTGCTCTGACCTTAACTTTGACTTAGAAATTCAGTTAAAGGCCAATGCACATCCTTTTACCAAAGGCACGCTCTGAGGGAAATATGGGGCAGATTGGACAGAGAAGAGAAAATATGGTTTAGACAAGTGACATTGGACAGACAGACTGTTCACTATCACAGCATAGTGGGCCCTTATATAATTCTTTAATATTTGTGATCTAAAACAAGATTTAAATTTTTGAACACAATTTTGTCAACCTAACCTATGCAATCCAATTTTTTGTACCTGTAAATGGTTTAGATTGTGAATGTGGATACACATTTATACATCGAGACGGTGTAGATTGTGAATGTGGATACACATTTATACATCGAGACGGTGTAGATTGTGAATGTGGATACACATTTATCCATCGAGACGGTGTAGATTGTGAATGTGGATACACATTTATACACTGTAGATGGTGTAGATTGTGAATGTGGATACACATTTATACACTGTACCTGTAGTTGGTGCAGAAAGTGAATGTGGATACACATTTATACACTGTACCTGTAGATGGTGTAGATGGCCAGGACAGCATTGCGTCTGACATAGGAGTGTCTATGTTCCAGACACTGCCTGATGGCGGGCATCAGTGGCTCCAACAGCTCCGCCTCCTTCAGCTTACACAGGAACCGCAGGGTGGAGCCTCGGATAAACTCATTAGGGTGCTGCAGATCCTGTTAAGTATAAATATTTTAATTAATACCCAGAATAAATATTATCTAAAAGTATTTTAGCCCCTTTTAATGTAATTTCAATTCAAGTTTTACTCCATTACAAAAATCTTAACTCGTAGTAAAATAACCAATTTTTTTCTTTTTGCTATGTTAAGAGATTAGTAGAAGCCGTACCTTTCTGTAAGCGTCGCACACAAGAATCATCTCGTGCAACATCTTGCCGTCGGGGGTGTACTTGGGCACCACCTCCCAGAAGATGAGCAGCAGCTTCTTGATCATGTGATCTTGGATGGGCATGACGAATCGGATGATGGTCATCAGGAGAGTGGGCAGCTTCTCTCCATTCAGAATCTGCTGGATGGTCTTCTTCAGTGCCTCAGTCTTTGTCTTAATATCTCCCTTTTCTAAAAATATGATGCAATATGAAGTTGAAAGAAGTTATCCTACTGGCAGAGTGAAACCAGATAGTGCATAAATGTATTTTGAAGCATTATGCTCAGTATGACATTGAACTTGATGGACTTTACTTGAACCTTACTTGTGAGCTTGACTTTTAAAGTAGAATTTATTTTCAGTCTTATTTCTTACTAATATTTTGTTGGAAACTTAAAACAAATTTAGGGGAAAGAATGCTGATTTTCTTTTATAGGAAATGTGGTCTAGAAGTCAGACCCAACATGAAATGTGAAAATCCTCAACTTAAAAATCACTGTCATATACAGATGAAATAACTCCCAAACACTGACCTAGATCCTGTCGGAGCTGGAGTTCTGTGGGAGGTTCTGCGTCAGAGGGGATGTTGATCAGGGTGTAACACGGCTGTTCTGCCAAAGTAGCCATCTTGTCCTCTTTTGTCTATAATTAGTATTACACATACACTAAAGATCACATCATGACATGATCATCTCAATATCATTTGACATATATGATTCAAAAAAATCTGTGAGGAGACTGAAATGTAATTCGTGATTTCTGGCTGTCATGTTATATTATGATATATATGCATATCGTATAATTATGATGAACATGATGATTGTACTAAAGTGTATCACTGAATAAAGCATAATATCATCATAGTAAATGTACTTAAAAAAGATTCATTTTCACTTCCACCAGGTAAATATGTTCTACTTATCATGCTAATTTAACAGTTAAAAAATGTTCGCAGAAAATGATGAATGCAGAATGCTGCTTTCATTAAACAACAGTACTCCACAATGAGGAAACAACTGCTAAACAAAATCAAAATATGAACTAGCATTGAACCAATAGTTACTAATGACAGGGTTATTTTCTAAGGAAAGCCTTTGAAACAAAACTAAATAATTGAAAAAATGGTATATACATAAAGTCCTAAATTAAAATATTGGAAAACACATATTTAGTTAAAATTCATAAATGTCAATAAATTGTCAAAACGATGTCATTGACAAATGATAGCAGAATTTAGTGATTTTGAAAGTCTAGTTTTAATTTATAACCAATGATAGTGGTTTTTTCTTTTCAGAAATTGAGGTTTTTAACTTTTAATCATATTATACAACACCATTATAAAATGAGCTGCTCTACGAGATGAATACAAACTACAATATACATGTAATAAGTTTTCAAAGATGCTATTTTCCCCAATCACTTACCATCCTTTCCATTCCTTGCTTGCCATGAACAATTTGTGATTAATGATGAAAATAATGATGGTTTGGATTTAACCATTGCCAGATATTTAGCATTTCAGAGAGAGAGAGAGAGAGAGAGAGAGAGAGAGAGAGAGAGAGAGAGAGAGAGAGAGAGAGAGAGAGAGAGAGAGAGAGAGATCTATCTGTCAGATGAATATCCGAAAACTATATAGAGAGGTTCATAAACCATCAACTCAAATCAATCAGAGTATTTTATTTCTAAGTATTACGTTATTCTTGACAAAAATTGAAAAATTAAACATATTTGAATATGCTATGATCAGTTACTCAGTGTTACCCTTTTCGCCGGCAACAGGGCAAAATCCTAACGCCACCATTGCAGTTTACTTAGCATACTTATCCTATCCAACTTACCAAAACTGTATGATATATTACATTATGATATTTGATATCGAATTACATCGATCTTAAATGTTAAAAAGAACACAGGCTTTATCAAAACGCTTACTTGTTCAGTTGTTGTCGGCAATTTTTTCTTCAATATTGACGTGGCCGACCCACTTGCTATGACGTCACAAAAATTAGTTAAGAATTTACGAAATGTCAAACCCGATAACAAATTGAACAAAATTAAGAGATATATTATATTTTTGCAAACTCATAATTCTGTGTTCAGTTATTATTTGCTTTTTTAAATTTGTCTTTAAAAAACTGTGTGTGTTTTGTTTCTTTTTTGTTGTAAGTAAACATGGTAAACTGGAGCTTTTTCATGTTTTCT
This sequence comes from Magallana hongkongensis, assembly GCA_015776775.1. NCBI lineage: Eukaryota > Metazoa > Mollusca > Bivalvia > Ostreida > Ostreidae > Magallana > Magallana hongkongensis. The sequence goes on from CM027471.1 coordinate 21,475,389, forward strand.
TAGTGATGTCCCCTTTTTTGGACAATCTTCAATGTTGAGAAGGCTAAAATCTCGAAAGTCATGGCTGCCTTCAGAAGGACAACTAGATTATTGAGACATGTTTTATGCAACTCACGGACCACAACAGTGATACAGACACGGAAAATAGGAGAAATATGGGTCGATGGGAGCTGCATCAACCGTACGTTTTGAACGTTTATACATGTTACACGTTTTGAACGTTTTAAAAAGGTCCAGTACAAATATCAATGTTTGACATCTATTTTCATCATAAATTGAGATAATTATATAAACTGAATTAACTTAAATTTGGCATTGAAAAATATATTATATAAACTGACTTAACTTAAACTTGGCATTGAAAAATATATTTGTAATTATAAGAATCACGTTTGAAATTTTAATTATCCCCGAGTACCCAAACTCCGTCACCATAAGCAGAAAACCTCCTGCGTTTCTCTGCAAATTATTTTTGTGGTTTTCATCATTTGCAATCACTAAATATAATCTGAAACAGTATAATTTATAAAATTATTAACAAAAATATTCTTATTCTTATTCAAATAACCCTCTGAATACGACGTTTATCACACGTGCTTATTATATTTTATGAACCTAACTCCGTCACCCACATGCTCTATGATATGGCAGGGAATGAAGACACATTAACAATTTAGTTAAAACTCCATTTGTATCTAGGTCAAGTTATAATAAGTAAAAATGGTGCATACAATTTAAATTGTATTTAATTTCATTGAAATGAAATGATCGCCAGAATAAAAAATGGGTCCTTGTAACAACAATCACAACGGCCTTTTCAGAATGTATGGATGCCGTTTGATTTATGTCCTTACATATTTCAAATATTTTTTACCATTAATTAATATATTACTTATTATATTATTTATTTATTACATTTTTAGAAATGTAGCGTATTCTAAATAGCGATATACCGGATATATCTATACCCTGTATAAGGCAAAAGTATCGGCATGAGCGATTTGACGTTATTATCAAGAGTAGTGCATGAAGGCTATTGCGGACTGAAAAAAATGTATTAATTACCTGAATCAAAAATGTATCACATGTGAAATGTTTCATCTTGACCTCTCTAAAAATGGCTGACCACCGTAAATGATCGAATATGCCCGCATGTCAGAAATATCGATATTTTAGTGCACCCGTGAAAAAGTTTTAGCTGATTTCACAAAATTAATGGTGCATAAAATGAACAAGGTTTAATTTTGTGATTTTTTGACACATTCTTAAATTTAACCGTTGCAAATTGTTGACATTTGATTAAAGATTTTTGACATGTAAAAAATGACGTCATAATCGTACTTGATTTCAAACGGCGAGGAGTTTCCCCGAAAGTGACGGAATTAGGGTAGTGACGGAGTTAGGGGGCTATGCGATATAAATCATATGGGTCATATTTCATTTTTTTTTCAATTTTCTTTGATTTCTATGATTATTTTGATTAATTCCAATCTACGGGATATGAAATTATCAAAACACAAAAAAGCAAGAGTAAAGTCATGCTTATATTTTTAATGGTGTATACTTCACATTTAATGAGATTAATTGTTTGATCAATACATCATTAGTTATGAAGATAAAATCCTGTGTTGTCGTTTCCATAAAGTTGACCTGCACCTGAAGATTGGACATTTTGATTTTTTATGTCTTTCAACTAACAGTCCATAAAACAATTAAGAACTCATAATTTTCAGGCTTTTGATTCTGTAAATTATTGGCCGTAATATAAATGCTTCCCAATTTCAATTTTTTTATTCTCTCAAACATGAACATGAACAATTCTCAATTCCCATCTGGCCAACATTTTGATTTACCCACCTGAGTGAACAGAATCTCAAAAGTAAGGCTATAAAAATGAAATCCACTTATCCAACACAAATCTACCTGTATTTTACCTGTATTTTTTTAAAATGCTGGCTAAGTGGGAATACACCATCCCCCAGGGATTGACAGGTTAACTTCTTCCAACAGGTTTGAACCACTCGCCCAAATGGGACATATTATTTTGTGCATTGAACATCTACATCCCAGATTTAATGAATATGCAATGACTCATTTAATTACTGGTAATACTATATCAATTATTTCCTTTTAGCTGCACTGGGATTAACAGAAGAACAAAAACAGATTCAAAAAGTTGCTACTGATTATGCTAAAAACGAGCTTTTCCCAAACATGGCAAAATGGGATGAAGAGGTAAATTGATATACTAATTAATTTATATCTGCAAAAGAATAAAAGCTTGCACTTTTAGCAGCTAGCAGAGCCCTAAGCTGCATGATTAAGAGTAAGTAATATATTTATAATGGAATTTTTTCCTGTTTTTTATATTTTTTCCAGACTTAAAATTTTCTTCTCTTTTTAGATTTATGAACTTAATTGTTATATATATGTTACACTTTGTGCATGCATGTATTATGAAGTAATCATTTCTACTTTTTTGGCAAAACTATTGAATGGCGAATTTATGTAATTATAGAGTTATAGTTAAAGACTTTTGGGTGTCAATTATTCTTTAACTAGCTGTTAATGTGGAAGTGAGAGCTTTGATCTGACTGACAATGTTAAATTCTAGTTGGCAGAAATCTTTCATATCATTTTTTCTTAAATTCTGTTTTTTAACACTTTTAAATACCATGTATGTTCATTAAAAATGTTCTCATTTCAGGAAATATTTCCTGTTGATACCCTGAAGAAAGCTGGAGAACTGGGATTTGGAGCAATATACTGCAGGGAAGAAAGCGGAGGGACGGGTTTGAACCGACAGGATGCCTCAGTAATCTTTGAAGCATTATCTCAGGGATGTGTCAGCACCACAGCATACATAAGCATTCACAAGTAGGTATCATAGTACATTTTCCATGGAAGTTACTGTAAACATACTAATTTGGCTGTATATTCTTTAAGCATTTGTGGTGGAATGCGGCTTCGCTATACCAAGTTCATTGCTAAATGCCATGCATATACGTACAAGAATAGTCAGATTCAGGAATACGCTAATTCAAATCCATGCTAACTTGCTCAAAAACAAATTTCTGCCATACATCGTACACGCCAAATATAATACATTTACAGTACTACATATGCCACAAACTGAAGATACACATGTACAATGGAAATCTCTTGATTCTTGTCTTAATTATTTTGAGTAGCTATAAAATTAATATAAATGTATCACGAAACAATTTTTCTTGTGATCTCACATCAGTATATACATGTAAATGTCCCACTCATTTTACTAATAGCTGTTATGGTTACATGCATGTTTTGATTTACATTTCGTTTTATTTGTTAAAAAAAAATTACTTTTAATTAGATATTTGTAATATTTTTAAATTCCCTTGTTATCTTCATTTGTTTAAACTTTTTAACATCTATAAACATTGAGGTACCTTTCATACAGTAAAACGCTAGTTTAAATCTATTAGAATAAATCAGCATACCAGTAAAGAGTGACGTAGATCAATACTTCCTTCAATGCCAATAAAAACTTGATTAAATTATTTACAAAGTATTTAAGTAGATTGATATTCTGTGATAGCATGTGTGCCTGGATGATCGATGAGTTCGGGAACAAGGAGCTGTCTCAGAAATGGATTCCTCAGCTCGGCACCATGGACAAGCTCGCCTCCTACTGCCTGACTGAGCCAAACCACGGGAGTGATGCCGCAAACCTCAGCACCACCGCCAAACAAGTGGGAGACAAGTTTATACTGAACGGATCAAAGGTTAGATAAAAATACTGGTATATGATTATATATAGAGGCCAAAAAAAAAAAATGTTTTAAATTTTTTCTCAGGCGCTGCCGAATCAGGTCCAATTCTTTCTCACTAATTATGTTTTTATTTGCTATATTGAAACTTTAAGGAATAACTGAATTTATTTTAGATGTAAAACTGAAAAAAAAAATGAAAAAATAAGTTTAAAATGAATTATTCCCCTTTTCAAATCTTGCAATGAAATCAACAAAACAAATAAATAATGATTGCCCAGAGTATTATATTTTAAAATGTTTGCTCTAAGAAAGGAAAGATTTATTTTGTAATTATTAATGAGTATCCATGTTTGCGCATATGAGCTTGTCATGTATAACTTGGGTATACATCCATATTCGCTAACCTAGGGTCTAAGATCTGTTTCTCTTGTACAATCATGGACTCTTGGTTATAGTGAAGATGCTGTACATCTTATCAATGCATAATTTCAATGGTTATATTTTTTTTTACAAAAAAATGTTCTGAACTGTAATATATGTTAAACGTTGTGACAGGCCTTTATCAGTGGAGGGGGAGACACAGATGTATACGTCGTGATGTGTAGGACAGGGGGAGCAGGGCCCTAAAGGAATCTCCTGTATGCTGGTGGAAAAGGGGTCTCCTGGATTAGCTTTTGGCAAGAAGGAGAAAAAGGTTTGGTGTCTGGATGTTAGAAATAATTCCTCTTTGTGAAATCTGAACAGATTGCTTAATTAAAGGAGACAACTCTTTATTATCAAAATATGATATGTTTTGAGTGGGTGTTTTTCAAATTCAGTTTATACTTGGTGAAGTAAAAATGTGTATTCAAAATTCTTAGGCCTAAATGGTTTAAAAGGACAAAATTCATTAAAAAAAAATTTCCTTGTAAAAATTTTCAAAGTATTCAATTTTTTTTTTTATTGTCTGAAGGTTGGATGGAACTCCCAGCCTACTCGAGCTGTTATATTTGAAGACTGTGAAGTTCCAGCCTCTAATCTGATAGGGGAGCTGGGGGATGGTTTCAAAATTGCCATGAGAGGACTAAATGGAGGAAGAATTAATATAGGTGAGTTCAGGAAAAGAATGCATGTGTGTATCTACATGTGTGTATCTACAGTAACAATTTTTTTCATGGAAAGCTTTTTAATTTTTTCATTAATTTGAAATATATGTATATTTAATTGAACTTGATATCTCGAACACTGATATCTCGCATACAATGGATATGTCAAATTTATTTGTAAGTCCCAACCACTTATTCCTTAAATATTTTACCCTCGATATCTCGAATACTGGAATACCTCGAAGTTTTTGAACAGTCCCATCTAGTTTAAGATAACGAAGTTTGACTGTATTCATTTATATATTCAGTACTTCAGCGTGAAAGAAAAAATAAATTATATACATGTAGGATTCCAAAAGATTGACTTAAAGTCAGTCTTTTAGAATATAAAAGTCCATATAATGCTCAGCTCTTTCATTCAAAATAATCCATAGTGAATTTTAAATATGTTACATGTATACCTCTTTGTTTTGAAAAAAAAGGAAGTTGAACAAGTTTATTTTCTGTTAATAGCTTCCTGTTCATTAGGAGCAGCACAATCCAGTATTGAACTCGCAAGGGATCATCTCAAAGTTCGAAAACAGTTTGGAAAGACATTGGATAGTTTTCAGGTTATCAAACTACATGTTATCATGGATATATATTTTTTTTGGGGGGGGGGGGGGGGGGGGTTGTCTTAATTGAAGGTTAATAAGCTACTTTAATATATGGATAAAAACGATAAATGTTGGCAATGCAAACTTAATAGTCCTACCAGATAATGAAATTGGTGTTTAGTATGTATAACAATATTTCTATTTGTTAGAGCTATAACCAAAGAGTTTTTTTTTCTCTCTGTAGCATCTTCAATTTACCCTAGCAGAAATGGCAACCAAACTAGTGACCTCTCGTAACATTGTCAGAATGGCAGCCCGAGCCCTGGATGAGGACTGGTCAGAGAAGGTGGCCCTGTGCTCCATGGCCAAGTACTTTGCAACTGAAGAATGCTCTAAAGTAGGTCCAGATTTTGGGAATATTTTTGCCCCTTTTTCCTATTTACTGTAGTTTCCTTTTTTTTCGTGAGTACTTAGTTCCACAATTCAACAGTCTTGCATCAAATTGCTAGAATATAAAATCGCAAATGCCAAATTTTTATCGAAGTTTTCTTTAGCTTGCATCTGTCTGAAATATAAAAGTGAGATTTTAGAGATATGCTTTTCGCAATTTTACACAGATATTATAATTAATTGCATTTAATTAGGAATCTGCAGTACATAACATCATTGATATTTCTTTCATACACATTTGAACTTTGTTTTGTAGATCTGTAACGATGCCCTTCAACTCCACGGCGGGTATGGCTACCTCAAAGACTATGCTGTACAGCAGTACGTCAGGGACATCAGAGTCCATCAAATCTTAGAAGGTGACTAACTGTGCATTGTATATGAAAAATATTCCAAGTTGTTCACATATGTATACAGATTGAATGTAGTATTTATTGAATTATGATAACTTTGTTTAGTCAATCAATGCAGATATTTTTATTCTAAATTGATCTGGATTAATTGACATATCTTAGTCAAGAGTCATGAAAGGAAAAGAAGAGAGAGAGAGAGAGAGAGAGAGAGAGAGAGAGAGAGAGAGAGAGGGAGAGAGAGAGAGAGAGAGAGAGAGAGAGAGAGAGATTATAACAAACTCTGAATATGTAATGCCAATTAATTGTTCTTCTTTTCATTTCAGGAACAAATGAAATCATGAGACTTTTGATATCTAGAGATTTATTAACAGATGGGGAAAGGAAATACTCTTAATGATGTCTTAATATTCTGTTGTTTTTTATGCCAACATGGTTTTCTACTGAAATGACAATTATCTTCTAAAAATCTTTCAAACTGGAAAATTGAAGGAAACTAGAGTGTGAAGCCCCACCCCCTTATGTTTTATTTGTATGTAACTTATGAATATGGTAATTAATGCTTGAATAAGCTCACATGCACTTTATTTGACAACTTTTTTTGCAAAACATTAGCATCTACCTGGTACATGTACATGTATTAGAACTTTTTATATTTTTTAATATAAAAGTCCATTCACAGTATTATTGCAAGTTTACATGCATATGTACTTGAAAGTGGGTATTTTTTCTTCACCCAGTCACAACTGTTGTACATGTTGTTTTTTAGTCAAAGAAAGTTCATGTTTTGTTGCTGAAAATTTTTGTAGATTTTTGTTTTCTCCAACTAGTCTCATTGCTGCTAAGTTTAAAAAAATGTTTTTATTGAAATTTTTTAATTCTGTGTAATAAATTAATCATGCAGTTTTTAATGTCCCTGTGTGGCTTAATTTACAAGAATTAAACCCTTCAATTCATTATTGTTATTTTTTGTTAATAATTTTTACTACTGACTGATTAAGTATGAAAATGAAAACTAAATGGAAACAAATTTATAGTTTAAATATTTTACTTTGCAAAATATCTTACATATGTGACTGTGATATTAAATAAATGTAAAACAAATTGATTTCTGTGTTTTTTTTTAAATTATGGAATATTGCTGAAACGTCTAGAATGTCTTTTATATCGTAAGAATATAGATACATGTATATTTAACCTTCTGATTTTCTAAAAATCATTATTCAAAAAAAATTATTAAGCCTTGAAGTTCATTAAAATGGATTCTCATCTTTATACAGATTATATATTCCTAAATGAAATAGGATATTTTGTTTTATTTGTGTTATTTATCTTAAGAAAAAAACATTTAATTTGAAGAAAAAAACCCACCAACCAACAAGGCAATATCTACGATTTGCTAAGTGCGCGCCGAGAATAACACACGGAAATAAAATGTTCATCTGGTTTCAACTTTAGACTTTAGCTTTAGGTCAAACAGACGTTTGAACGTCGAAATCTGTGTTATGAAAAACACTCAAGTGATCATCGTGACGTCACAAGATCCGTTGAGGGACAACTGGGCCGTATAGTCTCGTCAAAACGCTGAGTTGCAGTGACTAGAGGTGATCTTGTGATCTTACGAACAAAACAGATCAAAGGTAAATGAGCAGATCAACAAAATTGTTTTAGCGTTTTAGAAATTCATTTCGTTAGTGGTTCACATTGATGCTCTTCACCGACAACCACTTGACATAGAAAGCACTCGTCTGCTTCATGAAAATGTTATACATGAAGAAGACGATCTTTGAATCTTTCACTGGACTGATCGTGTAGTGATCATGTTACTCTCTAAGTTTGATCGATTAGTGAAACACATACTTTTCTCGCTAAGTAAGATATATATGGCAATGCATATCATTAGTCATTGAGCTTGCTGTGGGCCAGCCGGCTGGTTTACACTGCAAAGTCAAAGTTGTAGGAAAGCATGTTTAGTGATGGAAAGGAGATTTTTAGAAGCTATTTAACATTGGGAAGACATCTTAAGAGGCAGATAACGAAGTCAATTGTAAAGGGGGAGAGACTGAATGAAGCGGGGGTTGGGGGGGGGGGGGGGGTTACAACCACTCCCCCCTTTCAATTTTTAGAGGAGACTACTTATTTATCTTGATATTTTTTAAAACAGTATCAAATTTATTTTCAAGCATTTGAAGGGGTCTGACATTTGGTGTTTTCATTTTTTTTTTTAGGTTTTAAGGTTCTCCGACCCTCGATCAGCCTCTTTTTAAAAAAAAATGTTATTCGTTATTCAAACTTTACAAATGAAATGAAATTCATTTTGGTGGTATCCATGCATTTTACAAAGTTATCGCAAATTTGCCCATGATAAATATAGTGGAATTAATACAAAATTTTTAACAGGTACTATATTAGTGCATCAGTGGCTCAAAATTTCTTTACCATAACCTATATGTGGTTACTGTTGATCTCTTGGACCCACTAATCCAAGCATTTCATTGAATAACTGATCGTAATATAACACAAGAAGGCTAATTAAAATTTTCTATGTTTAACAGTTAAAGGCAGATTTATCATGTTTATGGTACAAATAAAAAAAATCCAGATACATGTACTAGAATAGAGTTATCCAACATGCATGGCAGAGGATCGGAGATTGTTAAAAGTATTGAAGATACTAGATAGCAAGATACAGTGTAACCTGGACTTAGGGAAAGAAAGTGAGAGAGAGAGAGAGAGAAGGAATGAATTATATCCATTTAGGGTGTCATATGCAACAGATACATCCTTCAACAAGTTTATTACAGAAATTGTTACAGATTTATTTGTAATCAGTCAGGTGTGCTTACAGAGTTGTCACATTAGATATATATGAAATCAATAATTTCACGCGTCGTACAGTTTCATGTATCTGTAACAATGTAATTCCCTTGTATGAACATATTAAATGTTATTTCATTTTGATGTTTTCTTGATCCTTCTAGTACTGCATGTACATAACATAATCTTGTATATTATGGGCAAGAAAAAAAAAAGTTCATGTAATTTGTACCTATTACATGTAGATGAATGTGCATACCTGTATTGTTTGATTAAACTTAGTGTATATTTGTTGACTGTCTGTCAGTGTGACTGACATGTCTACCAGTACACTATCTGGTGAACGATATGTAATGGACAGATATAAAGTGTTTTCTGAACAGTTAAGGTAAATAACACGCCTGGAAAAAGTAATTCAAATGAACAGTAAATTATTTGCATTATTAAAGTTATAATGATAAATAAATTGTACATATATCGAATAAGTGAAAAATTTGCAGTTTAATTGGAAATACAAAATGAATTTTAATATCTAAAAATTACAATTCAGTAAGTAACAACAAAAGCCACGGCGGGATTTGAAATTGGGTTCATATGGACCACAAGCCTGACTCTTTATCCACTCGACTATGGAGTAAGTTATATGTTTGCCATCGATAAAATCCTTTAATATAACGAAATGTCGTTTCGATCAGAGGTCTACCATTTTGATGATGATGTGTTATTCCACCTTAGAGTTATACATGTAAATATAAGCAGTATGTATTCACAAGGCTGATGCACAATTCTATAGGATCTGTAGACCTGTTGATCCTTTTGGTGCTTGCTGGTGGCTTGCTAACTTAGACCATCACTTTAAATTAAGTTGATTTACCATTTATTAAAAAGTAGAAAGGAGGGTTTTTTGTTTGTTGTGTGATGTAAAAGGATGTCATACACAAAATGTAGTTTCTGTTAACTTATGTCAATTTTAAAAAAAAAAAAATCAAACTTTAAACCTTTCTAATGGAACAATAACATTTTTTTCTCTTTGGCTCAATATTATATATTACAAGTTCATTGATATTGATCCGTATGATTAAGAAAGAGGCACTAAAATAGTTAATGAGAGTAAATTTATTCTGCTCTAATTTGAAAACTGCTTTGCTGGTTTAGTTTTTAAATAGTATACATACCGGTACTTGTAATAAATGAATGCCTCGATCTTAAAAGGTAATTTATGTACATGTATTGTCAACTTTGTTCGAGACTTGAAAAGTCACCATAGGTTGACTGTAAATATTTGAAATTACGAAATACTTCATAAGATAAGCTAAATTTAAATACATATACTAGAATTGGTAAGTTTAATGCATGTAGTGGGATTTAAATCCCTGAAGGTTGATCGTTATATTTGAATAATTCCCCCATGGGGCACCCTCTCTCAGGTGTAATGTGTTGGACTTTGGACCTCTTACCTTTTAGTGCTGTGCTAAGTTAGTAAGTTTTGATCAGTTGGCATGCAGCTACAGCCAGTGTATACATGATCTCGTGCAGAGGACAACAATAACAAACTCACGTTCCTTTGATGCAGTGAAATTAATTAACTGTATGTATGAAATATTGATTATATAGTTATTTTAATTTTGTCTTTTATTAATTCCTACACTTTTATAGGTTTTTGATGAGTTGTTTTTTTTTTTTAATGCAATATGAAAAATCAATTTGATAAAATTTCTTACAATGTTGAACTGATATTCAAATTTGCTAAAATTGACAAGTGCCAAAATTTAACAAAAAATTATAAGAGTCAATATGAATGAATACTTCTTGGAACCTAGGTTATCTGATGTTATACCACATTTATTATCTTAACTTTGCTACATGAAATTTATTCTGCTGTGTGACTTTAAAAGTTGATCGTTTGTATATTAAGTAACACTGCTGTATATTAAGTAGTACTGATTATTATAATTAGACAAAATATAGGTCAAATGATCATGTACTTGACTTGTTACCGTGTCATAAATGTTTACCATACAAAGCAGTCATGCTTAACAAAGCATGTCATGTTGATCAGCTGTTTATGTTTGACCTACTTATTGCCCGTCCCGTGGGGCCCCAGCTCTCCCAACTGACTCTATCCAGGTGTAAACAAAGGGACTAAAAGTGTTTGCCTTGCTTTATTGGAGGTGTGTAATATTTTTGAAGTAAGAGCAATTAAGAGAGTGGACCATGTATGACATTGGGTCTTGTGTTGTTTCATTTGTGGTTATTATTGACTTAAAATTCATTTCATTTAATGGGGCACATGCAGGCAATTTTAATACTTTTTTAAAGAATTTGAAAATACAAATGAAATACTGTTAGTGTAGCTAGAGGTAGGAGAGAGAATCTGTTCATCTATTATAATACAACATTTTTCTGACCAAATAATGGCAGTCCTAAACAATTAATTCATTTTAATTACATGCTTATAAATGATTTTAATTAGTACTTATTCATAAAGCTGTATGGGTTACAGTATTTAAAAATTGTGGACTTTCTCTCTTGATTAATAGCTATTGCAGCCTGACTTAAACTTTTGATATCCTTAGCTAAATCTTGTAGTTACATGTATTTTAGGACCAAACTATGCTCAAAGTGGTAATAAATGATAAATGTGGAAGAGTAAACCATTTAGATAAAATCTTCTTGACTGCATGATTGCTGTTGGAAACTGTGTTGAAAAGCAGGAATGATTTCTCTGAGAGAGAGAGAATTTAAAACTTTTTTGATGTTTGAGAAAGGGGGCTGTTAGATTGATCAGGTTATTTAGGAAATAATGCACTGGAGGATGCATTAGTTTTGTTGAATTATGCTCACAGTTTGAATGCTTGAGATTGTCCTAGTATGGTTGAATGCATATGAATAAGTGCTCTGTTAATGACGTACATCCCGGATTTTCTAATTTTAGACATTTGTTGTAGGAGTTCATTTACCGCTACTCTATTTGGTTTACATGTTGCTATATACATTGATGTCGTAAGGAATGTATGGTTAGCCCCTTTAGTCTAAAACTTCATGACTTGGTCATTGTAAGTAAAGAAATGAGATGGATTGAGGTTTTCTCATGTTTACCAGTACTGGATGTCAAAAGATCAAATATTGGAAACTGTCTACATGATGATTGCATGCATAGTCAAAATATACCAGTAATTAGAATTTTCATTCATTAACTTGTGTGATTAATATTGTAGGATTTTCTGAGTCTTTCACGTTTGTCATGTTTACCAGTACTGGATGTCAAAAGATCAAATATTGGAAACTGTCTACATGATGATTGCATGCATAGTCAAAATATACCAGTAATTAAAATTTTCATTCATTAACTTGTGTGATTAATATTGTAGGATTTTCTGAGTCTTTCACGTTGAGTGCTTCATTGCATGCATAAATGTAAAACTAGTAGTTTATCAATTTGAAAATGTTTTAAATTTTCTTTCTCAGGAGGATGTACCGGTATGTAGACTGCCCTGTAGCTACTGGTCAGTCAGGCCCTCTGGCTACCGGTAGTTCCCATTGTAATATGTAATATACAAGGTTCACGTATATAGTGGTATTGACTGATACATTTATCGCACGTGTTGAATTAGTGTGCTCCTTTAATGTCTAATATTGGAAAACAAAGAGATGTTTAAACTTTGTAAACAGTAAGTTCTTGTCCTATACAATCTTATCTAAAATGTTTAAATTAACTAAATTATTGCAAAATCAGGTGATCTTGAAGATTTTGTAATGGCCTTGCTTAATTGTTTATTATACTGGGCAGTACACTGTTAATTGATTATATGGAAAAAATATATTAACTTGTAATTAGCAAAAATATTCAATTTAAAAAAAAAAGGAGTCGGATAATTATTTAAAAGAAAAAGTGCTCAGTGATTATATACCGGTACTTATGAAAGTTGAAATTAAGTGAACGTTGTGAGTCCTAGGAGTGTTGACAACAAACTATATACAACTATATTTACAAGTGCTTTGAGGAGAAATACCTACTTTTATCCATGTGTAGTGATATGAAATTAAATATATACCTGCATGGGTGAATACTTATAAACATTAAATGCTGATAGACATTATTCATTCATTTGCAACCCACTGATGTGTCACATGCATTACCGACCTGTACCATACTTTAATATTATGCCATCGTGTGCATACATTACAGGTGTACATTAACAAAATTATCTATACATGTAATTATGTATTGCATTACAGGTGATAGTACCAGAGATCCCTTGCTGTCACTACTATGGCTGAAGCCCACTCGGCTGTGGCCTTCACCTTCTCGGTCACTCATGAGGGGGTCAACGTGGACGTCAACCATGAGGCCCTCAAGGCCGTCTTCAAGAGTGGTCTACGGTCCATCAAGAAGTCCATGGGGAGAATCAAGGTACTTTATTTATTTAAAAACCTGTGCGGGTAAAATTCAGTGGTTGTCATGACCTTAATATTGATCAAGTTAAATCAGTAGACACTGCCATCACCAGTATTGTGAAATTAATTACTCAACACAGTTCTCAACTCAACTCAAATTGTTTAAAGACAAGTGCTGGGCTTAAATGAACTCAGATTTTAGACTGAGAATTTGGGATGAAAGTTTGGCCTGAAAGCACGGCCATATGAACATTTAGATCTTTTATATTTGTGTTGTTTTATTTACTTATTGCCAAAAAAAAATTGTTTGACATAGATATTTTTGAGAAGTCATTTTTTTTCTTCACTGCATGGCCAAACATTTGAAATCCTAAACTGCTTAGCAGCGTATGGCAGTTTGTTTTACCAGGAAGTTATTTTTTGATCATTTAACCAGTTTTAAACACTCAGATAAAAGAGATACAAAAACAAGCAGAGCAGCTGCAGATGTATTTATAAATGTAGCATATAATGAAAAATATTAGGGAAAATGAATCAAGTTAAAATCATGAAAAAAGGAACCTTCAAACAATTTAAATTTTTAAAACCCCAAATTCACTTTTCCCCCCCATCCCCACGCCAATCACCATATAAATCCATTGGTATGGGAACTTGAGAGCGGTGATCCTAATGTGAGCTTTTGTTTGATGTGTATTAAACAGAACCAGATGAAGAATGGTGTGTACCCTGCATCCCCCATGAGCTGGCTGTTTGTGCTGACATTCGTGCTGGCCTTCATCCTGGCTGGAGTGGACCCTTCTTTTGGGATGATTGGCTGGATCAAGACCCACTTCCCCTGGTATGTACTCACTGGTACCAAAGTCAACGCAGGGTTTCAAATCCATGGTTACTGGTATATTCATTAGCTTGACCTTCTATAAACTTTAACAACCAGACATATTTCCGCATAGAGTCAGTATCAAACCTCGTAAGTCTTTTGTTCTGTCAATAACAAGAACATTCCCTTTGTAAATTTTTTGAAGAAAAAATTTCATCCAATGAAAAAAAGATGTTAGGGCTGCCATGTTGCTGTCTGTAAGTTGCTGCATGCTCACCATCTACAGACATAGAAGCAGGAATCATATTTTAGCCAATGACAGCACATCATTTTAATTAAGTCTCAGGCAAATCAAATAGACCAAGTCAGAATTCATTATGAGTGAAATGACAGCAATGCAACATTCTTTCTCATTGGAGTTTCTATTGCATACTTTGTAAAGATAAATGGTTGCCTGTCAGCAAATTTTCCTGTATTGATTTTTTTTGTCAGCTCAGATAATGTATAGTTACAAAGAAATTACTCTGGAAAACAAAATTATGTCTTAAGTAAATCAGTATCATTTATCTACCTGAATATACTGAATTGATGATCAATCAAAATTAATCTGAAAAGAGGAGGGGGGTAATTCATCTTCATTTGAATGTGCATATGTACTCTTGTATAAATTGAACATATAAGAAAAAGATGAGGTCCAAAGAAGGTTACATTCCATGAAGAGTTTTTATCTGTGGTATTCAGGTTGAGTAGTGCCTCTCCATTAGTGTCCTATTATGGGAGCTGCATCGTGTTTGCTACACTGGTCTGGCTGGCCAAGGCCTTTATCTGGAAGTACACCCTACGCCTGCTCCTCAACTATCACAGCTGGATGTACGAGAGTCGCGGACCGATGTCACTCAAAACCAAACTCTGGCTGGTGGGTTTCCCATCTGAATTGTACATGTATATGCATTTCTGGTCTGTTAGGAAATATTAGATAGACTCATCTAAAACTTCACAACAGAAAAACAAATTGTATGATCATTGTGAATTAATGTGTAGTGTATATGAAAAGTTTTACTGTTGAAAAAATTAAAAATGTACCTACATGTTTATTGTTTTGAACTCAACTCTAGCTTGTTAGGATTTATTTCACTGATTGAAATTAGATTTTAATTAATGAGGGTCTTTTTATATGTGCTCAAAATTGTAAAACAAAATAAAGCTGTGGAAACTATGCAAATAGCATGTACAGAGGTTTGTTCAACAGAGCAACCATTTGCCAAAGATTTCTGTAAATATAATGTACATGTATACATCAATTAATGTTTAAACATATTTTTCTGTCAATGTTTTTCTTTTTTTCATCTATTTATAGGTAACTGTTAAACTGATGGGTGGTAGAAAACCCATGTTGATGAGTTACCAGTTCTCTCTGCCAAAGCTGTCTGTGCCAAGTATTCATGACACCATGAACAGGGTATGCATGCAGCATCTTCTTACTCAATCAGAATTCTTTAACTTGCTCTTTGATAAGCATTGTATTATTGATGAAGGACATTTGTTGGATTTCATATTCATGCATGTAAATCTTCTTTGTTTTGATTGTGATATTGACTTTATGAAATGAAAATAATTTTTCTGTAATCTGAAAAGATTAACATGCTTCAGAATGAATGAAGTTAATGCAGACTTGACCTCATTTTCAGTACCTGACCTCAGTCCAACCGTTATTGGACGAGGAGAAATATTCCAGAATGGAGAAGCTGGCTAGAGAGTTTGAGGATGGCATTGGCAAAAAACTGCAGCGTTACCTGGTGTTGAAGTCGTACTGGGCCACAAACTACGTGTCTGATTGGTGGGAGGACTACGTCTACCTCAGTGGCCGGTCTCCCCTCATGATCAACAGCAACTTCTATGCAGTGGTACGCTGTCCATATTAAGAATACAATTATAGACTAAGATAGAGTGCATAGGCATTCAAAAATTATCCATTAGCCCCTATTATATATATACTTCCAAACTTTAATTTTTGGGGTGAAATTTTTACATAATATGGTTGTAGTAATTTTTGTAGGAAACTTTAGTTTTTAAGGAAGTGCTAAAACAGCAACAACTTTTTAAAAAAAATTCAAAGAGGATCATGCAGAAAGAGTTTGGTTATTTTGCTCTGAATTCAAGGACAACTTTTTGTTGTAGCTTAGAGAAATTGAAGTCAAAATAACAACTTTTTTTTCTATAAAATAATTATCATGATCTTGAACAATTCAACATTTTTTTTGGTCAAATTGTTAGATTTGCTTAATTGTAATATTTTTATGATTCTACGTGACAGTTGGAAAAGCTTTTGTAAACAGAGTCAAAGTAATATACTTAAGAAATAAAGTACGAGTTTTCGTGAATGTTGCAGAATAACCTCCGAGGTCGAGAAATGTTGTTTTGAAATATAAAAGCCGAGGCGTTAGCCGAGGCTTTTATATTTCAAACAACATTTCGAGACCGAGGAGGTTATCCTGCAACATTCACGATAACAAGAACTTTATTTCTATTCTACTAAGAGCCCAGTATTTCTACGCATCGTTTCTCCTATAGAGAGACGATCTAGGTCATTTTGACGGCTGTTCCGTGTAACCCCAATGGTTTTGTTGGTAATGTTTACATGTGTATCGATCAAAGGAATCACATGCAGACGACAGAAATTTCTTTGGTTTTTTAATACTCTTATCTTATTCATAAACTATCTTTGAATCATGTTCCTAATATTATAAAGGCAATTTAATACGATTATTACTACTACACGATATATATTTTATGTAAAAACATGCAGTGAAAAAATGCTAGGGAGGTGTTAGGAACAGCCGCATTGATCTCTTAAAAATAAACACTTGAGGCAATACACATTGTTTTGACTGGAACTAACACGTGAAACTGACATGGTTTTAAAACTTTTTACGGTTTGAAGTTGTACTTTCATAGTCAGTGCGAGACAAATAGGTATTTCTGATCTGATAATTTACTGATGACGTTCGTGGTATATTGGAGAATAATGTCCGCGGCATCTCTTTGATCTCGGCAATAACTGTAGTAGAATACATATGTAAGTCTGCTGTTATGAGTTTGTGAAGTAAATGGCATGGAGTAAAAATGTTACTTTGTGTATTATCGAGAGTTTGTCATCTGTTTTGCAGGATGCTGTCTTCATCAACCCCACCTCCAGACAGGCGTCACGAGCAGCCAACATCATTTACGCCATGTTGTTGTACAGGCGGGAGCTGGAGAGGGAGGAACTCAACCCAGTGAGTGCTTAAATAAAACTGCAAACAGTAACAGAGCAGTCAGCCTCATTATCATGCAGTATATAATTAAGAAAGTTTCTCATCTTGATTTTATCTGAAGCATTATTTTGTAAAACAATGATATATGAGCAGGGTTGTCTCTAAAAATTGAAGTAGAAGGAAGAAATTAAAAAAGTACCGGTACAAGGGGGTCTGGGGGTCTTGCTTATAGCTACATTGTGTTTGAAATGCAATAATAGCCAGGTAATTAAGGCATTATAGGTGAGAGAATTCCCGGGGTCTTGGAGACAACCCTGTATGAGTGATGGGAAAAAGATGTATTAAACTTCCTTACTATATAACTGAAAATAGTCTCTGAGATTGCCTCATTTATAATTTGCAATGTATAAGTGAGCTTCGTAGTGGATTGCCTTAAAATTGAGATTGCCTTATTTGTTAACTCACATTGTACAGTGATTGTTTGAATTGTAGATTTTATTGAACAAAACTGTACCACTGTGCTCAGCTCAATATGAACGTCAATTCCAAACCACACGTGTTCCTGGACTCGAGAAAGGTAATGGCTTTCTTTATTTCTATATACTGTATACAGGGAAATTATCATCCCTGTTTAATTTAAGCCCCTTTCGCCCTTGCTGTCAGCAGGCAAATTTAAGACTGGGCGAATTCAAATGTTTCTATGAATTGTCTCTCTTTACGCACAACTTTTCTGGGCAAATTTAAGATGGGGCGAAACTGTTTGCAATTGTAAAAGGCGAAAATTACAAGGGGCAAAAATAATCCTGTATACAGAAATTAATATACACCTTTTATTTAGTATATTTTGAAACATAGTCTGTAAGTCCTATAAATGAAATATTTTAAATTGAATGAAGAACATGTAGTTGTAATCATTTAATTTCATGGAGGCCATTTTTTGTGGATTGTTCATGGGGATGTAATTTTGTGGATGCCTCTGTTTTCAGTTTCATTAAGAAAGATAACTCTTTCTAAATTTGTTTTTGTTTAAGGTGTAAATTTGTGGGGGAGGGCTACTCACGAATACCACAAAAATTAAGCCACCACAAATTCTAATGATTCTACAGTAATACCCACTTGTGACTTCTGCTTGGGAATCTTGATATAGTTTATTGTATGTGTACATGTATAACGTGTGTTTTTACACCAATACTTATGTTGTGTTGTAGACAAGCTTGTACACTATAAGGACAGCAATCACATTGCGGTGTACCACAAAGGCAGATATTTCAAGGTGTACATCTACTTCAGAGGACAACTGTTGAAACCTGTGGAAATTGAAAAGTAAATTTACTTCATTGTCATTTATACATTGTAATAACTTTGTTTTAAGAGTCATTTATAGATTAGAGCAACTAATCAGCCAACCCAATATTCAGAAATGAAATTACATGTAGTAGCTACCAATTCTATTGATTTAGTAATGACTGGGGTTTGGGGTTAATTGTGCTGTTGTGTATTTCAAATGCATTCATTAAATTCACAAATAGGATGATCAGATATGTCTGATCTATACGAAAAATGCTTGAGATTTGACCAAAAAAATTAAGTATGGTATGAGGTAGATTAGATTGTTAAGTCCAATCAATTTACATGTACATGTAACAAGCAGAATTCATTTGTTATTCAATGATTGCTCCTCTGTGTAGGACAATCCAGCAGATCTTGGACGATGACTCAGAGCCCGCCCCCGGGGAGGAGCATCTGGCTGCCCTGACCGCCGGGGACAGAGTTCCCTGGTACCACGCCAGAGAGGAGTACTTCAGGAAGGGCAAGAACAAGGCTTCCCTGGACGCTGTAGAAAAGGTCAGAACAGTCGGCCATCTTAATTTGGGGGTTTCATTATTTAGATAAAATAGAATTATTATAAGAAAGGGTAAAAATAAATATTGAAATACACCTTGATATACCATGTGCATTGATTCATGTCAGTAATGTGTTCATTATTTGCCACAAATCAATAACCAACATGGACAATATTGGAAAAGTAGCACACACTTTGTCATACAAGCTTAATACATGTACATAGGGTTTTTTCTGAAATACTATACTATTAAAATTCAAAAACTACTGGAATCATTAATTTTCATGGGGGCCAATTTTCGTGGATGGTCTAAATTTTACAGGTTTGTGGGGATGTTATTTCGTGTATTCTCATATATTTATAAAGGAAATATGACTTCAATACCCTAATTTATCATTTTGTGGAGGATGTTATTTCGTGGATGAGAGGTACCCATGAATTTCACGAAAATTCAGCCAACGCGAAATTTAATGATTCCACAGTATATTATTTCCAATTTGCTACTTTAAAATTGATTTTATTCTTTATTTCAGGCAGCCTTCTTTGTGGCCCTTGATGATGAACCCCAGAACTATGACAAAGTTAGTACACTAGCACATCAACTGTACATGAACTGTTGCTGCTAAACTTTGTATGAAAAAAGGATAAAACTTAATTTTTAATGTACTACATGTACATTTCTTGTAATTTTATCTCATAATTAAAATATATGTATTGAATGCAATTACATTTATTATTGGTAAGAAAAAAAAAGCAAAAATTGAATGAAATTATACAGAAATGTACACTGCTGTCTTTTTAGAATGATCCTTCTAAACTCAGCCAGTTTGGAAATGCCATGCTTCATGGGAAAGGATATGACCGATGGTTTGATAAATCCTTCACACTTGTTGTCACATCCAATGGCAGAGTGAGTGATGCCCCACTGAGATTGATTCAGTTCTATAAATTTCAGAGTCTTTTGATACTGGGGTTAATTTAAACTGTTCAGAAATGAGCATGTGGAATTGGTGTATGAGATGTGAGTTTTATAAACTTGTTGAATTATTTTTGGCAGGTTGGCTTCAACGCGGAACACTCATGGTAAGTTTGAAATTAAATTTCTGCAATTTAACAATTTTACATGTGTATGTTTAGAGAGGATGGAAACAAGATTAATGTTTACTTTATACATACATGTACTACATTGTATGTTAAGATATTTAAGCATTTTCAATAATTTAAAAAATGTCATTTTTAAATAACGAACATACATGTATGTACATAATGTATTGCCTTTGGTTTCATCTTTTATGAACATAAACATGTTACCTGAAAGTATCAATGCCAGGGATCAAATGAAATGAATATGGAGAAATCTTTATTTTATCTCCATACTAAATTTTACAAGCATTAAATACTGGTAAAAGATTATAATTCGTTTTGATCTTTAAAATAAATTCAGAAATGGGCTTCATTTATGTACAAAAAAAACGATGGTTTTGTGTATCATGCAGCAAAGTGAAATGTTGGAAATTAAGTTACATGAAATAACTCCTGAGTAGAATGAATCTTACAGCGTCCTTTTTAAATAACATTCAGAATGAAAATGCACTTTCAATAAGAACCATGATGGTAGTCTTTTTTATACAGTCATATACTTGTTACCATTAATGCAAAAAAAGGTACATTTCTTATTTATTTTGATCCCTGAAATTGATTGGCGAGCAAAAATTTAATATTGTATATGGTACAGACTTTCCTACCTTTAAGAATGTGTAATCATTTGATTAGTGAATGGAATTAATTGATATTCATGTACTTGAGGTGAACTTTTTGTTCAGTGAACAATTTATGCTACATTGTGCTTTATTCAATTTTTTTCCCAAAAGGCAGATATGCATAATTAAAAAAAAAAAAAAAGAATAACTTTTGGTTTATAATGATTGTAAATGCAGTACATAAAATGTAGTTGACAGGAATTTCATCTCATCATTGTTTTGACATAATAATTTTGATTTGATGCCCCCACCTTAAGATAAGACCTAAAGTGATTTAAAAAAAATCTGAATAGTACACTTAAAAACTTGCAAATCTTGGCAATCAAAGGCAAATAACGAAGTGGTTTTTGATGCTTTAAAGAGATGCTTTTGGAAATCTTTCTTCTCTTTTTTGTTCAATGTCATAGTACCAACGTGTATCAAAGCTATACAATATTGACAGGCAATATTTGCTCTGTCAGTTTAGAGTAGGAAATGATTTGAGGTGGGGGATTTATAATTGCTATTAGTTTATTGGTCTTTAATCTTTGCAACTTGAGTGAAAAGATAAATTAAGGTGGAATAACACATCGTCACAAAATGGCTGACCTCTGATCAAAACGATATTTCATTATATTAAAAAGATTTTATCGACGACTTAATGTAACTTACTTCATAGCCGAGTGGTTAAAGTGTTGGGCTTGTAATCCGTACATTCCGAGTTCGAATCCATTGGGGGCTTTTGTTGTTACTTACTGCATTGAATTTTTTAGATATTCATTTTTTATCCCCAAACTGCAAATTTTTTGCTTATTTGACATTTGTAGAGTTTATTTATCATAATATTTTTCATAATCAAATAATTTTCTGTTAATTCGAGTGACTTTTTCCAGGTGTGTTATTCCACCTTAAGCTGTTTGAATGATATGAAAAATGTTTTCATACTGATAATTTTGTTTTTCCATTACTTCATGTTGTGAACCTTTGTGTGTTTGACAAGACTATATTGATTTCTGCTTTCTGACACTGTTAATTTCTGATATTATCTAATAATCTGTGTGATGCATAGAAAGTTATATGCCCATGAAAAAACTTGGCCTAAAAAAATATATCTTTGAGTTTCACAGTGAACCCCTAAGCTAATTAACCATATTTTGTATACATTTTATTAAATTGAACTTTAATTAATTTCCATTAATTGTGTCAAGTGAATACATTCAATATAGAAAACTGACCATTTAAAATATATTAAGTTTCCAGTATTTGTTTATCAAATTAAAATATAAATATTCAAAATAATATGCAGATCAATGCAGCAGAAAATAACAGTAAATAGATTTTATAAACGAAGTATAAAAAATGTTCAAATTTTTTATTATACATTTTGACTGCATGAGGGTGACATTTTTTAAAACGTTTTATATTTTAATGAAATTTAGTAATTTCTAAATGCATTTGAATTTTTTTTTGAAAATTGCATGTGCAATGGGTTGTTCAGATCTTAAAAAAAAAAAAAAAAAAATTTAAAAATGAGATTTTGATTAAAATAATTAGATATAACTTCAGGGTATGAATTGGTTTTATCGATAATGGTGCATAGGGTTTTTTTTATGTTTCCTTGATGTAAATTTTAGTTCAAAAATTAAATTAACGAAAAATAGTTTGTTTAAAAATAAATGATACAAATTACAATTAAAAAAAAATGCATGTTACAACAAACTGATTTTCCAAAAAAAGGAAAAAAATCAAAAGTAATACATATATTTATTTTATCCTATTTACTATTAGTTTAATGTTTTTGAACTAATTACAAAAATTAACAACTTTCCTACATTTTATACTAATATCTTTCATTTTAGAAAAGTTAGAAAAAGAGAAGAAAAAGTACATGTATATATATAAAAAATAATTCTCAGATCAATCTGCTAAGAGTAATTTGAATATTGAATAAATGATCGATGATTTTCATCCAATGGTTAATGTGTTTGTATACACAGGGCTGATGCCCCTATCATGGCCCATCTTTGGGAGTACAGCATGTTCGAGGACTTTTTCGTACAAGGGTATGGCCAGGAATCGTGTATCGTACGGCCTTGTCAGCTGCTACTGCTGGGCTCATACGCGGTTTCCTTGTTATGTTCTAATAACAATTAACAATTTTTTCAGTTTTGGACAAAGTATATTTCTGTAATATAATCTTATATCATATAATTTGTCCTGAAATCAAATTTCTTTAAAAAAAAAATTAATAAAAACTTTTAGATTTTTTTGGCAATGCTATATGAATGAATATTATGATAATTTATGATTTTTTTTTTTATTATTATTTATGAAAAGCGCTAGCTGATACTTTTTACACAGACACATAAAAAAGTGCAAATATTATTTTCTATCAGGTTACAGAAATATTCTTATCTCCCTTTTACTTATAGTAATATTATTTTTTGTATTGTGGGTATCGTATTAGTTTGCTTCTTGTATTTAGTTAATATTTTGTTTGCCTACTTTAACATAGGATGGCATTTTGACATATGAGTGTATTTACTATAAAATAAAGCCTTAACGAGAGCTAGTAATCTGTAGTGAAGCTCTTTTTTTTTTTAAATTTTGATGCATCAGAATGCCATCTGCCATGGTTTTATTATTAGCATGTGATTCAGTATTCCCTCTGTTGTATGGCTAACACTAACATCTCCTTGTTTCATCTCTCCAACACAAAATCATGACCCTCGGCTGTCAGTATGCAATGGAATGGGCCATATTTCTAAACAGTACTTACATGCATTGAAACCTAAACATCCAAATTTGGACGGAAAAAAAAGAACGATTTCTCAGTCAATAAATTTTCAAATGCATGTAGTTATGATAAAAGGTGTATGTCCTATTCTTTTGTATTGTGTCAGTTTCATTACACTAGCAATGGTGGGCTTGCTTAATGAATGAGAGCCCATCATCTGCAATGCATGCAGTACTTGGAGTTTTTTTTCTGTACACTTGTTATAATCATCATCGTCATATGTGAACAGGGCGGACGCACCCATAATGGGACATTTGTGGGAAGGTGGCAACGGCAGATGATCGTACCATTGGGTAATGTCTTTTGACCCCACCCCCCTCTCTTCTCTTAAAGCCTCACTATCATAGCAGTAGGTGACAGCTAGGGGTGCAAGAAGGTGGGTATGGATCAAGAATTTTTTTTTTTTTAATTAAGTCCTGAGCTTTTTCATGTAGATATGGTGGGTTAATTTTATTATTTTTTTTTTTTGCCTATTGAACCAGAAATGGAAAATGAGCTTAAAGGTGCATAAACCAGTATTAACCAAACTTTCCTGACTCAATATGAATATATGAATTGTGTTTTGTAATGAGTCCTTCTAATACAGTGACAACATCAGCAAGAGCATTCATTTAATTACGTTTTTCATTCAGAATTCCTAAAATATGCAAGCAATATAATAATTTAAATTTTTTTCAAAGTTCTTTTAAATGATGGTGCAATCATGAAAATAAATACATGTAGTATGATTTCTGTCAAAAGATATATTCAAATCTAACAGTACATAGAATGAGGTTCTGCATGCATGATCTTAGGGAACTGTGGGTTGTAAGACTGTAGTTATAAATTATCTAGAGAATTATTATGACTTGTTCAGATTATGTATGAAGTAGCTACCATTTACTTCGCACCTTGAAGCTCTAATGAAGTTTTCCATTAATTAGCTTCACAATTATCCGGCGCTCAAAACATTGGGTTTTCATATATCACCTCTGTTCAATAATGTTTTCCTAAATCTTGTTATTGTTTTCATATATGTTATAGTTTCCTTGTATAGAGCAACAGTAGTTTGCATTCAAGTTGTTATTAAAATGAAAGAACAGAGAAGATGCATAAAGTTTATCTAAATTTAAAGTAAAATTATTTTCATTTAAAGATTTAATATGTTGATTTTTTTTTAAATTTTTGAACCTTTATTCACATTCTAAACACAATGAAAGGAATTTACTGTTACTTTCTTTTTGAATACTACTTTTTTATACAACAAACATATTTGAATGCTGAATGTTTTACATTGTAGATACACAAAGGAGGGATTCTGCAAAGGGGAGATAACTACTCCTCCACCCAACCCCATCAGGCTGGAGTGGGATCTACCTAAACCTGTAAGTGTTTGGATTGCTACACATGTTGCTGAGGGTGAAAGAATTTGTAGTTAAATCATGTTGGCATAACATGACACTGGAGATTTCAATATTGAAATGTAGGCAAGGAAGATAGAAAAGATTTATCATACTTTATTATCAGCCATTTCAAGGGAAATGAAACAATACTGTTGATTCCTAATTGAATAAAATGGCAGGAAGCAGCCCTTAGCGAATCTAAAATCTTGCTTTTATTTTTCACGCAGTTTTGAACTATAAAAAATTATTTTCTTGTGATTTGATACTAAAGAGCGGAATCACGGTATTAATTACTCACATAAAATAAGAAATTTACAGTATGTCACATATTTGAAGAACAATGATGATAAGGATTCAATTTCTTTTTTACTTTAGTTGAGCTGTGAAATTAATGGTATATTGGCTTTCTTTCAGTGTCTACAGGTGATTGAGAACAGCCTGGAGGCGGCCAAGCAGCTGATAGCGGACGTAGACCTGCAGCTTCTGGTCCACAATCAGTACGGCAAGGGCTTCATGAAGGTCTGCCGTGTCAGTCCCGACGCCTACATACAGCTGGCCCTACAGCTAGCCTACTACAGGGTACGTGTTTATTGATAGAAAAATTACAAACTTTAAAACACAAGTATAATGGCCTACTTAAGGGCAGGTGTTCATATGTTATCTACAATATATATAGAGCAGTTACACATACTTGCATTCTAAGATTTTGTTACCGTAATAAAAGAGAATGCTTTGTTCAGTGGGGATTTTTTCTTTCTTTGGGGTGGGGGGGGGAATGGTTTTCTTACAAAGGGAAAATAAACCAGAGGAAGAATTTTTAAGATACCTTAAACAACATAAACAAAAGTGATGTTAAGATTTTGAGCATTGGCATTGGGTTAAGTACACGTACATTATATTTGATTTAACCTCTGCAGATGCACAAGAAGTTCTGCCTGACGTACGAATCCTCCATGACACGTCTGTTCAGAGAAGGTAGAACAGAGACAGTCCGGTCCTGTACCCCCGACTCGTGTGACTTTGTCAAGGCCATGGACAATCCAGAGAAAAAGGTATGCCGAATCGAAGTATTGACTCCATTCTAGCATCTTTTTAAAAGTTACATGACTGTGTATTACAGCCAATTCAATGCGTTTATATCGATTAGTATCTTATAAGTGTATCTAGAAATATTTACCGTATTACATATTTTGTTTTCAAATAAACAAAAATAAATTCTTAAGAATCTATAGAACTTGCAAGTACATGATGCATTTTTTTTTTCAATCCAAAAAACCCCCACATTTTAGATATATGTTCTAGACAATTTAGAAATAAAACTATGAATGCCTTAATAATCAACAGAGAGAAGAGTGCATTGCTCTGATGAAGAAAGCTGCTGACGTCCATCAAATAAACTGCCGCAACGCTATGACTGGGAAAGGCATCGACCGCCATCTTTTCTGTCTCTACGTGGTGTCCAAGTATCTCGAGGTCGACTCACCATTTTTATCCGAAGTCCTTAGTGAGCCATGGAGACTCTCAACCAGTCAGGTATTGGAAAGTGCACAGATAGAAAAAATGCATAGTCTTGTGTCAGAACATTTTACATGTATTGGAATTTTGTATGTATTTTCTTTAATTGACTCATTTGTAGAACTTTTCCTGAAAGCATGGAGAAAATATGAGTGTTTTTAAGGGTTTAATGGCAAATCTACTTGCAAAGAAGCCAATTTTTTCAAAGGGGATGAACATTACTGTAGATTCCTAATTAAACGCGAGGAATTAATATCCGTGTAAAATTGCGAGAAGCACCCTCCGCAGATTTTAAAAATTGCAATTATTATCTGAGAGTTGAGAACCAAAAGAGAAAGAGAAAAAATGTCCATGTTCATGATTTTATATTCCGACGATTTGATACAAACTGGCGGGATCGTGGAATTAAGTACTCGCATAATATAAGGAATGTACAGTATATTAGAAACAAATGATAAAACATGAAATGTTTCATAATTTTCCTTATTTGACAGACTCCTCATCAACAGACCAACAAGTTAGACTTGGCCAAGCACCCTGAGCACATATCAGCGGGGGGTGGGTTTGGACCAGTAGCGGATGACGGTTACGGAGTGTCTTACATCATCGCTGGAGAGGACTGTGTGTTCTTCCATATCTCCTGTAAAAACTCCTGCCCAACCACTGTAAGTCTACTTGACCTTGCATATATAAGGGAGGGGGTGTGGGTGTGAATGTAGTCAATATAAAGTATCACTTGTTCTATATGACCAAACTAGATGTAAACTATAAGGAAATATGATATACTAAAACCAAATTCAGTAAAAATAGATATTTTCGGTGATTTTTAAAGACAGAAATACAGCCTATGTGTTAGATGGTTTCCCCTTCCAAAAATAAGCAATTTTTTTCTGAATAAGAACATAGTTTTACAGTGGTAACAACGTTGTTGTTGACAAGCCAATCGTGTTAAATCGTTCGTGTAACGTGGGTGATCGTTCGTGTAACATGCGGGATCGTGCGTGTATCAGGAAAATCGGTTTGCGTTTTTTACCGTGCGTGTTCGTGCGTGATCGTGCGGTTTTTTCCTTTTTGTAATTTTTTTTACGGAATGCCAGGATTTATTCTTAAAACAAAGACAAGTAGTTTTTGTAAAACAATGTGAATTTAAAATTTTTTATTATATAAGAACATTGACAGTTGTTAACATTCATTCTCTCTTTCGTCCTTAAATACATTTTTTTTTATTTCTATAGCTCATTCAATCCTTTGTTCGGTCGAGTTAGTTTTGCTTAATTTTACAATCAGCCTTTATCAAGCATCAATTGTGTCTTGACAAATAATTTCAATCATATTAGCAAGAGCGACTCGTTGAATGAAAGCAGCTAAGCTTACCCATTCCCCGTTTTAAACTAAACGATTATTCCCAACGTTTTTCTTTCAAATGAGAATACGATACGCATTATTATCTAGTAGATTGTATACACATTTGTTTGAAATAAAATTTATTTAGACGCTTTAAAATTTAGAATAAATAGAAATAAATCAATTATTTACTGTACATTATGAAAATATTGGATGTGAAAAATCGAAATTCTATGGAACAAGGTAACAAATTTACCTGTGTCACGCATAATTAAATCGTACGTAAGAGAATTAAATTACATAAACAGTCAACTCGTATGTAAATAATTTCGTGTAGTTTATGCATTATCTTCATTTCAATTACACGTAATTTTCTTTAACTGAAGTTAATATTTGTTATGGAGACAAAATATTAATTTGTGTGTGAATCCTTTATATTTGTGTATGGATGTGTAAAAGTGTTAACTCGTAAAATACAAAACAGTGCGTGACTAAAGTACATGCCGCTTTTCAATAACACACAAACATAAAGCAATACAAATTAAAGAAATACGTTTCCTTAATTCTAATCTTAAAAATTAATATTGATTTTGCGTGTTTAATGGTGTAGAATCGTTCGGTTGCATGTTTTATCGTTTTTGTTCGTGTATCGTGAAGATTCAGTAAGTTAGTGATCGTCCGTGTATCGTGCGTGATCGTTCGTGTATCGTGCGTGATCGTTCGTATATCAGAATTGTGCGTGTCGTTTGTCAACAATAACGTTGCTACCACTGTACCCAATTAAAATCAAGGAAATTATTTCTTTTCATGTATCCTGAATTGTTTGGCATATCATCCTCATCTCAGTCCTGGCAAATCTTAGTTAACTTCAGCTCAAAGTACAAGTATATAGTGTTGCTTATTTTTTGATAGCAAAACTAGATATAAAGTGTTTTTTTCCCAATTTGTCACTGATTTACGAAAAGCAAAGAAATTCGCTTACTGTGGAATCATTAATTTTCATGGGGGCAAATTTTCGTGGATTGCCTAAATTTTACAGGTTCGTGGGAACGTAATTTCGTGTATTCGCTTAAACCTATAAAAGAAATAAGACATTATTACCCTTATTTATTAATTCGTGGAGGGTGTTAATTCGTGGATGAGAGGTACCCACGAATTCCACGAAAATTGAGCCACCACGAAATCTAATGATTCCACAGTATTGAAAGGAAATGCTACAGATGTTGCATTTGATACAGTATTGTTTACTGGTACAGGTAATGCAGATTTGAACTTTGTCATATCAAATTTTTGACACCTAATGAATGAAATTAATCTCTGAAATTATCCTAGTATAAAATGGACTGAATTGATGTATTTCAGAGTTCATCAAAGATGGTAGATTCCATAGTCAAGGCATTGGCAGACATAAAGACCATGTTTGAACAACATTGATGCCTGTGAGGATTAGTGATACAGAAATGTGTGGAATCTTTATTTATTTTGATTTATTTGAGGATCCTTTTTCTTCATCTAGACTGTGTTCATCAATATACTATGTCCGACCATTATTTTCCCGAAAAACAAAAAAGCCTAGCTATGATCAGTAACTTGATATCATGTATTTGTTATCTGTATTTACCAGGAGAAGTACATGTATTTTGTACTCAGGATTTGTACAGGGAATTCATAAAATGACATTTTACTTTCTTTTTTTTCAAAATGGCACTGGCATTTTTTTTTCTTGGTACTATTGAAGTCCATGTTTTTAAATGAGACATGTTTTAATTATTTTAATAAATCAGAAAAAAGTAAAAATGTGTAAAACGGTAAAAAAGGGATGTAAAGATAAATTCATCTGTATGTATATTATATTTTGCATTTTGAAAACGGCATTC
Source organism: Magallana hongkongensis (assembly GCA_015776775.1). Lineage (NCBI taxonomy): Eukaryota > Metazoa > Mollusca > Bivalvia > Ostreida > Ostreidae > Magallana > Magallana hongkongensis. The sequence continues at coordinate 21,505,408 of CM027471.1, forward strand.
ATATGTTAATGATTTCATCTATATACCGATAAAAATATCACTTTTCATAATTCAGGTATAACTGTATGCCATGCGTAACTGTTGCCAATGATATACATTGTACATTGTTTTATGTTATTTTAATGTGTTATAGACCACAGTGTATGGAGGCATTGCCAGGTATTCTAATGAGCTATTGGAGCAGAAAATGATATTCTTTAAAACCAAACATGTTTAATTTAAAACCAAACATGTTAGAATGCTGGGGTTTTTTTCCTCCAATTTTTGTGTTGTTTTTTTTTTTCAGTTCATTCAAGTTCATTAATTTTTGTTTTCTTCAGTTCTCTTGATTGAACTGATTTTTCATAGAATATTTAGTAGTTTTACTGAAGTCAGCACAATCAATGCAATTCTAATAGTTTTAATGGTCCATTTCTCTTTATTCACAAGCAAAATGAACAATGATTGGTTTGGTCTTTGTTGAGTTTCATGTAGATATTAAATGTTGGAATCAAGATTCTTATTAGTTTTAAAATATGTAATTCCAAAATGAAATTTTTTTTTAAATAAACATTTTTTAGTGCATGCTTTTCCTCAAAAATTTTTAAATTATATTTTGTATATATACTGTGATGATTTTAAACCCTCACATACCGGTATGTTTGTTTCACTTTCTGTTTTCCCTCAATTCACACAACACTAAAATGTTGTGTACAATTTGTCCTTCGATGGCAAAAGTTTGCAATTATCAATGCAGATTTTTTTTTTGTTTCATTATTATTAGATTATTTTTTCGTTTTTATTTTCTTTTGGTTATGAATGATGAACATGTGTACTTGGCTTCTCACAAGAACAGTGATAGGTCATGTTTACACATGTATAGACTTCGAAACTCTTTCCTGGTGACCCTCCGAAAGTTAATACTAAACGTCTGTCTCTATTATAAAGTGCAATGCCCCAAAGAAATTTTGGAAAAAAATAAAGCCAGTGAGAATACTGTAAACATCATATTTGACATGTACAATATTTAGTGGAAATTAATTTTTCAACAAGTTGGTGTGGATTTGAATGAGTGTATTTCTGGATGCACCAATTTATTTATATCCATTTCATTTAGCCACGTACATGTACTTGATTTGATAACCCGCTTTCTGTCAAAAACACCAAATAGAATACACAGCTAAATGTAATATGTTTTACAGTATACAGAAGTGTGATATAGATTTATAGTTAATGTGTAATTAGTATCGCAGTTTATATATCAATTTAGAAGTGACCAACACAATTTTTATCAAACATAGATATTTGTGATATTATTTGTATTAATGTGTGATAACCATTGTTTTCTCCACAATTAATATTGAATATGTATCTGATTTTTTTTGCTAATGTTGGGGACCTTATGTTTTTAGTTTTAGACATTTTTTTAACAGCATTGTTGAAATGTGTGCCATTTTTCATGTCCACTCTCACTTCGAAAGATTGTAACGTTTTATATATTTTTATTTTCCCTTCTTGTACTATAGTATATTTTTTTAAGAACTTGAGATCTAAAACATTTGACAAATATTGATAATCTAGAACTTTTTAATTTGCTGTGTATATTGACTAAAAATTAATTGTAGCTGATGAGATGTAAATATCGCACAAAATGTGTACAACAGAAAAAAAATACATTTTTTGATACAATTCCTAGAATAAATTGTAAATGAGGTCATTTTTAAAAGGTGTTTTAATTCAACTATAATTCTGTCAAACTTGTGAACAATAATTCTATGGGGGGTTTTGTTGAAATATTAGTACTTTATGAGCTGTCATATTTTTCTGGAAGGGGTGGGTGGGGTTAAAAGAAATCTCATTTTCCTCTACACCTGTTGAATTCTATGTACAGTTGATAAGCGTTTGCTTCTATGTGTGTATCATTACATTAACAGAATCTTTGGTGATTTCACAAGATGTTGATTAGACAGACATTTTAAAATGTAATTCATTTAACCTTGCATTTCATTTTCCTTTTGTGTTGCATTGTGTACTATGTTGAAACTGCTTTCTGTACATTACGTTGATGTTTGAAAACAATAGATGAATTTGCTATAGAAAACTTTCAGCATGCTTTATTTTATTTCTAAAAATTATGTTACAAATGAAAAAGCAAATGAAAATGCTTTTCAAAGAGTCAGATTTGTGTTTCTTAAGAAAAAAAAAATCAGGCCTTTGGTTCATGTGATTCCTCGTGGGGTGCCAAAAGTTTGACCCCCGATGGACCCACTCCCCAGATTTCTGTTGCGTATTCCGTTATGGTACGGTCGCTGGAGAATTTACCGGAAGCTGCGATATTGCGCAGACACATACGCGCCCATTCCATGGGATTCTGGTACAGCTCACTGACTCGGCGCTGACATTCTATATACGAACTGTAATCTTTCAGCAAACAGTATCTGAAGTCGAGAACAGGAGTTGTTAAAGATAGATAGATTATTGATAATCAAAATTTGTACATGAAAAAATTTTGATTATCAATAATCAATTTTTTGTAAAGGACACTAAGACCATGAATTCTCGTACCAACTTCCAGTTGCCATATTGCCATGCTAAGTGGTTGCGATTACATTCAGTTTTATAAGAACATTTTAAACGCTCACAAATTTTTAGCTGAAGTTAGAAATCATCACACATACATCTGTTTCCGCTACTGCCAAAATTAATAGCAAACATTTTTTTTAGAGAGGGAGATGTGCAATGTATTTTAACGAACTAAGTATTCAAGAATTTACTAACCTGTCATTGTGCATCAAGGTGTTAAAAATATCACGGAATAGCGTAGGATCCTCCGGTGAAAAGAAGCCGCTATTAATTTGGTCGATGGCTTCCCTCAGGTTGGCATTTTCCTCATAAAACTTCCTGGGGTAGTAGCCGTCTTGCCACAGTTTCTCCACCTCCTCAACGGTCATTCCAAACAGGAAGAAATTGTCCTCACCAACCTCTTCCAGCATTTCTACGTTAGCACCATCTAGTGTCCCAATAGTAAGAGCTCCGTTCAACATGAACTTCATATTTCCGGTTCCGGACGCCTCAGTTCCGGCCAGTGAGATCTGCTCGCTCAGATCAGCTGCTGGAACGATCTTCTCGGCCAGGCTAACTCTGTAGTTCTCCAGGAAGACAACCTTCAATTTATCCCCAACGTCAGGATCGTTGTTGACGATATTTGCAATGCTGTTGACCAGCTTGATGATGAGCTTAGCCATGTAATAACCAGGGGCGGCTTTTCCTCCTATCATCACGGTACGAGGAACGAAGTTGTTCGGGTTGTTTTTCTTGATCTCATTGTACATAGTAATGATATGGAGACAGTTCAACAGTTGTCGTTTGTACTCGTGAATTCGCTTGACTTGCACGTCAAACATGGAAGCGGGGTTGACGGAAACCTTGAATTCCTTTTCGATATAGCAGGCCAACTTTTGTTTGTTCTCCTGTTTGACTCGGATCAAGCTTATTAGAAAAGCTTCATCCGAGGTCAACGGTTCAAGGTTTCTTAGAAAATCTAGGTGTGTGACCCAATGTCCCTGAATCCTCTGCGTTATAAGTGCAGCTAAACTCGGATTACACATCAACAGCCATCGACGCGGGGTTATTCCATTGGTCTTGTTTTGGAATCTTTCGGGATACATCTCGTAGAAATCTTTGAAGATGCTGGTCTTTAGTATTTCTGAATGTATTTTTGCTACACCGTTCACAGCGTGAGATCCTACAATGCACAGATGGGCCATGTTGATGGATTTTTCATTACCCTCTTCAACCATGGACATCCTTCTTTTTCGATCCATGTCTCCAGGCCATTTCTTTTCCACGTCGTTCAAGAAGATATGATTGATCATGAAAATGATTTGAAGATGCCTAGGAAGAAGCTTCTCCAACAATGAAACCGGCCACCTCTCAAGAGCCTCTGGAAGAACAGTGTGATTGGTATAGGCACAAGTATCAATCACTATCTTCCATGCCTCTTCCCAAACAAGCCCTTCATCATCCACTAGGATCCTCATCAACTCTGGTATTGCTAGTGCAGGGTGAGTGTCATTCAACTGAATAGCAGCCTTATCAGAAAAGGCGGTAAAAGACACCCTCTGGTAATCAAAGTTCTTCCCGCCTTTGTATCTTCTGATGAATGTCCTGGAGAGATGCCGATACCAAGAAATACTCTTGTTTTAGCCTCAACTCACGGCCCTCAAACATAGAATCGTTGGGATACAAAACTCGTGTGATGTTTTCCGCCAGGTATCTGTCGTGTACAGCTTGGAGATAGGAACCGTTGTTAAAGAATTTCAGGTTGAAGCTATTTGGGGCTTTCGCCGACCACAGCCTCATGATATTGATGGTGTTGTTACCATATCCCGGTATCGGAGTATCATAAGGCAAAGCACAGACGGTCTGATAGTCCACCCACTTAACACCGTTATCATTTTGTTCAATTCTCCCGTAAAATTGGACATGTAAAACGTACTCGGGACGAGGCTGTTCCCAGGGGTTTCCATAGCGCAGCCATTCGTCTGGTTCTTCCACTTGCCAACCTCCGCGGACTCTCTGTTCAAAAATCCCGTAGTCGTACCTGATACCATAACCGTACGCCGGCATACCCAGAGTGGCCATGGAATCCAGAAAGCACGCTGCTAGTCGCCCCAGCCCTCCGTTGCCCAACCCCGCGTCTTCCTCCATGCTTTCTAACTCTTCCATATCAAGCCCAAGCTGGTACATGGCCTCCTCACATTCACTGTTTATCCCTATGTTCACCATTGTGTTGGTCAATGCCCTACCCATGTAGAACTCCATAGACAGGTAGTAGATTTTCTTGGAGTCCGTGTTATGGTAGTGTTGATGGGTGCGGATCCATCGCCCGCACACCTGGTCCTTGACGGTGTGAGCAAGGGCAAAGAAATAATCCCGCATCGTCGCATTCTGGCGATCTTTGACCAGCGTGAAGTGAAGATGTTTGTTGAAGTTGTTCTTGATGTTATTCACGCACTCTAATGGAGCGATACCTCGGATGCTGATCTGTCTCTGTTTTATCTGAATTTCCTCGTCGTTAGTTGCCATCTTTTTAAACGTGTAGCTTATCAAAATAATATCAGACTAAGTACTACAAACTCAAGAGATGCATTGGGAATGCATGTGTACATGTATCCAATAGACGGAGTAGCGATGACGTCACAATAGACTTTGAAAGTATTGTGACGTCACATCCACGAGATTAACGTATTTCTCTCTCTCTCTCTCTCTCTCTCTCTCTCTCTCTCTCTCTCTCTCTCTCTCTCTCTCTCTCTCTCAATTAAGACGAGTAAGAAGTTTTACCATTGCGACACTGTGTAAAACAATAGAGTTATCTTTAAATAGATGTCTAAGAATTTCGTCTTGAGTTGGTATAAGTACATTAGTGGACAGGGCTCATGTTAATGATGTAAGAGTTTACATGAACATGTAATTCAAATGTGAGTATGACGTTCCACCTCGTATATTTAAAAGTTAATTTTTATATACCTTTTATTTGATTAATAGTACATGTCCTCGACACTTTAAAATAAACTTGCTCTAAGTCGGACGATTTTATTAGGACATAATAACAGTGTACAAACGCTGATATCTGATACTCCGTCGGTTTTGTGAATTTTGAAGGGAAAATCAGAAACAATCAAAGTACTGAAAGTACTGTTAGACGGTGGCGTCGTTTGAAAGTGGCATATTACATGTAACAATGAGTGATGTATGATAATTATTTTTGTCGAAAACCGCGGCCAGTATCGCATACATGCACTAAAACTTAACGCTTACTCGCACAACTGGTCGTGAGTTTCCTACGTGGGTAATTCTGTGGAAATCGTAACTGTGATCTCAATCTACACTTTACAAATGCTGTGTCTCTTGGTCGTCATCTTTTGGGGAAAACCCAAAGATTTATCACAGTAGTCTTTGTCGTATAGAAGTTTGTATATATATTTTGTATCAATATGTTTGTATCTATATCAGTTGACATTAAAACCCCGTTTGAATGACTCATTAAATATGTTTAAAAACCACATATTGAATGAAAAAATAAAATCCAAAGATATTTCATTACAGTTCGCCCAAATATTTGGTTGTTTGAAGAAGGGGAATTTTGTTTTTTTCCCTTTTGACCTTTGGGTTGACCCCGCTAAGGGGGACAACTTTTGAAAAGTGTGGATTGGACTATTGTGCTTTAAATATATTGTAGATTTCTAAAAGTAACGAGAACAAATAAAGCTTTGGCATGATAAAATACTTATTTTTACTAACTATTTGGGCATACATATAGTATGTTAATTGTCCCTCTCGGCAGCATTTTCCATCAATTTCTTCACGGGGAAAAAGTTGCAGTCTTGTGGACCATCACATTTGCTTTTTTCCTCATAGTCAGTTAATACATTTAGGTGTAAAGAAAACGGAATGGGTTTACAAGAACCTGTTTGATAAAACTGGTATTGCTTTTGGAATGCACGTCATCATGAAATAGAAGAGTAAATCAATATTTTATCAACGACTTAAGTGGATTATTTCCATTTGCTCACAACGAAAGTGAATGAAAATTAAAAAAAATGTCATACACCATTCAGTCGCGGCAGTTTCATTAATTAACGTTTTAAACATTTGTTCTATTGTATTTAGCTATAGATTTATTCAAATCATTTGAATGAATTCGGGAAAGTCACATGTATATTTTATCGCTTCTCAGTACACCTTAACACGCATAAATTACTTGCTACATTAAACTTTTCTAGTAAACTTACAACAAATATTGATTAATTATACAAAATAAGTTTTTAAAAACACCAAACAAACAAAATTCAAGTTGAACGCACGTTTTTCTGACCGTACAGCTGTGTATATAAAGAAGATGGAGGAATAAGATGGCGCAACTGCCCATTTGGTTTAGTCGTAAAATACAATTTTAAATTTAGCATTTTTTCAATTAAATATATTTGATATGTTATTATATAAGTTTACAAAATGGTAATTTCTAACTATATTCAGTTTGAAATATTTCAAAAAGATAAGAAAAAAATAATAAATCTTTAAGTTTTGGTGGTATCGAACCCACAACCTAAAAACCCAAGTTCTATTAAGTTTCCTTATGGCTGGTGCACTAACCACTGAACAATAAAGTGCGTTGTTTAAATGCTATATGAGACTATGACCACGAATTAACGGACTTATATAAAATTATATTTCAAAAACGTTTAATTGTTGAGCTACAATATGACATATTTGAACTGTAGTGGGTCATCTCTCCACATTTTTGTTGAGTAAAATCGGTTTAAAATCCATTAAAACACATTTAGACTGTAAAAAAAAATTGAGCTCAGACCCACTCTATGAAAGAAAATGCGTTGAAGTTATGAAAAATTACACTATTAGGAGGTTTTGACACTCATATGCCAGTTTAAATCAATATATTGCAAGTTTTTAAAATATTTAAAGATTACAACCCGATGTTACGTTAAATATACACTGTTTTTAATTATTTTTTTTAAAAAGTATCAGATTTAATATTTTAATTTTGCCGTATCTAATCATTCCTCATATGGGCATTTTACACGCCTTATTCCCCCATCTTCTTTGATTTTATTCTTTGCATGTACTAGACAATAGATCTAGGGTTCGCAAATCCCGGCAATATTTTCGGAAAGCTATAGTTCTGTAGCTCAGCAGAATTCTACAGTCATCTATGAAGCACATTTTTTAGCCTTCATGTTTCATTATTTATCGCTAATATAGCATGGATGTATACGCTACGGCCGATGTAGCATTGCGTTAAGTGATGACACTTTCTAACCGGTGTGTATTTCAATTGCGAGTCGCAACAAACTGGGTCATTTATATAGGCCCGCCTATTTGTAAATGCATGTTGACAAAATGATGCTAACACTTGGAAACAAATGTCGAAGAAAGTTCATAATAGAGTTGTACTCGCGAGTTAAAAATTATTTGAGAACAAACATGGCGATATTTACGTACAAATGAAAATAATGTTATCTGTTAGTGAAAAATGCCCCCAAACCAAAGAAAAGATTCTCTAATACATTTAGCAGGGACGGGCGCATATGAATTAAAGTCACTATTTGTACTTCGCTCATCAAATTGCGTTATTCAGTTCATTGTGAAAACATTCGACAGAAACTGTTTAGTTAACAAAATTATTATATCTTACATTACCATTCACAATGTACCATAAATGTATATGGAATATCGCATGTTTTTTTTCTCACAAAAAAGCTAGCGTTTGCTACAAATTATAGATACACGAGCTGACACGCCGTGAAATCCATAAGACGCATATTTAAAAAAAAAATCTGAACTAAAAATCTTTGAAACATCGTAAGATGTAGTATTGTTTATATGCATTTAAAATGGCGACCCGATTTGCACGTTAATTTTACAATCCGACGTCGATTAGCGTGTTTGAGAGAAATTCAGCAGCAAGTAAAGCGTCAACATCTGCAGTAAATATTGTCTGATGAATACCAAGGTGCCTGTAATAAAATTGATGTTTCTACTGACTGAGTGAGGTACAAAATAAGGTACATAGTTTAAATAGTGTTTTTCTGACAATTATTTATATCATAAAAAAGACAAGAAGCAATTATTGTGACCAATTATGACCAATTATCGCAGTGATATAGTTTATGCAGTCCTGATACAGTTAAACGTCAAAACTGGCAGTTGGTGCTTAAATTATTAATACCGCGTAAGCAGACAGGGTAACGGCTCATTTAAAATAAAACACAATTTCATACATTATTTAAATGTACGTACAAAATAATTAGCAGCTATAATGCTTAAAATATCTGATAAGATTAAAATTAGTTCTCATACTGAAATCGACACGTAGATAAAACATTGTCTGTATAACACTGCATGCATGTACCTAACAGAGTTATCGTTCGTTATCCGCTAGGGTCCCCGTGAGAAATACTCTTCCGGTCAGGACCGTAGCAATAGACCGTGGCTATTTATAGCCACCGTCTAAAAACATATCCCTTTTCATACTATCTTATGCATATAAACATATGTAATAAACACTTTTTTCTTCAATTTAAAGATGTTCCAGTTATGTTGGCTTTTTCTAGGAACATAGGCGTCGGAACCGGGGGGGGGGGGGGGGGGGGGGCTAGGATGGCTTAGCCCCCCCCCCCCCCCCCCACACACACTTTTTTTGCAAAGGTAGACCTAACCATTAGACATCATAGAGGGTTTAGCCCCCCCCCCCCCCCCCCCACACACACACACACTTTTAATTTGCTTCCAACGCCAGTGAGGAAGTTCGATATATTTTCATTTATTGTTTTTGTTGACAGTCCTATGCATAAATAAATAAGTCACAAATCTTATCTGCCCCATACATATAGCCGTTAAAGATGAATGGTGGCGCAGAGGGGGGTTTTCGGTTGATGAAACTGTAATGGATTCTCTCGCATTCTGATTCGTTTGCTTTCGTGATCCAAAATTAATAATTCACGTCCCTGTTTTTCTCTACTGTCGTCAGAGTCCATGGCAGACGACAAAAACGCCATCATTCAGCGAGTTTCCTCTCGGTTGTAATGGGACCGTTTTGCATCATTGATGATGATTAAAGGTTTTCCGTTGACTCCAGTTAGATGGTAGCACAACGGCCATTTGTTCAGTGGAGTTTCATTGGCGAGTGTCAAAATTGGATTTTATAGGAGAAAATTTGTTGGTGGTTCTAATTGAAAAGGTAATTATTGTTGAAAATATATGCATGTAAGTGTCTTTATGTATTTGAGTTTAAATTAATTTAAGAAGAGGGAAAGAAAGTATTAATGGAGCGCTTAAAATTAGAAACATCTTTAAACGTAAGCTTCCTAAAATTTAATAACTTTGAAATTTAAAAACCTATAAATCTTATCTAACTAAAATCAAAGATTGCTGAAGAAGATAGAGTAACAATAAAGTTTGGAATATATTACATGTATTCATCTTGGCGAGAAATTTACCAAAAAATCTATTATACCTACACGTAACAATTTGATTTATTATGCGCGTAAACGAAAGCTTATTAAAAACTTTAAAGTGTTAAAAGGTAAATTTCTCATTACATGTACATACCGGGATATCTACATGACCGTAAATTATAATGAACATTATTATACTATACACCGCGGCGTGCTAGCCCTTGTAATCTAAGCCTAGTGTTTACATTTGGTTCTGTCCGATAAAACAATTGAAGAGTCCTCCACATATACCGGCCCAACCTGTTTATATATCATTGTCTAAACGGACTTTTATGAAATTTAGCATGTCAAGTGGCGAGACTACCCTGTGTGCATAAACATTCAATTTTAGACGACTCGGACGCGTTCATGTGTATGTTGTTTAATTAGTGCGGGGTTCATTTGTGTAATTAACGAATTTAAAGGAGCTGGCAAATGTATAGCATGTGAAAAAGGTAAGAAAAAAGTGCCAATCTATTTTGCGATCTTCGTTTCACTTCAACTGTACAGTACAACATAAGTCTCTGATATCTGTATATATTTGATAAATTGTGAATCAATCTCGATATATGTTGTGAGTAACTGCAATTAAGAAAGTTCATGTGAAAAAAATTATATTTTTTTCAATTTTAATTTTTCCATCGATTCTCTGCCTCGTGCAATATTTTAATACAATACTTTCGTTATCTCCCACAAAGGAATTTTGTAACATTTTCATGTATAATTCATCTTTAGAAAATCATGCAACGAAAGATTGTTTATGAACATCGTAATCAGATAATCGATTTAGAAAAATAGCACATTCATTAATTCTCACAGCAATAGTCTGTTAACTTATATTTTGACTTTATACAGTATATACATGTTGCACAATCGCTTGAACCCTTAATCCATAGGATTAATTATCAAACAGAACATTACACTTTTAGTAAATACCGTGATTTGCTAAATTAATCAGTAAAATATAATATCAATTAATCAGTACATTTTTATCATTGATCAAAGCACGATCAATTAATTTATATAGAATTGCACTGATACAAAAACAAAAATCCCAAACAACTTGATAATGAATTACAAATTGAAGGAGGATGAAAAGCTGCAACAGTATCTATTGCTCTCTTCCGATATATAAGGTGTTTTTAGCGATAAAAAAATGTTCACAGAAAATTTCTAAATTTACAACACCAATTATAGAGCGACCCCGCCTGTTTTTCCAAGTCGTCCTCAAGAGCTATAATTGTCAACACTGTATAAATGTTCTGCGGTGATTGCGATTAAATTTAACTCTTTTTGACGTCACAGCGCACAAATCTGAAATTTATTTCTGTCCTCCGGCTCTCTTTGCTTTCATCATTTGAAGAGACTGATTTCATAATCGGAAAGTGCATTAATTCATTGCACAGTGATTGAATGGGGAAAGTACAATATCAAAGGAAACTTGTTAACCCGGACATTTTATTCGAAAACAGGGTCTAAAAATTGTTTTTGCCGTTTTGTCCTGTTATTTTTAGATTTACGCATTTACGTGTAATGTCTATCGTTTATTTTATCAGATAGAAATAAATGAAGTTTTGAATACCGGTATAATACCCATCACCTGAATAAAAGTTTATATTCATATTCTTCACACCTCCATGATTTATCTACTAGGTTTAATGTACAATTGCACAAGAAGTAATTTTGTTTCAACAGAGAGAGAGAGAGAGCGAGAGAGAGAGAGAGAGAGAGAGAGAGAGAGAGAGAGAGAGTTATTTAAAAAATACCATACAGAACAACGCCCTTATTTCTATCCAATGTATGTATCATGTACTCATTTCACCTTTTAGCTGCACTGAAGTGCAGTGCGACATTTTTTTAAAAGTTCGAGCAAATATAAACCGACCATTGTATTACTCTGATATCGTCAAGAAAATATATAGATTTGACTTTCAGTGTGAAAAAAACAAACACTTGCTCTGTCTTTCAAGTTGAAGTACGTTGGCGAACAAATACACATAAACTAATAAATCAATGCGGCATATTGGGCTAGGAAGACTTGGAAGTTTACTTAAACTGTAGGTGACTCGTAAATGAAAAGTACAAGAACTTTTATGGATTTGTTTTTGTTATTAAATGTCGTTATGAACATTTGCAAAACTTAAAAAAATCTCTCTCGATAGAAAGTTTGACATACAATTTGCAAGAAATAATATTACGTTGCTAGTATTACGTGATTTTGTTTGGTTGGTTAGAATATTGTGATACAATAACAAGCAAACATCATAATCTATCAAAATATATATCAAATCTAAACACATATACGTATATTAATTTTGTACGGAATTCACTCGCTTTCACAGAATTTAACATAGAGAATTATAATTTATTTAACAATATTTTTAATTGTATTTTACAGCATGCCAACTTCCAGTCAGGCTTTGATCATTCTTGCTGTGGACGGTCGTCTGCCAAAGAAGACCCCACGTCACACATATCCGGTGACGTCAGTTCCGTATCCGCTTAGAGACTATAACATGACGGAAACCTGCATGACTCTGGAAAATTGCAACGAAGACGATGCAGATGACGTAATAAAATTATTAAAACAGGATAGACGACTTAGAGATACCGATATGTCAGAATCTCTTTCAGAGGTTTTAAGAATATCAAGCTTTAAGGGAGCCTTGACCTTTGACCCCGTGTCAAGACTTCTGCGATGGCAAATCAATACTGAAATTCCGCAAAGTGTCCGGAATGAATATACGAACCATTTTGAAAACCGACTACAATTTCCAAACATATACGAAAAAGAAAATATGTTTCTACAAAAGAACCAGGGGTATGCAAAATCGTCTTACATTGAAAAAGGACAGTGGTCCAACATTAATGCCCAACCAGATACTTTACACAGTCAACAAAACCTACAAACCTATAGCGAACAAAGGGCTATTACTTTAAGAAAGTCAGTAGGAGAATATCCTAATCATCAAATGCAGGGAGATAACATGGAAACAGGCAAAGAAATGGCTGAAGACGCAGACATGTTTTCAGAAAAGGAGAGATTCGTATGGTAAAATGGATGCAAACACAAATAGAGGCGAAAACAACATGAAAAGAACAGTTTCGCTTCCAAGTTTATTCAAGGCAAGGATAAACAAAGATTTGTATCAGAAACTTTGTTCGTTGGGATTCCGAAAACCAAAGAGATGAAAGAAGAAGAGAAAAGAAATGTGCTTCATCGACACAAACCACCAAGTGACCCAACGCACACGAAAGCATGGGACAATGAAACCGTTACGGAAGATGTAGAGAATTTAGAAGACAAAGACTTCCGACTAGAAGATCTTTCATTGAAGACAGACAATCTTCATGCAGTGAACGAAGGTGGCCAAAGTATGGCAGCAAAGTTGGTGCATTTGTTCCCAAACAACCAAGAATATCAGAAATATCTTAAAGAAAGGGACGCATTTTACGAAAAATTCGACAATTATGAATCACATGCTTCAACTGGAACGGCAAACATTACTCCAAGGAGAAAAGATGACGAGTTTTTAACAGGTTATCAACGCCTTCCTGATATTCAACAAGACAAATCAAGGTTGGTGGATATTTAGCTCAGTTCTGAATATAACAAAAAACCTGTAGGAAATTTTAGCACTGACGTACAATATATTTTTTGTATAGAGAATAATCTCGAGTTTATTGTTTTTAGATGTGATGTAGTAGAAGATACTACCGATGACAGTAAAGCCAAAGGAGGGAAAGAGACCAAAAAGTCGTTATTGGAAGAAGTGAAGGAAAAATCAAACTACAGCAAATGGAAGAAAAGGAGACTGACAACAGTGCGCATGCGGAAAGAGATCCCTCCCTCCGACCCGCTCTGTGTTTGCTTTAATTTACCAGACAACGCCATGAGTCATGGGGAAGTCAAAGCGTTAGTTGAGGACAGTTGCGGGGGAAGTGTTAGCGAGGTCCAATTTGATCCCGTGAACGTTGTTGCTATTGACAATGATGCGCCATCCCGATGGATTGTACGCATGCGCGATATGAAAAGTCGGGATAAGTTTCTACAAACTGGGCTAATTGTTGATGGAGAAAGACGGGAGGTCAAGCTTCTAGATCTTCTTCACCAAGAGGAAGTGGATGCATATAGATTTTATGAACTAGTCCAGAAAGGAAAAGCGAAACTGCCAGGAAGTGACGCAAGTACAAAGCGGAAGAAATCAAAGGCCAGCTACTAAATCGAATCCAACATACACTATATGTGCAATATATCTAAAGCCCGAACACAGCTGAATAATTTATTCAATACATCTTGTTAGTTTACTTACATGACAGTATATATGTACACGATGTATGCAATTTGCGCAAATCGACTTTAATACTCTCATCATCTTAACACAATGTAAACGCTTATATATGCTGCTGCACCTTTGTTGTTTAACTTCGGTGCAAGATCGTTTTAACACGTTTCCGAGATGTTGCCGATGTCGGTTTTGTATACCAAGTTAATGCTTGCGTTAAAGCTAGTCACAACGCATGAAAACGTGGTATAAACGTTGCATGATCTATATATGACCAACAACTTTCATTTGCCTAGCAAGAGGCAACCGGTTTATGTTTTCGCACTGGACTCGATCCTGTTCACGTCATACTATCTATAAACAGTATTCTGACTAAATTGTGGCGTACTACAGTACTTTTGTGCCATACTTGAATCTGGAATTCATAAAAAAAATGTACACTCCTGTCAATATATCACATCTTTATTCAATACATTTACAAATTCATATCTGTTCTGGATTTTTATTACAAATAAGTTACACTTTGCTGCAACAAATCGCTAAGTACCGTATTTGTCCTAATTTCATACGAAAGACGCCTCCTACCCCGGGCATAAATTTTACATTCATTGAAAAAAAGTCCAAAATGTTATTAAATTAGTCTTTTGACAATACATTTCTTAGCAGAAATGAGGTCAACTGGGTTCTAAAATGCAAGTAGTGGTAAATAGGACATCTACGGTATTTTTTTTTACTTCTGTTTATTATTCAGTCGGTCTGTTTCATCTTTGGTGCATGTAGCAAACTCTTTAATAAATTATAATGTGGACAAAATGTCAACGTGAATCTGAAAATTAAATATTGATGGTAATTCCCTGAATAGAAAGCTGGCATAAAAGAGATGTGGCCAACTTTGAAGTCTGCAATTGATTTTTCAAGAAGTCCCCTTTTGTGTGTTGTGAAAATGGCACTTCCAAAAAAATACCGTAATTATCAGACTAATGAGTTTATTTGGCAGTTACATATTGGGGATTTTTTTTTCTCATGGCAAAATACAAATCATTGATGACTTTAATGATGAGTTTCTCAATTGCAAATGACAAGTATACAAGATTTTTTTTTTAACTTCATGAACATGAACAAAAAATGGAGTTTTGAACTTCAAATGTACAACGTTCAAATTACACAGTCAAACATTTCAGTAATGTATCACAATTTCCATTTATGAACACCTCATCAAATTTCATTAACAATGATAAAGCAATTACATGTCTAAAGAAAAAAACCCATCCCTGCTTTCGTTGGTTTCTACTTAAAAAAAAAGGACATCTCATTTCAGAAGATAATTCAGGAATGAAAGAGACGAGAAAACCAGAACCATTGAAAACATATGTAGCCATGAAAAATCATCAACATTTCAAGACAGAATACTTCCACAGTACTTTAAATGAAATTGAGGCTAGCGAGACTGATCTTTAAATGCTATAAAAACAGTTGAGTATAAAAGGATGTCTGCCATTAAAGGAACATAGAACTTCCAGGCCTGAATATTGATTTCTCATTAGTTGCAATCAGCAGGTCATTTGTATTCTGCAAGATTGCTACGTGATGAGCATTTAACTAAATAAAGAAAAAAGAAAAACCCTTAAAAATAAAGCTACTAAAAAGATGCTATGGAAATTCATATCACTTCTTGGTGAGATCCATATATATATAAAATATTTTTCTGAGAGATCTGAATTACAGGTTAAGTATTAAAATGAAGGCTGATTTGAAGTGCTAGAAATGGTATTTTTGGTGAAAAAATATTTATTTCAGTCTGTCCTTTTTAATTGAGAAGAAACAAATTTATGTCCTGTGATATTTATCTCTAAAGTTTTTAAATTTTGTAAGTACAGGAAGGGGTGGGCTCAGGTATTAAATCATTTCTTTCTTCTTTTTTTTTTTTTGGGGGGGGGGGGGGGGTTGTGATGGGGTCGGGTCAGGGATGGGGGATATAATCATAAGATCATGAAAATACAATTGGAGATACAAACTCTAACAAAAAGCAAAATAAACAAAACATGAAGCATGAACAAATGTATACATTAATTTTTTTAAACCAAAACTTGAAGTACGGTACATATATGTAACACAGGTCAAGACTCATATTTTCAAGATCTGACTTGTTTGGGGTAAAAACTAGCAATGTCAACCAACTTATCAGTTAGAAATTGAAAAGAGGCAGTATTTATGTAAAATGGATACAAAACCTTTTATGAAAGAGTAACATTTTTAAAGGCAAATATTTCATTACAAAGATGAAATGTTAGAAACCAACTTTTGATATGTTTGTTAGAAATTCTTTAAAATCACAGAATTCTGATCATTTATTTATCAGAATGTCTTTTAAAAAATAATATTGTCCATGACAGATTGAAATATTATCATCTTTACCTTAGAACACTGATAAACAAAAAAGAAATTATTACATACCGGTATAAAAAAATTGTTTAGTGTGGAAAAATACCAGTATATGCACAGTGCCATATTTAAGGTACTAGCATACAGTTGAAAAACAACCACCCATACACTACTAATGCAATGGAGATGGCAAAACAATCTAATAAACATCATCATCATCATCATCATCATCATCATCATCAACTACAACTAACAGCTCAACATCAAAACAATGGCGGATGAATGAAAGGTTTGTGAACAGCATCCCTCTATGCTGTTAGGTTCATGAACATAAGATGAGTATGGAATCATATCACACTTCTCTCGATCATCCGTCAGCACTATGAGATAAACTATGGACAGCTACATAGGAACACACATCGCGCATGCACAACTGTACTATCGTTTTTCCGCCTTTGGTTTCGGAGGTCGGAATGTTCCTTTGGCTTTCTTGCCGCCACTTTTCCAACTTCTCCAACTGTCCACCCGGTCTGATCTGCTCTCCTGTGAATATATAAAGATAAAGATTTTCATTTCATTCCACATATATTTATATGTTCAATGTACTGAAAGCTGAAAAACCAAACCACAGATGGTCAAAGGTAAAAGTATGAGCATTATTTTGATGTCACAAACGTTGATTCTACATCATATTGGCAAAACAAGAGGCCCATGGGCCACATCGCTCACCTGAACAGCAGTTCCTTGTAACATTACATTTCGTAGCATATGCTTTTTCTATTTTAAACATTGAACCCCTTTCTGGGGACCCAGTTATGGTCCGAGGTTTATGGTTGGCTTGAACAACATAAATAGTAACATACGAATGAAAATGTGAAGCACTGCGGTGAGACCGCACGTACACAACCTGAAAAACTGAACATAGCAGAGTTCCACTTCAAGAGGAATAACTCTCAGACTGTACAGAACACAAGAAAGATAACTCTTGGTTCCACTACATTAGAGTTTACACAATTTGAGGATCCTTGCATAGTAATCTCACAAACTGTAGCATTATAGTTCTCGAGAAAAACTTTTTAAAAACATTTTCAATATATCTTTCTATGTTAAACTTTGAACCCCTCTTGGGGCCACAGTATTAGTCCAGTGCTAAAGTTTTAATTATTTGGAATCTACATTATTTAAGGATGCTTGCCTAGTTATCTCACAAGCTGAAGCATTATAGTTCCCTAGAAAAAGATTTTTCCACATTTTCCCTCTATATTTCTATGCTAAACTTTGAACACCTCTTGGGGCCCCAGTATTAGATTGAGATCATGGCTTTTATAATTTCGAATCTACACTATTTGAGGGTGCTGACTTAGTTATCTGACAAATTGATGCATTGTAGTTCTCGAAAAGAAGATTTTTAAACATTTTCCATATATACCGGTACTTCTACATTTAACTTTAAACCCATCTTGGGTCTCTAGTATTAGTCCAGGGGTCACTATTTTAAAACTGTCGAACCTTCATTATCCAAGGTTGTATGCATGATAGTAATCTCACAAATTGAAGCATTGTAGTTCTCGAGAAGAAGATTTTTTAACATGTTACCTTTATATTTCTTTAATAAATTTTGACCCCATCTTGGGGCCCCAGTATTGGTCCGGGGGTCACGATTTTACCAATTAGGAATCTACATAAGCGAAGGATGCATGCATAGAAATTCCACAAACTAAAACATTGTAGTTCTTGAGAAGAAAATTTTTAAACTTTTCCTTTATGTTTTTTAAAATGTTTAAATTTTGAACCCCTCTTGGTGCCCATCAATTGTCGGGGAGTTGCAATTTTTGAATCTACATTATTTAAGGATGTACATGTATGCATAGTAATATCCCAAACAGTTGCACTATAGTTCTTGAGAAGAAGATTTTAAAACATTTTCCTACCTATGTTAAAATCTAAACCCCTACTGGGGCCCCACTTTTTGTTCGGGGGTCACGATTTTTACAATCTTCACTATGTATACAACCTTTTGTGTATGTATTGGCATTTTTGGTGAAGTGGTTCTTGAGAAGAAAATTTTTAAACATTTTTCATATGTAGTTCTATGTTAAACTTTGAACCCCGCCTGGGGCCCCAGTCTTGGTCTGAGGGTCACGATTTCTACAATTTAGAATCTTCATTATACATACAAGCTTTTGTGTAAATATTGGCATTTCTGGTGCAGTGGTTCTTGAGAAGAAGATTTTTTAAACATTTTTCTAAGGTATTTCTATGTTAAACTTTGAACCCCGCCTGGGGCCCCAGTCTTGGTCCAGGGTCACGATTTTTACAATTTAGAATCTTCACTATGTATACAAGCTTTTGTGTAAATATTGGCATTTCTGGTGCAGTGGTTCTTGAGAAGAAGATTTTTTAAAAAATTTCCTATGTATTTCTATGTTAAACTTTGAACCCCGCCTGGGGCCCCAGTTTTGGTCCGAGGGTCACAATTTTTACAATTTAGAATCTTCACTATATATACAAGTTTTTGTGTAAATATTGGCATTTCTGGTGCAGTGGTTCTTGAGAAGAACATTTTTTAAACATTTTCCATATGTTGTTCTATGTTAAACTTTGAACCCCGCCTGGGGCCCCAGTTTTGGTCCGAGGGTCACCATTTTTACAATTTAGAATCTTCACTATATATAAAAGCTTTTGTGTAAATATTGGCATTTCTGGTGCAGTGGTTCTTGAGAAGAAGATTTTTTAAACATTTTCCTATGTATTTCTATGTTTAACTTTGAACCCCGCCTGGGGCCCCAGTTTTGGTCCGAGGGTCACGATTTTTACAATTTAGAATCTTCACTATATATACAAGCTTTTGTGTAAATATTGGCATTTCTGGTGCCGTGGTTCTTGAGAAGAAGATTTTAAAGACATGCACCCTAAACTTACTGATTCGCAATTATCTCCCTTTTGAAAAGGGCTGTGCCCTTTATTTTAACAATTTATAACCCCCTTTCCATAAGGATGCTTTGTACCAAATTTGGTTAAATTTGGCCCAGTGGTTTTTGAGAAGAAGTTGAAAAAGTGAAAAGTTTACAGACGGACGGACAGACAGACGGACGGACAGACGGACGGACGGACGGACGGACGACGGACAACGGGTGATCAGAAAAGCTCACTTGAACCTTCGGTTCAGGTGAGCTAAAAACAAAATTCAATGTCAGTGGCTCTTCCATTAATTTGAATTTACCCCTATGGGTAATTAATTGCATTTGCAGACAAAGGATAGAAGGTAAAAAAAAAATTGTAAAAATAAGCTTTGATTTTATTATCTATTGAAAGATGTAGTCATACATGTATAATTGCAACAGTGCATGTGTACCAACAAATATTTTCATAACATGCTAACAAGTTACTCAATTTGTTTAATGCACTGTCAATGATAGTTTATAGCTTAACAAATCAAATCTAATAATTCAAGGAATATCTCAATTTGTTTAATGCACTGTCAATGATAGTTTATAGCTTAACAAATCAAATCTAATAGTTCAAGGAATATCTGATGGGTAATCTGTTTTGCCAGCTTCAGTGTTTTATGTTAAGGAGGCTTCCTTAACATAAAACATTGAAGCTGGCAAAACGATTCTAACCTCAAAGTTCTTCTTCCACTCCACTTCCTTCTTCTTTGCTTCCTCTTCATTGGCCTCTGCTTCTGCCTTGCGTTTCCTGAATGTATGCAGAACCAAAGTTTCTACTGTTTATGTATGTGTGCTGTATACAGGGAAACATTTAATTTTGTACTTTTTAGCCCTTGTTGTCAGCAATATTCTCCCCATTGCAATTTTATTTTTGTCCCTTTCACCCTCATTGTCAGCAAGTGAATTTAAGACTAGGGGCATTTAAAGCAAGCTCTGTGTAACAATGTTAATTAGAAAGTGAACTCTATCTTTATTTCTAACTGATTGGTCATGTAAATAAGGGGCAAAACTTTTTGAGTGTGTAGAGATCGAGGCAAAAAAAAAAATTGGGAGAAATAACCCTGAATACATTATGTGCATGTATTTCATTATATGTGAACTTAAGCTCTTGGATATGAATAACAAGTAAAAATCCAAGTCCACTTTATCAAATAGACAAAAGTAAAAAATTTACGAAAATATAAATAAAATAATCTAATTAAAATCCCGTAAAGAGAGGTACTTCGATATTATAATAAGTGGTTACTATTCATTGCACTTGATGCTATAAGTCTTAATTAACACGAAGAACTGTCTACCTCGACCAGGTCCTAATCATTTCTGACTGTACAAAATATTCATGCAACGTTAGTGTAAATTTCATCATATTTTTGGATTTTTTTTTATTACATGTGTATTAATAACACTCACCGCTCGTGCATATCTTTCATTTCCCTCTCTTGTCTCAATCTTTCCAAGTCTGCGAACAGTTTACATGTCTGCACATACACTGCATGCTTTTTCTATGAAGTAAAATACAATAATACACTGTAGTTCTGAAAATATCAGTTCTTTTAAAATATTTAAGGGATTAATTAAAAGCCCCTGGGCCCCCATATATTTCACTGTTGAAAATATAATAGAAATTGTAAAACAACAATACTATAGATAAATAACTGTACATATACCTGTTAAACCGGCTTTTATTCATGAATTTATTTTGCGATTAACTTCCAATTGACTGATTCATAATCACTAATGTTTGCAACCAAGCCTTATCCAGAGCAGTGTTGCTATAACAACCATATGACATGGACTGGTTTTTGGCAAGAAATATTGGCGACCACAAAGCTCTTGCTAAGCTCCAGAAAATTTCTCGCACGTGAATAAAAGTTGATTTACGTACAGTACTGTAAATTCCTTATATTACGTAAGTACTTAATTCTGCGATCCCGCTAGCACTGTTTTCTATCAAAATCGCGAACGCGGAACATTTATCCACATTTCTTATAGGTCCCAACTCTCAGAAAATAATGGCAAGATTTTTAAAAAAATCTTCGAGGGGTGCTTCTTGCGATTTTATGCGGATATAAATTCCTTAATTAAGAATTTACGGTATGCCTAAAAGACTGATTGGTTGATTGGTTCACAAACCTTGTCTGGGTCATCTTCTGGGACGTCTGTGCTCTTTCCTTCCTTTTTTAACTGCTTCTTTTTTGTTTTCATCTAAAGAATGGGTGAATTAGACAAATAATGAAAATCACACATATATCAATAAAATGGTACCTTTTTTAATTATAGTTACAGTTAAACACGTTTATAATGAAGTCCCAGGGATGTTCAATTTTACTTCGTTATAAGCGTAATTCGTTATATCCGTCAAGTTTACAATATGTATTAAAGTCACGGGGAATGAAAATCACTTCGCTCTAAGCGTCAATTTATTATAATCGTGTTCGTTATAACCGTGTTTTACTGTACTGTACAGTAAGTGAGTACTTTAAATTTGACTATTATATTGTATGTTCTCTTTCAACTGACTTCCAACAAATCTTACCAACAAATCTCACCACTTACTTTACTTTGTAATCCTTTTTATGCAGCTCAATTTATTTTTTACTACATTAGTCCTAATTTTTATACTACAGTATTAAGGGTCAATAACTTTAACATTGTAAAAAAATTCCTATAAGGCCAAACTGTTTGCCAAGAAATATTACTTGGACAAAAAGAATATTACATGCATATATTGATTTTCTTACCAATCGTAAGTGTCCGACACACAAAAGATTGTTGATTGTTTCTGCAATAAAAGTTTACCTAAAGCATTGTTACTGTATACAAAGTTAATTTTGCAGCGTATCATATTTTGCCTTTCTTCACTTGCAAGCAATTTTGTCCCATTGTAAATTCGCTCCGACAAAGTTGTGTTTAAAGAGAGATAATTTCGGTGATTGGAATTCCCCAAATTATAAATTTGCCTGCTGATAACAACAGCAAAAGGGACGAAAATAAAATGGGGCGTATATTTCCTGGTATACAGTATCATATACTATAAGGTGAAATTTTATCACAGAAACAAGCTCCTGTGCTCTAACATATTCTTCAATATGCCATAATTTTAAAGAATTTTTCATCAATCATATTTCTAAGTTTTTATAATGTTACAGTAATCTTACCATTTCATCCACTCGTGCTTTGGCCTCCTCTATAATTTCCTGACACCTCTTCATTCCTTCATCATTGACTAATACTTTGTAGGCTTTGTTCACAGCTACATGTCACAAAATGGAGAAAATCTTTGAGGTATAATGTAAAATATCAGTTGCCCAAAATACTCCACTTTGCAAGTATATGGAAAGTTTGCTTCCATTTTAATTTTACCAGAATTGATCCCTCTTATTTCTTTAAAAGAGAATTTTTTTTTAATTGGATACATTTATTTCTCAATTCTGTAAACATGGTAAAAGAACTCACCATCAAATGCTTTTTGTGCTCGTACCAAATCATCCTGATTTTTATCTGGATGGACCAATATTGACATCTAATAAAAAAAAATGTACATCCAAAAGCATAAATATTGTTTATCAAAAAATGTCTTATTCTATTCTGGTGAAATCAATGGCCAATATGATCCACATAATCATTGTGTTTATCTTGATTCAGATTTAATTTCTTATAATCTGTAGACTGTTGACTTCATTACATTAATTTGAATTGCATTAATTTTTTTTTTTACTTCGTTAAATTATCTGCACAGTACCACAAAAAAACCTTCTCACAAGAAACCAAAATTAATTTGTGATGGTACATGCATTGTATGTAACATTAAATTCACCTGTCTGTATTTCTTCTTGATCTCTGCTATAGGAACGTCAGGATCAATATTTAGTACCTATTAGTAAAAACATACACAAATAAACATGTACAGTTGTACACACGAATTACCGTACACACTAACCTGTGAGTGCGCATTATTCAGCATCTGAATATCGAGGAATGGAGTGAAGTTATACATACTAGGTTAAACTATCTTAATGTTGCAGTCTTTAAAAAAGAATAACATTGCCATTACAGCTGCATTGTAAACTGATAGCTAAATTAAGGTCCTGAAATCAACAGGGTCCAAATTTCGATGGTGGTCATTTTTTGTCTACATATCGTTCATTGTCGCAGAAACATGAGCAGTTTTGCAAGCAATGATTAAAATTAACGATAAACATCTTAAATTTCAAAATTATTTTTCATTTGTAAAGTACGACACCCTAGATTAAAACTGTTGAAATAAAACAAGGATAGATCTTGATATTCTTCATCATCTGCATGGCAACTGAAACCTCATAACACAATTTTGACTTAACAGAAAGTACTTACATCAAATGGGTTTAAGTTGAAGTAAGTGGAACCTGGTCTGTTAAGTTTGTCTATCTGCTGTTTTGAAGTTAAAACTGAATCTCTGTGTTCAATAGCTTTGACCTAAACAAAACATTTTTAAAAACTATGTCATGATAATATTACGCAAGATACTGTCAATGATAAATGTTTGAACCCCTCTAGAGGAAAAAAGCACCAATGATGTTTTCCTTTGAGAAAGAATCATATTATTTTATTTTTTCTATTTAGAGGAAATTCGAGTTTGCATTTACTTGCAAAAAACATATTTTTTTTAGTTCAGTAGGATGATTTACCTCCTGGTAAAAAGAATCGAATGCGTCCCCCGATCCACCCGCCTCCTCTTTAGGTTTTTCCGTTGTCTGAGTTTCAGTTGAAGTGTCAGTTGCCATTTTCTCAGATTTTTTCGGAAAAATAGACAAACGAAGGGACAATTTTATCTCCCAACACAGGAGAGCACTGAACTGCTGAAAGCTTGCCGAAAACCGACCAAAACCCAAAAAGCCCACAATGTCGGTTATCTTGGAAACTTCTCTTGGCGAAATTACAATTGATTTATTTACTGACGAACGACCACGTTGTAAGTAATATGGATACTTAGATAAAACGATCTGTACATTTTAAAGCGAATTTTAATCATGTTTTCGAATTTCCTCTGCAAATGGTACAAAAGCTAAAAACGCTAATTTAATATCATGGTCCCATGAATAATTCGAAGACAGTAATGATGAAAGACTAATCAACATTGTTGTTGAAACGAAATTAATTTTGATATTTATTTTTTTCAGCATGTTTGAATTTCTTGAAGCTGTGTAAAATCAAGTACTACAATTTCTCTTTGTTTTACTCTGTACAGGTAAGATAATCATTTAATTGAACCGTTAATTGTTGTCCCTCATGTGCACTTCCATACCGTTGTGTTTTTGCTTTTCTTATTTTTGTACCATGTTTTGATTTAAATAGAGATAGCCAATGAGATTTATTCATTATATAACAAAAAACTTCAACAACATTGTACATGTATTTTATCGTAGAGATTTTCAATCAAGATTTTTGAAAATTTACCGATGTGCATGTGTTGATAATGCATTAAAAGCGCTTAGATATTACAGTATGGCTATGCATCTGACATTGCATTGTGTATTCAGATGATCAATGAAAAATGGGGGCTGACTATACCAGTATTAAACAACAGAATCCGAAAAAATCACACAAAAATGATTTTGACAATATTGCTCACTTTTATAGAGAAACCTTGTTGCCCAGACTGGTGATCCTACAGGAACTGGCAAGGGAGGAGAGTCCATTTATGGGTGAAGACATTAATGAAATCAATGAAATAAAATAGGTTCCTGTTTCAAAAAAGAAACTGTAGTAACTGTTCTTTGTGAGCACTATGTCTTATTAGACATCGAAAAAATATAATTTAATTTTTTACACTACATGTAAATAAAAACTTTTTAAAATAATTTCCATGATTTCATTATAAATGTTTTATCATTCATTGATGTCCTTTGAATTAATAAGATAATTATTCAGATAATTTTAATTTTGGAGGATCAATTATGCACATTGCAAAACATTTTTCACAGATCTGATTTTGACTTCAGTCACTTGAAATTTGATTGCAAAGAGTTTAACAAAAATGTCATACTTGTATGTTACATACACTGGATATAACAAAGGTTTTTTTTCAAAGTGAATGTTAGGTGCAGTTCTTTAAACTTATCAATTTTATTTATCATTCTTTTGAATCTTGTTTAGAAAGCTATATGGAGAGCAAGCAAAGTTCTTTGAGATGGAGCAAGCACCAAGAATGAAGCATTCCCGCGCTGGTCTAGTTTCCATGGTAAATAATGGACAGAATATGCATGGATCCCAGGTAAAAAATAAAATGTGGGCAACATTAACAAAATTAAAAAAAAATGTAAATGGCCTAGCTACTGTAGAATAATCTAATTAAAATTTACATAAAAAAGAAATAAAAAGTAAACATAAGATCTTGTTAAAAAAAATCAATCTGTTACTAGTTGTAAAATTTTATGCATTTGAAGATAAAGTTCTAATGTCATGATTTAAATGCTGCAATCAGCTGCCTTTTTCTCTTAGCAAATTACCAGTAATGGCAGTATATCACTTAATCTTCAAGTTTGAAATAAACTATTTTAAAGAGCTGTATTAGACTGTGTATTGAGAAATTAGAAAGAAACTTTTTTTTGGCGAGGTGGAAAAAAAGAAAATTCTGTTTGTTCCAGTTCTTCATAACATTGGCAGACAATCTGGATTACTTGGATGGTAAGCACACAGTGTTTGGAGAGGTGGCTGAAGGGATGGATGTGTTGATGGAGATTAATGAAGCTTACTGTGATGAGGACAACAGACCGTACAAAGATATCAGGTGAGTGTCTGTAATGTTATACTTTCATGTTAAATACTGAAATCTGATTGGTTAAGACGCAGTTCATAATCCGTTCTATTACCCTCAGCGTTAGCAACGTACTTAGCAACAGGGAATGAGATGGCAGTATACTGTGGTTTCATTAATATTCAAGGGTATCAATTTTCGTGGATAAAGTGAAAATCACAGTTTCATGGATACGTAAATTCGTGGCCAATGACCCTATCAATACAAGATGTTAATAGAAATTGCACTTCAATGAACATTTAATTTCGTTGATCAACTTAATAACGAAATCTACGAAAATTGGTATTCAACGAATATTGATGAAACCACAGTAGAACAGAAGGTTGTCTCTAAGACTTGGGGGCGGGGAATTCCCCCCGCCTATAATGCCTTAATTACCCAGCTATTATTGCACTTCAAACACAATGTAGCTATAAGCTACACCCCCAGACCCCCCTTCTACTTTTTTATTTCTTCCTTCTACTTCATATTTTTAAAGACAACCCTGAGAACATATAAAGGTGGTAAGAATACGAAATTAAAAACTGTTTTGATTATTGCATGGTGTACAAGCATAAAATTTAAGTTTAAGTATTAAATTAATTTTGTTTAAGATAAAGAACTGTTGAATAACTAATTTTGGGAAGCTGAACAGTAACTGCATGTCAAACAACTTGTAAAAATCACTTACATCCTGATCATTCATTCATTGACTTTTAATTAGAAATTTTTCTGCATGTTTTCATTTTGGTAGAATATACCACACTATAGTACTTGATGATCCATATGATGATCCGGATGGACTAGAAGTTCTGGACAAGTCCCCAGAACCCACCAAAGAACAATTAGACGTAAGTCCATCAGACTGACATGAACTTAGATACATTTACAGTCCATCTCCTACAGAAATAATAACCGACACATGGTGACATGTATGATGTCAGAATATGGGAGAACTCTAACATGATGATTGTATGTATATTTTCAGACTGTCAGAATTGGTGCTGATGAGGAGGTGGATGATTTCAAAGGGATGACGGAGGAAGAAGTCCGGGAGATACTGGAGGAGAAGGAAGCCAAAGCAAACGCCCAGATTCTGGAAATGGTGAGAACGTTTGAAGAGATTTTATTTCCAGATCTTATCTGTAACTGCATATGGTTTTGGAGAAACCTAAATTCTAAACCATAACATGTACCAGAATAAACTTTATTTGTAGTGAGTGAATGTTTTTAATATAATTCTTTTGAATTAATTTTGCTGAACAGTTTAAAGGGGCATGGTCGCGATTTTGGTCAAAAATTATTTTTTCGATTTTAATGTTTACAATGCTTCAGTAAGGCATTTGTAATAGGCAACCAAAATTTGAGTGTCACTTGATGAGTTATAAGCGAGTTTCAGAGCTTACAATACTTCGCTTTGTAAACAAAATGTTTGTTTACATTTGAATGTTGAAGTGAAAATTCCAGTTTTAGACCTAAAATGAATGTGTTAATCGTTAGGAACTGTTATGCTTAAAATGAATAATTAGATAGACAAACCAGCTTTAAAAAGATTTTTAATGGTATATTGAACCTATGTAAACAAAAAACAGGGCACGAGCCTTGTTTACATGACAAAGAATTGTAAGCCCTGTATCTTGCTTAAAACTCAACGACTTGCACCCAAATTTCGTTTGATCATTAGAAATGCATTCCTAAAGCATTGCCAATGATAAAAACAGAAAAATAAAATTTGACCAAAATCGTGACCATGCCCCTTTAAAGGCAGTAACTCATGATTTGACATGTCAGAACTACATGTAAATACAAAGTTAGCAATCATTGTTTTACATTAAAATTAGCTGGAGGCATTTGAGACATGGTGTCTGTTTTGTGTTAAAGTCTTTAAACTTCTACCTAATTTGAACTTGCACCTCATTCAGACTGTGAATGTGAAATATGTTCAATGGGTCCTAGAGAATTTTTGTAATTTGCACCCCATACATTTGAATTTATTGGACTGTAAAGTACAAAACAGATATGAAGTGTTATCACATGCAAAGACATTGAAAAATGTAAATATTTAAGAAGTGAATTCATGCCAATATATTATTATTATGAGAATATTGTTTAAATATTCATGTACGTTATAAATGTCCCTGTTTACAGTATCAAGAGGTGTTTGTTTTTACAGTATTTACAGTTGTCTGTGTTTGTCTGACAGGTTGGGGACCTCCCTGATGCCGAGGTGAAGCCCGAGGACAATGTCCTGTTTGTCTGTAAGCTGAATCCTGTCACAACCGATGAAGACCTGGAGGTCATTTTCTCCAGATTTGGAACCATTAAAAGGTTTTTCACAGAGTCAGAGCTTTCTTTTGTTAAGAATTACCATTGCTTTACCTATGTAGGACTAAAAGCATCACAATATCCTATTCTCTATCTCAAAAACTCAAACAAACACACCATTTGTAAGGGAGATGGAGAGAAAAACACATTTTGTAAGAGAGAGAGAGAGACAGAGACAGAGAGGGAGACAAACCGAGAGAGAGAGAGAGAGAGAGAGACAGAAATAGAGAGAGAGAGACAGAGAGAGAACAAAATTAATATTGTAAATAAATAAGCACTGATGCAAATAATTCTCTGGGCATTTTTTAAATTACATATTATGTATGAAAATTTTGTATACTAGACTGAAAAAGAAAACATCATGGTTGAAGTGAAATTAATAAGACTTTTAGTGTTTAATTTGACAAACTTTGTATTCATCAGCATAGTGTGTTTTATTCAATTTTTCCTCTTTTTAGCTGTGAAGTGATCAGGGACCACAAAACCAAAGAATCCTTGCAATATGCTTTCATCGAGTTCGAAAAGGTGAGTGTACACATTATACACCATTATGTATAATGAGAAAATAAATAATAACACTTAGTCTAATAGAATCATTTTAGAAATCTGTATATTCATCTACATGTACTTGGAAAAGTAAGTATGTAGTTCTGAGGTTGATATATTTAAAAAAAAAAATGGTGAAGTTTTATACAAATGTACATGTTATTTATGATAAACATGCTTATTTATAAGAGCACACTCACTTGTTGTTTCAATACACACACATACACTTTACAAATTGTATTTTGTAAAAATAAATACACAGCTGTTTTGAATGCATTGGGTTTTTTTTCACTGCACACAGAATGAGGACTGTGAGAGTGCCTATTTCAAGATGGACAATGTACTGATAGACGACCGCAGGATACACGTCGACTTCAGCCAGTCCGTCGCCAAGCTCCACGGCAAAGGTTAGTCACAGAAACATAAGGTAGTAATGGGTTACAAATGGAATGCATCTGTAGCTGTTATCGTTAACATTTAATGGTTACAAATGGAGTGCAGGGGTAAAAGTCAGGATTAATTCTTGTAAATATCTATCCTTTAAAATCAATCAGTGATTTGAGGATGTCTATGTTTATAATACTTATGAGAAAGTTTTATCCATGGTTTGTGATTAAGTACCTAACAATGTGTGACTTTTGTACAAAATTTTTGTATTTTCTTTTTCATTACAAATATGTTAAACAAATATCAGAACACTGAAAATTCCATTGAAATTACTAAATAGCATCTACAAAGCCAATGAAATATCTAGATAAACTGATTTAATTATATTATTCTTAATATTCTTGTTTTTGTATGATACAATAAAATTTAATTAACACTTAATCATTTTTTTTTATCACAAATTTATTGAAATATTATCTCCTTAAACATCTTTGCTTATCCTGTATGTTCTTATCATGGGATGTGGTTTCTATTTATTATTCATTTTTTGTCAGGCAAAGATGAAAAAAAATTAGAAGAAGTGAAGGAGAAATATGTGATCAGGGATCGGCTGACGCGACAAGACAAGTATCCTTTATTAAAACTCGGGATCCCCAAGTTCTGTGAAGTTTGTATTATTGGTAACAAATATTTAGTGATAAGATTTGTCAATACCATTGCATGTAATACAGTTGCAATTTTATATAAGTGAAATGAAAAAACAAAGATCTAAAATTTCATAGAAAATTAGAAAAACTATACATACATTGTATACAGGGTTATTTTTTAAGCCAATGTTATTTCCCCCCCTCTACACTTGCCAGTGGTTTTGATTGGTCTTGAATTCGCCAAGACGTAGTTGTACTAGAAGAAAGATATTATAAATAATATGAATTTGCTCAGTCCTTAATTCGCCCGCTGATAATGAAGGCGAAAGAGGCAAAAATAAAATGGGGGCAAATATTTCCCTGTATACAGTATGAATGCAATCTTGATGTACTTATTTACAGCATAATATCTATACAATAAAAAAACATGTTTTCAAAAGGAAATATATAATGAAAGGAAAAACATGCAATATGTGTCACTCTGGGGGACAAGATACAGATTTTTATTTTAAACATGTAAGTGTATTCAAAACATTCGATGGAAATAAAAACAATCTTAATTTAGATATAATTATGTAACAATTTAACCTAATTACATTGTTGGACTCTCAAGAAAGTCGATTTGTAGAGACATAGTATGTAATACCCTGTAATTACTACATAGCTTTAGACTTAAAAGCTGAACACCGCTCATTAATAGGCACTGTCTGCCATATTTCTCTTTCATCACTGCTGTCCCTACAACCCTTATATAAGAGACAGACGTCTGAACAGTTCAAAGTACCTCGCTGTAGAGGTCTCACCTGTGTGGACGTACATCTTGCCTCACCGTGTTACTCGGTCGCGATAAATTTATCATTATTTTACGCATTTTTTCAAGCCAGGAGAAAACTAACATGAGATAAATTGGTCAATGCATTATTTACAAACATATTAATTTTATGGACACAGAATGAGAAATAGATGCATAAAGTCAAAAGACCATGAAAGTAATACTACAAAATCGAATGGTTTATATACCAGGTCCCCGTGTGATGGTGCATATTAACAAGCAGCGATCAGCTTTAAGCATAAAGTAACATAGGGTCAATATGATCATGCACATACCTTTAGCAAGGGGTTTTGACCCATCCCTGGATACTAAAAATTTTTTTTATTTCACTTTGTAAGTTTATGAATACTAGATCAATTTTTAAATTAGCATTAATGATTTCTTTGCACATCTATTTTATCTTAAATTCAATTTTACACATGTACTAAATGCTATTCTTAAGTATGCATCGAGAAATCATTTATGCAGAATTAAAGTGTTTTGTTTTCTTAACCTTGTGAAAGTCGATATGATTTAGTGTTTGATGATGATGACGACGATGACAAGAAAAAGAAATCAAAGAAGAAAAAGAAACACAAAGAAAGAAAGCAAAGTGAAAGTGAAAGTGATGATGAGTCATATAAGAAGAAGAAGGTGTGTGGCATCTGTTATTTTGTTTACAGCAACTGTGTGTGAAAGAGATGGTAAAGCATATAAAAAGGAAACGTTTTAAACTTCGAATTCAAGATATTTTGAAATTAATAAAAAGTGACATTTGTTATTTTGTTATTAGCATAAAATAGCTAAACCATTGAAATCTATTTATATTTCTGTAGAGAATTTTTATGTACCGGTAAATAGCAAGTGTCCATTCATCAATTTTGATATC
Source organism: Magallana hongkongensis (assembly GCA_015776775.1). Lineage (NCBI taxonomy): Eukaryota > Metazoa > Mollusca > Bivalvia > Ostreida > Ostreidae > Magallana > Magallana hongkongensis. The sequence goes on from CM027471.1 coordinate 21,537,402, forward strand.
GTTGATCCCTTATTTTATGCTATTCAAGTACTTAATTCTATGATTTAAACAATTTGTATTGGAGCACAAATTTTAGAGTTAGGAACATTGTTCACTGTATGATTTCATTCACATTAATTTAGTTTAAAACAACAGTTAGAGAAATTATAGCAAGATTTTATTAAATTATTGATTCCCCTTATCTAATCAGGACTAATCAATAGTAATATTTTGAGTAATTAAATTTATTTTATAAGCATACTCATAAGCACTCATTATTCTCATATTGGTTTTCCAGAGGGGCAATAGTAGATCAAGTAGCCCTAGAAGAAAAGACAGACGCTCAAGTCGATCTCGGAGTCCAGTACACAGAGCTCAATCTCCATGGAGAACACGAAGGGAAGAGGAGGATCATGGGAATTCCTGGCAGAAAAAGTCAAAACATCACGACAACAGAAATAGGCAGGACAGATACAGTTCATCACCAGAGAGGTCAAAGTTGAAAAGGTCATCAGAAAGGTCATACGAAGAGAAAGAAAGGAGGAGTGATAGAGACAGTAGAGATAGAAGGAGTGATAGAGACAGCTATAGGGAATCTGAGGAGAGGAATAGAGACCGAAGGAGGAGTAGAGATAGAGAAAAGGACAGGCATAGAGATAGAGATGGGGATAGAGATAGATATAGAGATAAAAGACGATGAGGCCATACTTCTATTTAAATGTTTTGTAAAAAAAAAATTTGGTTAAAAAAAATAAAAATAAAATCTTAACTTCTTTGTATTTTTTTTTTTTTTTACAGAACAGTCAACACTCATTAACAACTTTGCTTAAAAATTTTCACATTGAATCTTTGTGGATCATGATGGAAGTAATCAGGGGTCTGAGTTTGTTATATGTTCAGATTTTTATTAATATCGACTTTGATAAAATTTTATCTGCTTACTTCAACCTTGGGATGCTGTTACTTGCAGTACTAGTTTCACTGCAGTTAAATGTATGTATATGTATAGCTGATGTTACAGAAAACGTTTTAGTCTTGAATTGACTGTCCCTTGTTTATTGTGCACACTATACCAAGTCTGAATTTAGTTTGTATGAATAATTATAACGATAATACGAGTCTTCTTTCATTTTGTACATTGTTTTGGTTTTGGGGAGTTTGGAAGTTAACGATTTCAAATGGGAACAGTTTTAAATTCTCAATTATTAATAGGTACAATGTAGGATGCTAAATTTTCATTTGTGATAATTCAAAAATATGTTAACCATGACATTAAAAAAACCCTAAAACAACCCAAAAACAACCCAGTATTGATTTGGGGTTTGGATAAAAAAGAACTATCGCAAGACTCAAGAGTTTGATAAGTATAATGGATATATGTTGAAAATGTTTTGTCCGTCCGATTTGGCCATTATTAAATTTAACTGTAGTCCACTAACTAGATATCAGTTAATGACCAGTCGCTCTCGATCTACAGTATACACAGTTCTAAGGTACATATTGTCAATTGAAAAAAAATAGCTGGCTGTTCTAGATCATCATAATATGCTGATATGCTGATTTACAATAGTTCCAAAAGTGCAAAGCAAGCTCATGTTGTGGCATGTGCGCCCATCTTGTCGCACATCTAATAGACCATAAAACTAAACCAGGCTGAAGCTAGCAGCCACTAACAGCAGCCACTAAGCCCGTAGAAGCTAGCAGCCAATAAGGAAATTCATCAAAGTACTGAGTACTCGAACAGAAAATTATATTTTACTTAATTATCGACATATTTTAATTAATATCAAAATGATTAATGCTCAATGATTTGTACGAGCATTGACGACTTCCGAAGCAGTAAAACTCGCCTGGATAAGAGTTATAAATGCGTCTTTGTTGGATAGAAATGAAATACGTCTGTACGGGTCATAAGTTATGAAAATAATGTTATCCAAGTGTAATATTGATACAAATAGAATCAAAGTACTGAAAGTACTGAAAAGCGCTAACCTAGCTTAGTTCTAAAGGAAATTTACTTTGTGCAAGCTTAGTTAGAAATGAGACTTATCGACATAATGTTTATTAATATTAATTGAAAGTATCTAATGCCAGAAGGGTCGAAATGGCGTTTAAGTTGTACTCATCCAAAATTTATCATAATTTAATTTAATTTGAATAAGAAAAATTGGTCGAAATTACGTTTCTTTTAAATATACATGTATATTATGATTTATCATATACACTAAAGTTAATTTAAATCAAAGCTGAACACGACTTCTAAATGGACACCTGCCTGAATCATGATATATAAAAGCCTTTGATTTTGTTACACTTTATTTTACACCTGTACCTTGTGTGCGACGTGTTAAATACGTTTGTATGACAAATGTCTGCACTTGTATTGTCGTTATACGCGTGCATTTTCTTTATAAAGCTATTGCATTGACCATTATGATTGATGTTCTGAATCTTCTTCTGCATATGTACTGCATTTATCTGGTAAGTTGTTGCGTCTAAGTAACAAATGTAAGCGACGTAAAATATACGTCCACACAGATGAGATCTACTATGCAAACTTAAAGTGTTTAGTTCCTTATATATGTGCTGTGACAAAAGCGGCGAACACCAAGAACTATATGTGGCTATTTACAAGTCGTTTTGATTTTTCTACATTCCAGCTTCTGTTTATGCACTCACAAGATTAGCTTTTTTAAAAGCCAAGAAACTCAGCCACTGGAATATACATTTTAGGTGACAAGAGACTACACACTCTACATGTATAAAAATACAAGATATAAAAATTTTAATAATAATATGCAGATGTACATATATTTTTATAACTGTATGTGATGAGGCAAGTGTGTAGCAGTGTACACGTATACAATGCAGTTTGACCTAAAATTGACCAGTTTCATAACTTCTTCGAATTTCACTAACACAGACTGTCTAGTAATTCCTTCCCAGAATTCCAATTTACACAAGCGCATTTGAAGTTTCACTATAACTTAATAAATCAGCCCGAAGGCTGACTATAATCACTGCGTAGCAGCCCCTGCAGTGATGTACGTAAGCCTTGCACATGAGATTCACAATTAATAGCCGTTGCAGTTATGTGCGTAAACCCATGAAACTGGTTCACCAACCAGTTTAAATGATGTTTTTTTCTGCTAATAGGGGGCAGTTATTCGATGCACCGGAAGTAGAAGTCTAACGCCAATAAAGCGCTGAGCTAGGCTTAGCGCTTTAAAAACTATATGCATCGTATATAAAGTGACATGCAAGTGTATTATGATATATACATCGAAGTTGAAAGTGTGCATGTTAAAAAAAATTATCCTCGGGCCTTTTTACTCCCCCAGAAACAACATCAATCGAAGATTAATAAGAAATCGTATTATTACGAATATGAAACAATAGAACACCCAGCATTGTGATTTTATTCTCATAAGAAAATTATCATATGTCGCAGTCAAAAATCATCAGGTGAAATTGGGATTATTTTGTCTCAGCCATGTTTTGACGTGAACCTTCGAATACAACAATGACAATGAAAAGGATCGGTTAGCTCACCCGAACTTTGTCATATTTTAGCATTTCACAATGATATAGGGGTGGAAAGTGGTCCATTATTTTAATTATCTTCATGTCGGGCTATTATTTTCCGGTCTCGGATTTGGGCTGTAGGGGTACCACCAAGTGGCTCCCAGGGATTCTGGCTCATTTCAGGGGTTTATATCTCACTTGAGATTGACCACAAGAACTTGGAAATACTAGGATTAGATAGAGGAAGAGGTATCTAATCATTAATATTTTTTCAGGCGAGCTTTACTGCCTCCGAGGTTGTCCATGCTCAGAGAAATTATTCATGCATAAATCCTCTTGATATTAATTAAAATATGCCGTTAATAAAGTAAAATATAATATTCTGTTCGAGTACTCTCAGTACTTTGATGAATTTCCTTATTGGCTGCTAGCTTCTACGGGCCTAGTGGCCGTGTTAATGGCTGCTAGCTTCAGCCTGGTTAAAACTAAGACATGTTTTCTTTTGACCGGAGTATCACGTATACATTAATCTTATACTATTGAACAAATGAACAACGGAAGCAAAACTGTCCAAAACAGGGTAACTTATAATACACCCGAAAGGACATCAGCCATTAATAAGCCCGGATGCACGTTGAAATATTGCGGGAGGTGCCCTGAGTACTTCCGAATGGAGATAAGATGTAAACATTTCTCATTATAAATCTCCGTACGAAATTTGTTTTCGTTCCTGTAAAATTTTATGAGTTAAAAGGGATATTTTGTCAATGAAGATATCTTGGATATTTTCCTTTTCATTGATTTCAACTGTACCTCTTTCACAGGTATGTGTATTTCAGGCACGTAGCATCGGGGGGGGGGGGGGGGGGGGGGGCAGGCCCCCCTTGGCCCCCCACTTTTTCTCGCAGCAACAAATTTTTTAAAATTTACATATAAAAAAATGAATTATCATGGAGTTGACCCCCCCCCCCCACTTTTCTGAGATTATGTAAAAAAATTGATATGAAAGTAAGGAAATGAAGAGTGAAATTGAAGTTATATAAACACCCCCCCCCCCCCTCCCCCCCGGATTAGGATTTCGACGATTTTGGAAAAGTTTAAACTTCCTTTTTTTTTGCTTGTCAAGACGTTTTGGATGAGTCTGCCCCCCCCCCCCCCACTTTCAAAAACGATGCTACGTGCCTGTATTTTGATTAAAAATCGTCAAAAAGTGATGGAAGCAATAAGTTGGGACAGACTATCGATGAAAAAGGGTTAGTCTCAACTTATTCAATCTCATTAAGCTGCATTTCCTTTTTGTCCATGGATAAGGAGTAGTCTATTAACTATAATGTAGTTCTTCACTAATTGAAATACTGAAAACTAATTTGAATTCGTGATGACTTTATTCATACATTAAACATTTATAGACTGATTTCCATGACCATTTTGTTAATTTTCCTAACTGAGGCTTTTTCCGTGAAATTGGCGGATATCAGAAAAATCCAACGAACGTTTCATGAATTTAATTGACACTTTCTGGAGTATAATAATAGTAGAAGGGAAATGAGTAATACTCTTAATATCAAATTAAATTGTACTTCCCTATCTGTTGTTATATCATAGATATAATTTGAATAACACTTTTATTTTGCATTACTCATAAAAGGAGTATTCCATCTCAACAACCTTTTGACAATTGTTGTCAATTCTAAGTACAAGTTGACCAAAAAAAGGGAAAACTACGATCCTGTAAACACGAAACAACTATAGATAAATAATTTAAATTCAAGGATTTAAAATGTTTTAAGCAAGTGGATATGTGGGATCCATATACAATTTCATGGAAAATGCAGATACTTGTTATGATTATAAATTTATATCCGATTTTAACGAAGGCAGCATTTTGTGGAATGTAAGATAATGTGATTTGATTTGATTAAAAAAAGAAATCGTCATTAAAACTTTTTCATCTTCATATTTATTGTTAGAAACTAACATTTTGTCAATAAACTGTTTCAGACCACCGATGTGCTGTGCAGGTTACAAGTGGAAAAGCGAGAATAAAAGCTGCGTTGGTAATTATTCATCAACATTAATTTAAGCGCAGTCAATGTCTAATACAATCAAGTGTATTTATTTAAACAATAAAATGCTTTCGTTGGTGATTCATTCGGGATATGAAGGTATTGACATTGCAGAAAAAATACATAACCAGCTGGTTATGTAATTTTTTCTGCAATGATCGCTACCTTCATATCCCGAATGAATCACCAAAGAAAGCATTTTATTTTTTATATTACCATCTTTCTTTAAGCTAATTGATAAATTGATTATGTAAAGTAAGTAAAATTCACTAAATTACAGTCAATGTACGTAAGTACGTTAGCTAAAAAACCCAGCCAAATCGTCTCTTGTGAGACTTTGAGTCTGACATCGCCATGATTATTTCGTGCAGTCCGTGATTTTTTCTAGGTCGCTATAGGTTTGGACCAATCGATAAACAGGGCGTGTCTATATCTGTCCTGTCAGTTTCTTGTCAGTTTCAGCAGCTGTAGATTTCGACCAATCGATAAACGGGGCGTGTAGATTTCAGTCTCACTAGCTGTTTCTATAGAGCTTTGAATTAACTATAAGTTTCCTGAAGAAATAGAGGAAATAATACTTTGTAGATGTAAATATAATGGTATAAAAAATACACAGACCTTTGGTTAACATGCGTTACCTAGTTTTAATACATGTACTTATGATGTAACAGCAATTCTAATATTACCAATTGTATTGCAATACATTGCAAATTTGTGTAACCATGTTGTATATGTATAACAAAAGCATTATTGGCGTTAAAATGCTTTTATTCGTTTTTTTTTGTTTGAATAGCTTGTGATCCTGGATATTATGGGATCAACTGTAATAACAAATGTATATTTCCAAGCTACGGAATTCGATGCCAATTTGAATGTCGATGTAAAAAGTCAATCTGCCACCACAGCACTGGATGTGAAGTTCTTGGTAATTTGTTTAGAAATGTAAATTAATTAGTTTATACATGAACTGTGTATCTAAAAATTAAAAAGTTACACCACCATACAAAAAAACCCCCTGTAAAAATACTAAAAACATTGCAATTTTTTCACCTTGTATCGTTGTTAAAAAATAATATATTGTTTCAGGAGTTTCAACAGCATCAATAACTAAAATACTAGAATCATCAACAAATTTAGTAACAAAAGAACTGGAAGAAGAACAGAAGACAAGTAAAAACGGTTATAAGATTTTATAATACTAGTATTCGATGTTAAGAGCCTAGTAATAGGTTATTTTAGCTAGAATATCAACGCGTCCAAATACATTTTGAGTAAATGTACCATTGCAATGTCTTATTTGCTGAATCCATATAAATGTTTTAAAAAAAAGATATATCGTTTGTGTTAATTAAAAAATCCAAACGAACAAAAAACAAAGAAAGATTTGAATAAAGAAACCTTCGGCATAATAGTAAAAATATTTTGATTGTGGGCACCAACTTAAAATACATAATATTCCGTGTAAAAGATATAGGATCAATTTTCGTTTGAAAAAAAAAATTAAAGAATACATTCATATTAATTATGTCCAAACTGTTCTTGACATCATGATCAATTTTGGCTTTAATCAAACTGTGGTTATGAAAACCATGGCATATCCTGTTGATTCTCATGGCGCTACCAAACCTAAGGAATTAAAAGCCAGTTGGAATGTTTGTGCACAGTCGATCAGTGCCATTACAGCACAGAACGCAGATGTATGTAGTATCTGGTGTTAAGCCATGATATGTGAAAAGAAAAGATACCATCTACATTTGACATCATCAAATCATTTTGATAAATGGACAATGAGATTATCTCTTTGCCGTGGCGTCCTTCGAAAATCTCTGAGACGCGAGATTAATTCTATTAGTTTACCAATATCTGTATAACTAGCTGGAAAGTACTAGTTATCAGAATTGAATGTAAAACGGAAAAGGCAAAAAGCAAAAAACAAAAAAAACAAAAAACAAAAAAACCACACACACACAAAATCCTGAGTATGTAATATATTTTCTTAATTTTATTGAATTCTTTTCTATTTGCAAATTGTGCATTTTCTATTTTTATATGTTTGATAAGCTTTTGCTTCAATTCATTTTCTCTCCAATAGAATAGTTTCACACAGGAACAATATTTTTTCATGGTTAGCCGATACATAGTTCTTATTTTTTATGTGTCTGAAATAGTTAGATGTCAGTTATAAGTTTTTATCTGTAATACATGTATAGTCATTGAATATTAAAAAAAAAACAAATTTGGCATATGCATTAGGAAGTCTAACAATAAAATTAGTTCTGCATATCCTTTAGGAAGTCTCACTTTAGATTCACAAATCAACGAAACATGGCGGAAAAAGCATCCTAATTTATCTAAATTTACCATAGTCTCATCACCATCTAGAGAAGATGTATCTCACTCATTGACTACAGAAGAAATGCATCAAGACCAGCCACTTTTATCAAACCAAACCACAACAAGCTCAGCAAAGATAAGACTGGAAACAGAACAGAAGACAAATACAGAAGGTACATTATAAGTTACACATATTCAGTACCAACTGAGTACCAACTTCTTTTGTTTGTACACTTTATCGTTTATTAGAAATCAGAAAATTAACAAATAACATGAAGTTGATATTATTTCTGTCAAAGTCGCCAGTTCTGATCATACAAAACAATTGTCATATGTTAAAGAACGTGTAAAATGTTTTGAAATACTGTATAATGGCAAATAATCACGATGGTTTTAATTTCACTATGTTCGCGATTTAATATTTTCCCGCGAAATTAAACCCATCGTGAATACTATCATTAGTTTTCAAAAACGTTTCAATGCTTAGATATTCTGATCAATTGATTTTTAAACAGCGGGAAATTAAAGCCATCGCGATTGGTACTTTAATAGAAATCGTGAAATTTTAACACCGTAGAATTAAAACGACTTACAGTATACAAGTTGTAACAGTTAATTTATATATACTCAGTTTAGTTTTAGTTTTTTTTTTAAATTATCAATGGCATTAACATTCATAGCAAATATATATTTTCCGTGTTTTCAAATTTTAGAAATGCACCATCCAAGTCAAGAGGACACGCCATGGGAAAAGAACAAGGTGTTAGTTCTTTGGATCATAGGACTCTCCTGTATAACTGTTGTTATGGCTTGTCTCCATATTGGATGGTGTGTTGTGGATATTTTATTCATGTAATGACATATTGTAAATTTCAAGGGTAACTACGAAACATTGTTTACGTGTAAATCATTTTTCACATGTGATTAGATTTTAGTTCAGAGCAAAAAGAAATGAATAATTTCCCCCTTTAAGCACTGAAAATAGCAACAGTCGTAGCACATTTTGTTCATCCTGATTCGAGTGTTGAAATAATATAAAATTAATTTCCTGATGTTTTTTCTGCAAGTTTATAAAAAAGAAGGTCAATTCCGTCATCTATGTTTTTATATTGTTTATGACGAAGGCAACCATACATTAATTATGCAGCATATGCAGCTTTGATGCCGCCAACTAAACGTTACATAATAAAAATAAATAATTTCATTTTTATTATCTAATTAATTTTTAAACTTAAATGTTGTTCAGAAGATAAACTCAATGTCATATTATTTTCGTTGATCTTATTCCATAATATTTTTACGTATCGATGTTGCACTATATAACCCATAAATTCAAATGACGCCAAATTGAGGCGCCAGCGGGGTTTGCTTATTTATATTTAAATATTAAATCATACGATGGCTTGAAATTGTAAAAATATAAGTAATAAGGAATCATTTTTTGAATATGATGAGATAATTTCTGTCGGGGCGTGATCAAATCTATCATAAAGCCCTTCAGGCTTTATTGGATTTGATCACGCCCCGACAGAAATTATCACCTCATAATACTTAAAGAATGATTCCTTATTCCTTAAATCTGACTTTAGATAGTGTTTTAAAGTAAGTATATTCTTGTTGCATTTTGTGGAGAAACTAGCTTACATTTCTGTAAGTCACCAAATTTACTATTTATTTATAATATCAATCATTACCTTTTCATATTAATAAAACTATATAATGTTCAAAAGAAAAAGCGTCCATAATATAGGTTATATAATCAGATAACCAGCGAATTGCGATAAGCTGTGATTTGATTCAATAAACAGTTTATTTGTCTTAAAAAAAATTTCATTATTTTTTTCTTATCATTAAGATGAAACACAAAAAATGAATGGACAATGAATGATCAAATGTATTTTGCGAATAGCTCTCAAATAAAAGTCAAGAATAATGTCTGTAATTTTAGGAATGACATATTTATTTACCATTACAAGTCAACATACGAGTGAATTTCTTTCTTGCTCCTTTGAGATCCAGGAAAAAATATTCATGACTGGCTTCTTAAACAATCATGTTGTATATTAGATAGATTACATTTATAAACTGTTTTATGTATTTTTTTTTCGGAAAAGTATCAAATATAAACATTTTGCAAATGATTGTATTTTAGATAAATGATTACAAAAATCATACATGAATCTTGTGATATTGGATTGAGGATACTGATTGGCCCTGAGGAAGTAGGATAGTCTCTGCCCTCGCCAAGCTTATATAATCCTGATGGTCTATATACACTCTGTTTTTTTTTATATTCTGAATTCTAAAACATTTCTCTGTAATTTTAGTGCTATATATCCGATCGATCTCGATTGTTTCATTCGACTAACAAAGTAAATGACTGAATTGTAAAACTTTTTTCTTTCTTACCTCAAGTCTAAAAGTATTAAGATCAGATGGCCCCATGATAATGAAGCTGTATTGTACTTTTAAAAGTCAGAATTTGTACACAGTATAAAAGTAAAATCATAATACATGTATATAAAAATAATGTTATTTAGGATTATTGTCCTGTCATGTCGATACCTACACATTTCAACTCTCAAACTACATGTATATGATTAATAAGTGTTTGGTAAATGACTGAAGTTCTAAATTCAGTCTAAAATCTTTGAAGATCCTGATTCTTAATAATTACTATCAATAAGAGTATCACTGCGGTTAAGAAAATAACATTTTACAATAAATAAAAAATATATATGTGCATTGTTACATGTGATGTGTATTTAAAACAATTACCTATATTATATGTACTGTTGTTTTTATTCAAATGTTATAATAAAAATGCAATTTAAAACTGCATATTTAGGTTTAAACCGCTAAATTACAATATTTCTAATGAACAAGGCAGAGACTTCCTTGTAGGATTGTGCTATCGCTAATAAGGTGTTTTCCGTACAGTAAAAAGAAATTAAATTTTAATATCCGGTATTTCTTGAACAAAATTTTCCTTATACCCAGAAAAATACGGGAAATTAATGTTTGACATAAATACCAATAAAACCATATTTCAATACACAAATGTAGAAGAAATAACAATGTTTGTGTGCTTTGCTTAGTGATATTGGAATATGAGTTTTCCTATTAAGAACTTATTGAGAGTGCATATTTTATTCACATCTATTCACTTGAAAACAAAGACGAATTGTGAAGAGCGTAAGTGATTGTTTTGTTTTGTTTTGATGTTGTTGAATAGCATTTACATTCAGTTTCTAAAAATTAGTATAATATCCTATTAATAAGCAGAAAAAGAATGATTGGTTAACAAAAAGATGTGTTCACAAACTGCTACAGATATCCATTGTGTTGTCCATGGATTCAGTTGGATAGCAGAAAGAGCAGGCATTGTGCATTGAATGAATTTAAAATCATGAATTTTCATATAATAAAATGATCACTAGTGCCCCGTACGTACTTCACAGAAAACTTGTTTGTCTATAGTCAAACATTATTGTGGAAATTATTAGATATATCTCCCATTAACAATCTTTACTACTGTGGTTTCATCAATATTCGTGGAATACCAATCTTCGTGGATTTCGTTATTGATCCTTGAAATAAAATTTTCATTGAAGTGCAATTTCTTTTAACATTTTGTTTTGATAGGGTCATTGGCCACAAATTCACGTATCCATGAAACTGATTTTCACTTCATCCACGAAAAATAATGCCCTTGAATATTAATAAAACCACAGTGTTTACATATAATGACACACAAAGCGATAAAGTAGTCAGAGATATCGTTTGCAGTTTTAAGTGTGATTGAAGTAGTGAAATGCTTTTTTTTTTTACTAGTCTGTCCTTCTGGATATTATGGTCCAAAGTGCACCTTAACATGCCGGCCTCCAAGTTATGGAATTAAATGCCAATTAGAATGCGAATGCCGAGAGCAAGATTGCGATCATGTTTTGGGATGCACACAATTTAGTATGTACTTTATTATTTTTTTACGACGTTCTAAAATATGACTGCTATGAAATTACAAGGTTTTCCGTTTAAATGCAAGTCGTAGCATAAATAGAAGTAAAAAGTATTTTAAAATTCCTGCGATCAAATCGTCACCAACAAATATCAACGACAAAAAATATCGTAATGTATTCATGAAATGTTCAATAAATTGGTCGGCGTTGTAATCGATATATGATAACGTAGACAACATTCTGAAAAAATTGCTATTGAAAAATCATTCATTGTGTATACTAGTATATGAAATGATTTTTTATTGATTTGTGGTTGTTATCAACAAATGAGTTTTTAAAAATATAAATAGATTGAAAATAAATCTTATAAAGCTTAAAACTTTCTAAAATGTTAAAAGAACTAAAACATACTTGAAAAAATGTTTCCCGTTGCTGATTACAATGTATATTGATAGATTCACTTACTATTACATTTTCTTAAAGATTGTACTACTGGCTTTCATGGTCCAAATTGCGGCCAGACATGTCGTTATCCAAGCTATGGCATTAAATGCCAGTCAAAGTGTTCCTGTGAAGAACAACAATGCAGTCATATCACGGGATGCAGAGCATTAAGTAATAATTTCCTTGAGCTAAAACGTTTACAGTTACATTTGTTGATATTCAGCAAGTTAGCAAGAGTTCATGTGTAATCTAATGTAAAATATAAATATTATGCCACTCTGGTTAACAAATATTGGTTTATTTTAAACACATATATCTATTGATTGTCTGCTCCCTTTTGATTCAGATGGGACTAATGATACACCTCTAACTGATCTACCCTGTCAAGGTCAGAATCAAACAACATGTTTAGTACTTGTGAATGACACGTCAAACGTAGGTAAGGAGTTTTTCTAAACTTTCGGTTGTCAGATTTGAGCGTTCATTAGAATGTATACTTGTGCATCTAAAATGTTCTACACATAATTATCATTTATACTACAGATACAGGTACCATTTCTTTCAAGAAGAGAAATAAATATGAACTAGCTACAGCACATCTTATCAAATATGTATATATATATATATATATATATATATATATATATATATATATATATATATATATATATATATATATATATATGTGACGCTTGCCCTTTAATGAAATAGCGATTTTCAAAATATTGCGATGCAAATCACTTACCTTTTAATCTATGAAAGTCAATTTTGCGATTTAAATCATTTGCTAACATAATATCCTAAATGATGCCTGCATGTTTTTTTGCGATAAAAAACTTTAAAAAAAAGAAAAAAATCCTTTCGCAATGAGGAAACAAAATGAAAACGCTGTTGCCATCGAAACCATAACATAATTTTTAGTTTTTAATGTATATTTTTCATTCCCTCGCACATCTTGTTGCTAGGGAAATGTAACATAGCAGTGTACATTTTGGTGTTGTTGTAAACTCTTCAGCATCTGAAATTGTCATATTGTAACACACGATTTTGTAACGACATTCAGATAAAAGAATATTTATGTCGATTTCGTACAATAATTCGAGTCAACGAATACCTCTGATTATCTTTCTTCTCTCAAATGCAAACCGCATGTGTTTACCCTTTCAACGTCCATTTTCTGAAATTTGCACTGACAAGCGGTCAACAGTACCGGTCTAATTAGGACGTTAGACAAACATATTTTGGTGGGAACACACCTGGTTTGCCAATATCATGATCAACATTAGGACAGTTCCATAGACATGGAGAATCCCAATTACATCGAGACAGTAATTTGTCGGATTTCACAAATGTTTACTACTTAGAAAAACAGACTACAAGGCATCATGGGTAATTCAACAACGTTAAAATCACAGCGAAACACTAGGACAGTCTATCACATTAAATAAAAGGTTGGAAGAAAAAGATTTATTGTTGTAAACATTTTTAAACCTTGTCAATTCAGACTTTGCTATGATGGCAAAAGCTTAAGAAGTTTAGCAATTTAAAAAAAATACTTTAAGAGAATCAATGAATTGCATCCATGTATTTTCGTCAGCAAAAAGATAGCATTTGATCATTACTATTTTGTTTTAGTGAATTTATTTATCATGAATTTCTCATATAGATAGATGTCCTGGTTCCTTGAGATACAAATTTTACTTCCACGAGCGTTAGATTTTAAAACCTATACAACGCATAAACAGAAATGGTCATATTGATAAGTATTCAAGGAAATAAATGTGGTGTATGTTTAGTAATAACTATATTGAAGTGGCCATCGTACTTTCATTTTCAATTAAAGATAGAATTCTTGTCCCATTTATAATTCCGAGCAAAAATCCAACTGCCGTAGAGTTTTTATATTTGAAAAAAAAACTACATCAGTTTAACACTGTTTTTACTGAATTGTAATCTTTCTCCTTATTACATGGAAGCTGCCTGACTGTATCATTTTTCTAAAAATGATACTTTAACTCTTCATTTTTTTTTTTTTTTTTTTTTATTTTAGATTTTTTAGACTAGCTTTAAAGCAGAGGATTCATTAAAGACAATTCCGAAGAATTTATCATTTGAAAATTCAAATTTAACAAGTATATTACTATTATTTTAATAAAGATTATTATTGGCTATCAACATGCACTTTTGTAGCATTGCTAAAATACATATATTGCCAACTGGACGTACATCCACCAAACTTGTGAAAATCTACATCAATTAGTTTTGTCATGTTCATAATTTTTACGTAAAATTGATTAAGGGAAGTTAACAACAAAGGAGGAAATAAATACATTTTCACTAATACGCATAACATATCACGGATAGTGTTTTTTATAGTTTAAATCAGATAGAGGGTTTTAAAAATAAGACCTGCAATGAATCTTTGGATAATACTACTATTTATATCACTTATGGATCTAGATATGGTATCAACACAAGGTGCGTATTGCAAAACAGAAAGAATTGCATTCTTTTTTTATCGTTTAAATTTAATTACACTTATTGAAAGTAAAATATTCTATTTATATGATAGGAAAAAAAATCACAACATTTGTTTTGTACAATAATGATATTGTACTTAAATATTGCATTGGTAAGATCGGTAATAAACATACCATCAATTATCAGTAAACAAAAAAAAAGATAACTTAAAAAAATACATTCAACAACTACTGTGGAATCATTAGAATTCGTGATGGCTCAATTTTCGTGATATTCGTGGGTATCCCCTCACGAATTTAAATCCTCAATAAAACAAATTTTAGAAAGAGTTATCTTTGTTACTGAAACAGTAACCCACACATCCACGATATTAAATCCCCACGAATGAGCAAAAAAGTCACAATCCTTAATAATTGGCGCCCACGAATTAAATGATTCCACAGTAGCTTTGAATATGTTCTTATAATAGATTGCTTACCAAAATACCACGAACCCTTCTGTGTAACAAAGCCCTCCCCCCTTAATAAAGGACTAATTCTTCACCTTTAATCGAAAAATCCAATGCAAGTGTCTTTAAAGTCAGAGCATGTTTTGAGTTTCATAGTTTTATAAGCTTGGATTTAATATTTAACATACACCTTTAATGTAACTCACTTGACAATGTATATTTTAAAGAAAAAATTGTCATTTGATTATGTTACATTGAAATTTATCAGAGTGCTTACCGGGATATTATGGAGATCAATGTAACAAAACCTGCCGCCATCCAAACTATGGTCATAATTGCCAGTTAAAATGTACGTGTGAGGTAGACCAATGTGATCCCATCACTGGATGTAATGGAAACAGTAAGATTTGATTATATTTTAACGTTTAACTAACAATTGAGTACTATCTATCTATCTATCTATCTATCTATCTATCTATCTATCTATCTATCTATCTATCTATCTATCTATCTATCTATCTATCTATCTATCTATGATCGCATTTATTACTTTTGTTTTGATTCAGATACAACGATTGTCATGCCTGTTGAAAACACGCCTCATTTTAAACATAATACAACATCTGCCAATGACTCTTTAGAGGAGGGAAACTATTTAACAGGTATGTTCAATCAAATCATAAATACGGGTATGAGAAATGTTAAAAAAAATACGTAGTTGATATGACATCAGCTTTTTGTGTTATTCATATTACACGTTGGCATTTGATAATTACAAACGTACAATGATGAACTTTAATTAGTGTTCATTCTCTTTTTATCAAATGGTAATATTAATATTGATGGTGCATTTAATTCTAACATATAAAAACCGTTCACCGTTTAATAATATGTTGTTTCAGATATGCCGCTGACCTGTTCATTTCAAAAAAGCAAAGGAATGCTGATCAGTGTGTGTATTTTGGCAGCTACTTTCTTTGTCATCATCAGCATTTATCTAAAGATAAACAAAACGAACTATCATGAACTAAAATACATTTGACATGATAGAGAACAAAATATCAATGCAAGAAATGAAAATTCGGTTCTTTGAAATGATTGAATATGTTTGAAATACTGTTTCGTAAATCATCTTGTTGTTGCTAGCATATAACTAGATTTCTTATATTGATGAATATAGGGATATAATAAGAGGTAAGTCACGTGATCAAATCCCATAAGGCATACTTTCTGTGTGTTGACCTAAGAAGCCGCTTCGATTAACATGACGTAACAACAACAATGTTGCAGCCATATAATTACAAAATAAATCAATATAACACAACGTCAAGACAAAACATCTGATTTATAATGGTATGAAATACTTTAAACGTACAAAATTTGGCTGTGTATTCTATTTAGCGTTTATGCTAAAACAAGTTCAGCGCTAAATGCCATGCATTTACGTTAAAGAATGGGTGCATTCTGAAGTGCGCTAATTCAAACCCATGCTAACTTTTGAAAAGTTAATTTTCGGCAAATATCGTACAAGCCCTTAATACCTCCTTAGTATTAAAGAAAGGAAATAAATAAAATTAGGCATGATTTTACTACTTCCATTGAAGTTAAAGTCACAGGGAGTTTAGAAATGGAAAAACGAAGCAATTGAGCCTTACCTAGGCGTTTTCTAAGGAAATCGTACTGTAGACACAAGATCAAATATGTCTTTCAATGGAAATTTGATAACGGAACGAAGTGAACTGAAAAGCTGAAGGTGTTGGAATTTACATGTTTGACGTTGACTTGCATAGTAATGGACTAATTTTTAATCGTCAGTGAATTTGCATTGCGAATTTAACCAGTAGGAAAAGAGAGACTTAAATTGAGTGCTTTTGCAAATTACTAATGTTGACGTTTCACTGACTCTTCGTTATGATGTTTACCAATAAAAATGATTTTCAGTGAATCTTTATTGAGAAAAAAACAACAAATGAAAAAAAAATGTGTGTGACAAGAATTCGTGTGTTTTAGAGCCTATCATTTATGCTTGGGATATTGTGTTATGTCAATACTTGGTGTGTTTTAACATCAGTCGGTAAGTTGTGTGCGTAGAAAAGGTAGTGACCCATTTTTCATGCGCTACTGTGACATCTTGACCTACTCTTGCCGTGATGTAGAATTAACAACGATTTACTCAAATAATAAAAGGAAAAAGAAAACATTTGCAAATGTAAATGCTGTTGTATAACTTACAGAAACTGGTGATCGTTTGTTAGTAATAAATGTTTTAAGTACATGCAGTTATCTCTGTTGGCATTCCTATTCAAAATGGAGGATTTTTGTATATCAAAATAAACATTACAAGATAATTATATATAAATGGCATTATTTTAATGTCTACAAAACCAGGTTCAATTCCGTTACATTATTGATACATGAACATATTGCTTCCATAATTTGCTGAACGAACTTTTAAACTAATAATTAGGGAAATGAGAGAAAAAAAATTGATTTCGGAATTTTTTAGATAAAATATTGCATACAGAAAAGCGGCACATACGAAAAAGATGCCGAATTTCAACAATTTATATGCGAGTTAAAGATAATCTAATTACATATATTCTTTAAAATTCAATAGCTGCAACTTTGCTTATGTTTAAATAATGTTAAAAAATACTTTGGAGGAAGGTCTACACTGCAAAAGTACGCATTAATTAATTTATGAATTTGGAAACTATCATTGATGAAATAGTATCGTTATGTCAGTTTTAATACCGACATTAAATATTACAAGCATTTACGAAAATTTCGACAAAGTATTAAAACATTTTTATTGCCCAATTAAAATAACACAATAAGCTTTTAAAACTCTTATTGTACAATCTCTTTATCGATCTATGTTATATTGTTTTAGGTATGCCACTAAACTGTTTATCTATTTTTGTAATAAATACATTCAAAATCTATTAAAGCCTTTTTAATTAGTTGTTGACAGATGTTTTTATCACGAGCGTTTATCAAACGCCTCTAATAAAACAAGAAATAGAAACGACACAATGTATAGGATAGACACCTTAAAAAAATACGAGCTTGTTTTTTATTTCTTGTGTGTGAATATCCATGCCATTGTCTCTTCTAAAGTTCCTTACTTTATTTCAATAAATATACATACAAATTATTATTTTAATACAGTGCTTAGCATTGTTTTTACATTAAAAATATCTCACTCAATATTTTAGGAACTTTTTGAAGTTTTAATTAAAGTTGTCCTTGTAATTATCGATAAAATTTGTTGTAGAAAATTGACACACTTATTAACGTTAGTTTTGTTATGCTATAATCAATCGACAAATGGCACGTATTTGACAAAATGATACTTACATGTAATGATGAATTTTGATGTTTAAACTTTTTGATTCTTACATAGGTAATGACTAAAATGGTAATAAATAGAAAAATATTAAGACATTTAGAGGTTTCCATGCATATACCATTCATATGTAAAGTACACAGGTGTAAAGTACGGGCGGCGAAGAGGGTAATAAAGACTTTTTCTGCAAAACGAACAACTAAAATATGAAAAGGACCAGTTTAAAACAAAAAGCAACAACCCCTTTTGCAAAATCAACAAACACCAGTGAAAAAAAAACCGATGCAAAACCAACAGTCATGCACTGAGTAAACGCTAGATGGCGTGCAAAGAGGTAACAGTAAAGTGCACTTAAGATGAAATTCTTAAAAGATTTGTCCTTTCACATTGAATAGTGTATCGTAGTTGCTATTGCAACAATCTGAAATCTTAGGAAGCGTGCAAATAGTATGCATGATATAAGTGGGTGTTTGAGGTGTTTTTTGTTTGTTTTGGAAGCAGTATTAAAATCTCCCTTTGGGGGGATTGAGACCGATAATATAAAAACGAATGTTTAAAATAAAGTATTTATTTTTTGGTTTTGTTTAAAAATTGGTGACCTACGATATATCTTTTAAATCATTTAGTGGAAATCAAATTTACGCTTTAAATACCTTATTTTGGTACATTTCTGTATTTGTAAAATTTATTTTTTAAGCATTTATTAAGTTTAAAAAATCAGAGCGTTCCGATAAATATGCGGTTGAATAGAACAAAGTCCTTTGTACAATGAATAAATATGTTAACATATAACAAATGTCAGTATCATCGCTACTCGAAACATCAGTCTTGGTGTCTTTTGCACCGAAGTCCTAAGTACCAAAGAACTAATATAACATGCGCACAGCAAGCGTGTTTCAGATTTGTACTGACAGTACCAATATTTGATAGGGTCTTCCTTGTTCGATGCATCAAATTGTATCCACAAATATTAGTAATTTGATTAGACATGGCGTGATTTGATTTTTTATCACAATGTCGCGTAGATAAATGTAAATATATTTGAGTCACGTGTTCAGGTCTTTGTTATTCATGAGGTTAAGACGTATTGAAATTCGTAAACAAGCCTTTTTTACTAGAAATGCAATCACAGAAGATTTTGCACTTTTTAAACGAAAAACATATAAGCGCACGACTGTTCCAATTTCTTTCATGGATGTAGGTGATTAAGGTTTTCATCGACCTTATCAATGAAACTTGGAACAATAATGCGCTAATATAGAAAGCACGCTCTAAAAATGAGGGCGTGACCTAAAATCTTTGAGAAATCGATGTAAACAACACATCCCTGTAATATTAGTTCAGGTAATGCCTCATAACAGTTTAAGAAAGTAAAAAAAGAATAAAGAAAATTCTTCATTTGAATCGTTTGTAAATTACGGGGGTGGGGGGAGGGGCGATTTTGGACGTTTTAAGGATTCATTTTTGGGTTTTGCAAATGGTCCCTTGCTTATGCGGGATGATGTGCAAAAGTAATAAAAGTCAAGTGTGCCTCTTTAATTAAGAATCAATTCTGGGATTCAGTATTTTTGTCCCGAGCCAGATATCAATTCTTTTTTCAGCCGGATTCATTACGTAAGCAATGACCAGGTTTAAGCTGTTTGCACGTTTTTTGTTCTTTGTTTTATTTTGGATGTTGACTAAACAACCGCTGAAATCGTTTTTGTACAAATATGTAGTTTCAATTTAAAAGAACTAAAACTTAAAATGGGCAGAATATCAGTTGATCAGAGTAAATTATGTGTCAGAGTAAAATTTTATTTTATTAAGTGATTGATATTACATTTGTTTATAACACGAAACTATTATTCTGTAATTAAATATCTTTGAATATTATTTTCGTACATCTGTTGCATACATCGTGTTATCGGAAAATTAATTTTCCGCGCCTTTTTGATTATCCGTAATAAATAAAAAAAAGATGCATTAATTTTACTTACACATGATAGTTAACGTCCGTGATTTTTGTTGGCTGAGAGGCATTCCCGCATAGTGTCTTTGTACTGGTCAGAGATATATCGATTTTAAGACAGTTGAGAATTTAGGATTTACCAAAGACAAATTCTGAGTTTTATCTGAATTATATACACAAAAGCTACCTACCTTAGCTACCTTAGTTTTAATGCCAATTTAAAGCGATATATTGAGTTCCACTTACCAGTGATCAAACTGAGCTGATTGAATAATAGTACATGTTAATAAAGTTTTTAAATCAGTTTGATAAATATTTATTTATATGGCTATTGATCATTGCATTTTCGCCCATTAAATTGAGTCAACTAGAACCCTGGTCCATAATCAGGTAGGCTATAGATGAATAGACTTATATATTCTGTTTAACTCATATATTTTTTAATGTGTACGTGGTCTGTTCATTATTGATTATTGTTATATATAGATGTGTTATACTATATCACTTTGATATAAGGAGAATAACTCTTATTTTTCTTTTGTATTTACTGATCATATTCTCAACTTAAAAAATCAATTCATGTGTAATTCTATAAAGATAGCATTGTATTGATATGATAATATGTCTGCTTATAACTATTGTTGACCTTTTTAGGGTTCGAAACGATACATGGTAACGTAGGCAACATTCCGAAAAACTTGTTGTTGAAAATTCCTTTATTCTATATATATAAACGAATTTTTAAGTATTCCGTAAATCATTTATTGTTGTTATCAAAAATGTTTTTTTTAGATATTAAAGAAAAATCTGGTAGAGCTTTTAACTTTGAAATATGTTTGAAGAAACAAAATATTTGACGAAGTGGTTCATTTTTTTTAAAGAATGTACGTCTGGTTTTCAAGGTCCAAATTGTGGCCAGAAAGGTCGTTATTCAAGCTTTGGCATTAAATGCCAATCGAATGTTTGTGTAAACAACACCACTCGGTCATGTATCAGGATGCAGTACAGTAAGTAATATTTTTCCCTCAGCTGAAACCGTTCATATGCTAGAATCCAATACATTGAATTGAAACTAAGCCTTACGAGTGTCATTTGTATCATAAATAAAAAAGATTTATTTTACATTAAATGTGATCAACAAATGTCAACGACGAAAAAAATCGTAATGTATTCATAACATTTTCTATTTAATTCCTGACAATTTCGAGCATTTTATCATATTCAAATAAAAATATAAAAACAAGATATTATTGTGTGCATTACATCGTTAATTATACATATTACATGACTAGCTACCTGTACTTTTGTAGTATTGCAAGTATAAAGCAAACTTGACGTACAAACTGTTGATACTCTAAGTTAATTAATATTTGTGATATCCGTATTTTCTATAAAATAAATATATATAGGGAAGTTGGAAAAATCAATTTAAACTGAAAGAAATGTTTCCCTTTACATTAAAATGGAAACTAAATATATTTCCACACATACGCATATCACTGAGAGTTTTTAGTTTCATATTAGACAATAGATAAAAAAGATGAGATATTCTTTTATGAATCTTTGGATATCATTATTGTTTATATCACTTGTGGATTTAAATGTGGGCTCTACAAACAGTGCGTATTGTAAAACAAAAAGATTTTCAATTTTTTTTGTATTATTTAAACTAATTGCACTTAATAAAGTATTAATATTGGCTCTTTATATGATATACATAAATAAACAACATGTGTTTTTGTGCACCTCTTCCACTTTGTCGTTTAAATGCACTGCATTAATGAAAATGTACTATTGTATTTTTTTTTATAAAAGATTGGGTATAAACTTATCATAAATTATTCTTAAACCAAAAAAAAAAAT